>OW799237.1:85873014-87073014 GCA_941918925.1 Phyto melanocephala
ATTTAAAAATGTACCTATTTCATCCCCCTCTATATTGGTAAAAAAAATGGCCTACGTAAAATATGATTATTACGGCTTTGTACCCTTCAACGTTCACAATATTCTATCAGATTATTATTATTATTATTATTATTATTATTACTATTATTATTATTATCATTATTATTATTTTTTAGCGTATTGCGATCTGGAACTTTTTGCGCCCAAAATAAATAGAGCATTTAACACTCGGTGCTCTTCAAAAGAGTTGTTCGAATTCTTTTGCGTTACCAATATCTGTTACCATCTTTTTCTTCTTCCTGATCTAGGTTTTCTTTCAGTGCTCAATTCTTCCTTATACTGTTTAATTGCTTCTGAAACAGTGTAAAGATGAACCTTGAGATTTTTTTTTTGTATGAATTTCATGCTGGATTTTTTTTTTAATTTTTAATTATTTTATTTTTTTTCGCTGTTCATTTTGACTGAAAATAACGATTGAAAATTAATGAGTTTGAAAATACAACATCTTACATATTACACTGCTCTGCAGCAAAATCCTCCATTTAATAAAACTATGTGGAATATATGGATTTTGACGCGCTAAACTCAAATCCGTTGTCGGTTTTTTTCCATCGTGATTTTTTTTTATGGGCGTGGCAAATTTTTCCCCCTAAATAAGTCAGGTACGGATACTTATTTCCCTCTAACTCGAGAACCACTCATCCGATTTTTAAAAATAAAACACCAAAAAATGTGTAACAAAATTGTATTTATTTTAGTGGAATAAAATGTTTCTCTATCTCTTATTGTTTTGGAGTTATTTAGAAATTAATGGAGGAAACAATTTTTTTTCGTGCAAAATTCGTAATATTTTTCAAATTAAAAATGGAATTAAAAAAATTTAAGGCAAATATTCAACATTTAAAGTTTTTTCTGAGAGCTACTTATCTTGGAAATAAAAAAAGCCATAAACCATAAAAATCGGTAAAAAATTTTAGATTTTATTGTCAATTTACCGCAGGTACCCAATATTGTAATGCAACGAGCCGTACATATGATATATGTAACATTTCGTTAGGTGAGCAGGTAATGGAACTAAAATACAACGGTATTTTACATAGTTCTTGGAATTAATATTTATTATTTTAATTAATTAATATTTATAACAGTATTTTTCAATTACCTGTGATTTCAAATTAAGAACATTAGGGTAGATTCTGGTATTTATTGTATATATAGGAGCTAATGGGCAATAAGTAAGTCACTTTTAATTTGAATATCGTGCGGTTAAAATAAAACAGTAAATAAACAGTAAATAGATCTTATAGTGTACTTTGATATTGTGTAAAGAAATAAAGCAATTAAAGAATCCACAAGCGCTTCCATATTATAAAATGTCAAGGATTTGTAACAAATCTCTAAATTTATTTTGTTACATATGTGGCGATCTAACTTTAAGTTCTCAACGGGAGACAGTATCTTCCAGGCTTAAAGATGCTTATTGCCGTTATTTTGGGTTTCCTATCGATGATAGAGCTAAAAATTGGCTGCCGAAAATATCTTGTAGTAGCTGTGGTAAGTCTTTAAGAGGTTGGTTAAAAGGAAGTCAAAAGTCTTTGCCGTTTATGAAGCCAGCGATTTGGAGTGAACCACAAAATCATCGAAATGATTGCTACTTTTGCCATACTAAAACACGTGGGTTTACGAAAAAAACAAAAAATAAAGTTTCATAACCAAATACTTTATGCGTCAAACGACCAGTTTTTCAATTTACAAGTAAATTTTTACCTCCATTGCCTCCTACAGACGATGAAGAATATGGGCTTTCTGCAGCAACTGAATCCACTTACGCCAGCATGGGTGTTTCTTCGCATTCATTTGGAAGTCCAACGAATACACCTTATTTTCCGAATTAAACTGATATGAATAACTTAGTTTGTAAATCAAGGCTTTAAAAAAACCAAGTCTGAGCTTCTTGCATCCCAATGAAAAGAATGGAGTTTGGTGCAAACGGACGTTAACGTCTCTTACTTTCGAAATAAAGAACAACCTTTTTTGAGTTATTTCAGCAAACAGGAAGGTTTGATATTTTGCGAAAATGCTGATGGACTTTTGCGACAACTGTGTTTCAGTTATAAATCTGAGGATTGGCGGCTTGTTATTGATTCATTCAAGACAAGTATGAAAGCCGTTTTACTTCGCAATGGCAACAAATTTCATCGGTCCCACTCGCGTATGCAAGAAATATGAAAGAAAACTATTGTAGCATGAAGATGATACTACAAAAAATTAAATATTCACATTACTCATGGAATCTGCAGATTTTAAAGTCGTAGCAATGTTAAATGGATTGCAAAGTGGATATACTAAGTTTTATTGCTTTTTATGTAAATGGGATAGCCGCGCAAAAGAAAAACACTTCAAAACCAGGAGAAAAAAAATGTAGCAGAAGAGCCTTTAAAACAAAAGGAACAAACTCTTCTCTTCATATAAAGCTAGGCCTAATGAAAAATTTTGCCAAAGCAATGAACAAGGATGGTGAAGCCTTTTTATACATTAAGAGCGAATTTCCTAGAATCAGAGATGCTAAGGTAAAAGAAGGCATATTTGTAGGTGCACAAATACGACAGCTGATGAAGGACGAGGTCTTTAGAACGAAATTGAATGATGTGGAAGAAAGAGCATGACAGCTTAAGCTACTTTTTTATTTGAACAATGTCTCCTAAATAAAAATTAATAATTATTAACAAAAATTTTGTGTTATTTTAAATAAAATAGTCTGTAAATATTTTGATTTTCTATTGTAATTTGAAGTTATCTACGGGTGCTTTAAGCGAGGCGTTGCTATAAAATTACAATCTGGCAAATTTTTGTGCTTGTATTTATTTTTGTTGTACGAAAATAGATAGAAGTAAAAAGTTGCCATTCATTGATGCTACAAGGCGCTTTAGTGCGCCCACTCTGACCTTGTTTGCTGCATTACACATATTTGGTCAATATTGGGTACCTGCGGTAAATTTACAATAAAATCCACATTTATTAACCGATTTTTATGGTTTATGGCTTTTTTTATTTCCAAGACAAGTAGCTCTAACAAAAAGGTTTAAAATGTTAAATATTTGCTTTATATTTCATTTAATTCCATTTTTAAATTAAAAAATATTACGAATTTTGCTCGAAAAAATTTTTTTTCTCCATTAATTTCTAAATAACTCCAAAACGATAAGAGATAGAGAAAAATTTTATTCCACTAAAATAAATACAATTTTGTTACACATTTTTTGGTGTTTTATTTTTGAAAATCGGATGAGTGGTTCTCGAGTTAGAGGGAAATAAGTCTACGTACCTGACTTATTTAGGGGGGAAAATTTGCCACGCCCATAAAAAAAATCCCAATCTGATGGAAAAAAACCGACAACGGATTTGAGTTCAGCGCGTCAAAATCCATATAGTCCACATAGTCCACATTTATTAAATGGGAAGACAAAAAATTATTTTTTGCAGAGCAGTGTTATTAAAAGCTAACACCATTAAAAAATAATAATTTCTTAGAGCAAGGATAAGTTATGGCTGGTAGTATGTTTATAAGTTTTTTCTGACTCACTCTTTATAAACAAAATTTTCTATGGAAATTTGCTTGATATAACTATTAAAAAAGCTGTTTTTATTTCTATGAATAAGACCTTAAAAAATCACACCATCCACCTGTGTTATTGTTATTGTCTCTCTTATTTTGATATTTTCAACCTTTCAGAAAAACACGGGTGATGGTATTTGAGAATTTCAGCTTTTTGTTAAAAAAAATTGATTAAACGACTTGAACTATAATGAAAAAGCGAACATCCCATTTTCCAACATATGAATCAACCAAAATGGCTGAGTTTTTTTATTGACACTGCATTAAAAAAAAATCATTAAAAAAATATTTTTGTCTGCCTTTATTTACAATAAAATTTTACAGCATAATATGTCAAAACTGATCTTCGAACTCTTAATTTATAGTTGTTATCTGAAACTATTTTCTTTGTGATAATCTGAAATTGATTTTTATATACCTCTGGCTTCAGTTCAGATTTTTTTTGAACGTCTGTCTGAGCATGTTTTTTTAACTCTAAGACAGAACTGCGTGTGCAAAATCTTAAAGTAACAAGGCCGGTAACATGGTGCAATAAATCCATGTGGACTCATAGCTGTTAAGCTGAAGTTGTCAATATTTGTGTGTTTTCTATTAACATTTTGGCTGATTTGGCCATTTAATAAAAAACATTGTGGAACAATTCTAAAAAAAGGTTTTTTTTTTGTTAAAAACTCTAATTTAAAAGATTGTATTTGAAAATAATAAGTAATTTTTTGTACTTAAATGATTCCTCCTAACCAAATTGTGCACCAGCCTGGTCACTTTTAATGAAAAGGTGACTGATGAATAATTTGAGTATTTTTCATTGCCCAGAACCGACTATTCTGTTTATTCACATATCGATTCAAATGAAAATGTGCCTCGTCACTCATTATGATTTTTTCACGAAAATCGCGGTTGTCATGGCCGAGCTGTAGCATCCTATTGGCATATGTGCAGCGGCGTAAATGGTCTTCTGGAAGAATCTCTTGTATCAACTGAATCTTAGACCATAGACAGACGACAGCGTTAATTTGCATTAAAATCTCACTAATGCAAATTAAAATTTTACTGTGACAGACGACAGTTATTGCATTTAGTAAAAATTGTAAATGCACTAGCAATCACAAATTTGAACATGTTGCTACAAGTTGGGATGGCAGAAGGACACTCTAAAATAAGAGAAAGGGAATTGTGGAAATTCTTAGGTTTAATGGTATCTTTTCATGAAGGTTATAATTCATACATATGTATGTACGGGGGGGGGGGGGGGGGGGGGGGGGGGTTGGGGTGCTTTAATACCATGTGAGATAAGGCCATGGTGGCTTTAATGCTCAATTGAATGGGAGATAAAGCCATAATGGCCTTATTGCCCAATCATTGAGAGGTAAGGCCATATTTAAAATTTTGCGAAATGAGAGATAAAGCCATATTTTTTTTCGCAAATGAGAGATAAAGCCATATTTTTTCAGAATATTGTTATAATTATTTTAATAATTAATTAATTTTTATTCTTGTGACGAACGCAGGAAAACTTTATTCAGCGAAGCCACCTGACGCGTCCAACTGGAGGAGAAACCCCGTAAGCACGGCCGAAGGCCGCCACGCGGAAAAACTTTAGTATGCGAAGCCAGATTCCAATAATAATAACATTCTGTAAAAAAATGTCTTCTCGGAGACACTAAAGTTAAGTATTGTAATCTGGCCTCGTATACTAAAGTTTTTCCGCGTGGAGGCCTGCGGCCGTGCTTACGGGTTTTCTCCTCCAGTTAGACGCGGCAGGTGGCTTCGCTGAATAAAGTTTTCCTGCGTGCGTCACAAGAATAAAAATTAATTAATTATAAAAATAAGAAAAGTATTAATCAATGTAAAATGCAAAAGTTCTTCAAAACTGAAATGAGAGATAAATCCATTTTCTAATATTGCTAATGTGACATAAGGCCATGATGGCTTTACCTATCATTCAAATTTAAAAAAAATAAAAAAGGTTTTATCTCTCTATTGAATGAGAGATAAAGCCATCATGGCCTTATCTCACATGGTATTAAAGCAACCGTATGTACATAGGTATGTGGTATTTTTTTAAAGGACCGTAACAGCACTTTTTGGGAGAGTGACCTGCTTACGATGGACGATACCAGTATTAAGGAAAACTTTCGCCTAAACAGAAAGGCATTCCAAAAAATATGTAAAAAATTTCATCATATCGAATATATTTTTATTTTGCATTTTTGATTTTTTAATTTTTTTATTGATTGCTGACCGTGTTGCCATATTGAAATTGCTAAATGCAGTATAAATTCAATATGATTTAGTGTATTTACGTGAAATCTAATACACATTGGAATGGGGATAATTCAAAAGTTAATTTGAATTAAGACTTTTAATGCAAATTAACGCTGTCGTCTGTCTATGGTATTAAATGAAAACAAATGTAAATCTTTGTGCAAAATTGTGGCTAAAGTTGTTCTTTGAATAACTCCTGAACACGGCGTCGAATTGAAATTTATGGATTGTTTTGAACACTTTCTTGAACAACAGTAATGTTTTCAGCTGATCTTGCAGTACGTTGTGGTTAGGTTTTGGGAACCGGGAATTCCCGGGAATGAACCACTTAGTATTTCCGGAAAAATTTTGCTCTTATTCCCGGGAAAACGGGAAATAAAAAATATGTAGTATATTAGGAAATATATTTAATTTTATTTTTAATTTCTTATCTGTTTTGGTAAATTTAAAGAATATTTGAATAAAAAGTAAGGTTTTTAATTAATTAGCGTTTTTTGTTTGTTAAGTATTTACAACTTTTCTCACATACGAATATGCAAAAGAAAAACAAACATCGTCGGTCAAAAATATTTCACGGCTTTCTGGAATTATTTTTAATAAGTGCTTATAAATTTCAAGTGAATTAATTATAGACATACAAAATTAAATGTTTTCTTGTATATAAATGTTTTTTATAACAACCGTAAAACCAGCAATAGTTTCCGTGGTTCATTTTTATAAATATAATCGTATGTACAAATTGTTTTTAAAAGTGGTCACATAATTTGTAATTATAATTTTTTTTATTTATGATTGAATTTTTCTAATAATACTTTGTTTTTAAATTCACTCTGTTTGGAAGCAAAATGTCTGAAGTTTGGAACTACTTTAGAAAATTAGATAACGCAGCACAATGTAATATTTGCCCGAAAACGTTAATGGTCAAGGGCGGTAGTACTAGTGGTCTCATACGGCACCTTATTTTGGTCCATAAAATAAAATTTGAAAACGATTCTTCAACACTTGCACCAAATAAAAAAAAATAATTCCACCATTAAAAGTTTTTTAGCACCCAAACATTACCAGAAATTGTTTCAAAATTGACAGCAGTCGATGGAATATCTATTCGAACAATTACACAAAGTTCTTTTATTTGTCAAAGTTTTTTCAGTAAAAATATGACAATATCGAGTCAAATTTGCGACAATTTGAGGTTTGAGTGGAGTAGTGTTCCCCAAAAAAGATATCTGTTTACATGTCAATAATTATTTTTATAATTTGAGTTAAGTTTATATTTTCGGAAGATGTAATGCTGACACAATAAGGACTCTAATGGAAAATAAACTACTACTAAACAATGAATTATTAACCAAATCGTGTTGTTAAAGTTCACAAACATTATTTATTTTAAAAGAAATATTATTTTCGGGAATCCCGGGAATTCCCGGGAAGACGATTTTTTAATTCCCGTTTCTCGGGAATATAAAATGACCGGGAAATCCCAAACCCTAGTTGTGGTCCATGCTTGGGCTTACCAACTACCGTCCCTCTTTCTTCGAAATCATTTACTACACGATACATAGTGCGTCTTGTTAGCACGTTGTTTCTCCCAAAAATTTCATGTAACCCTCTCATCTTCACATAAATTTATGATTGATTTTGATAAAATGTTTTAACGATTAAAACACGTTGGTTTACCGAATATTTTTCTATAATAAATTTGCCACATCTCTACTTCAGGACTGCCAAATATGAACTGTCAAGACTAGTGTTTACCAAAATGACGGCAAAACAAAGTAGTATACCTTCCAGGCGGACACTCTGTATTATATAAAATATATTTGTCTATTCGTTTTTCGTCTTCTTTATGGATATAATGTCACCCAATCAGTTCTAAATTTAAAATTAAAATTTAAAATATTTAACTAAAAGATTTTAAGTTTATTTCACAAGTTAGAATTTTTGATTTTTAAAGACCTTATTATTTTTATTCTGGCTCAAGTTTACTTTAATACTAAATTTCTCTTTTTTATATGAATAAATAAATTTGTATTTGTGATAATAAAAGAATATGCTGGAAAAATATGTAAAGTTTAATTTACAAAATCAAATTTTATATAAACTTGTGAGTTAAATAGAGGGTATTTACATCCAACACTAGACATTCCGATCAAAGAGTGCTGATGATGAAACCGTAGCTGGTTTTGAAAATGCATTCCACTCGGCTTGTGTCGGGATTAAAACTTACTTTTCCAGTATATTGATTTCTTCATATAAAAACGAGAAATTTAGTATTAAATGAACTTGAACCAGAATAAAAATAATAAAGTCTTTAAAACATTAAAGTTCAACAATAAAATAAAAATTTTTGATTTTTTTAAAAAGGCGTAAAAATTAAGTTGAACGTGCTTAGTGCCACTAAACATTGAATAGTGCCAAAAATTACTACCGCTACACTAAAAAGCTCGTTAATTTATAAACCTTTTGATATACTTAGTGTCAAAGTTTCACTGTAATCAAAGACTTGACAGTCCTGCACAAGCTACAGCTTTTCTAATGTGTACCTTAACTTTCAGATGTAAAAATTTATAAAAAATTGATAAACTTCTAATAGAAATACCAAAAAAGAATTAAAAGAAATTGATGCTACAATATTTGCTTGTAATAATTTCCTTACATACTTACTGAAACATTTCAGTGTACCTGATTTGCAGGACAATAATTTGATTTGTAACGAACACCCTCTTCCTCCATTAAATAAATACAATCGATTTTAAAAATTTTCGTTAAGTGTTTATAAATTTGTTTTGATTTCAAAAATATTTTATAAAATTGGCTACAACTAATAATGTAAAACAAGTAAATATTTTTATAAAATTATTAAATAAAAACATTGTTACCGCCAGACTTTTTAAGCAACTTGCAAAGACAGTTAGAGAAACTCTTAACATATTAATACTTAAGTTTAACAAGATACATATAAAATAATAATACACATTTCATATGTAATAAAATTTCATAAAATATTTCTTCATAATCGTAATAGTAATAATAATAAATTTAACATAATAATATTTAATGGCTTTTGATGTGTGTTGAAATCAAAGCCGCTAATCTTTGGATATTTATAAACAATTAAATTTTAATTAAATTTTATTTAACACGAAATAATTTTTAATTAGATATGGCAACGCTTAAATATTTAATATGAAATTTTATGTTATTGCTTTTAATACATTAAGAGACGATGATTTATTGATTTACTTATTAAAATTATCTATTTGTTGTAAAACCCAGCTTCTGGTGCTATTGGGACTTAGATTGGGTGGACATATTATAACGCCTGGTCCAGTGGATTTGGCTGTTGCAAATCCTTTGTGTGGCTCATCAATTTTTATGGGCGCTTTGAGGGGCAAAGGTGGAACATGAGAAGGTTTTGGTTTAAGTGGGGGATTTTTTATGCTACGAAATGAGTTTGATTTATCCAAACGTCGATCATTATCATCACTATAAATAGCTGAATCGCGAAAATCAGTCTCCAAACAGGCTTCCACACATTCCTCGTATTCAAAACTTTCTCCGCAATCTTTGTTTTTTCCCTTGCTGTGCTCACACACACTGTCATTGGAAGAGGTTAGTGATAAAACCGAATCTCTTTGCATTTGATTCGAATCATCACTCTTGATTACACTGAACAGAGTACGAGGATCAGCATAGTCTACATTTGCCATACGTTCACCTATGATTTCACTGCCTGGCAGATGTAGTATAGAATGTCTATCTACCTCACCACCCTCCGAACCCAAGCCACGGCGCTCTAGATTATGAACGGAATGACTCAGGCGATTTGCCAAAAAATCTTCTCCGATTAGAGTAGAGTTACTCCACAAACGTTTTAACAGACTTCGAGGCGTATTGCTGCGTGCTAGATTCACTTCATTTGTAGAGTTATAAATGGGACTGGAGTGATAACTGGCTGACATTTGAGTGGCACAATCCAGAGAAGTATGTTCACTAGGCAAGTCATTATTGAAACTATCTCTTTCCTTTAGGGTGATGGTGGACGAGGCATTAGAAATCTGTGGACTTAAGCTAGTTTCGATTTTTGTGGGAGAATTCTTGACCTCTTCTCCTCCTACATTTTGTAAAATACCCTGAGCCGTGTAAATCAATGTTACATAATCGGATTCAGGTCTAGGACTAGTTTCTTTTTCCTCCTTGATTTTATTACTATTATTATTATTACTATATTGCACGGACTTGGAACGTCCCAAGGGAGGAGAGAATTTATAGGGAACATGCACATTCCGCAACAAACTTTCATATATGGGTTCTTCTTCTGCATCTAAAGTCAAGGACTTGTATTCCATGTAGTCGTTTTCATTTTCCAAAGGTGGTGGTGACCTAGAGGGAGGTCGTGGTGGCAACTCAGGTGGCACTTCAAGTGTTTCTATGGTTTTATTAAGTTTCAAATCTAGACTTTTGGAAGATTGCAAAGTCTTGTCCAAAGCACGTTTCTTTTGTATTTTAGCATACAATTTATCAAACTCCTTGCTAGTCTTTAGTAGATCTAATATAATTTCGGCATCTTGTTTGGCCCTCTCAGCGGGCGTTAATGTAAGAGAAGTGGACATTTCGCTACTTTCCTGCTCCGCTGAATCCTTTATTACTAAATCGGGTAAAAAGTTGGTAGATTTGGTCATTTCTTTATTTATTTCCTTGTCCTCGCTTTGGCTATTGTCTAAAATATTTTCTGAAGATTCGGTGATTTTTAACACCGTCTCACTAGAGTCCTCAAATTCACTTAGCGCCATATAAAACGTTGAAGTCTCTTTTGTCTTATTCTTTTGGCGTTTCAAAGAAGACAAACGTTTGCTGTATGCTGACTTGCTGTTGCCATTTTGATTAACACCTATCACCGTCTTGATTTCCTTAGAAGGAGCAACAGTTTCCTTAACCTCTTCACTGGACACTTTTTCAAAATGTTCTATATGCAGACTTATGCGAGGCACAGATTTGCTGCGCTCCTTTAAGGGTTTGCTAGCAAATCTAAATGATTTGTACGATTGTCTTGCTGATTTACTGACTAAGTCTTTGTCTCGGTTAGCACAACATTTACATTTTTGATGTTTGGAACAATTACATTTTGCAGCAGCTTCTACCACTTCCTCGTCCTCAGCTCTCAATGCAATATCCTCAACCACTGCCGATTCTATAGATGCCAAAGACTTGTCATTAATACTTTCAGCACTCTTGGATATGGATTTCGATAAATTCTTAGTGTCCTTAGTGGGCGTGGTTTCATTGAAAACATCCAAAGAATTTGTGTTTGATATAGTTTTGCGTTTAGTTTTAGAACGATTGCGCATTTCACTGCGTCTAAAGTGATTGCGTCTTTCCAAATACGTGGGCGTAGAAGAGGTTGTATGTAGACTCCATTTCCAAGTATTTTTATCAGCACTGCGATCTAAAATATTTGAAAAAAGAGAGCATTAAATTAATTGAAGTCATTTCAATTATTTAAAAAAAAGCGTTAAAAATCATAAAGCCAATATATTTTCTTTTACAAATACAAATCGTGTAAAATGTAACACAAAGTGATATGAAATAAAATAAATTATTTGAAGCTAATAGACAGATCAAAAGAGAGTGAGAGGAGAAAACTGTCTTAATATGTGCCAACAACCCATGCTTTTCTTTTTTTTTTTTTTGTGAATCAATGTGCTTTTGACAGTGGTGCAGTATTCTGTGATGTATTTTTTTAAGTCGATTTAAAAAAGCATTTTTACTGGCAGTACTAACCCTAAATTAAGTTTTAATTTTTTATTGTTGGGTTGTGTTTTATTGCTCTTTTGTTAAACAATAGTTTTTGTTTGCTTGGAAATTTTTGTGGTTTCTATTTCAATTCACCCATTGTGTTGACCTTTTTAGTTTGTTTGTGTTTATTGTTTAAATTTTGTACTACAGCACTAAAATTAAAAGAAAATTAAATAATTGTGTCACAGTGTAAGCCCAATTATGTTTAATAAAAATTTAAGAGTTTAAATATATTAATTTATGTTAAATAAATGAAATGTTTAAGGGGATTTTAGCTTAAGTTCAGATAAAAATGTGTGGTTAGAAATTTAGAAAAGACTTATGACAGAATGACAGTTAACATTAATAAAATTAATATGGTTTATGACAGTTAACGTTATTAAAATTAATTGTGTTTTATTTAATTTTAAAATCAATATTAAACAATTTATTTTTAATAATAAAAATATTTTTATATTTTTCTTTAAACCTAATTTTAATTTGCATAAATTCTAAGATGTTGCAAATAAACAAGTTCCAATTAAGATTTTGCTAAATTAATGAAAAATTTTGTTGTATTTATGTAATGTGGTAGTGATAAAATTTGCATATTAATTTACTGATTCTATAGCGAAATAAAAAAGGTGTGAAATTTTGTAAGTTTTTGGTTAAAAAATATTTAATTTTTCGATGATTTCAACGTGATTTCTACTTTACAATAAAAAACTTGAGTTTGTTAGAGAAATGCTTTTTTCAATGAAACTTATTTTTGGTTTACTTATCACGTTTTTTTTTTTTAATTTCGACCGTCTTACGAACATTAAGATTTACTGTATTTTATTGTATACTAGCTAATACCCGGTGTGCTTCGCCACCCCCATCGTAATGAAATTCAAATTTTATAGTTCAAAAATATATTTATTTTGCAAGTGCCACGCCTGCTATTACTAAATTAACCATTTCTTATTCAAATAATCATATGGACGTCAAAGTGTCTCTTGCAAAATTTGGGTACTCTAATTATTATCGCTTCCCGGATATACGAATTTTTGTATTTAATTCATATGACAGGTGCCACGCCCACTATTACTAAAGCATCCATTTCTTATCAAAATAGTCATATAGATGTCAAAGCTTCTCGTGCAAAATTTGGGTACTCTAACTATTATCGCTTTCCAGATATACGAATTTTTTTATTTAATTCATATGACAGGTGCCACGCCCACTATTACTAAAGCATCCATTTCTTATCAAAATAATCATACAGACGTCAAAGTGTCTCTTGCAAAATTTGGGTACTCTAACTATTATCGCTTCCCAGATATACGAATTTTTGTATTTAATTCATATGACAGGTGCCACGCCCACTATTACTAAAGCATCCATTTCTTATCAAAATAGTCATATAGATGTCAATGCTTCTCGTGCAAAATTTGGGTACTCTAACTATTATCGCTTCCCGAATATACAAAATTTTAATATTCAATTGCTATGAGAGCTGCCACGCCCACTATTTCTAATGTACCCATTATTTCCAGAAATTTTTATTTGGGTGTCAAAGTTGCTCTTGCAAAATTTTACTACTCTAATCGATATCATTTTTCAAATATACAAAATTTAGTATTTAATTCATGTGGCCACGCCTACTATTGAAAGTCCGCCCATTTTTTACTCAAATGTTCGTGTGGATGTCAAAGTTACCGTAATTAATTTGAAGACTCTATCTGCATTAACTTTCGTGACATATAATATTTAATACTTATTCTTTAATAGGGCGCGGCACCCCGCCCACCTACAATTTCAAACCAAAGTATAGCCTATAGTTCCTTCCAGACACACAGAAAGAGTCTGTGAAAATTTCAAGGAAATCGGTCCAGCCGTTTAATCGTCTATAAAGAACAAACAAACATACAAACACACATTGATTTTTGTATATATAGATTGGCGATAGCGTCATTAATGTATCATTTTCTGAAAACTATTTGTAGTTAGTTTTCTTACGATAAAATTTTTTTTCATTAACTAGTTTTTGGGATTGTAATGGCTTCTTTAAGAGAAGGGGTTTTGTAATGGAGGTAAAAACTATATTTAACAGACCATTGCGAAACTCCTTCCTATTAAAGCAAGACCTGGACTTCTTTGCCTGCCCTATCAAAGTTTTTGAAATGTATTCATTACGAGATAGACTATTATATGATCTGCCGCCATTTTAATTGTCACAAATAGTGTGTTATTGGAATAAGGTATCAGTCCCCCTTTTACTATCCTTCTACATTCCTTATAAAGAAATTGTGATCGAAAGTAGCTCGTAATAATTACAGTTTTTCAATGGGTGGTTTTTGGTATGGGTGGTACCATGTCCCCTGCTCTGATCCTATCAATTTTGCGCCTGAAAAATTAAGCTAATATCGCCATATCATTGTAATGGCCAATAACAGTTAATTTAAAGCCTTAAAATTAATAGTTCTAAAGATATGTCATTAAATATATTCGATCGGTGTGGGAAGTGCCACGCCCACTCTTATTATTTAAAATGTCTAACACCAGAATTAAAAACCTAAGGTTTATAGTTGCTAAAATATATCATAAACACAATGAGTTTTTGTATGGGATGGGGGGTACCACTTCACCAAGAAAGTACCTATTTTTGGGTAGGAAAAAAAGTAAGATAAGAGTATAGGGCACAAAATTTTTAAATTTTAGATTTAATAGTTTGATAAATATCTAAAAAAAATTACTCGTATTTATATTAAAGGTGCCACGCCTACTGTTTTTTTCTAGCCCAATTGAGGTTAAAATATGGAAGCCTTAAGGAGTGACAGTACTCTACTGGTGAGGTAAAAAGAGATGACTTTGTATGGAAGATGTTACGCCCACTTCAAATATAAGGAAAAACATTATGTAAGTACCATTTTAGAGTTTTATAATTTTTTTTAAGAAAACATTTGCAAAATCAATTGCGCTAAGCAACGGAGATCATTTATTTTTATGTTATAAACTTTGAAATATTCTTCAAAAATCGATATGGACTGGTATTGTAAACAAAATGAAAGATGTTCGTTTTTAATGTGTTTTAAAATTTATGATAAATGTTGATCAATTAGCATCAAGTGTTAGTGGACAGACAGATAGATGGACGGTCAAGCAGACAACGTACTTTCTACTCAAAAGGTGGTTCGACGTCGATCACTACAATCAATATGAGGTATAAAATTTAATTTGTTGGCCTCTGACTTAAAATCTCATTGGAAAGATCTACATATATTATTTTTTAAATCATTTTTTTTTCATCCTTGAAGAAAAAAATAATGTAAAAATCCTAATTAGTAGTCTGGCACGTTTTTCTTAACAAATTATTTTTTATTTTAAATTATGTTGCAATATTGTTTTGATAACTCCGCGTAAGAGCATTTCTTGGACATCAAAAACGTGATATCTTCTTCTTCTATCTATATATATAAAAGTGAAAATCTGTGTGTGTATGTGTTAGCTATAGACTCCGAAACTGTAAAACCGATCGGACTCAAACTTTGGCAAGTTGTTGTACACATTCCAGGGAGTGTTTATGGGTGACAAAAAGTGGCCGGGGCTACGCCCATAAAAAAATAGTTATCATTTTTAGGTACTTGCACTTGACCGATTTTTTTGAAACTTTGCACACACATATTCAGATGTCATGGCTATAAATTCGTGATTAAAAAAGTGGGCAGGGCCACGCCTATAAAAAAAAGTTATAATTTTGAGGCACTTTCACTGGACTGATTTTTCTAAAACTTTGCACACACATATTAAGCTGTCATGACTATATAATTTCGTGATTCGAAAAGTGGGTCGGGCCACGCCCATAAAAATAGTTATAATTTTGAGGTACTTGCTCTGGAACGATTTTTGTGAAATTTTGCACACATATTGAGTTGTCATGACTATACAATTTCTTTATTAAAAAAGTGGGCAGGGCCACGCCCATAAAAAAAATTATCATTTTGAGCTTTTTGCACTTGATTTTAATTTATGCCAGTATGGACATCATATTAAAGCAAGCAGTCCCGCAAATGTTCAAAAAAATAGTTCCTCAAAAAAAAAATGTCCTTTGAAAAATTTAATTAAAAAAAAAAATACTTTTCTACGTCATAATACAAAATTGTTTTCAGAAATATTTAAACTAAATTTTTAAGAACTTTTGGAGGATAAATATTTCGAAGGCTATTTTTTCTAAAGTGCTTAATAAAACTTTTTGCATCCTTCAAAAAACTAAGGTCTTCAAAAAGGACTAACCGATATATTAAAAATTTAGCAGTTTTACTAATTTTAGTTTGCAAATAAATTAACATTTTAAGATTTTCATATCTGTTACAAAAAATATGATTTTTGTTACACGGTGTAGTTAGTTTAACAAAAATATTAACTTAAGAATGAAACTAAGTTGAAAGAAATTAAAAATAAATGAGATAATAAATAAATAAACTAAATAATTTCGTTTAAAAGTTAAAGAAAAAATATACGATAGTTTAGAGTGAGCAAGAAAATAAAAAAGCTGCTTCCGCTTTAGATCACACCTACATACCTTCCTCATCACCCAGTTGATAAACCAGCTCTTTGGCTCGTAATGGAATATTATCGAATTTTTCGAGTATGACACTTTTAATGTGTTGAGTCCATAGGCGTTTCTGGTCACGATTTTTGGCTGTTAACTTGATTTGGTGGCGCGGTTCATCGTATGGTATTACATAAAAGCTTGTCGGTTCACCAGCCAAGTGTTCGCTCAGCATGAGATTGTTTTGCTAAAAAATAAATAAAACAGCAACATAATAAGATAAGCAGCTATTTTTATTTAACATACATTTAACGCTTAAAAAACCAACAAAAACAACAACAACAATAACCTAACTAACTAACTAGCTATCCTGGTTGTTTGTGTGCACGTACACATACATACGAGTACGTACATCAATGTAAAAATGAATTTAAAAAGAAATTAACTGGGACTTACGTGTATGTAACTTTTAAATTGCAAACGATTGTCCTCTTTGGCTTTGGCTATAATTAGCATAGTGGCAAATAGTAAAACCCTGCGTGGCTTATTGCTTTCCATTAATATGCCCTCCAAACGCAACTCACCCAAAACGGTAAGCTCTGTAGGAAAAAAAAAATAAAGTTTTAACTGGAATTTATAGAAAATATTTGAAGCTACTATACCTGGTCCCAACCATCCATCCAAAATGCCCGATAGTTCCTTAACTCTGGTCTGTTGTTCCAATTTCCTTTTGACTTGATCAATATTGCGCGCCACCTGGCGCATTATTTCATAAGCCTGCATAACTTCCTTGATATCACAATGCTTGCGCAAATTCTTAAAAAACAACAAAAGCAATTAAAAAAGAAGATAAAAGTAAAGTTGAATATTTTCTTTCTTCAACACACTTACATCTAATAGCAGATGATATTTTAAAATTCTTTGTACTGGCTTTAGCAGATATGAACCCAGAGGCAGTGTATGCTGCAACATTTTTTGTGTAGAAGCCAACAAGGCATTGGTGTGTGTGGCCTGTAGCAATTTGGTCAATAGTGAAATTGCCTCGGGATAACTGGTGCTGCAATTGAATAAAAAATTAATGTTAGTTTCAGTCAACTGTATCAGTTTATTTTATAATTCCTCCCTCACCAATAGGTTGTGTAGACATCAAATCCTTCCTTTAGTTCAATAAAACATTTGGCAATTTTAACTGGATCCAATATGGATTCAGTTAGATGTTTAAGTAATTCCGAATTAAATTTGTAAACATCTTGTATGTTGGAAAATAGAACATTTAAGTCATCTTGTTTTAGGCAGGCACGTTCCTTCCAATCCAAGAGATATCTGCGGGAAAAGGTTTGAATAAATTTAGTGAAAATTTTATTTTTTTTAACAAAGCCTTATAGTCAAAACTTACCCTCTTATAACTTCTCCTAAATCATTGACATAACTTCTTTCCGAATCCACAATTTCCATGCAGGCTCTTTCAAAAACTGTCATACCACTATGTGGATCTGTTAAATCGTGCTCGTCTGCCAAACTTTCCACACTGGCCAAATATGATGTATTTAATTTGCCACTTATGTGATCGGTACCTGAACTGGAACTCGAACTTGAGGAGGTGGAACATATGGAAGATGATGACAGGGGACGGTGTTTTAGTTTGGCAATATCGGGCAACATTAAACTGGACATTTTACGTGATTCTTTCGGTGAAAACTTAGACCTAATATCCGAAAGACGATCCAAGCTTTCAGCAGATATCTGATTCTCATCAAGTTCTTCATCTTTGAGGAATTGTGAGCGTGGCAGGGTATTTGTCTGTTTAATGATTAAATTCTTTTGGGCAAAATCACGTGCAGCTAAACTTTTAGAACGAGCATATGACAAGGGATGATGGTTTGGACTACGTTTGCTGTTGGGCGAATTGGGTGAGATCACAGGTTTGTTGAGTGGCTTATAAAGTTCCTGATTGCTATTGGGTGTCTGCAGCTCTTTGGGGTTGGCAGACAAAGTGAGGTTCTTAAGATTTTGAGAGACCACCTCGTAATTAATAGACTCTATTATAGGATTGTCCGTAGGCAGGCATTCCAGAGACATATTGATCTTGTTCTCTAGTGCAGTAACATCTGCCAGTAGACAGTCTTTATCATAGTTGCATTTAGGCAGGCTAAGCTTACGTACACTAGGTTTATTGGCCGTTGAGCAATCAAAACTAAAAGCTATGGGATTAGTGGGTGTCTTATCATCATCCACTAGCGATAAGGGATATATGGCAGAAGTTAGAGGTTTTCTTAAACCTTTTGACTTCAAATCAAAACGTCGAAAGCTTTCGCTGTCTTCATTCAAAATATTATTAAATGTTTCTACCAAATGTGCGCCGGTTTGAGTTAATTTTCCCGTAGTTTTCGATAGCGGTATATGGGAGAATTTATACTTGTGATTCGAGTTGGAGTTGGTAGTATTTTTAACAAAACGCTGATGTTGCTGTTGTATGGGAGTACTAGAGCGTGTTTGGTATTGCAAAGCCTCAATATCTACTGCATCTACAGCTTCAGCATCTGAGTGTGTTATAATGCGCTGGACATTAGGTGAAAGTACGCGTATGTTAGAGCGATGTTTATTGTGACAACCACTATTCGAAGAGACAGACTCCAAGGAGCCTCTTAAACTACTGCTGCAACTGTCACTATTCGAATTCGCTAACAACGTAGACGCTCCCAATTCTAGGTTACAGTCCTGCGAGGAAGTACTAACATTTTTCAGTTCAGCTTGTTTGGCATATTTTTCCAAACGACTGAGATAAGCATCCAATGGTGGCTTTGGTGGTGGATCTTCACCACCTATATTCGTTGCTACTTGGCTACTATCACAGTTTGTTGACAAGAAGGTGGAGTTGGTGATGGTATTAGAAGATTTATGATTATGCGCTGGTGACGATGAGGTGTTGTCTAAGACTGTTGTGAGTGAATCGTAGATACCCAATAGTGAGGGTGTTAAATCTGTGGAACTACCTGCAATGAAAGGAAACACAAAAGAATTGCTTAAAAAAACGCATAAATATAAAAATATCTTTAAACTTGTTTTTGCTTTTAGTTGTGTGCCTGGGTATATGTGTGTCTGTGTGTGTGTGCGTTTTTTAATCAATCATTTATGCATTCCAATGCATTTAATCATCGACCGTGTAGAAACTTTTGTGCATTGTCTTGATGTTTCTTTTTTTCTGTTTGTAATATTATTTAACCTACCATCCCAAAAGCATGTATTCCTTATAAAGGCAAAATTCAGACCCATGCTGTCATTGTAAAAGATTACTTATATAGAATTGCTAATAATAGTTTTATAAACATACATTAATTTAAACGGTAATAATAAAAAAATTCTTCAATAACTAAATTAATTTAGTTATTTAATCACTTGAAAGGTTCTAATTTTTATTTAAAAATAAACTTTTTTCCTGAATGGGGCATTTATGCTTTTTGCCTGTTGCCATGTTGAACGTTTATATTCTTAGCAACCTACACATGCTGAAGTGTTTGTTCACTGATCAAAGCCTTGTTTTTATAAATTTAAAAGTTTAACTTTGTATTTTGTAATTCTGCATCGTGTCTTACAGGCGCCAGTATTCAGTGTTTCTCCTTGCTTATTTTGTTGCTTTTTTTACATTTTTACTACATCTTTTCAATTTTCATTTCTTCGTCATCGCAAGCTATAATCGAACTGTTTGTTGTGTTGTTAGTAGTGGTGGTGGTGTTAGTGTCGGTGGTAATGCTATTGGTGATCTTTGGTTTCATGGAGTATGGTGCATGCTAAATTGTAATTGCCCACACTGAGCCAATATACATTTATACATATTTCATATACAATTAATAATAATTTTAGTTGAACTTTGTGAATGATACACACGTGCTCTTCCGATCGCTAACCGACATACATACATACACACATTTGTAAGTATGTATAGATATTTGTGTTTAAGCATTCTTATCTAAGTTGTGCTGGAGTACTTGAAAATAATAACAGCAACAACATCATATTGCAGGCATTGCGACTTTTACTGGGTAAACAACATTAAGGGTAATCACTTGCTTGCATGTGTATGCAGTTAAATATGTTCTGTGAACGTAAGGTGGAATCAAATTTCAAAAACATTTTACCAAACTTTGATGAAATATGAGAATGTTTTTGAATTTTACAATCTTAAACGCCATTAAGTGTTAAATATGAGGAATTTCAATTGTTACATAATGTCATACATGCATTGAAATGTTTATAAGTGAAAGGTTTTGTGTGTTCAGAGAGAATTTATATCTGTAGTGATTTTTGGTTAAAAGAACATATCATTAAAAAGAAGGAAATTGTGTAGTACTTTAAAAATTTTTTACAAATTAAACAAAACAAATTAAATAAACAGAAAATTTTTAGTGAAAAAAAAATCATAATAAAATTAAGCTACTGTACTAGCCAGTTTAAGGATTGTGGGCTCAATTAGTGCTAAAGATTCTAGTTTACTATAATACAGAGCATTTGGTCTTCGTTACGGTATATTCTATTCAGAATAATTTTTTTATTTATTTATTAAAGTCTTAAGAACAATATTCCTTACAGACCAGAGAACGGTTTGATTGGTCTTTTTTATGTTTACAATCTCAAAAAGAGAGTTTTTTTATTCACAATATACATCAATTTAGTAAAGCAATAACGAATCATGCACTGCTTGTCTTCTACAAAGGTAAACTAATAGTCGCAAAAGCAACGAATACTGAGCAAATGGTATGAATTGTTTTAATGCTGATTTAATAAGCAACGAATACTGAGCGCATGGTATGAATAATTTGCATGCAAGTTAATGTTTTAAAATTCCATTAATTTTTAACAAAATATTCAATTATACTCATTATATTCATGTAGAAAAATCTTTTTACTTTTGATTTTTATATACACATGTAAGAATATTGATTTTTATAAAAAAAAAAAAAGATTAAAAATTGTAGCCCAAATTCTTGGAAAAAAGTAAAACCTTGGAAAAAAAAACAAATTTGTTGAAAAACTTTTTTAAAAATTTCTAATAAAATTGAATACGTGTTCAGACAGTGCGACTCAGCTTACGAAACTTTTGTTTTTGTTTATATATACATTTATATAGCAAACTTCTTTTGGAATGAAAATAATCGCATGTACATAAAACATTGTATCCTTTTCCATGCATATAATAAAATATTTATGTATATACATATGCATATATGTATGTACTTACATAAGAAAAACTGGTTGTTTACAAACTTTACACACAAATGTCAACGAATACTGACCGAATGGTGCGAATGTTTTCAGCTCTTTCATATGACATCATCACAAAAAGAGATTGTTGAGAGTGCAAGCAGAAAAAGAAATGAGCATGCAAATGTCAATAGACATTTTTTTATTATCAATCTGAGGCAATACAAAAGCAATGAATTTGTGAATAGGCAGCAAACGCGAATGGTTTTATGCTGTTCTCTATGTTGTTACAGACAATGAAAAATAAAATATATAATTGAATTTAGTTATATAAATTATAATAAAACAAATTGCATTTAAAAAGAGAGAATAATACCATTAATTTAAAATTTGCAAAAAAAATTCCAAAAATTTGTTTTTCAATGCATTTAAGTCTAACAAATGGTTTGTTTAAAAAAAAATAATTTAATTAAATAATCTAATTAATGGAGAATTAAATATATAATTTAAATGATGTATACTGACAAAAAAAATAAATTTCGAAGTAGATTCTCACTTGGTACACAAAATATGTGTATTTCTAACAGATGTGGACAAGCAATATACCATTAAATATGTCAAAAATTAGTATTGACTGAATCTTATGTCTTTTCTCCATAGAAATTATACCCAAATATAAACAACGAATTTCATAAGTTGGTAGCGGATAAATATAATTTAAGTGAGGTAACGCAAAACAAATAAATCGCTTTTGAAGTTTCTCGATACGGAAAATATGAATACCGTAATGAGGACTTCAAATTAAAGCCCCATACTCCAGTTTTGATCTCACAAATAAGGTGTACAATATTTTCAGGGTTTATGGATCGGAAAAATCAAAATAATTTATTTTTTAAAATGCCTTAGAAATTAACTCATCTAAATGAGACTTAAAATGAAGTTTAGAATTAAGTAACATTCCTAAATCATTCTTTTCGTTTGCTTTTGTAATATTATTATTACCTTACTTATATAGCATATTTAACAGGTTACGAGGGCGTGAAAAAGTAATATGTGAACATTTATAAACATTTATAATTCAGTTTTAATGGATTATGTTGACACCAAGAATTCAAATTATCTAGATCAACTTTAAAAAAAATTTTCATATATAAAAGAAAAACAAAATATCCTTAATTAGGTAAAAACTTTTAAGGCTCACTGTTTTTTAAAATAAAAAATACTATATGGGCAATTCCATGAATATGTCAACCACGACTGTAAAAACAAAAACTCTCAATAAAGGTTTAATGATCAAAAAACACTCAAATTTTACTATGCGCAGGTATTTAGAGCTTATTAATTTATTTTAAGAGCAATAATAAGAGTTTAATCTGATTATCTTATAAAATATGATTATCTTGGTAAAATGTCCAGCCCATTCCAAAGATAAAAAACTTCATACGCTTTCATATTATGACAAGCACTTTATAAATGCCTCTCAAACTGCATATTCATTAAGGGGAAAAAAATAGAATTTAATTAGTTTGTAGTAGGCTAAGTTGACAGTTAAAACTTAACACCTAATTTAGAATTTAACTTTTTTTCTTAACATATATTTCTTAGAATATTATAAGAGAAAAATCTGTCACGTACGATATGTGACGTACGATATGTCACGTACGATATTAAATTGAATTTATTATAAAATCATTTAAAGATTGTTTTCAATTAAGAATGATGGATTTTAAATGAAAAATATTTGGTTTAATGTAAGAAATTAAAAAAAAATACTTCCCAAGATTCGCAGATTTTTTCATATTTCCAAATATACCTCAAAATCACTTCTGTTTTATGTCACGTACGATATATTCTTATTTTTCTGTATATTTCAGACAATAATGATTCGAAAAAAATTTTTTTTTTTTAAATAAAGTACCTTCCGAATGGAACATAAAGATCTAATTTTGTTTCAGTTACTTTTAGTTTTGCAAAAATTATTCCACTTTATAGGAGTACAAATGTCACGTTCGATGACATGGAATCGCCCATATGTAACTATGAATATAACACTTAATAACAAAAAAATCTTTATTGTAAACAGCTGCACAATTTTTGTAAGAAATCTTAAAATTTTTTACAAAAATCTGCTGTATTTATAATACTTATTAATGTGGTTAAAACAGCTGCATTTCATAGTGATTTTCTTTAATATAATAAGTTTAAAATTTATAAAATTTTGACCTTTGCGAAATCTACCCAGAATACCTAGCAAGCACCCAACACGTACAAAAAATTAAAATCTTAAAATAAACACATGACAAATTACATAACATACCGCTTCATCTTAATGGAAAAATTTTAAAATTGTTTCTAAAATTATTAGTTATACATTATAGGCAGTGCCTCTTTAAACATCCTTGAAACTAGGGGTATCTTGCCCACTTGAATGCGTTGGAATCTTATTGTAATTTGATATTTTTTCAGAGAAGTGGTTTAAAAAACACAAGCACTTTACAACTAGCTGTGCATCTGTGCAGTTGATACTGGTTCCCACACTCTTATTTTATTTCAAGTGTTTCCCAAATTTTATTTAGATTTTCAAGTAGCTTAAGTTAGTATGCTAGATCACTATGTATGGTATTATTGTAAAGGCAAAGGCTTTACATCGCAGCTGCTCTTAATAAAAAAATATCAATTTTTGAAGGTTAACTTCAATTCGTTACTTATGGAAATGCACAAAATTGGTTTGCAATTTTTGTCACTGTCAACTCAACTGAAAGTCAACCCAACTTTTACACAATCAAATTAATTCATGTATCGTAAAAAACCGATTTAGGGCATTACCAACTAAAATTATTAAACAAAAAAAAATATTAAAATTAAAACAAGAAAAAAAAAACTTCAAGTTAAGTTGAGAATGGTGAAGCGAATTTATTGACATCGACCAAATTGTTTAGCAATTTTTGAACCGCAATAGGAACTTTTGTTTCAGGATATAGAAAATTACTTTTACATTACACCCCTACACCACCCCAAATAGCAGTTTAACATTAAAGTACACGTAGCACGTCTTGTATTGCATTGTAGAAAATTGGCCAAAATCCATTACTACCGAAAATATGTGTTCTGTTCAGCCAGAGGATGTTTTATAGGACAACACTAGACTTGTGTCCATCTAACTCGCTTCTTTAGTTAATTTTTGCCAACAACCTAGTTATTTTTTCCACGAAACCGAGTTAAATTACATTGTGGTTTGTGGAAAAGATTAACTAAGTTGTTGGAAAAAATGAACTAAAGTAATTCATTGACCCAACTGTAGTCAAGGCAGTTAAGAAAGGCCTATACCCTACGCGCCAAAAAATTCCAAATGCTCACTGACGTAGTGAATTCACATTCTAAAAAACGTAATCTCAAAAAGCATATGTAGTACCGGTTAATTTCAGAGGTCATGTTCTGCGGTTTTATCTTTCTTTATGTCGCAAAACCTACAGATTACTACAACCAACCTACCGATTTTGTTCAAAAGGTATCAGAGGTTGCAGATTCCATTCAGAAAAGCACACAATATTCTCAGCTCCTTCCTATCCAGAAAAAGCAGTTACTTAGACAGGCATAAACATCTTTTAGCTTGACGTTACCACAAGGCAATTGAATTGAAGAAGACAGGTCCAAGTTATTTCTCTACGGAAAAAAGTGTGCCAAAATGTTAAACAGAAACTATTGTCGGTATAAAAAGTATTTTTGTAAAATTTTGATGGCTGTGTATATAGTCAACGATCTAAAGAACAAGGCTTAAGAATTTTTGTCTGTTTGTCTATTTTCTAAAACTTGATTGGCTCAAAAACTACTAAATGGATTGTGTTCGAATTTCCTATCGAGGTATCCTGGTACTTGGATAAATATAACGCTTCCCTTTTTTCGCGAGATGATAACTATTTTTTTAGAAATTTAGAAAATAAAATTGTACTTAAAGTGCTACAAGAAGGTTGGCAAGAAATTAATGCATATGCCGACATGACAGAAAGAGGAATATAAAATAAATTTTATCAACAATAATAAACTATACAATTTCACCTACAACGACATCAACACTTATATTAAAATGAATACAATAGAAAAATATTATTGGGACCAGTAATTTGGACCAGGTTCAAATAATTTGTTCAATAAGCTTTGAATGGTGAAAACTGTAAATTGTCCCCTCCATCCCATTGTAGAATTATAAATTGAGTTTACGTATGTACGTTTCCAAAAAAAAAAAATTAAGAAAAAAATATAAAAAAATTAAAAAAAAATAATAAAAAAAATTACAAAAAAAATTTAAAAAAAAAATTTTCAAACAAATTTTTTAAAAAAAATTAAAAAAAATTTTTTTTTTTTAAATTAAAAAAATAAATATATAAAAAAAATAAATAATATATAAAATAAAATAAAAAAAATGTTTGGCTCAGCCGGGATTCGATTCCACGTTTACTCTAACCAGTATATATTGTGAAAAAAAACGAGGTGGTCGTGGTTTTTGACTCATATCTCAGAAACTTATGGGGCGATTGTGCTGAATTACAATAACGATTCATTCCTGGATATTTCCAAGAGATTGATACCATACACAGATCTGAGGAACATATAGTTGCTTCTAAAAGTTGATTTCAACCAACACACGGACAGACGGTCAGGGCTTAATGGACTCCTCTATTTATAAGCTTTTAGAAAATATATACTTTATGGGGTCGTAAATGAAAATTGTAGAAATTACAAACGGAATGACAAAGCTATATATACCCTTGTACACCACAGGTGAAGGGTATAAAAACGAATGATATTGCAACTACAAAAATTAAAATATTTCGATCGGAATGTATTATCGGTCTGTATGTTTATCAACGTATACTTGAAAATAATAAAAACAAATTTAGTTAATTTAAATGTTGTATTTAGTGCCTTTTGATTATAAAATATTCTCACTTGTTTTTAATATTTTTAATATTCAAATATAAAATTAAGTCAAACAAAAACACATTTAAATTACATTTCTGCATTAAGCGTAACATTAGCACATTTACTGAATATCCTTTATGTTTAAAGTTCATTTTGTATATTTAATGATGAATAAATATATAGTACATATTTGAAATCTCATAACTTATCTCCCAAACGCATAATTTTGCTGTAACTACGAGCATAATACTCTCCATATAGTTAGTTTTACAGCAAACAATAATTCTTTTCATATTTATTTCTTTTTTTTTTTTTGTTCAACTAAAAGAAGGGATTCCTTTCAATTTGTTGTATTCGTATGCATTGTTATGAATGCAACATATGTTGTATTGAACTCGTTGCATTCATAATAAATGATAAAAACAAGAAGAAAAAAATAAAGAAAAATATTGAAGTATTCACAGAATCAATGCACATAATTTGTCATGTATACATACATATATACACACATACATACATACAAACATAATAATGGATATTAATCAGAGCGATTGTAAATACATGTAAACAGATTTACATAAATACAAAAATATTTCAGTTGAAGAAAAAAATTTGTATTCTTATTTGTGTAAATATGCGGAAAAAAGCCCTCATTTTTATAGAAAACTAGCTAATATCCGGTGTGCTTTGCCACCCCCATCGTAATGAAATAAAAATTTCATAGTTCATTTGAACTATTTATTTATTTTGCAAGTGCTAAATCAATAAATTACTAAATCAACCATTTCTTATTCAAATAATCATATAGACGTCAAAGGGTCTCTTGCAAAATTTGGGTACTCTAACTATTATCGCTTCCCAGATATACAAATTTTTGTATTTAATTCATATGACAGGTGCCACGCCCACTATAACTAAAGCATCCATTTCTTATCAAAATAGTCATATAGATGTCAAAGCTTCTCGTGCAAAATTTGGGTACTCTAATTGTTATCGCTTCCCGAGAGCTGCCACGCCCACTATTTCTAATGTACCCATTTTTTCGAGAAATGTTTATTTGGGTGTCAAAGTTGCTCTTGCAAAATTTTACTACTCTAATCGATATCATTTTTCAAATATACAAAATTTAGTATTTAATTCATGTGGCCACGCCTACTATTGAAAGTCCGCCCATTTTTTACCCAAATGTTCGTGTGGATGTCAAAGTTTACCGTACTTAATTTGAAGACTCTAGCTGCATTAACTTTCGTGATATAAAATATTTAATACTTATTCTTTAATAGGGCGTGAAACCCCGCCCACTTACAATTTCAAACCAAAGTATAGCCTATAGTTCCGTCCAGACATACAGAAAGATTCTGTGAAAATTTCAAGAAAATCGGTCCAGCCGTTTAATCGTCCATAAAGCACAAACAAACATACAAACACACATTGATTTATATATATATAGATTTATAAAAAAAAATTGTACGTGAATGAGGCATCTTGTATTAATGCTAGTGGTTATAAATATGCGACACAAAAGATATATGCGTATGAATTTAGGTTAAAACATTAGCGGCAGGAGGCCAAACCAAACCAAAGCCAAACAACACAACACAAATCGAACTGATCAACAAGAACGACAACAACAATGATTATAAACTGTAAACAAATACCGGGAAGGGACAATCAACAACAACAGCACACTCATCGTACATTCTTAAACATATTAACTCAAGTGCTTTAAAACTTTGACAAAAAAAAAACAATAATAATAAAACTAAACTAAATGCAATATGTCGCATTCTAAATACTTACATACATATTTTCTTGTCTGTTTTTTTTTGATTACAGTTTTGGATTTCCTAACAATTTATCGCCCACCTTCATAGAAGAATGTATTAAAATTATATGTTTCCCTTTTTTTTTGGTGAATGGGGAATGAATGAGATATTTGTTTTACAGAAATTAATTGGTTAGACAGAGAAAAAAGGTCAAATAGTAAAAATGCCTGAATATTATTTTTATGTTCTTAAAAGCACAGACATACTCGCAATACATTTAGTCACTATGTTAAAACTTATTTAATTTGTGAAAAATTAACACATAAATATGTTACAAAATTAAACTTTTAGTATCTTTTATTTTTATGACATTTCGAAAGAATTTGTCAAAAATTTAAACATGTTGAAAAACTAATGAAATCCCAGAACATTAAAAATGTTTTGTAAGAACTAAAAAAGCCATTTATTAAATATCTTGGGGCAAAAACATTTTGTGTAATAGTGACAGTAATTTTTCTAAAAACTTATATTTTAATTTTTACTTCTAGTTTTAATGTTAATTTCTTAAAAAAACATTTTTTTTGAAACACAAATTGTTTTGTAATTTTTTTAACATGTGATAGTGTTGATTCTTTCGCTGATTACTTTTTTACTTCACTTAATTTACACTTCAGCTGTCACAGTTCATAGACAGAAAAATCTCTCTCTTCTCTCATTTATTTCATGTGTCTAACTTTATGTATAAACAAGTAAGAGCGCTATATTCGGCCGTTCCGAATCTTATATACCCTTCACAACGTGTAGTCATGCAATAACAGTAGTTTGTATCACCATTCATCTCATATGAAATACGTACATACATATAAAAAATATACATATATAAAAAACATCCCATTGTAAAATTATAAATTTACGTATGTATGTTAAAAAAAATAAAAAAAAAAATTTAAAAAAAAAAATTTAAAAAAAAAAATTAAAAAAAAAAAATTTTTAAAAAAATAATTTAAATATATATAATTAATGTAAAACAAAAAAAAAATATAAAAAAAAATTAAAAAAAAAAAAATAAAAATAAAAATAATATATTAAATAAAAAATAAAAAAAAAATAAAAAAAAAAATTTTTAATACATAAAAAAATTTTTTTTTGGCTCAGCTGGGATTCGATGCCACGTTTTCTCTAACCAGTATACACGTTTGTATGTATGTATGTTGTTGTTGTAATGTTGTTTTTGTGAAAAAAAATCGAGGTGGTCGTGGGTTTTTGCTCATATCTCAGTTGTTTATGTACCGATGTTTCTGATTTTCAATAGCGATCTACTCCCGAATATTTCTGATATTTTAATATCTCACCCGGGTCCAAGCGATGTCGGGGGGCTTCAAAAAGTTGATTTCAACATACACACGGACAGACGGTCAGACGGACAGACGGACAGACTGACAGAGCTTAATCGACTTCCCTATTCATAAGCTTTCAGAAAATATATACTTTATGGGGTCGGAAATGAAAATTGTAGAAATTTCACACGGAATGACAAACCTATATATACCCTTTTTCACTGTGTGAAGGGTATAAAAATATAAACAAAAAGCTTTTCTTCGTACGGCAATTACCTTATAAATGAATAAGTCCTTTAAGAAGTTTTGCATATGTACATCCAACTGTGCAGACTTTTGCCATTTGACGAACATCTTTCTATTAGTTAAGTATATTTCAAAGTGCTCTTCAAATGAAGTATTTATCAACAATTTTTATTAAACTGAAAACTAACTAAAATATTTCTACAAATAAAGAGAGAGACTGAAGTTATCTAATTGTCTTTTATTTTCTAAAAATAACACGTGAAAATTCCTTAATGAAAAAGATTATGTCACATACATATGAGTGCTAAACCAAAAATTCTTTAGTTAAGTTTCCCAAATCTGCTTATAGCAAAATACCGCAATCAAATGTGTTCCACTTTTAAACGTACAAGAAAAATATTTTATACAAATCTTTGCAAAATAAGAGTTTAATACATTTAAAATGAATTGTCACACATATATGTGACATGAGCTTTAGTGACAAATTTTTTATCAATGTGACATTGAATGAGAAATGTATTAAAAATTTATGCAACATTTGTTGTAGGTAAAGTAATACAAGTAAGAAATGTTCAAGACATAGATTTATTTATTTACAAGCCGATAGAGAATAAATGAATGAATTCGAATTGGTTTCTTCGACATGAACTGAATAAGTCGTAAAAACTTCCATCTCTTAAATAACGGCAAAGTTTTATTAGGCTGGCATTATAGCTTTTACGGAAGGTGTTATATGGTTAAAGGAAATTGATAATAAATGTTTTGACGAACATTCAAGCGCTTTTTAGAAACTTAAAAATCAATAATTTTGAACCTCGATATAATGTATGATGCAAGAATAAAATAATATGGATTGGAGGGCAACAGAGCATTCATTATCTGATATAAAAAGGTTAATGAAATAACCAAGATAGTCTTATAACTTTGCAGAACGCTGATTACTTTTAAAGGCTTTAAAATTAGTTTAAAGTTTAAGCAATGCAGAGGGAGGACACATGGCGGCATTATTTTACTATCGGAGCTGACAAATAAAATATTTACATGTTATGTCTTACTTTAAAACATTACTTCTGAAAAACTCATGACATCAGACAAAATTTCAATAAGAGCATGATTTTTTATTCTGAGAAGCCACCTGACATCAGCTGCTGGCAGAAATCTCTGCCGCTTGACAATTCAGATGTAAGAAACATGGCATGTATTAGTTGCTTTATTATAATGTAATGACAGAGTTGATAATTAATGAAGCTCGCATTGCACTATTAAACAGCAAATTTTGCAAAAGACAATATACGTTGTGTAATCGTGTTGTATGCAAAAGTTGGAATTCTTTAGGGCGTTAGACTGTCAATTTATGAAAAAGTGAATTAAATAATTTAGGGTCTTGAAAGAAATGGGATAAAACTTACGAAAAAATTAAGCGACTTTCCTTTTTACAATATGCTAAAACAGGCATTCGTTTATGGCCCTCGTAATACCCCTTTTTAAAATTTTTTTTTTAATTAAAAATTATTTTTATAAAAAACGACCAATTGATCTTAGGAACAAAATATTAATATAAAAATCGAACAAACTAGACAATACTTTTTAAAATTTCATACTTATCTATAAATCGAAAAATTTTAAAATTATTTTCTAAAAATATAAAATTTATTAAAACTTTACAACTTTTTTAATTTTTTTTGAACTCGGAGTTTAATTCATTAAAAGCCAGCAGTCTTTAAAATTCAAAATCATTTATTCTGTTTATTACGCATTCATTAAAATAACATTAAGAACCTAAAAAATATGAAAATAAAAATAAAAAATTGTGTGTTTGAAGGTTTTTGGGGCTGTACCCAAGCAGGTACAATGGCTCAATGCATGTATTCATATATGCTAATTTTTTTGTATGAAAAATTTTAAAGCACTTCTTTTCTACACACAGAGCTAGGTCACAAAGTTCACAAATCCCTCTTATTTGATTGTGGCCTTTTAAATTTTTTTTTTAAATTCAAAATTATTTGAAAGATATCTATAAAATGTTCTTTCATTCAAATTAAGCTAAAAGTAGAAAATTTATCCGAAAAGTAAAAATTTCTAATAATATAAAATTTCCCAAAAACTAATATTTAATAAGAATTAATATTTTACAAAAATTAATGTTTTATAAAAATAATTTTCTAATACAGTCAAAGCCGCGATATAACGTACGATCAAATTTTTTACATTGATTACCTTATATTACGAACATATCAAAAAACTTATACCCGATATAACGAACGCAGGGCAAAAACTCAAACAAAAAACAAGTGATAATATCCTCCTGCACTTGCTTTGTTACATATAACAAGTAAGAGCGCTATATTCGGCCGTGCCGAATCTTATATACCCTTCACAACGTGTAGTCATGCAATAACAGTAGTTTGTATCACCATTCATCCCATATGAAATACGTATGTATGTACAAACATATCAAAAACACACATATATCAAAACATCCCATTGTAAAATTATAAATTTACGTATGTATGTTAAAAAAAAATAAAAAAAAAATAAAAAAAAAAAATAAAAAAAAATATAAAAAAAAAATTTAAAAAAAAAAAATAAAAAAAAAAAATTAAAAAAATATAAAAAAATTTTTTATTGGCTCAGCTGGGATTCAATGCCACGGTTACTCTAACCAGTATACACGTTTGTATGTATGTATGTTGTTGTTGTAATGTTGTTTTTGTGAACAAAAAATCGAGGTGGTCGTGGGTTTTTGCTCATATCTCAGGTGTTTATGTACTGATATTTCTGATTTTCAATAGCAATCTACTCCCGAATATTTCTGATATTTTAATACCTCACTCGGGTCCAAGCGATATCTGGGGGCTTCAAAAAGTTGATTTCAACATACACACGGACAGACGGACAGACTGACAGAGCTTAATCGACTCCCCTATTCATAAGCTTTCAGAAAATATATACTTTATGCCATAAAGTTTATGGGGTCGGAAATGAAAATTGAAGAAATTTCACACGGAATGACAAACCTATATATACCCTTTTTCACTGTGTGAAGGGTATAATAAACGCTAAAAATAAAACAAAAAAATTTTTGTAAATATTTATATGTAATTCAAAAATAATAGAAAAGAGAACCTAAAACGGTAAAATACCGTTTGTTTTTCAATAAATATTCATTTAATATTTGCGTATGCGCTGATGCCATAAGCATTTTAGTGCGTTTTTTATCATGTTGTTAAGAGTTTTAGCGTAAAATAAGAATGGGAAACAGAAAAAGAATTTATTTAAGTGAAAAAATAAATATTTTGGATGACTGTTAGAGCAATTTCACACGAATATGGGATTCCAAAATCTTCAATATGCACATTAAAGAAAATTAAAGTCAAAATTGTGTTAAATCTAGAATCTACCAAATATGGATAAAAAACACTCGATCAATTAAAGAAGGTGAGTACCCAAATATGGACCAGAAGCTGTTCGATTGGTTTCTGAATCAAAGGAAGTTTGTACCAGTAATTGGAATAGCACTGAAAGCAAAAGCCATTGAAATACAAAACAATTTTGAAATGGAGGGTTTAACGCAAGTGATGTTGGGTTAGCTAGATTCAAAAAAAAGATACTGCATTAAACTTCTTAAGGAATCCGATGAAAACTTATCATCAAGAGGGGATTTAGTAAAACCATTTAAAGAAGAATTGCAAAATGCTATAAGAGAGAAAAATTTAACTCATGGTGTAATTTTCAATGGTGACGAAACGGGACTTTATTGGAAAATGCTTCCAAACAAAACATTAGTACATGCTGGGGAAACTAGAGCTCCAGTAAGGAAAATATCAAAAGAGTTACTTTACTACTTTGTGCAAATGCTTCAGGAACAAAAAAGATTAAATCTCTTTCGTAAAATTGTAATATAGGAATTGTCTTCTAGCCAAAATCGTGTCATCTGAAGCAGAATTTTTTTTTAAATCTCTTACTCTTTATGACGCAACATCCTAGATTGCTTTGGATTGGCACAATTTAAACTAACATACATTAGCAAAGTGCTGTAATAAAATATTGTATCCTGGTAATATGGAGTTTGACGAGGAAGATTAGATCCCACTGGCACAGATGAAGCAACAAGAAGAAATTGTGTACATGAAACGCGGAATTAGACTCTTGAGTTTTTCCAAACGCAAGCTATATTTTTTTAACATTTTTATCATTTTAATTATGGACGATTTAATAAGCTAAAATCAAACTGGGGCATATATGTACAAATGTATATTCTTGACTTTCTTCTGTACATCTTATATTAATTTAAAAAAATAACAAGTACAAAGTAAAGTAAACATGTTTAAAACTTATTTATTTTCTTATATATAAACATCTTAGATTGCAAAAATAAATATTAATTAACATAATTTGATTTTTTTATGTTAATCTAATAAAACACCCGTAAAATAAATCTTTTTGATATAACGAATTATTCAATAAAACGAAAGGGCCTGACAATATATCATTCGTTAAACCGAGCTTTGACTGTATATAAAATTATCGTGTCGTGGTGTTTGTGATTAAACTCCTCCGTAATGGCTCGACCAATTTTCATGAAATTTTGTGTAGGGTAGGTCTGAGATTCGGTTAACATATATTTTTGATACCTCTCAACGCCACGCTTTTTTTCACGCTCCCTCAGGTAGGCCAGAGTGCTGGTACGATCTTCTTGAAATTTTCATATAATATAACAAAAATTCTAATATGATTAATGCGATACTTTTTTTTACCACGCCTACTTTAACGACTTTCTTTTTTTAATTATGTACATGCATCGATATAGTTTTTAGTACTTTTCTTCAAATTATACAGAATTCATAGTCCAGCCAGTGCAGAAATAAACGTTTGAGAATTGGTCAACATCTATTTTTCATATTCCTGAATATTAAGGGAGAGTTATCCAAGGGACAATTTATGCCTCACCTAAATAAAGTAACGACTTCGATGAAATTTTAAACTAAGATAGACCGCGTACCGTAGAACACATATGGTTTACGTTTTTTTTTTAATGTACTCAGAGTAAGTTAATTATTTTTATTGAACTAAAAAATTATTTCCTAGAAATAATTTATATGGTAAAACAACGTTTGCCGGGCCTGCTAGTATTTTATAAAAATTTATATTTTATAAAAATCATTATTTTCATAATTTTTAAATACATTATCCATAACAAAATATATTAAAAAAAATTTAATTTTATAAAAATTTACGGCCTTATTCATAACAAAACAGAGTTTATTCCTAACAAGCTTTTTTCCGTCTGCCAACTTCTTATAAATCAACTCTGAAATTGCTTAATTGCCGTTAAAGTTTTTAAAGGTTTTTTAATAATAAAATTTTAACAATTTAATTTTCTACAAATTTAAAAATTTAATCATATTTACATTTTTTATTTAAAAAAATTTTAAAGTTTCTAAAATTGAATGTATGTATGTATATGTATTTATGTATTATATGTACATATGCTTATCCAAAAATGTCCAAAAACTAAAAATTTATTAATTTGTTACGTTCTTTAAAAGCTAAAGTTTTTAGAAATTTTGTATACAGTTTTTATGAAATTAGCAATTGAGTGAAAAAAATATAAATATTTTCCATAAATTTCCCATAAATCGAATATTATTCTTTTTCAAATTGAGAATACATCAAACATACTGTATAAGCCAAAATTGATTGATAGTTTTTTTTTTAAATTTTTTAAATCAATAATTTTCTAAAATTAAAAAGCGCATCAGAAATGTTGCATAAGTTAATATTCAATTGAACATTTTAATATTTTATCATCGCTTCAAATGGGAAATGATAAAAGAAGCACATGTGACATGTACTTAACCGAAATGTCGCAGACGTTGTTGAATATAAATTTCACGCCAAAAAATATCTTAATATACCGTTCTTTTAAATACACTTCTTAAATAAAAAAAACTCTGCTGAGGTGTGTAAAATACTTAAACTTCAAAGTGAAAACATTCATATGTAGACTTCACTTGAAGTTTCCTTTTAATGCTTGTGTTCTTTTTTCTCTCTGTCTAAAATAAATATTAAATACCTCTTAGCGGATATATGCGTTTAAAACATTTTAAGATGATTTCTTTTAAGAAACAAAAAAAATCTATTTTAGTTTTCTTCTTACAACTAAAAATGTAAGTGTTGGTTTCTGGTTTTAGTCAAAAGAATTTCTCTTTCATATCCTGCAATCTTGCGATTGAGTGATTCGTCACAGATAAGACGTTTCATAACCCTGAAAGTTGAATGAACTACACAGAAAAGTTCTCAAAATGCACTATGAGTTCGTAAATTACCTGTGTGTGTGTGTGAGTGTGTGAGTGTGTGTATATGAGACGGGGCATATTTGCATGCTCAAGTCATGACAGAACATTATGCACAATGTACTGGTAAAAGATAAAATGCTAAGCAAGAACTACTTACCTCTGTGCTATCTGTTAAAAGACAACTAATATTTAAACACTAAACGAATGTTTACACTGGCAGAGAAGTTTAAATCAAACATTTAGATCAAATGGTAATAAAATTTATTCAGAAGTAATTATTTAAAATTCATCTCTGTTTTTATTTGTTTTTTATTTCGTTGCTAGTGTAAATGTGTTATGTGCTGTTGGTGTGGAAGATTTTTTTTCTTTAAAAACACGACTGTGTAATGAGGAGTTGATATTGCAAACATAAAATAAAACATAAAAAATAAAATGAAAAGATACTAATAAGAAACAGTAGTTAATATAAATGGTGTAAAGAAGACGAATATGAATAAATAAAAAATACATGTGTAAAAATATGTTTTAAAAATAAATTTCTGAAAATTAACATTGTTGGCATTCAGGGAGGCCAACCAACTTTTGCCGGTGTTTTTAATTTTTATTTTTAGTCGTTTGCTTCGTATTTTTATGACACGAACTCTTAAAGACTTGAGGATGCCTTCCCCTGTTGCAACAGGAGAAACAAGGAGTCATAAAAAAAACAAATGAACGCATTTAATGAATGCAGTTTTTAGTACGAATACGAATAAATAAATGTTTCGTTCATAAATGTATGTAGAAAATGTAGGCGTTTTATTTGTCGCCTACCTAAACAAAAACAATATTAACACCAACAACGACAACACACAATACAACATTTAACAGCCAGCGATAATACACTTAGCGCATGATATGCAACAGAATACATTGTACTTAGCAACGTCTAGACTTTTGGCAGAAAAATCCATGAATGAAAAAGCTTAAAATAAATAGTAAAAGGCACCACCATCAACATTGCTAAATGCACCTCCTGACAAAAAGGAATATTTAAAAAAAATGGTCAAGGGTATATGTACGTCTTTTTGTTTTTTTGTAAGGTTTCTTTCCAAGCTGTTAGTAGAATTTCTATAAAGGTGAAGGACCTTAATAATGTTGAATATTTTAAAGTTTTAATTTATTTTTGCATAGTATTCGTTTAAGAGAATTTTTGTTTTTCAATATTTTGAAAGGTACACATATGTACATCAGGGGTATAACTAAATTTTGGCCCTAGCACTACGCGATAGCGAATATTGTGTTATTTACGAAAACAATCTTTTTTTGGGTCGTTTGAAAATAAAAACCTCATCCAAAAAAGCGATTTTCTAAAATCCCTATTAAATATTTTTTTTAATATTTGAAAAAAAACGTTTCTTAAACATTAAAGCACATGAATTTCAAATTTAATGTGGATGTTGTTTTGCATAATGGCTAAATATCCTGTGTAACTTTGATAGTACGTTCTGTACATACATATTTTGCTTTGAAATTACTGAATCTTCTTTAACCCAGTGTCTTTTGAAACATTCATGCGCGTTGTTAAATCCTGCTAAAGATGTTTCCAAAGCTGTTTAGTATTCCTTGTTAAAACAGTGATCGGAAAACCTTATCTCATACCATGCTCCACATACGAACTCACAAATGGGTTTAAGTTGGTCTCGATATTTCGGAATAAGGATAAATGTCAGGATAGCAAGAATTACTCTCGAGTTCCATCGGGCGTTGCTTAATGGTGATATTGCTTTATCCACATTTTAGCATTTTTCAAAACACTTTAATAGCTTCTTTTACCACCCATTTTTTTTAAGTATTAAACACAAACACGGAATATTGCTTTCACGTTATTGTACAACATTCAAAAAAAGACTATAATTAAAATAATAATATTTTTTGAATAGGTCTTTTCCATTAAAAATGATAAGGGCAATTCCCTAATAAAAAAAAACTGTGAGTTTTTGGCTTAATGTTTAAGTACAAATAAAAATTAAAAAAATAATTTTTCCAACTTTACCGCTTTTTGTGGGTGACCTTTTTTAAAAAACTGCGAAAAATTAATATAATTTTTTTTTAATAGTTTTCAATGGACTATTCGACTATGCTAGGTCCATTTGGATATTTGAAAAAAAAAACAAGTAAGAGCGCTATATTCGGCCATGCCGAATCTTATATACCCTTCACAACGTCATGCAATAACAGTAGTTTGTATCACCAATTATCTCATATGAAATACGTACAAAAGTACATATAAAAAACATACATATATATAAAAACATCCCATTGTAAAATTAAAAATTAACGTATGTATGTTAAAAAAAAAAATAAAAAAATTTAAAAAAAAATTAAAAAAAAAAATTAAAAAAAATAATTAAATATAAATAATAAATATAAAACAAAAAAAAAGAATAAAAAAAAATTAAAAAAAAAAAATAATAAAAATATAAATAATATATTAAATAAAAAATAAAAAAAAAAATTAAAAAAAAATTTTTTGCCTCAGCTGGGATTCAATCCCACGTTTACTTTAACCAATATACAAGTTTGTATGTATGTATGTATGTTGTTGTTGTAATGTTGTTTTTTGTGAAAAAAAAATCGAGGTGGTCGTGGATTTTTGCTCATATCTCAGTTGTTTATGAACCGATGTTTCTGATTTTCAATACCGATCTACTCCCGAATATTTCTGATATTTTAGTACCGCACCCGGGTCCAAGTGATGTCGGGGGGCTTCAAAAAGTTGATTTCAACATACACACGGACAGACTGACAGAGCTTAATCGACTCCCCTATTCATAAGCTTTCAGAAAATATATTCTTTATGGGGTCGGAAATGAAAATTGTAGAAATTTCATACGGAATGACAAACCTATATATGCCCTTTTTCACTGTGTAAAGGGTATAAAAATGGGAATAAGTTATACCTCTAATGTACATGTTTAGAAGCTTTGTGATATGTAAGGAAGACATTTTCGTTTGTTCCATTTAAACAGCTACAGAAATGGAATCTATGGGTATCAAATGTTGTAGAAATATTGTTCTTTAATCATAATATCGAAAAGGTGCAGAATTAGATTAACGTACCATAAATGTTAATTAGATAAAGCCTAGTCCAAAGAAGGTAAACGAAGAGATACCCCTTAGTGGGGACATGATCGCAGTGATCATATTAGATTTTCTATAATAATATTTGATTATTATAAACAAATTATATTTATTTCTGATTTTTTTTAACAATAATTTCGCTATGATAACTAAATTTTAATATTTATTGTTTACTTGAACCAAAAATTTCGTTACGGTTTACCTTCAAAATAATATGTTAAAAAAATTATTACGACAAACATAGTATGATGTCTCAACAAAAATAATATATTTATAAGTATTTCAAAAACATGGCTGTAAAGAGCTATAATCAAAAAATGTATGCTCAATCAATGTAACTAATAGCGAAATATAATAATTTGTTATAAAAAAAAACAATAGAGATTTTATAGTTCATTTGGAGTTTCGTTATTACTTTTTGGAATAATATTATTTTAAATTGTAATAATTTTATGACTTATATAGATTGTGTTATAGTTTTATACAGTCATATTTGAAAACATTATTAATACACTTGAGATATCACATTATGATTTTATGGAATTGAATTATTTCTATATTTAAGGTTAAAGAGGATTGTTTAGTGATCTCGCGAAAAATTCATATCCCAATAAAAACATTATTACCAAAATCGCTTCATACTTAGTACAATAATAAGCGCTTACTCACTGCTAGAAAAGTTAGCAGCAAGTAAAGAATAAACATAAAAACAAAATACTATTGAAATAATTTTTCTCTTTCTGCTGAAATAACAAGCAGTACAAAGGACATGTTTTGTTGTGATTTCGTATGCTCTCTATTTTAGCATTTCCATGTTTAGAAAATTATAAAACAATTATTGTGGAATGAAATAACCATTGCCAGTTTTAACTAGAGCCATACAATCCAATCAGAGTTTAATTAAAATTTTTTTAAAAAATTCAATATGAACTTTAACAAAATGCAAAACATGAAGGTTTAAACTGTTTCAAAAGCAATCAAACAGTACAAGGAAGACACTGAAAAAAACCTGGACCAGTAAGAACAAATAAGAGCCCACCACCAATTTGATGTACTTTTATAGCACAAAATGAATTATTTTGTTATTAACAGTAATCGCTAAGTAATAATAATATCTTTATACGAAAATATGTATCACTTTCTTTGTATAACTTCGATATGCTATTAAAATTTTTTCTTAAATTTAGGCCTTCAATGAAAATGGGCGTTAAAGTAGGCGTGTCAATATAGTTTCTTCTTATAAATAAAACTTAGATATTTCAATACAATCCTTTATTCTTCCACAAACTTTGTCCATAGAGAAATTATATGAATTTAGGATAAAGCGTTATATGGGAAGTAGGCGTTAAAGTGGCACAACAATGACATTGAGTAGAAAGCCATATGTACCAAATTTCACCATCATACCTCTAATTTTGTCGGTTTTATGAGCTTTTAAATTTCTTTTACAATAGATTACGTGAAAAGTGGGCGTTAGAGTAGGCGTGTCGAAGTAGTTTCTGCTAATAAATACAACTTAGATATTTAAATATAGACTTCTTTATTTTTCCAAAATCATTATTTATAGAGAAATTATATGAATTTGAGAAAAAGCGTTATATGGTAGGTGGGCGTCAAAGTGGGCGTGTCACATTTATTTTTCGTTTGATCAAAAAACAAATTTTGCAAATTTTCAGAATCATACATCTAATTTTGTAAGTTTTATTACGTTTTAAATTTTGAATATACCGAAAAATACACTGTGCAATATAAATTTTCGTACATTTTGATCTATAATTTCTTTCCTAATGCATAGATTTAAGCAGTTTTTATGGAAAAATATTTTTTATTACTCAGCAGATATACATTCGAAATTTCATGACTCTACGTTAATACGTTTGGACACAATTCCATTTCATTCGATGTTGGAAGGACATGGTTTTTTTTACCTACTTTTGCATTACGAGCTCTAATCGGTAAAGTTATAGACAAAATTTTTTTCTCAAAAATATATACATCCAAAAACTTACAAACGAAAATCAAATTTTTTCCGCTTCTAGACAACCGAGAGAGTCAATTTTGGTATCATCTGAAAGGACTTGATTAGTGCACTTGGTTGGCCGCCACTAAAAAATGGCGGACAATAAATTTATATATGCTTCAAATCTGGTATTTTACAATGTAACTTCTAGAACCCCCTCAATATTGGTATCAAATGAAAGGGCTTGACCAGTAGAATACAGTAAATTATTAAAAAATGTAAAATCCAAGATGGCGTCTAAAACAAAATGGCGAATCAAATTTTTTTTACCCCATCAATATGGGTATCAAATTAAAGGGCTTGACAAGTATAATACAGTTAACTACGTTAAAATTCAAAATCAAGGATGACCTCGGAAATAATAAAGAACAATGGCGCACAACATAAAATATAGGTTAAGCTACGATGTGGTATTATACCTTTGTACATGATGGTGAAGGATATTACCAGATTCGGCACGGCTGAATAAATCACTCTTACTTGCTTTTATATTGAATTGTTTAAGTCTTATTTCACCTAATACAAGTATACGTCCTTTTTTTGTAGCTCACTTTTTTTAAGAGAAAATAATATTTGAAATTTGCTTATGTGTTGTTACGCCCAACTTCACAAGAAAATTGTAACAAATAAAATATAATATCGGTTTAATTTTTTTTTTAGATAAGAACTTGCAATTTCATTTAAAGGTTTAAAATAAACTTAAGCCAGAATAAAGATTACATGAAAATCTCCATAAGAAACATAAATTTTAATCTGTAATTAAAATTAAAACAAAAAATAAACAATTTTTAAGTATATTTCATTACAGCCAACTAAATGTTTAAATCAATCTAGTGGCCGGTTTGCCCTTAATGTAACTGTCGCTTGGTGTGTTGCACTCACCTTCATTGGTTTTTGTAGTTTAGTTTTGTTCTAACGATTCAGTGAAATTATGGGTATTAAAACATTTCCAGCTTTTAAATATTGTTTTTCAAGTTTAAATATTTAAATGATTTTATTTTTTTTAGGATTTCTTTTTTTGTTCAATTTCTGTTCTGGTTTTGATTTTCTTATTTATTATTTTGACATCACTCACGTACGTGTTTTTATGTTATGTCAGAAATAGTTTTTTTTTTTATAAACGAAGTTATAAATTTCTTTTTTTTTATTTGTGTTTTTATTGTTGTTTTTTATTGACAGTTGTTACAAACTGGTACTAAACTGTTTCACTTTAACCGCATTAATAAACCTTGTAAGTATTTGTATTTGCTTGTTTCAATTTGGATTTTAACTATTGTACTCAAGCACTCGATATTTAATTCTCTATACAATTCTATTCCACACTGTACTGAGCATGAAGTTTGTTCTGTTTTAAGGTTTTTTTATTATTAATTTTTTTATGTTGTTGTTTTTACTTTTTTCATTTTATCTTTTGTTCTATGTTGGTATATTGTATTGCCAAACTTCTGCTAAACGTTTGAATTATTTTTTCTTCTGAATATTATTGTTCACGTTTTGATGTGTGCTGTCTGGTCGGGTTTGGTCTGGTCTGTGCTTAGTTCATGTCACTGCAATTCATTGGAGTAATTTACACCTTTATACGAGTATATTCTGTGTTTTTTTTCCAAATAAGAGATTTAAATCGATAAAAGAGTCTTAAGGACAGGGGTTGTTAGATGTATAAAACGACTCTTTTACTGGAGTCGTAAGAGAGTTGTAGAGAAATGAAATATGGACATGGGCTGTGGTAAACAAGTTGAAATACAAATTATGAAATCCGATATCTATAAGTATATAAATATGCTTATAGTTACAGACATATAAACACACACACACTAAATACTAAAGCATACGAACTAAATCCATAAACGCCGAACAGTATCTAGAGGAGTAACCCAGTAAAACTTCAAACAACCAAACCAAACTCAATCGTCAAAGTTGTATGTGTAAGTGTGTGTGTGCGTGAGGAATAAGTTGAATGAAATGCTCCGAAAAAAAAATATTTTGTTTTTCTTTCGAATGATAAGAGGTGTTTTATGTAAAATGTGGGCTAAATATAAAAATAAATGCATGAGTGTAAATGTATGTGAAAATAATTATGCCACTTCAAATAACTTGCAGATACTTAAAAACCCAACAAACTTTGTTAAATTGAATTCATTCGCATTTTTAAATTAAGTTAAAATTTTTTGTTCTAAATAAACTAATTTAAACTGACGAGTTTTGAATCTTAATAATGTAGTTTTGTTCTAAAGCCAACGCTTTTTTTCGGCAGAATGTAAAATAAAGTTTGTGAGAACAAAGTTACGTTAAACAAATAAGAGTGGTATATATGACTGTGTCGAATCTAAAAATACCCTTCATCATTTATTTGCAACAACATCTGTAGTTTACTGCATTCTACTACCCAATCTCTTTCATTTGATACTCATATTGATGGGGCTACCGAAAATATCATCCGCAGTTTTTTTTTTGGCGCCATCTTGGATTTACTACGTTTTCATTAATTGCAGTGTTCTACTCGTCAAGCGCTTCTATTTGACACCAATACTGAATGGGTTAAGAGGGATAAATTCTTAAACGCTATATTTGACTCATTTATGTGTTAATCTATTGTATGCCATTTTGTAGTGGCAGTCATCATAAATTTAAAATTTTTTATAATGTATTTTATTTTGGAAGTTATTTCAATACCAGAACAGACCATCTTAGTTTTCTAGAAACTGAAAAATGTTTATCGTTTGTATATATTAGTAAAAACCCTGAAGTATTGGTATTTTTGTGCTTATATCTCAGTTTTAAACCGATTTGTAATTTTATTTCAGCAATCGTTTTGGAGACTATGGTTCGTAATATGAAGTTTTCAGCATGTCAAAAAATTAATTAGGAGCTGTATTTAGTAACTCGATATATTTAAAAAAATATACTTATTTTTAAATTAGTTTTGCGTATAACTTTGTTCGATTTGTCCAGATATTTTTACGATTAGTCCTCTAGACTTATCATATCTTAACATATTCATAAACTTGTCGAAAAATAATCCTAGGGCTGCAAATATTAATATTTAATATAAGTTATGTGAAAAAACAGTCAGTGTTCACTTATAATTCAGAAAGTTATAGGAAGATTGTACTGGGGTTTCACTAGAAATTAATTTCCGAAAATTTCCAAAATATTAATATCAGATACAGGTCAGAGCTATATATGGGAGGTTTCTAAAAACTGATTTCAACCAAGATACAGACATTCGGACTTTATTAATTCGACTCTCCTTTTCGTGAGATTTCAGAAAATATATTCTTTATGGGCAGAAAATAAATATTGGTGAAATTACAAATGAAATGACGAAACTATTATACCCTAACGCTCTCTGTGAAGGGTATAAAAATATTATTTTAAAATCGAGATTCTCAACAATCTATGGCTGCTTATGATTTGTCATTGACATTGCAAAAATTAAAGCTTTTAGTTAAAAAATCTTTTAATTATTTTTAATCATTTCATGTAAAGATATATTTCTTTTATACTTTTTTGTTTATTGTCTTTCAAATAAATTCTAAAACAAACGGGACGAAATATAAGCTGATGTATTTGTTTTACGACTACACTGCGCACATGACTGTGATTTGTGTATCCAGACAGATGAACAGACATAGTTGGATACACAGTTTTTAATACTCTTTTGTTTTCTGTTTGTCAAATAAACTCTAAAGAAAAAACGTATTTTAATTAACAGATTGATGGCTTATTTTTTATTACTTTACATTAGAGCAAGAAACTGAACAAAATTTAAAATAATCAAATGAGTTGATGCTTTTTGATGTGGCAAAAATCCGTTATTTTCAAACAAAGCTCAATAAATATTTTAAGGGTGATGTGTTCGTATGCAGACTACCAAAAATACGTTACAATCGAAAAAGCTATCGAGCTTTAATATTGGTCATATCTGTTTCGCGACTCACGATTTTTATAACCAAACATTTGGACGTTTACTGTTGGATTATATAACTACAGTTTTTATTTGCGACCCTATAAAGTATATTCTGAACCCTTGTAAATAGAGGATCCGATTTAGCTATGTCCATCTGTCCATCCGTCTGATCGTGGAAATCAACTTTTTGAAGCGATCATATATTTAATGGACTCTTATATAGTTTTAATTTATCAGAAATGCGTTCGAGTACTTTGGTAATAATAATCAGCAATTTAGATCCATTAGCGACTGAGATAGATATGAGCACAAAACCACGTATACCTTAGCTTTTTCGTAGAGATTTGAGCAAGAAAATTAAAAAGTTAGGCGGGTTATACATGTTGGTAAAAAATGTGTGAGTTGTTGTTGTAGTTATTAAAATTTGTATGCTTATTCAAGTTTACGAATGTATGTGTAAAAATGTGGGGGTTGTTGTTGTAGTTATTATATTTGTTAAGCTTATTCATGTGTACGAATGTATGTAATCCGAAGTTTTTCGTTTGTTAGGCTAACAAGTGTAAATAAATGAAGTTTCGTATCTACCCTTTTGTGAAGGGTATTTTAAGATTTGAAACAGCCGATTGCAGTGCTCTTACTTAATTTTTCTTTTTCTTTTTGTTATTTTTTATTGTTTGTTGAAAAATATTATTGTTTAAAAAAACAAAGTTTTAAAATTTATAATTTTAATAAATTTGAAAAATAAATAAAATGGATAAAATTTTTAATTAGTGCTTTTCATATGTATCAATATTTTATTCGAACTTTTAATTTTTTAAATTTTACTGTAAATCATTTTTGTTTGGGCTCAAATTCATTTATCTTCAAGATTCTTAAATGATTACAAATGAATTTAATTAAAAAATTTTTTTAGGGAATTTAAATAATAGAATGAATGAACTTGAGCCAAAATAAAAATTATTTAAAGTAAAATTAGCGCTTTTTTCTAACAACTACGTGTTTTCATGGTTTTGGAGCATTTTGTAGGGTTTTTGGAGTTTTGGGAGCATTTTTGAGAGTATGAGTGACTCTATAAGAGAGTATTAAAATAAACAGTATCAAAATAAAAACAAATCGTATTTTACAATTAAATTCCACGAGAACGAGAAGTTTCAAATATTTATTGTATAAAACAAATACGTTTCATTCAAATTTCGGCTGATTTTATGGTGTTTGAAACGAATCAAACTAAGAAAAAAGTCATCAGTTACTAGGACTGGTCATCAAGATTTATTTAGCTTAAGTACCAACTTTAATTACAATTATTCGAACCGTACGACAAGATTATTCAAATAAATTTCCCTAGAATTTCTGATTCATCAGCATTTCTTTTCTTTAGTTTTTTTTAAATTATCTTTAAACAATATATTTATGTTATAAAGAATACAACATATAAGTCTTGAAAATATAATAAAAATGAAAAATATGACAAACCGTTTTAGTCATCGCCTTCTTATCTTGTAAAATGTTTACATCGTTAATAGATAACTAATAAAAGGCAAATATGAAAGCATTTAAAATAATAATACGGTCACCTCAATCATGTTTTTTTTTTTTTAAGATTCTATTTGTAATTTATCAATATCGCATTCTATTGTTAACTGATTTATGTATGAAAAAAAAAAATAAACAGACTTTTCTAGGTCTGTTTTGTTTGCAATGTGTTTTTTGATGTTCACTTTATCTTCTACTTCATCTAATAGTACTTACTAAGTGCATATAAATGATTGTTAATTATTGTTTATAGTGGTTGTTGAGGGACCCAGTGCAAAACAAAAGATATGAGAACATATTTTTAAAACAATAAATAAACATAAGAATTAGTAAATTAATATGCAACCTTGAGCCCTTATAAATCGTATTAATCAAACATAGAATGTTTACGTCAATCATCAAAATCATTAGCAGGTTGTAAGGCAGTTTACAACCACTTTAGTCATACTCAAGATTGTAATTAGATTTGGACATTAAAGAAAACCGAAAAAGATGCTAATCTCTAAAAAAAAATTAAAAATCTTGTGTTAACATATGGTTATTGTAATTAAACTGATATTTGGGTATAAAGATTTCTGACCATATGCTCAATTGTTTCGTGTCGAAAATTAGTGGCATGACATGGGTCAACTTAAAATGCTGTTTTACATGTATTTTTTTTATTTTTAAATAAAAATAAATAAATAATTTTTGAACTGTTGTTAGATTCCTACATAAAAAACCAGCTAAATATGAAATTCGATATTTTGCAATGTATCTTTGGTCCACAGGTAAAATATATAAGCACAGCTGAGTCCCCTCCAAATAAACTATGATTTTTCCTATTAATGACTTTGTTTTAGGGTAACACAAAGTATTAATAAATCTTGTTATGTATGTATGTTTGTATTTTCTACATTGCCTCATCAATTTATCACACAACAAACCCATAGTCTCTTTCAATATTGATACTTCACAAAGTTAAGTGAAAAATCAAAAGATAAACAGGCAAACTTAAGACAACTTCCAATTGTGAAACCATGACATTATGGTTTTGCAAATATTAAACAAAAACTTAAAAAAAAACTATTTATTTGTAGTCATGTTCGTTCATCAAGCAAACGTCTACATGCGATTCATATGCAGTTTAAAACCACAAGATCAGCATTTATCGGTTAAAAATTCTTCACGTTTGTACAGAAATTTAAAAAGAATAAAAAAAAAGAAAATAAAAATAAAATACACGTAACCTTTAGCTACAATAAGACTATGTTTGCATACTTGCTGTATAAGTAGAATCTTACTTCATTTCATTAAAATTATCAAACAAATAGAAAATATATATTTGTGTGTTGAATTCGTACAAGACGACTTGGAAATGTGCTATATGGGTCTTTTTAAGTGAATTTTATAAACGATTTTAATACAGTTAATGTTATAACGGCACAAAATAATTTGCCAACTGAATTATCGATATATTGGATATTTCAAAAAATCACTAAATTTTAAATTTCGCTTTTAGGATCCTAAGAAAAATTTTTAATTAAAATTCTTTATTGTAATTTTTTTTATATAGAAGGTTTCATGGCAGCTGATCAAATCTTTTTCAATCTTTATTACTAAATCCAAACGAATCGATATAAAATCTAAAGTTCATTTCAGATAAAACTTTTGCTTCGCGTTGCGTTAGAAATTCGCTTTGACATTTAAGATGAAATAGCCATACTTAAGGCTATAATACACGGAATGTTTTTTACATCTGACTTTAAAATTTGAGAGACATATGTAAATCTTCATGTCTGTCAAAATTGTACTTTTACGTTGACTGCTTTGCAGCAGCAGAGATTTCTGCCAACAACTGATGTAACATGTTTTTACAGAAGAAAATAGAGCGCACTCTAATTAAAATTTTGTCAGATGTCTCAACACATGTTTTTTTACAGAAGTAATGTTTTAAAGGTAACACACGACATGTTTGTATTAGCAGTGTAGAATTTGACAAGTTAGATGTAAAAAACATGCCGTGTATTAGCTCCTTTATATGAAACATGTCACATAAAGTACTTTCAACGCAGCGCGAAGCTTAAAGTTAGGCAACTCACATCCTTTCGTGCGCTTTGACAATCAGATGGCAAATACTCTTAGATTTTCTTTTTTTAAATTCGAATGCAAAATTAATTAGTTTTAAAACCTATTATTAAACAAGTAACAGTGCTATATTCGGCCGTACCGAATCAAATATATTAAAAACAAAAAAAATTACAAAAAAAAAAAAAATAAAAAAAAAATTACAAAAAAAAAAAAAAATAAAAAAAAAATTTTTAAAAAAATTAAAAAAAAAAAAATATAAATAATATATAAAAAAAAATAAAAAAAATTTTTTTGGCTTAGCTGTGATCTGATGCAACGTTTATTTCAACCAGTATATATGTATGTTGTTGTTGTAATTGTGAAAAAATAACGAGGTGGTCGTGGTTTTTTGCTCATATCTCAGAAAGTTATAGGGCGATTATGCTGAATTTCAATAGCGATTCATTCCTGGATATTTCCAAGAGATTGATACCATACACAGATCTGAAGAACATATAGTTGCTTCTAAAAGTTGATTTCAACCAACACACGGATAGATGGGCAGACGGTTAGGGCTTAATCGACTCCTCTATTTATAAGCTTTCAGAAAATATATACTTTATGGGGTCGGAAATGAAAATTGTAGAAATTACAAACGGAATGACAAAGCTATATATACCCTTGTGCACCACAGGTGAAGGGTATAAAAACATTTTTAGTTTTTATTTAAAAAAAAATATCATTTAATAATGAAATAATAGTGAAAAAATTAAAAAAGTACTTGCATATAATTGTATAGGTAAACAAACAATGCGTAAGTGTTGTCAAAGTTTTTATTGTGACACACACTTTTGCCTCGCACTTTTCTGTCAAAGTTAGAAATGTCACGAAAAGCGACGAAGTTTTATCTTACATGACATAAAGTCCTTTAAACATACATGTCAGGGGGAGCATTATTGATTATATTTATACCCTAACCATTTTTGACAATAAATATCAAAGTTAATCTTACATAAATCGGTATATGACTGTCCCCGTTTTTTTGAAATAGGACAACACAGATTAATATAAGAGACAAATACCTGGGAGTAGTACTTGATTGGAGTCTATTTTGCAGAGACTACGAATTAGTGACTTTTGACCTCATCTGTGCATATAAGAATAGTAAAAAATGATGTTAGCAAATGCTTCACCGAAAGAAGAAGAAAATGAATTCTATAAACACGCTATTTATTAAAAAATTTAATGGAAAGGCAGATAATTAGATTTTCTACTAAAATAATAATTTTTAAAAATATTACTGAACCAAACATTTGTTTAGAATTAAAGGCTCAGCAGCAAAGACACACATGACTATAACTATACAACCTGTTTAAGTTTTTATATTAAAAAAGTTGCAAAAATTCTCTTTTTATAAGTTTTAAAAAGTTTTTTTAATAGATTTAGGGCCGTATTCATAAAAAATATTTTAGGTTTATTGAAGGCTTATTTGACAAATTTCTATGCAACATCTGTCAAATAAGCCATTAATAAACCTAAAATATTTTTTATGAATACGGCCCTTAATATTTTAAATAAAAACAAACAAAATTCCAGTCTATTATATAAAACTGCAGTAAAGTTTATTCAACTGCAATTTAAAAAAAAATTAAAAAATTTATTTCAATAAAAAATATTTAAAACCTTTTAAATAAAACGAAACTTAGCTTTTTAAAAACCTATAATTCTCAATTTATAATTCGAATACCGCCGTGACATAAAATATTCACTGAGTTTTTAATTAAAAGGCCTCAAACTCCCTCCAGATAAATTCAAATAAAAAAAGTCCCCTTTTGTTCTAGCATGAAAGAAAAGTCAGCATCATTCGGACGCTACCAAAAGAGAATAAATGTCAGAACTTTCGTCGAGTTCCGTAATCTAAAAGTTTCTTTACCACGGGGTAGAATCTGACGATTAAAAATCCACCCCTGTGTGTCATATTGTACAACTAAATCATGACCGCAGGTAGTAATTCTCATCTTTATCAATTTTTTGACTTATGTATAAATACATTGCCGTACAGCTGGGGACTATCATAACCCTTATTTTGTTTTGCACTGCGAGGCTAATGACGTTGATTGACAGCATGGGATTTGTGGTCCAAAATAAGCCAAAGTAACTTCTTCTGCTGAAAGGCTCGAACGCCACCTCTGCCAACATGAGTATTTCAACCATCATTCTCTATTTCTGTTAAGAGGGCAACAATACCCGACCATCAAACCACTACCGAATCTGTTTGCCCGCTTAAGAATGAACCACAGCCATCAGGTGTACTCTGTAGAGACTTAACAAATTTAGAACAAGTTCCTGGCGTTTACTAGTTTCTGAGGTACAAGTTAGGTCTCTGATGAGCCTCTAGCAAATTTTTCATTTACATTTTTGTCTCTTAAGTTATTGCTCCAAGCTGCCAGAGATGTTGGTGTTTTTCTTTTCTTTATACACCATACTGACAGCACATCAATTCTGAGATACTAACCAAACTACCATGCCCTCGGCAGAAACCACCACAGGACAAATGACAAAATGCTAATCAAGATCCCACACCACATACGATTTGCATACTTTAAAATTATATGGAGGCGTTGTTCCCAGTCAACGACACATGGCAACCCCATCATTCTAGGACAGTCTACAGTAAACTAATCATCGAAATCAATAAAAAAAATTAAAGTTTAACGAAACGAAAGTTTCTTTGAATAAATTTGAAATTAAGTAACATACAATTTTTAAAATCTTTTTTTAAATAGTTTTTAATTTAATTTAGAAAACTTCTTTCTTAACAAAAATATTTAAAAATTTTTTAAAAAATTCCCAAATATTTAAAATTGATGGTGTTTACGTGCTTTACCATTTCGTGTGTTTTACATTTTTAAAAAATACATACAAACGTGTTTAATAAGACATCCAAATTCTTTTGAAAGCAGCTGACCCTGAATTTTCTTTTTATTTATTTTTTTCTCAATTTATTTAAAAAAGATGTTTATGTAAAACTATATAAAATTTAAAAGACTTTCAAGCACATTCAATTGATTAATTAATTTAAATTCAAAAACAAAATTAATTAAGTTTCATGTCTAACATACGCCCCAACTTTATGCATACGTTGGAAAGGAAAAGATAAAGAAAATAAAACTAATTGTTTAGGCCTACATGTGTTCATATCTGCTTATATAAGACACACATAAGAAATTTTGCATATTTGTCAGCGTCTAAAGCTAAACAAGTAGCGTAGGGTGTAAATAGTGACAGAGTTTTTCAATTTCAATTGATCTTCGGCCTTTGATGGCATAGAACGAACCTACAAAAACTGTATGCACAAGATGGATGGATGGATAAATGTTTAGATGAATAGAAATATTTATTTGTATCTCTTGAATAAATGTCTGGAGAAAAAAAAATACAATAAGAATTTTTATAGTTTATGTACTAACTGTAGCTGTATGCAGTAGGCAAATAAATTTAGACATGGATAAATGGAAGTACATAAACATATATGTATGTGTGTGTGTGTTTGTAGTAAATTTATTTTTAAGAGATTTAAATACATTTTATGTTGTATACATAAATACATACAAGCATACATACATGCATATATAATACATTCATCAAAGAAACTAATGACCTACATTTGTTTCCTCCAAATCGAATTAGACAGCCAAGTAACGATAAGAAAATATTTCTTTTTTTAATGTTCATGTGTACTTGAAAGTACCACATAAAATTGATGGCAAAATTTGGAAAAAATTTTTAATTGACTTTAAAAAAAATTGAAAAATGTAGGACGATTAGAATTGACTGCACTGCGAAGTTGTAAGAAGAAGAATGTGAAAGTTACTGGTTGTGTATGGAAAAAGGGAAACTATTTCTTTTGCTATCTTTATCGCTAAAGACCACCACAGCAAAAATACTTTCATCCTCTTCTTATACATATGTAAGTACGTACAAGCTAACAAGAACTTTTAAATGACATTTTAGCAAATGCAATCAGTCACTGTATGCACGCTATTATGTGGCTCTGTTAAACGAACATTTGAAGTACAGACATATACTGTACAATGCTTATTTGTATGTTTGAATTTTATTTGTTCGGTATCGTTTGTATGAAACAAACAGTCTTATCTCCTTTTTTATAAATTTTTTAATGGATATCACTCTCTGTTCTACTTTGGCTGTCATATGCTATAAAGGCGGCAACTGTAGCTGTTTTAAATGAAAGTCTAATACGCAATATTTCAGTAGCAACATCCTATCCTCATACAGTACTACACATTATATTAATGTGTCTAAAGTGCTAGCAGAGAAGAGTAATAGATAAAAATTGACATGATTTGAAACACAATACAGTTGAGTTAAATTAAAGTGAGTGGGTAAAAAATTATGAATTTTAAATATCGATGCTGCACTTTTTAATGAATGAATGAATGAATATTTTTGATGTCTTAGAGACTGTTTGAGATAAGAACCTTAGTTTACTCTCCAACTTGCCAAGCAGCAGGCCTATATGTAAAATTGGTTTAATTTTTTTTTTTTTTTGTTATCTTTGTGCCATCCCACGAATCTTTAGCTCGACATAAAGTGTCATAACATTTATAATGTTAGTAATATGGTGGCCCTAAATGTATTACCCTGTCGGAAGATGTTATGTCTGAGTAAAATGAAATGAAAATTATAGCCACTTTAAGTCTAGTTTTGATATTTGTGAAGTAATGAGTTACAGAACGCGGAATTATTGTGGTAGTTTTCTTAAAGAATAATTCTTGGGTGATTTATGCCAAACTTATATCGACGGGCCCCTTTTTATTTGAATTGAATGAACTTTTTTTCACTCCATGTATCATTCACGAAGAGCTAATATATCCACTCAAAGTTGCTGCATAATGCATTATTTGCACGTAAGTTGTCACCGGGTCTTATTTCTGCGAGTATCCCAGAGCCAAGATTTATGAGTTTTTTTTTTTTTTGCCACAAATCGATAAATAGGAAGTAGAAAAAAAACTAGTGTGATTTGTTTGTAAGATTTCGTTTTTATATCTTTTCTTTTTGACCATTTTTCTTTGGCAAATTATTTTTATTTGAATATAGATATAGAGCCTGAACTAGTGTGATAATCCTTTCAATTTTTAAAGGATCTTGAAACACTCATTAAAACTATCTAAGCCGATCTGTAGAGTATTCAGTGTTAACTTTATTTTATTGGTAAATAATTCTCAGCACAAAGTGGCAATTAACGATAACACGCAGGCAATGTTAAACTGTCGTAGGGAGTTTGAATAGAGCTTAAGCGTGTTTTTAAGTTTTGATAATATTGTCCTTTTTAAAAAATCCGGTGATTTTATTTTTATCATAAACTAGCCAAGCCCGGCCTGCGTTGCTATGCCCCTTAATGAATAAAAATGAATTCTGAATTTTAATTGAATATCAAAAAGCTAAAAATTATAACTTTTTTAATGGGCGTGGCACTGCCCACTTTTTAAATCGCGAAACTGTATAGTCATGACAGCTCAATATGTGTGTGCAAAGTTTCAGAAAAATCGATCTAGTGCAAGTAGCTAAAAATTATAACTTATTTCTTATGGGCGTGGCACTGCCCACTTTTCTAATCACGAAATTGTAGTCATGACAGCTCAATATGTGTGCAAAGTTTCAGAAAAATCGGTCCAGTGCAAGTACCTCACAATTATAATTTTTTTATGGGCGTGGCCCCGCCCACATTTCTAATTAAGAAATTGTATAGTCACGACAACTCAATATGTGTGCAAAGTTTCAGAAAAATCGATCTAGTGCAAGTAGCTAAAAATGAAAACTTATTTCTTATGGGCTTGGCACTGCCCACTTTTCTAATCACGAAACTGTATAATCATGAGATTTTAATATGTGTGCAAAGTTTCAGAAAAATCGGTCAAGTGCAAGTAGCTACAAATTTTGTTTATGGGAGTGGCACTGCCCACTTTAATAATCACGAAATTGGAAAGTTATGACAGCTCAATATGTGTGCAAAGTTTCAGAAGAATCGGTCCAATGCAAGTACCTCAAAATTATAGCTTTTTTATGGGCGTGGCTGCGCCCACTTTTCTAATTACGAAATCATATAGTCACGTTAGTTCAATATGTGTGCAAAGTTTCAGGAAAATCGGTCAAGTGCAAGTAGCTAAAACTGATAACTAATTTTTTATGGGCGTGGCCCCGCCCACTTCTTGCCACCCATAAACTCTCCCTGGAATGTGCACAACAACTTGAGTCCGATCGGTTTTACAGTTTCGGAGTCTATAGCTAACACACACACAGACAGAGTTTCACTTTTATATATATAGAAGATAAATAGATACACCCGTAGTTTAAAAATTTTTTCTTTAATAGTATTGATTGCCAAAATAAAAGCCAAAAGGCTCTGTGCAGAGATCTATGTCGGCCATTGTTTTTGACGTTAGCAGCTTTTAGCAAAATGCTTGGGAACGGCTCAAAGCCGGCATTTTACATTTATATTTTGTGTATTCCTTAGTTTTTGATTAATTTTTCGTTGTTAATATGGTAAAATGCTTAAAAAAAAGTTATTAATTTCATTGAGTATAATAAAAACAACAACAGCAAAATATTTTTCCTATATTGAAGGGATATTTATTTTTTATTTTATTGAAACCAGTTAACCCGTTATTTTTTTTAATAAACTATTTGGAGAGACAAAAAATCAATTGAAAGACAGGAATTTTTACTCATTATCATCATGGAAAGACTCACACTACAACATCGTATCCAATAGCGTATTACGAAAATCAGTTTTTTATGAGACATATTTTTTCGTTGTTTTATTTTAGAATTTTGCCAATTTCATGCTCAATAGATACCTGAACAAACAAAATTGCCGTATATTTGGGCTGATAAAGAACCCGCAGAATACCAAGAGCTACCACTCTATTCATTAAATACAACGGTATGGTGTGATTTATAGGCTGGTGTAATCATCATTCTATATTTCTTCGAAAATGAGACAAAATTATTTCACGTTTTGCTACGATAAATTGGTCACCTACATGGTATTTTGGACACATTTGGACTATTTTCGCTGGGGATATAAAAAGTCTGAGGTCTTCAGGCATAAGCCGACTACAACTGACGCTTTGGATTGTAACATTACTCGTATTATTTGCGATTTTACCAGTCGCAATGCTCAAACGAGCCGCACAAAATTGGAGCTATTGTAGGCATCACCTCAATATTTGCATGGTATAATTTTCAAACAGATAATGCCATAAATTGTTCTTTAAACTAGTAACAAAAATTTTAAGCTCACTTTTAAATTTATGGATTTTATTTTCTATAAAAAACAAAACATCATAATAAATCACTCGAAATATATTTTGGCTTAATTCTGGCAAGATTTTGAGAGATACACCGCACAGCTCTGCAGGAAACTTTAATGGAAGTAGAACATTTTTCTCCCTGATTCTGGAACAAGTTGATAAAACCAGACAAGACAGAATTGTCCTAATTAAAATTTTAACCTTTAAATGTAAATTCGTAAATGATCTATTATAATAAGCATGAGACTCACGATAGCATAAATTGAAAATCTATTCAATCCCATAATATCGACTGAATACAATTCCCACCAAACTTTAAATTAGTTGAATTTTTCCTCTTAATTTTTCTGTCGGGTTAAACAAATATTTAAATAAAAATGGTAATTTAAATGTTTAATTTCTTTGTGCTACGCTTCTAATGAAATCATTGACACATTAACTGAGGTATTTTTTTAAGTAGCTACTGAATTTTATAGTTTATGCGACTGTCAACACCGAATGACAAGGAAATTGAGGCCATGGGATGCATGGTTTATTGGCTGACTGGTAAGTTTGTTGGCTTGGCTGTATGTTGTTCATATGTTCGTTCGTTTGTTCACTCGCTGACTCGGTAGTTTGGTTCATATACTATAAATGGTTGGTGGTTGGTTACCGGCTTCATCATCTATCTCCTCATGGCATTAAAGTGAGTTTGTGTTAAAGCTGTGTTGCAGAGATTGGAATGTTGCAGCAACTAGTCTTTTCATTTGTAGTGTATGTATATAAATCATGTTTTCCTTAGAGACTAATGCTAGGAAAACATAAATGAAGAGCTTTTCTTATATATATATATTTTTTTTGCTTCAAAATATTGCAAATGAAAAGCACTGTAAATCCAAAATTAAAAATAACTATTTCTACTCATACATGCAAGTATATATACATGGAGAATGAAGAAAAAAAAATGATAACATTTATGGCAACTACACCGCACTCCTAAGTGGCCATGAGTATGTCTCAAAGGTAAATTGTCGATGAAATAGAAAAAAAAATCATACAAATAGATTTCTTAGAAAATCTAGCACATTTTATTAAAAACAAATGGCTGTCGATGTTAGAGTTTTCTATTTGCATTTCCAAAGCCAAAGAAAGACCAGTATAAGTGAGTATCATCTCAAGAAGAACGAAATGGTGAGTGGTAGATTGTCTGCTATGATTTTTAAATGTGTCTGTTTGTTTCCCTGTCCATTCATCTGTCCGTCCGGTGAGCATGTTTTACCGCATCCATTTAGCAAATCTAAAGAAACTTGGTGGTGTATGGGGATGGAGCACCTTTCGCAACAGGTTGTCAATCAATCTGTGTCGTCGATTAACTAATGTTCCATGGCTCCATAAAAGAGTAATGGTTAACATTTACTCATCATATCTCTAATATTTATTCGCGCACATTTACTTCATGTGCAACATGATAACGTTGTGTTTATTTGTACTAACAACACATACATACATGTACATGCTTGCTTGGTTGATTGTACCTCTTTATAGGTATGTAGGCAGCAGGCAAGCATTCTCACTTAACAAATCATAACAAATCGTTGTTCATACAATATTTAATGCACCAGGATTAGACAGTGGGTCAGAAGTGCGAAAAATTATTTACACTGAAGGTGAAAATAATAAGTATTTTTGTTTGAAATCTTTTATTTAGATTTGCATAGATCTGTTTATTTATTTTTTTTTTAATTTCCGGATCGTACAGCGTGTGATTTGTATTTTTTTTAGAGTATTTAACATGAGTATTTTTGTGGGTCTTAGGCTCGTGTTGCATAATATCTTATATACTTTTTTATTTGCTTGAATCTTGTTTATACGAAACAGCAGTATCCAGCAACAGGTCAATGAAATTCGGCATATCGATAGTCAGTCGTTTGCTTCCTTTAGTAATTATTATTTCTTAATTTTGGCAATTTTTTTATTTTTTTATAATAATTTTAAGTGTGTATGGTGGATGATATGTTTTCTATTCTATGAAGAGATCTTTCTTTTACGGATTTTAAAATTTTTCTGAATACTGGGACAGCAATATCAATTTCCTTGCGTAATAATTTAATTGAATTTTCATAAATAGTTAAAGGTAAAATAGTGTTGGTGATCCAAATTCGTTTATATTGTTTTCAACCACTGTAACTCAAACGAAAATAATGATAATTCTTAATTTAATTTCTGTGTTTAGAAAAAGAAATAATATTTTGTACGATACGCTGATTTTAAAAGCAATTTATTCGACTCAAAAACAGCTTAATTAACATCGAAACAATGTAATTTATTTTTATCGTTCAGGGAAGTATCAATAAATAAATGGTTTAAATTATAAATAAATCAATTTTATTTTATTTTAGGCTCCTTGAACATAAATGATGCCAATATCCTCCTCTTTAATTTTTGTCAAACAAAAATTCGTTCAACATGGCCCGATAACGATCGCCATTGACTGTAACGGCCCCTCCTTGCTCATTTTCGAAGAAAAATGGCCCAATTATGCCTCTGGATAATAGTGACTCGTTTTGGGTGTATCGGCTTTTCAATATATGCGTGCGGGTTTTCTGTGCCCCAAATGCGGCAATTTTGCTTGTTTACATGCCCGAGCTAAATGAGCTTTATCTGAAAACATGATCTTTTTGGCAAAATCGGCCTAAGTAATTTCGCATATTCGTTCAGCGGAAGGATAAAACGTATTATCTGTCAAATCTGACATGAGCTAAGTGTTACCATTCACGAAATAAGCGCTAATTGAAAAAGAAAGACCCTTTTTAAAATACAGTAGGAGCTGTTAGAGAACCACCTAGAAAAGTTATAGAAGATTATTAAAGCAATTTATATTTAAGCACAACAAGTGCAACAGCTGAGCACTAAAAGGCGCTTAACAAAATGCATTTGCTCTTCCAAAACATAATAACAAAAAAAATAAAAAAGGATTAGTCTGTACTGTAGGGTGCCCCGGTGGACTAGTCAGTAGTATGCTGGTCTGCTAGTTTGGGGGTTGCGGGTTCGATTCCCGCCAGTGACTCTGGACTTGTCTGCTTCTCTCTCTTCTATTCTATTCTTACTTTTCTATTCAGGTATCACAAAGGGATCAATATAATGGACACAAGTGAGCAGCACAACAGCTGCATGTTCTACCTAACCTAACCTAGTCTGTGCTGTATAAAAAATTATAAAAAGTTGTATCCAAAATTAATAATGATTTTTTTTTCCTTAATTTCTAACATTTTATTTACAAATTCCGCGACTGGAAGGGCCTATTGGGTTATCAATTCTGTGGTTTTAAAACCACCGGTCTGGCAAGCTTATTAGTTGTTAAGTGTCAATTATTTAGTGAAGGTTTTTTTTTCCAATTAGCAATATGAATCGTTTAATAAACAAAACATGCGTAAAAACGATTAAAACTTACTGTAAATGTTGGCTTTCAATGCTGATTTATCGAAAAATTTTTCTTTCAGCCATTTCTCACTCGTTGCTTACGTCAACAAGCAAATTGTCAAATATGGGTCATTGCGCACTATAGTCTGGAGGTATTAGTAGACTGCTTTTTTTTTCAATAATAACGCTGGAAATCAAGTTTGAACCAACATTTGTACGCGTTCTTCGGTTGGTAAGTGTTCCATATTCGGTAATTGAAAACAAATATTTAGCAGGCAATTGGCGATTTTAAAATCGCTTAATACATAACTCTTTTAAAGTGAAATTATTTTTCCCCATAAAAGTCATTCTGGTTTTAAAAGTCTTAATGTATTTGATTTTATCAGTAACCTATATACTAGCACTCTTAATTGCAATATTTATAATAGTTAAGAAACCCTCTTTATCAAATTTTAACCAATATGATGGTAGTTTATTGCATTTATATAAATATCAATAATAATATGGATGACCCTAATAATCACGTTAATTGCTGTAAAAGGTGCGAAAAAAAATGTCTCACAAAATATTTCCATTTGCCAACCGTGCATGGTTTGCAATATGTTAACAACGAAATAAAATTAAAAAATATATGAAATTTCACAACTCTGTGTTATCGAAAAAGCAAAAAAAGCATAAAAATTGAAAATAGTTGAACTGGACAAAATATGGTGAGACTTGCAATGAATCTAGTATCTACACACAAACTGAGGAAAACAACACAAATAAAAACATTCATCTAGACCATGAAATATTGTAGTAAGATTTTTACAAAACAGACATTCAGAAAAATTCACATATAAATATACATGTGTGTTTGTTTGCATTCGATATTACCAATAGCATGTATGCATGTACCTTGTACCCATAGTAAGAGGAGAAATCTCTGAAAATAAAACACATTTTGAAGAAAAAAAAAATAACAAATAAAAGAAAGAAGACACAAGATCATGGAAAAAGTTTATTTTTCTTTTATTGACATTGATATCCGAGGAAGCGTACCAAATAAAAGCCTAAACTAAAACTTTCTTCAAAAAACTTAACTCACCTACTCCTACTTTTTTTTAACGGTTTTTTCTTTTTATTTATCTAAACATTTCTTTAAGCATTTTGTTAAAATATTGTTGTTTTTAACAAAGATGTTTTTATGAAAGCGATCATTTATCAATTAGCGCCACTAATTAAGGTTTGAAAGAAGTTATTTTAACAACTTCCAAAAACAGCCACAAATTTTTTAAATATTTTTATTTTTTTTTATTTAAATAAAAGTTAAAAAAAAAAATAATGAATAAATAAGTAAAACTGCTGGCCGTATGCGCAAGCCGTTTAAACCATGTTTTTGGGTACTTATTTATTTATATATATATTTTTTTAACAACTATGCGTGGGTCTATTTTTTCCAATTTATTGCGGTGGTTGTTGCATCAAACCGTAAGCAACTTAAAACCTGTTCGGAAACATTTCCACATATATGGTTTGTTAGCTTTTTGTTTTTTCTTTTGCTGTTATTATTATTGTTGTTATTTTTAACATATTTGAAGAGAAAAAAATATTAAAAAAAATAATAACAAACATCTAGATACCATAGTTACATGTACATATGTAACTTAGTGCAATTTAACAAACGATGTCATGTAGATTTATGATTTGAAAAACAAAAACACAACAACCAAACGACAAAAATTATTTTCTATTTTGCTTTAAAACAAGGAGCTCTAACATTAAATGTTAATAATACAATGTTGCCAAAAGATGAAAATGATAAATTGTTTCAACTATAGTGGGTAACATTACACAATCTGTAAATAAACGAGAAAAACTAAGGAAAACGCTTGATTGAGCATTAAAACAGCTAATGTTGTCATCATTTCCTTAGCGCATGCACACGCCTACATGCACATTTGTTCACACTGAGATTGTATGTGTTGTTTTCTATTAACATTGATGTTATAAATGACATTCTTGGCACATTTTCGTCTAATCCCAACTAAAATGAAAGTTTATTTCAACAAAAACTTTTAAAGGGCATTTCTATGTTTCTATTAAGTATACCGTTTTCATTGCAAGTTCTATACACACACTTACTTAAAACAAATTTATAGTTTCCGTTCGTTAATGTATTTATTGAAATAGATTTTTTGTTAGCTTAAGCAATGTTATATCAGATATAGGCTTAGAGCGTTTCGATTTAAATTTAGCTAGATAAAGAGGAACTTGAAAAAAAATTACCAAAAATGTGAAAACTTTTCTAAATTTCTAAAAATCTATATATATAGAAGGGAAACTCTATCTGTGTGTGTGTTTGTGTTAGCTATAGACTCCGAAACCGTAAAGCCGATTAGACTCAAACTTTGTCAAGTTTTTCTACACGTTCCAGGGAGTGTTTATGGGTGGTAAAAAGTGGTCAGGGCCACGCCCATAAAAAATTAGTTATTATTTTTAGCTACTTGCACTTGACCGATTTTTCTGAAACTTTGCACACATATTAAAATCTCATGATTTTACAGTTTCGTGATTAGAAAAGTGGGCAGGGCCACGCCCATAAAAAATAAGTTATAATTTTCAGCTACTTAAACTAGATCGGTTTTTGTGAAACTTTGCATACACATATTGAGCTGTCATGACTATTTAATTCTAATTGTACGCACATTTGGACAGTTAAATTTACCGCAAAAATCACGAAGTGCACGATATGCATTTTGATTTGAACGCCCATTTTCATAATAAGCTTGAATAACTTTAACGCGTTGCTTAATTGTGTATCTTTCCATGGCTCAAATTGAGTTAGTCTGAAATGCCAAATGCCTATAGGTGTGGTTCAGATTCAACATCAGCCCTAAAAATTTACCACAAAATGGTACACATTTATAATTTTTACATTTCACCATTAAGGTCTTACGCAAAATCTTTAACTTCATTTCTAAGCAATCGCTAAACTGTTAACATTGTTTGCGGTAAAAATATGAAAATACATAACTTTTTGTATAATAAATTAACCACACCGTTAGCAAGAAAAAACAAACTCTTCACCCTTTTAACACTCATCGTCATCACGATAATTACTATCATCATCGGTGATCTGCCTCAATTATATATAGAATGTCAATGATCTAAATAAGATACGTATATGTACAGTACCGTGCCTTACAAAATAAATCAATATTTTTAATTTACAATTTCGTGTTTTTTGAAAAAATTACTGAAGATTTATTTCAAATTTGTCTAGAAACGTAGGTATATATTAAAATGTAATTTATATACTTTAAATTTACTATATTGCTTTGTAATTCGTATGAAATGAATACAGAAGAATTACTATAAAACAAAAATCACACCATATGGAAACTGCTCACAATTATTGCAAGAACCCCGACCGTAGAAGTTGGAAACAGTATAATAAAGTTAAAAACATATGTTCCTTATAGAAGCGATGCGAAGATATCTAGTTTTATTACATTTTTCCATTAACATTTATTACATGAACCTTTATAAAAGTTAGGGGCCTGCACCATAATACAAAAAAAAATCTCCGCACATTTATTTTCACAACTCCATATTCTACTGCCCATCAACCGATATCGATCACAAGCGGTGTTAGCTTAACTCTGCAGTTTAATGCTAAAAAGTTTTGCCTTCTACGATGATTAAACATATTGCTTGTCGAAATTCATTACGGTTCTTAGTTAAGCCTAATAGTTAATTTCTTTTTATACCCTTCACACAGTGAAAAAGGGTATATATATGGGTTTGTCATTCCGTGTGAAATTTCTACAATTTTCATTTTCGATCCATAAAGTATATATATATTTTCTGAAAGCTTATGAATAGGAGAGTTGATTAAGTTCTATCAGTCTGTCCGTGTGTATGTTGAAATCAACTTCCTGAAGCCCCCCGATATTGCCTTGATCCAGGTGAGGTAATAAAATATCAAAAATATTCGGGAGTAGATCGGTATTGAAAATCAGAAACATCGGTAAATAAACAACTGAGATATGAGCAAAAAAACACGACCACCTCGTTTTTTTTAACAACAATAACATAGATATTTTTTTTATTATTTTTTTTTTAACTTACACATGTAAACTCAATTTGTATTTTTACAATGGGATGTTTTTATATACTTATCTTTTGTCAATAAACCAACATGGATATCAGTACTCGATTTTTTATTTCAATGTTTAAGTTTAAATAAATCTTATAAAGTTAATTTTTTTTAACGATTTTGTAATTTTTTGATTACAAAAATAAAATTTCTCCAAAATAAATTAAATTTAGAAGAACTCAAAAATAATTTGCCAATAAATTGCACGTTACTGCACATGCCTCGTTTTTATAAATATTTTGTGAAAATTTAGTTATATCGATTAGTTATGGCCAATACTAAATAAAAAAAAATTAATGGTATTAAATTGCCAAAGGTATTGTTAAATTATGACTTGCTTGCTAGTTGTACGAGTATGAGTATGAATTACTTGACTGCCAGTTTGACTTGTGTGTATCTTGGCTCGGCCTGGCATAAAATGGCATGCCTTTGATATTGCCAGTTATTGGCGTTGTTGTTACTATTTGGCTGCTGTGTTTAGTGTCTAACAGGTTATTGTGTAATAATCACTCTTGTCTCACTCAAGTAGAGAGACCAACTTACATTATATCTCTTAGTATGAAGTCAAACTGGTTTAAGTCGACAACGAACTTTGATCAATCCTCCATTATGGGGATATATTTTAAGTATAGTTTGATGGGGTAGTTGAAAAAAAAAAGAAACCAAATCGACATACTGCTACTAAATACTCGTACTTCCAATATTGTTGCTAAAAATACATTATTATTTCATATTGGCAGATACTGTTTTTATTTTTGTTTTTTTTTTTTTTTTCAAATAATTTCTTTAGTTTTAGCTTCTTAAAACCATTAAAAATGTATTGGGGTTAACGCAATTTTAAATGGGTGGTGGTTATTAATTCTATGACCACACCATTATCGTATAGTAATTAAACGATAAATCAAGTAGAAGCAAGTAAAAAAAAAATAATAAAAAGTTGGAAAAATGAATGAAACGACGTTATTGCAAGTATAGCGAAGGTGAAATTTTTTGCCACATAAAATTCTGTTAAAAATTATTTTCACACAAAAATAAAGAAATAATAATAAAAAAAAACGTTAAAAATTAAAGAAAGAAATAAAAATTGTGTTTTTTTAAGTAAAACACAAATTTTATTGCCAAAAGCTTTGTAATAGTTGGAGGCATTTACATGACTTTTACCCAACAGAAAATTGAATTATAAAATAATGCGTGAAATCGTTCAAATACTGAATCATCTGTACTTATAGATTGAAAGTTTAACTAAACATTGCAACACAGCGATGCAATTTAAATTATGTGAAATTTCAACTTTGTTGTTTAAAAGTATATGTGAGTGTAATTTGTTTAAAATTTGACGATTTAATTTTTGGTGCAAAATTCCGACCTTTTTCCAAAAAGTCTAAAACTAACATTAAGATGTCTTGCTCCAAAATTATGTTTAAAGATACATTTTAAAATTATGAATTAAAAAATACATCAGCCTATAAAGTCCTTTATAATTCTAGGATAACCGAAGTTGTCGCAATTTCTCAAAAAGGTTTTTTTCTCAACTTTAGTCCACTCTAACTGCTTATAAATAAAAGCAATTTCTTTAGAAATTCAAAATTTCTATTTTTCTTAATAAATCCTAAAAGCTTTATTATTTATTTGAGTTTTTTGTAATTGACATTTTATACTTTCCACTATGCTGATGGTTAATTCACTTAAGCGCAGCTCGTATTTGTAAATATTTACTCAGATAAGCGTAACCACGATTATGGGCAAATATTTATTAGCATTTTTTGATTTGGTTTACATCAAAAATAGTCAAAACATATAATAATGGTGTGATTTGGGGTTTTGGTTAAATCGAGATAATTTTTAATTAAAATTGTCATTTACTAATTGTTGTAATCAATACGTACACAGACATTTTAGTGGTTATGTCTATTTCGTCAAATATTTGTCAAGTGTAAACACACACTCCGTATATTGGATGGGCTATGTCAGATTGTTTTTAAAAAATTGCTTCTATTATACTAATTTAGCATAACGTGCATATAAATATAATAACAAAATTTGGAGCGTTTTAGATTAATTCTATTCGGTTCGTTTAAAATGTTTAAACTTGAGAATGTTTCCCACAGACAGACAAACAGACAAAACTTACAAAGCCCAACAATTGTATATATAATTTATTTTTTTTAATGTAAATAAACATCTCTTTGCGAAGGATATATTTTTTGGTCCCCTCAAAAGTTATTCCAGAAAATTTAATTTTTTTTAGTAGACATGCAGACGATTTTTTTTGTACATAGTTTTATAAGAAATTTCTCTATATTTTTGAAATTTCAAAATTGCTAAAATGTTATAAGAGCCATGGGTGCCCCGGTGGACTAGTCAGTAGTGGGGGTTGCGGGTTCGATTCCCGCCAAAGGCTCTGTACTGGTCTGCTTCTCTTTCTCTTCCATTTTAACTATTTCTATTCTTCTCTCTATTAAGGCGTCACAATGGACCGTAATGGTCTCCGGGTGAGGGTAACTTTGCACCAGCCTTATCTACCTGCCTACCTACCTACTTACCTGTAAAAGCCATTGTCAGAAAATCGAAATTGAAATTAAGCATAAAATCATAAAATTTAAGATAACGCATTGAACGCGATTTACCGTTAGATGATGTTGTTGTTCTCTGAAAACTGTTGCCAAATCAACAATTTCTTCTTAAAACTAGACATGGAAAGTATAAAACATATGATTAAGTATATTGACGACACTGATTTAATTTTAACTAGTAAGAGTGCTATATTCGGCCGTGCCGAATCTTATAAACCCTTCACAACATGTAGTCATGCAATAACAGTAGTTTGTAACACCATTCATCTCATATAAAATACGTACATACATATATAAAAACATCCCATTGTAAAATTATAAATTTACGTATGTATGTTAAAAAAAAATAAAAAAAAAAAATTTAAAAAAATTAAAAAAAAAAATTTTAAAAAAATAATTAAAATGTAAATAATAAATATAAAACAATAAAAAAATTAAAAAAAAAAAATTAAAAAAATAATAAAAATATAAATAATATATAAAATAAAAAAAATTAAAGAAAAAAATTATTTTTTTTGGCTCAGCTGGGATTTGATGCCACGTTTACTCTAACCAGTATACGCATTTGTATATGTGTATGTTGTAATGTTGTTTTTGTGAAAAAAAAATCGATGTGGTCGTGGTACAGACGGACAGACTGACAGAGCTTAATCGACTCCTCTATACATAAGCTTTCAGAAAATATATACTTTATGGGGTCGGAAATGAAAATTGTAGAAATTTCACACCGAATGACAAACCTATATATACCCTTTTTCACTGTGTGAAGGGTATAAAAATATCTCTGCAATAAGTGAAATTTGAGAATCTCCCACAAAAATGTGCAGCACTTTGAAATTATTAGCCAACAGGAATGCAGGTTGCGTTACGTCCGAGTTCTAACATGAGCGGAAAATTTTAATTATGCACGTGAAACTGTGTATTTTTTATTTTAATATTCTTGATATAAAAGGGGACCTTTTAAATCAGATACAGATCAGATTTTGACGCCAATAGATTTCTTCTGTTCAAATATTGATTATCAGTCAGTGTTATATCTCCGGGGATAAAAACCACTCATTGTGCAAAAGGATTGTAGGAACTCGATATCAGTCAACAGTAAGTGCTTTAAGAACACAATTGTGATGCCTTTATTCAAGTGAACCAAAACAATAGCACATTTTTGGAATTTTTTTTTTACAAATTGCTCAGTAAAAGTTCTTTTGTTAAGAAATTGGTATGATTTTTTATAGCTCAAGATGTCTGGCTTCCATTCTGCAATCGGTTATAAATTGCAAAATATACAGGTTTCTGAATATGGAATTTTTAGTGCCTTTAAATTAGTGAGCCGGAGTGTATTTAAAGGTTAAAATAAATTATTTGGACTTAAATAATAAATTTTTTTATACACCACGTCACACATCTCAGTAAAGAATCGATCCTTTGCGCACTAAGTTTAATAAACGTGTATTCAGTTATTATCGAGTTGCTATTTGACCCCTTCAGAATTTTTCTTATCGAATTTCGTTAAAGACCGAGGCTATGCGAATAATCCAGGGCTAATCTACTGATCTAAACTTAAAACTTATACCAGAAACCGTAGAGAAAAGATTTGGAAAATATGACTGGTAGGCTAAACACTACAAAGCCAGCAGCAAAAGTTACACATATTTAATCTTGTTCCATAAATAATGGGAACATTTGACATTTACAATAAAGCCATAATATACTGAAAGAGATTATATATGTGTGTTTGGGGAATATCAAAGTAGACCACTACTATTTAAGGGTCCTTTTCTACCCTCTTTGCACCCCAGTGAAGAAATCGGCGTTTCTTCTTCACTGAGTCCCGCCACACTACGGGCATTTTCTCTAGACTAAAAGACAATTTCACATTGTCGAGAGGGGATTACCGATAATCATAATCGCACAGTTCTTCATAGTAGCCACCATCTTTGTTGTAGTAGCCACCATAGTGTTTACACTTAACATTATCTTAACTATGATTCTTAATCCTCCGCGATCTGAGTCTCCTTAGCCAGGATTATTCTATTCCTTATCAGTAAACACACTAGTGTTACACATATGCCCTCATTTTGCATGGATCTAGCTGCTTTAAGTGCAGCCATTCGAAGATATTCACTCGACTTATGCGCCCTATCCGCATCTGACTCTCTTTGAACTCTTTAGGTTCAAAGTCGAGAGTTCTTCTATGCCACATCAGTAAAGATATTGGTGTCATTATCCGTGGCCTCATCTGCTTTGAGCTTGCGGCAGCCATTCGATCACATTCACTACACTTATCCTCTTCCTCTTAAGACCTGAACACGAACCAATTGCTTTTGCATATTTTTATAATCGTTCTATTGATTGAAGATTAATATCGCGTAGAAGTTAAAAAAACGACTACTATTAACCCCAAGATGACACACACTACTTCTTAAAAATAGAAATAACTTCAGGTGCCTTCAGGAGCACATATGTAAATGTATCGACGATTTCAAGAGGCTATGTGCATTTGAGTGTCCCTAATCTCTTTAAGTACGATATCCAGGATTTTTCTCATCCCCAGCCAGAGGTGTTGGTAACGTTTCTATACCCCGGACTAGTAATAACACCAAGCCGTAGACACTCCACCCAGGTAACATTTAGAAGTGCAAAACTACAAAAAATTTATTATTATTTGTAGAAGTCATGTGGACAAAAAGAAACTTTATTCCTCTATAAGTAAATTTTAGTTCATAAAACTTTTAAAGCCTTTTTTAATTAAAACTACGTTTTTGAATTATGACACTGTTGAAGTAAAGGAAAAATTACGGGTAATATTGAAAGTAATAAAGAAATAAACTATTTAATATCTCAAAATGGCGGAAATTTTCATTTTTATAAATTAATTTAATTTTTTGTGGATAACAAAACATTAAAGAAAGATAACTTATTATCAAGATGTAAACAAATATTTAACTTATAGTAAACTTACCAAAGAAGTCTTCCCAACGCTCCGAATCATCTGATTCTATATCCATTGTTTATACAAATTTAATATGTAGAACTGCGTGTAATTCACTGTTAAAGTTGTATTATTTAATTAAGATATTTATTGCAGGTTTTTTTTTTCTATTAATCCTTTTTTTATTATATTTTTTTATAAATATTTTCTTTTATATTATTAACAATATAATTTATTTATTCTTTGTTGTCATTATATTGCACTATTAATATTATTATGACAAATATGGTATCGCATTATTTATCCATTAATTTATTTATTTACAACATTTAATTATTGCTTATTCTTTTGCTTGGTTTTTATTTATTTATTTATTTTTTATTTTTTTGTTATTTTGTGTTCATATAATAATTAATTATCTATATTTTGATTTAGTTTATAATAAGATTTAATATGACATGTAAAATATATTTACTTTTACAATGACTATCTAATTTATGACTGATCTTTCTGAATGCAAAAAAAAACTGTTTTGAATGCTTTTGTTACTTTTTTTTGCACCGTAAATAAAAAAAATGTTATTAAAATAAATAAAAAATAAAACATTTAATATTAAAACTAGATAAATAAGCAGTTTTTGTATATGTATTGAAAATAAAATTGTATTCCCGCTATATGCCCTTCATTACAAAAAAAATATTTTTTGCAATTTTTTTAATAATATTTGTAGATCTTCAAGTCTACATATCTGAACAAGTCATCGACCATCGCCATATTTATTATTATTATAAGAATTAAAGCTCAGATACAAAACAATGCAAAACAAAAGCAGTCAGTTGTTTTTTATAACGTTAATGGAAAATCTGGGCTGGTTTACGAGTCATCGACTATTATTTCAGTTGTTGTTAGTTTAATAAAAAAAAATTAAATAGATAGTGCCTTGTTGTAGTTTGACAGCTTGACTAACAGTGGTTCAAAGAGTCAATGTATTAATGAAATTTTGTTAATTTTTTACCTTAAAAATTTTTAAGGATTTACTATTCATTTTGTAATATTTCCATTTAGCAAGCTGATGTATAAAAAATTAAAATTTTATACAGTTAATGTTTGTCTCTAGCCCAAAATAAGGGACAAATTGTGGGTGGGAGACAGATTTATTGTCAATCGATTTCTCTTACTAACTGCAGCAGTGCCTAACATGAAGATTAACATTATGCTGCTCATGTTAAATTTAATATACTCGTTTGTTAGTTGCCAGAAAGATGGCCTTTACCTGTGGTCGTTAAGATTATATACAGCTTAGCCATTCCATTTGTTATATCGTCAGTATTCTTCCACCTTGAAAGTATAAATTTTCTGCATCCTTATAATTTGGAAAAACAAATTGGACGAGATGTATCTGTGCTTGTGTTAAAATTAACTTTTTAAAGAACGCTATACATTGCTCTACCCGTATGCAGTATCAAAGAAATATTAAAAAAAACTTGTATTGCAAACTAGCACAATAGGTCTTTAATCAACTGAGATATAAACAAAGTAGCACATTCGAAAGAAACCCTGTATTGCAAACTAGCACAGTAGGTCTATAATCTGCTGAGATATAAACAAAGTAACACGACTGTCTCTATTTTTCCCATATTTAAACATAAAAGCAAACAGTTTTCAGCACTCGGATAATTTTAAAATAACGGTGTTGCTATTTGTGTCCATAATATGGTTCTATAGTTAAACGTATAAATTATTGAATAAATCAATCACTAATCGGAAAAGTTATAGGCAAAAATAATATGAAAAAATTAATATAAATTTTGTGAAATTATTAAGTTTCTAAATATCTGTCAAATGATCTTACAGGCCATTTTTATTTTTAACAAATTTTGCTGCTGCCTACTACTTTGTGAAATTTGTGAAATTGTTAAGAACGATAACGATTTGATGTCTTCGGCTTTTCTGCAACAATTTCATTAAAAACAGCAATGTTTTCAAGATAACGATCGATACGTTGACACAGGTGCTTTACAATCCATAATCTATCCAGTTTCTTAAAATTTGTTGACACTTTTTGACTGGATGACACATTAGTTGTAATTTCTCGACTGAATATTCGTCGAAAATTGCGAACGCTCTCAGCATAACTTTCTAAGTTTTTGCAATGAGTTTTCACCACCTTAGATTCGGTTGAATCCAGTTTTGCTTTGGGTATTCCCTTATCGAAGGGTAAGCAGCTGATATCGCATCGATTCTATTTGGATGCCAAGGAAAGATGGATGAGATAACCCACTTGCTTGGAGACCAGAAAGATCTGGCCTGACATGGATGCGCATAGAACGCAATATGCGGTGAATATGCCCCGAATCCACCTTAGGAGCCTCATAGCGGTCATTACTGGACACTGGCCTATAGGTACACATGCTAAAAGGCTGAACATCGCTTACAACGACTTCTGCGGAAGTTGCGATAACGAGAAAGAGAAGGAGACAACTGAAAATCTTCTCTGTAATTGTCCTGCATTCGAGGACCTGAGACACCAGATTCTAGGTCAGCGAATACTTGAAAGTAAAACTTGTTTTTCCGCAGTTGATCGGGGAAAGATCAACACCTTTATAAACAGGACAGGATGGCTGAGGAACGACGGCCAGAGGACATAGACGAACGGCCGTTAGTGGCTACGGAGCTATGCCTTCGGGCGGCTGCCGAATCTAACCTAACCTAACCTTTCACAATTTTACGTTTTGTTTTCTATTTTTAATAATCGAGATAATGATATGTGACAGCTGTCAAATTTCAGAGTTGCCACTTGCCAAAACAAAAAATTACACTTAATTTAAATAAAAAATGCATTCTTACTGCGACACCAATTATAAATTCCAAAACACAACTGCTTTCGTATTTCCTTCTTAATTTAAAACTTTTAAAAATTGCAAATCTAGTAAAAATCACTGGATCAGGAAATACAATTTTTAAATTGGAAGTAAATCTAATAAGTTGTGAACAGTAAATTTAAAATAAAGAGAAAATAAAAAATAGCAAAACTTAATTTAAACGAAAGTGTGCTTATGGGGCTCATACACAACACCATAAAATTGTGCAATCAAGTGTTTGTGCAATCAAGCTTTAAGCACACACTACACCAGCATGGTGGTACAAAATTCATTTTTTACCCAAAAATTGTGTGAAAAAGTTTGTAATGAATAACGAAAAAATTTGTGCTGCACTTATTATTGCTATTATCCTAAAACGAAAACGAATTAGGAGCAAAAAAAAAACGTGTTTGGATGAAGAAATGGCTATGAATTGGCATTTATATTTAAAATGTTGTATTTTTTTGATGTTTATGCCTTGACGATTTAACTTTTATGAGCTAATTTTGCCACACACGACTAAATCATGCTGGTACATTAAAAAAAATATCAAACTATTTTTGATAAAGCACCATCAGCTGGTACAATCACACCACAACCTCATACACGGTCAATCAGCTGGCACAGTCACTTGATAGCACAATTATTATGGTGTTGTGTATGGGCCCTATTATGGGTTAGTAGCAACTTTAGACGCTTTTAACGCCTAAAATTCTAAATCGATTTTAATAGATCCTAGATTGTGCATATCAGCAAAAAAATTTCTTTCAAATGGTGTATTATTATCTGTTGTATAAAGTAAGCGAAAACTGTGTTACAATAAATCAACTTGTTTATATATAGGATTCTAAGAAGACGCCTGTAGCAAAATTGCGGAATCTCAAAGAATCAAAGTAAACTATAAACAAAAAAAAACTCCAAACCGGAGATGACCACCACATCAAATTGGCGGAATTTATATTTTTTAACAACCCCAATATAAATAGTAAATGTAATACTTAAGAGTTTGACTACTAGACTTAAGACTGAGGAAAAACTCCAAATTTAAAAAAGGGCACACTGACATGTTAGTGAAGGGTGTATAATATTCAGCATGGCCTTTTTGTTTACCAAAAAATTTTTAATTTATAACCATTTCCTTTCCTATACTTTTTTGTGGCACTATCTCCTGCCAATAAACTTCACCTTTAAAATGATAATTTTTAGAAAGTTTTCTCATGTGCATTTAAAATCCTTAAACTTGCTTCCTTAAATAGATGTACTCAAAACAATATTTTCCCTTCTAGATTAAAATTAAAGAAAATAAAAATTAAAAACAAATAAAAATATAGAAAAACAATTGCATTCGCACACCACTATGACCATGTTGGAGCAAACGCCAAACAAACAAGAAACAATACGAGACCAACTGCCGATAAAAGGCGCTGAATAAAGAAACTGATTGCAGTTGAATTTATTATTGTGGGGTTTTGAACATTTATGTTGTTTGTTGTCAAGATAAGATACCTAAAATAATCGTAAATGAAAAAGACTAAGAAATACCATATAAAAAGAAAAAGAATACAGCTCAAATTCTTTACCAACTTTAGAAATACTTATTTTTCTTTAAACAGTTGCCTTTTCTTTTTTGCACACACATTTAAGGTTGATTACTAAAGATAAAGGGTTTTCGATTAATAAACGTGTTATCTTATCAGGTTTAAACAAAATAAATAACAAGTAAATAGAAAAAAAAACATTTTTAAGAGTGTTTTGAAAAGTGCAAACACTAAGCGATATGTTTTTGATTATACATGCATATATCACTTGTAACTATTTTTATATTATTTTCAGATATCTATTGATATTTATTTTTTAAAATTAAATTCAGAAAAAATTTAAAAATATTTTCATAATTTCAAAGAGTTAAATACAAAATTACATACTTTCTTAATCTACACGGGAAGTGAATGCATAAATTCTAAAGATAGAATACATACATACATATGTATGTATGTAATATAAAATTTAAAGTTCATATTGTGCATACATTTGTATGTGTATGTATATCTCGAATAACGTTCTTTTCAATTCTTAGAATGCTTCTTACTCATCCAAGCTAAATTTTGACGTTACTCTTTAATATTTGAGTATTTTGTTTTGTTTGCTTTTTTTCAGTTAACATTTTACTTGGAGTGAAATACGAAATTAATTTTAATCAACGGTTATTTTGGGGACTAAATCCATGCAGCAAAACATTTATGATACACATGGCAGTAGTGTTGCCAATGTGGGGCTGTAAAAAACGCTGATTTAAAGGTAAGTAGAAAAAATTAAAGAATAGTGAAAGTTAAGTTTCCATACTGTTTTGGAAACTATGTTGTATATGTTTTTAAACTCATAAAAAATCACAACAATCCGGTATAGTGAGTTTTATTTCTATGAACCCAATGTGTAATGACTTTTTATATTATACGGCTAGATGAGCAGCAAGGCGATTTTAAGGTTCAGATTGTATTAGTACCCATCATAAATGAGTCAAATGTACTATAGTACTAATGTGCTATAGGAAAAGTCCCATTTAAAATAATAAATTTATCATTCTAAATTCCAGTGACGGATTTGAGCGTCATAGTTGCAATGATATTCTCATTTCCACAGAATCAGTATCAAGTCGAAATTTGCACGAAAATATCGCAAATGAAAATTTCATTGACGAATCCATTAGACAATGACACAAACAAAGGGAGTTATGCATGACAGTGTCATTAAATAGTCACTTTACTAATGTCAGTTGAAACATAGTGACAGTTGCTGTCATGAGTACATAAGAGTGCGCCAATAAATGATAATAACGGAAATCACCCTTCGTTGTAAACAGATCATGCAAATGTTGCAGATCTTGCAAGTCTAGTAAATATTTTAAAGTTTGCAACACCACAAAAACACACAAGCACTTATTTCCAATACTAAAAACAGTTGGAAATTTTCGAAAGCAACGTTTTCATTAGAATATATACTAGACTTGCAAGATCTGCAACATTTGCATGATCTGTTAACAACGAAGGGTGATTTCCGCTAATGATATTGTCTGTTAGGACTCAATAATACGCGGAGGCCTACGAGACCAAATCAACTTTGGTAATCTATGTATGAGAAAAATCAGCACTTGTCATCGATGACTTAATATTGTCAGCGTTTGTGACGATGACTCATGTTGACGTTCGCAAACGACTTAAATAATTTTTTGTTTACAACTCTGTTATATCGTTCTATTTTTTTGTTCAAAATTTTATAAAAATTATATTTTATTAAAGAATCGTTTTAAAGAGTTAATATCTTCTTTGAGATCTTTAAATGTTAACAAATATTTAACAAGTGGAAGTTTGCGAAACCTTTTAAAATATTTGATATCAGTAACTCAGTAAAACTGCAATTAAATGGAATCCATAGGCGTTAACAATTGAAAATAGAGCTGCCACGCAACGCCAATGTTGTGAACCGGCTTAAAGTGCTAGCCGTAGATAGGTGAATAATGAAAACAATTTGCTACTGGTCTATGATTCTTATAGGATATAAAGAAAACAATAATAATAACAACAATCATGCTTTAAACGCTGGGGATTAGGTTTAAATGAGCTAAGTTGAAATAGTGGTTTTAAAATCATACACATTCTGAATAAAAGGATCAGTTTTATTTTAAGTTTTGCCTGCCATCGACAGAATAAAGCACGTTAAGAAACAAATTTAAAATTCGTTAACTGACATCCTTAAATCAATTTAGCAAATGATTTTAATTTAATGTCAGACCTCAATAACTATAGATAGATTGAACTTTACTTTATAGTTAACTGAAAAGAAATCGACGTTAATAAACTAAAGTTTAATAAAAAAAACCCGCTACATGAGCCTCTCAATGAACACGTTTTGTTTGAGTAAGTAGAGATAGAAGAACTCAGTAAAACAAAAATATTGAAAAAAAAACTAAACAAAGGGGTAAACACACTTGTGTACGAATATTAACTTTAAGTTATAATATATTGGCTTAAAAATGTCAGTCGACTGCGAAAAACAGCTTTTGTTATGTTTTTACGTTGTTTTTTTTTTTACTCCAAACAAGGCATAATTGCAAATATGTATTTGTAGTATAGGTGTATAGTATTATTTGACGATAATCAGTGTTGCCAGAAAATAACTTTTACAATTTGCTAAGCCTTAAACAGACGAGGTATGCTTAAATGTTGTACAGTAAATTAAAAAATTCTAAATTTTAATTGGTGACTCAACGTAGAAACTTTTTTTTTGCAAAATTTTTAAATTTGTTTGCATTTATAATATTTGTGATGTACGGACCGTAACTTGCCATATGTTGCAATATATTGCTGATTGTTTAAACAATAGCAATAGCAGCAATATAATTTCCTTATAAATTACGACCTTTGAAATAAAGGCAGCGTAACTAGACCTGACTGTGGGTGTAATACACCCCTCGGTTGTTGTTTTTCAATTAAAGCTTAAAAAAAATAAATATTTTAATTGAATATGCATATAATATTAACTCCAGAAAAATATTTTTAAGCTTTTGCCACCCTCTGAAAATTTTTGTTTTACATCATTTTAAGCAAAAAATTAAAAAAATAATAACAAATATTTAAAACAATATAAACGTGTCTTAAACCTATGGAACTATATACTACTTTCTACAATAAAAATTGCTACTTTCAAACCCAGATTAATGTACCTGAGCAATTTTTCAAAGAAGGTTTGACAGTTAAAGAAAATATTTTTTAAATAGAAATTTTATTTTTGCAAAAAAAAAAAAAGAAGCTAAAACGTATATACTGAGAAAAATCTAGTACGCAACTAAGATATTTCGAGCACAATTTGGCTTAATTTTATTAGATTTTCCATGTGAAACAAAACTAGCTAAAAAAGCTATTTTGTGAAAATATGCTACTTAAAACTATGTATGTCCATTATTTTCCATATCGTTATGATCTATTTTTGTTTGTTTATTTTTAATTTTAATGGCAAGGTCTTAAAACCATTGAGCCAGGGTATCCCACACAGGTTCAGTATCCGTAAGTCGACCTATACCTTTATATAGGAAGTCGGAGCTGAACGCGAATAATATTCTTTTTAAAGTTTTGCAAAGGTTAATTGAGACTCCGGGTGACTGTACCTCAGTACCGCTAACCGACGCAAGTGAGACGCAAAACTCTCGAAGTCAGACGAAAAGGTACGTCCTGATTGTCTTTATTCGACAAGGATAACGACAATGACGGTCGGAGCTCATGACCGGACCAGAGCTGAATTACGACTGAGACCTTTTTTTATATTTCAATCAGCTGTTTATGTTTTGAAAACATGATCTGGCAAATGTTACAATAGAGAAAACAAAACGATACAGATTTTGAAAAAAAATTTATTTAAAAAAATTAAAAATTCTTGCGCTGAAAGTGCTTAAATGGCAGCACTAACAATAATAAATAGAGCGATGTAGATATGTATGTATGTAGTACCTATGTAGTTACTTTTCGAGTGTATGAGTTTAAGTTTTTTTTTTTTTAATTTTTATTGATAAAGTGTAGAATAGATAAAAATTCAATTATAATTTACTATTTTTTGTTTGTTTGTTTTATTTTTTCAAATTACTTTTTATTGCCATTAGTTATTTACAAAACACACACACACACACACACTTGGATACACTTGTACAGATGGACAGACATACAGACTGAAAAGAAAATTTACCCATTTGATGTGATAACAATGACACATACTGACACTCCAAAAACTTTAATTGAACTTGGCTCACTTAAGTGTTTAATAGAAAGAACCAGCCAACGTGTGTTTATTACTTATTTATATTTTTGTTTGTTTATTTATTTATTTATTGTGCGTGTATGATTTCGTAAAAAAAAAGTCATTATTATGAGGTCCCCTCTAAGTTTCAGTTTTTTTTTTTTAATTTTTATACAATCCATACAATATTCAAACTACATTTGCGCAGATATTTAGGTGTACAACCATTTACGATGCAGCCATAAATGCATTGATTGTGTTGGTGGTGGCGGTGGGGTTTTTTCTCTCCAGTTTCAAGTATGTTTGTATGATGGAAAAAAATGCACTTTAGTTTTTACAAATTGATCACCTTTTAACGCTTTTTCTTCTTCTCTACAATGCTTTTCGTAGCTCTTAAACATTCCATTGCGTTTTTTTTTTAAGTTTTAGCAAAATGTTGTTTAATTTTTTCACTTTCTATTGATTTTTGGATTTTTCTATTTGTCTGCAGCAATTTTAACATTTATTTTAGTTAATTATTTTAATATATTTTTTTGTAAGAACTTTATTTCTCTTTTTTTTCAGTTTTTTATTTTATTAAACAATTTTCTATTTACTGAGTTTTGATTTCTCTTTACAACCATGCGCTGCGTTCTACGTACTCGCGCGACGTATTTACTCCAACTGATTGAATTTGTATTTTATTTCTTTCAACAATACGATCGCTAGAGCGTATCTCCTAAATGTACGTTTAACTTTGTGCAATGGGAAAAGCATTATGTATGTATATGTACTCAGTTTGAAGCACTCGTTTGTGTCTGATAAATACACCAGCCGGAATATCATTTGAACATGTTCGATACGGTGTGTAAGATACATAGATACTCATGCATATGCACTTGAATGGGTATGATAGTCAGAGTTGCCATAGGGCTATAGTTATTAAATTTATATACATACATAGTTCTTTTGAAGCTTTATATATATATATATTCAAAGATTTTTATTCAAATATTCATTTTATAGCTTTCTTGGGTTATTTAAAGGGAAAGTATCACTATTTTTGTTGAAAACTCTGTCATAAACATATGTTGCTTTAACTATAATACTATTGTAGGTATAACAATTTTGTGATAGAATGGTTTTTAGGCGTATTTAAACAAGCTTCGTTGCATAAAAAATGTAAAAATTTCAGAAAAAATAAATATTTACAGTTATACATATTTTATTCTAATATTTCGACCTACTTCGTGGATCGTCATTAGGGATATTTGAAACTTTTTTAGATATAATTTTATACCGAGTTGAAAAACAATCTTATTTATTTATAAGTTAATTAACAACAAAAATAAAACAACAAAATTGAATTTTTATGACCTAAAGCCAAACAAAAATCTGTAACAAAATATATAAACACCAAAAAAGGTCAACTGTACTTATTTAACAGTTATACAGTAAACTCAAAGAAACGTAAACTAATTTTTACCAAGGGTGTTTACGTTTTCGATTTTGTTCACGTTTTAGATTGCATTTTTTCTATAACATATTTTAGTCTCTTTTATCTTTTATTCAATTTAAAAAAAAGTACATATGTACGTTATTTTCACCTATGAGGCATGTTTTAATTTAACTTTTTGTAAGGTTCTGCCATATTTTAATGTACTACATAGCTACTATGGTTTGCAAAAGGGTTTTTAGGATATTTATTTCTAAATTGTTTATTGAATTCATCCAAAATAGAGGTTTAGCATGGTTATTTTCCTTAATATGATTGTGCAATTCAATAGCTTTCTTTTAATCATAATGCTAACCGGTAGGTTTTTATTTCGAAGTTGGGTAAACCATTTGTACAGAGATTTTTCCATTTTTGGAAGCTCCGAAGTATGCATTGTTTTCCGTTTTCCAGGACCCGAAAATGTATTATTAACGCATTTCGAATGGCATCTTTATTGTTTCATTATTATATATATTATACTTTTTCGGCAAACCACACGCAAAGAAAACCCATGGTTACGACATGAACACGACGATCATATTATAGTTTCTATAACAATATTTGGTTGTCGAAAACAAGTAATAGTTATTTTTGTTTCATTTCATCATATATTTTGTCACGATAATCAAGCATTTGTTCGAATTTTATCATTTAATGTTTACTTTTTGTAAAAATTTCAAAATGGTTATCATTTAAAAATAGTATGATTTAAAAAAAATTATGACGACAAAAATAACATGATAATCAAAAGCATTATAAATTAAAAATAATCATTAAATAATAAGTGAGACAACAGTATGATTACAAAATAATCAAGCTATGATTTTTAATAATAATTTGATTTCAATTGTTCTTCTTCTTGCTGAATAAATTTTTATTATTTTAAAAGTTTGAAATGTCAAAAAAAGGAACAAAAATTTTAAAAAATTAAAGAAAATTCAAAAATAAACGAGAAAATGTAAAAAAATATTGGTAAAAAAATTGCAATTAAATTGGTGAGTACAAGCAATATGTGTATGTTACAGCAAAATACAATAATTTGCAGTAAAAAAGCAAAGATTGTCGATTTCAATTGTAGTCATATAATGATACTTTGATTAAACATAATAATGATAACTGGTAACCATTATATGTTTTAACGATAATCATAGAATTCAATCATAGTATGTTGGTCTTCGATTATGGTTACCACAACCATATTTTTTCTTTGCGTGCAGTTACAGATGAACCTTTGCGTAAAAGCTTTAAATATCTGACTTTTCTTGAAGATTTAACACTTTTAGTTTTTTACTAGACATATTTTCAATAAAAATATTTTAATAGATCACTTATTTATATTATTTATATACCTATATGTATAGTCAGCACAGAGAGATGCTTCCAGTAGAACTGCCGCAATAATACTAAAGCTACTTATCATGCATCAAAAGTTGTTTACAACAAACAAATTACGAAATTCTTCTGCGGGGAATCCCAAAAATTTTAAATTAGCTTACAAATTTGAATTTTTGTTCGATAAAAAGTTCACGTTCAGCCTTTGTTCATGTTTTATCGTAGTCAATGTAATAAAAAAATTCCACGTTTCTGCAAGTTCACTGTACATATTTTTAACGTTAAAAAAATTACTTTAAATATTAGAGTTTTTAGAACATTTTTGGGAGTTGCACATAATTTTAAGAAAAAGTCTAGAAAAGTTTTTATATGAAGTAATAACTAAAATAAATTATTAATTCAAAAAACAGTTTTTTAAAAACACGAAAATACTAAATTTAGCATGTTTGCTATTTTCTAAATTTACATTAAGTAAAAATCTATATCATTTATTTTTAACAAAATTATACAAAAAAAAAAATAAAAAAAAATTTTATTTAAGCTACCTAAAGGGAGACAAATCATATTATAATATATCAGTTAATGTTTGATTTTGTATTACACTCAAACGCTTTTTATTTAATACCAGAACATATAAATTAACTTCTTGTAACTTTTTTTAATATTCAAACTACCGCTGGCAACACTAGTGGTATAACAGCCTAATATGGTGAGTGGGAGAATAAGATAAACACTTTTTAACGAAGATAACTTGTTTCTTCGTTTGTTTCCGTGGTCTACCAGATTGTTGAATCTTTAGTGATTTTGGAAATAAAAATCCCAATAAGGGAAAATTATATGAGACATATTGAAGGTGGTGGTTTTTTGAGATAAATTTGAGGTATTGTGTTATTCGAAGTAAGTTGTAACATTTAAGAAAATACCAGTTTTTATTGTGGACTAAATAAATGACTTTAATGGAAATTATTTTCAATCACCCTATTTTTATACCCTTCACACGAGAGTGCAAAAGAGTACATATATAAAAGATTGTGTTTCCGTTTGTTATTTCTACAATATTCATTTTACACCCCATAAAGTATAAAAATTCTGAATCCTTATAGATAGAGGAATTAATTAAGATAAATCCGTCTGCCGCTTGTGTGTTGAAATCAATTTGAGGTCCCCATGCATACTTTAGACTTTTATGTGGTATCAATATATCGGATATGTTATCAAGAATTTTGCTAGTAAAATTTTGTTTTGTGGATATGAGATATGAGCGAGAGAATATGACTTTCTCTGTTTTGTAACCAAACAAAGTCAGACTTTATAGCTCGTATGGAGCTTCTTGAAACTTTTATTACATACATACAAAAATCTTGATTCAATGAGTCAATTACCGACAAAGATATCGACCAAAAACATTTTAGGAAATAAAAATGTCAATTAAAAGTTTAAATTATCGATTTTTTGAGTAATTTTTCATTTGTGACCATTACATGATTTTACAAATTGTATAAAGGGTACATAAGATTCGACACAGCCAAAAATAGAGCCATTCTTTAATTAAGAATTATATTTACTAAGCATTATTCATCAGATATACATACATAAATACAATGGCGATTTTGCTGTAATATCCTCTGTTTTACAAAAAAAATAATTTGAATTAGTAGAATTTTGACAACAGTGTTCGCTATAAACTGCAATTTTTTAAAACTTATGTATAAAACTTATAATTTTTATACTGCATAAGAATATATACATACATAGCATAGATCCTAGCCATGGTTTATATATTTATACATTTTCATGATTTCGCTTATTTCAAAGATTTAATAAACGCGAGTTTTCGATGTATGCAATTTTCGCCTTAAAGAAAATAATTTATTTTTAAGAACTAAAAACTATTAACTTATTCAAATAAATTTGTCACAATCGAGTATAGATATTTTTATCAAAATAATTAGGCACACACATATAATTTTTTTAAAATTAAATTAGATGCCCTTGTTATACGATCTTTCCACTGTGCTCAATTATTTTGCCGTAACTCCTCGTTTTTTTTTTTCTTATTTAATTATTTTTATTCAACCTAAATACTTCATAGTTATAATTTTTTTATAAAAGCAAATTTTTTTGTCTGAAATTCGGCTATTCTTGCAATTAATAAAAAAATTTGGGAAAAGTTTTTTTAGGAAACCCTTATTTAAAATTAATTAATAAAAATTTTCGTATTTAAATAATTATTGGCTGAATAATTCAATATGTTTCATATATGTAGAAATTAAATACGTTTTTCTTTTTCTATTAAAATTTCTAGCAAAATTTTTTTTTTATTTTATAAAAAAGAAAATAAAAATTTTATATTGCAATAAAACAAAGCCCATACGTTTTTCAAAGGTTATGAATTTGTTTCAATTATTTATTTTAAATATTAATTGATTTTAATTTTGAAGTTTTTTAATCTGGCAACATAATTTTAAAAACTGAAGGCGCCTAAAGTTATGCTGTAGTTTATATTTTTTTTGTTGTAATAAAACACAATTTTATTAAAATTCTTGCTTTTTACAGCATTTTTAGTTTTAAAAACTGAAAAGTGGGTATGTGTGTTTGGACTGTTTAAAACGCAGATATTTTTCGTTAACTCAGCTAATTCACAGATATTGAATATTCCAACAGTATTCATCGGACACTTTAAAAATGACTGTAAAGGAAATTAAAATATATAAATTTTTTTATTAACTAAATGCTTAGCGTAAATACTTTGTCTATTATCACAGGCTGTCTTCATTAGTTCACAATCATTAGTAAAAATAGTGAAATTAGACAAACCATCAGTCGTACCACACACAGGATTTACTTCGGCAACACAGCATTCAGGACATTGGGTTTGACATGCATCCTTGGTGGTGCGAAAAAATTCTATGTAAAGAAAAATTTTGAAACTTAATATTAATTTTTTAATTGTTAAACTTGTTAATTTAACCAAATATTACTTGTTTTATTAAAATGTATATGTTTAACGAGGAATGTTCTCATATGACAGCCATTAAAGAATGCAAAACAGGTGGTATTATCGGTGATATAAATGATGTCCGCCGCCTTGGAACATTTAAAGAATTTACTAGAAAGTGGAAATCTGCCCATAACAACTGATTGTTCGAGGATTGACAACATAATAAAGGCAGTAACGAAAACTAACTTCACGCACAACATTTTAAAGTCAATAGATAAATGATATACTTTATTCTAGAGTGATAATGGGCTGTTATATAGAGAATTGTATAAAATTTTTGACAAAAATTTTATTTACTCAAAAGGAAAATAACTAACAACTGTTCTTTTGTTTTCTCTTATACTAGAAAAACCCGGCGCGCGTTGCTACACCCTTTAATGAATAAAAATGCATTCTGAATTTAAATTGAATATCAAGTGCAAAAAGCTAAAAATTATAACTTTTTTTAATGGGCGTTTTACTGCGCACTTTTCTAATCAAGAAATTGTATAATCATGAGACCTCAATATGTGTGAGATAAGTTTTTGAAAAATATATCCAGTGCAAGTACCTCAAAATTATAACTTTTTTTATGGGCGTGGCCGTGCCCACTTTTCTAATCACGAACGTATACAGTTATGACAGCCCAATATGTGTGCAAAGTTTCAGAAAAATCGGTCAAGTGCAAGTAGCTAAAAATTATAACTAATTTTTTATGGGCGTGACCCCGCCCACTTTTTTCCACCCATAAACACTCCCTGGTATGAGTACAACAACTTGCCAAAGGTTGGGTCCGATCGGTTTTACAGTTTCGGAGTCTATAGCTAACACACACACAGGCAGAGTTTCACTTTTATATGTATAGATGTATTAAGTACATTTGCTAGTAATACCCTTCACACAGTGAAAAAGGGTATATATAGGTTTGTCATTCCGTTTGAAATTTGTACAATTTTCATTTCCGACCCCACAAAGTATATATTTTCTGAAAGCTTATTAATAGGGGAGTCGATTAAGCTCTGTCAGTCTGTCCGTCTGACCGTTTGTCCGTGTGTATGTTAAAATTAACTTTTTGAAACCCCCCGACATCGCTTGGACCCGGGTGAGGTATTAAAATATTAGAAATATTCGGGAGTAGATCGGTTTTGAAAATCAGAAACATCGGTACATAAATAACTGAGATATGAGCAAAAACCCACGACCACCTCGATTTTTTTTTCACAAAAACAACATTACAACAACAACATACATACATACAAACGTGTATACTGGTTAGAGAAAACGTGGCATCGAATCCCAGCTTTTTTTTATTTTTTTTTTATTTTTGATTTAATATATTATTTATATTTTTATTAATATTTTTTTTTAATTTTTTTTTTTTTATTTTTTTTTGTTTTATATTTATTATATATATTTTAATTATTTTTCTTAAAATTTTTTTTTATTTACTTACACTTTGTGAAGGGTATATAATATAGCGCTCTTACTTGTTTTTGTTTTAAAAATAAAAATTTGGTGACGCGTGTAGAGTATTTGTTTGGCGAACAAAAAAATAAAAACAAGACTCAGTGTTATTCACCACATTAAAGAATAAAGCAATTGAAATATTATTATGTATTTGGCACGCCAAGTTTATTTTTTTAATAGGTTTTATATCCAAAGTAGGACTAACTTTTGAATGATTGTTAAATTACTATTTCTAATTACATAGAGGTATTGTAAACTTTATTTTGAGTCTAATATATTATAGCAGTTTCTTAACTACAAATCCTCTATTGATAGTGTAGTGTATACAAATAGTTTTGTCAGGCTTGAAGCAATAACAAGTATGCGTTTGGTCTTCAACTCCCTTATTTATTCTGAAGCTTAAAGTAATAACATCTTAAGTTGACTGAAGCTAAAATTAAGGTTATATTATAATTTTATTTCTATAATTTAAAACTATACAACCAATTATTATTTGGCTAAAAATTTTCAGGAAGTTATAGCTTATAATTTTTTAAAGTTGTACATTATGCCCGTTAAGTATTATAACCTCCCTAAGTTAGGATGATATAGAACAGATAACTAGTTTTTTATATTATAACAACACTTTAAAAGCGTCCGATAAGCCAAAGGAAGGCTTATCTTATCTTTAATTGTTAACATAAGGTTTATGAAGGTTTATTAAGGTTTCCATATTTTCTGCTAAATATAACAAAAATGGGCAAAAAATTCAGATTTGTAATTATATCCTTCATTTTTGGTGAAGGGTAAATAACACTTTTTCATTCCGTTTGTAATTTCTACAATATCAATTTCCGGCCCCATAAAGTATATAAAGGGTCCGCCAAATAACTTTTTTTGTTTGAAATTGCTATAAAAATAGGTGTAGCTTCGTCTGTGTGGCCGGTAGCGCCGTTGTTGAAACCACATGTTGCCAATATCCTCCTCTTAAATTTTTGTGAACAAAAATTCGTTCAACATGGCCCGATAACGATCGCCATTGACTACGGCCACTCCTTGCACATTTTCGAAGAAAAATGGCTCAATTATGCCTCTGGACCATAATCCGCACCAAACAGTGACTCGTTTTGGGTGTATCGGCTTTTCAATGTATAAGTGCGGGTTTTCTGTTCCCCAAATGCGACAATTTTGCTTGTTTACATACCCGTCAAGATCAAAATGAGCTTCAAATGAAAAGATGATTTTTTTTGGCAAAATCGCGCAATATTTCCCAGCGTTGTTCAAGCGTATACACAACCATATTCGTTCAGCGGAAGGATAAAATAATTATCTGTCAAATCAGACATGAGCTAAGTGTTACCATTCACGAAATTAGCACTAGTTGAAAAAAAAAGTTAGATGGCGGACCCTTTATATATTATTTTTTTGAATGCTTATGACAAGTGGAGTCGATTAAGTTGATTGTCCGTATGTCCGTGTGTTGGCTAAAATCAACTTATAGCAGCCCCACATGTTTCTTAGATCTATATATGATATCAATCTTTTGAAAATATCTGGGAATGAATTACTATTAAAATCCAGCACGATCGCCTTATAACTTTCTGAGATATTAACAATTAAACATGACTGCCTCTGTTGTATCACAAAAATCTAAATCTCAGACTTAGGTTTATTTATAGAGATGTTTGTAACTTTTTATAAATATAGTATGTCTCTAGGGATATTCTTAAAAAATTTAAGATAAATTGGTTATTAACGGACAAAGTTATAAGCAAAAACAATTACTAAAAAATATATATTTTTTAAATAATTACTTGGTGTCTTGTCTTCTCAACGAACTTTGTCAGTTCGTTGTTTTTTCCTAAATCAAACTTAATATAGAGAGATTTTTCTCTTACATTAAATTATATTATTAATTAATATTTAACCTAATTTTTACTTATCTATTATGTTTTTATGTATGCGTACGTTAGATGGAGGAGGGATCTTACCCTAATCCTTTTATGTAATTTTTCCTCCAATTATGCACATACATGGCAATTAATTAATTAATACTTTTTCGTAATGTCGTTTAAACTTACGTTGGCTTCCCACAATTTAGGGATGTGAGCAACCTTGTCACGGGGGATGCACAGATGTAGCCAATTAAGGCCTAGAGGCTTGGTTGCCGAAATTTAAATAAATAAATCAAATTATTAAAGCCCCTTAATAATTTTTGTACATGCTAGAGACAACAGAATAAAAACAGTAGTCTCGAAAACTATTGCCAACAAAAACTGACAAAGGGGTTTGAAACTAACTGAGATATAAGCTCAGAAATACAAATGCTTCGGTGTTTTTTCTAAAGTTTACAAACAAGAATTGTTTGCAACGTCTGTCCAACAAAGAGGAACGACACACATAGATATCAAACGAAAGTGCTTGACTAGCAGAATGTAAGAAACTTTAAAAAAAATATATAAAATCCAAGATGGCCGACGCTACAAATGGCTTACAATTAATTTATATATAAATCAAATCTAGTAATTTAAAATTTACTTACTTTAACTTCCTTCATATTGGTATCAAACGAAAGGATAATGGAAAAGTTAAATTCCAAGATGGAGTCCGCAATGAAATTGGGGATATATTGGTAAAACAATATTTATATTTTATTAGCTTTAGCCCCTTCAACCACAACAATATGCACGCCAAATGAAAAATTTTTATTTTTTTTTTTATGAAAACAAATGTTTTCGAAAAACAAAAAAATTTCTGTCAGTTAAAAAAATAGAAAAATTAAAATGAATAAAATACCATCAAATTTTAAAATTTTTTCAAAATTTGATAAATTTAATGCAATAATGATAAACAAACCTATTAAATAAGAAGCACTATATTCGGCTGTGCCGAATCTTTTATACCCACCACCAATTTTGTGTACATTTAAAGCACAATATTTATTATTTTGTTAATCATTATGGAATAATCTCTTTATAATAAAATATGTATCACTTTCTTTGTAGAGGGTGGTTAAATTTTAAGGGCCCATGTTGAAGGTGAACTACACCTAGTATTTAAATTTGTTTTCTGGATTTCACTTGACATTTCTCAATATCAAACGTACTCAATTTGATCCGTGGAAAGATACGCAAATGAGCAACGCTTTAAAGTTATTCAGGTTTTTTATAAAAGTGGGCGTTCAAATCAAAATGCATTTTGTACACTTCGAATTTCTTTTGATCAACATAATCGTTCAAATTCGTCCACAATCGGGAGAATTGTAAAAAATATTTAAATTTCTGCAAAACAGGTCTGTATAAAATGTTAGAAAATCTGTGAATGCCTTCTTAGTTCGTTGAATGGGAACCATTGCTGGTTTTTGCGATAGTGTGGCAAAAGAGCAGTCAAACTCGACTCATCATCATGCCCAACAATTGAGTATCAACATTGTTATTGAAAATTTGGACCATCAGATAGATATTTTGTTAAATACATAATTGAACCATACAAATATTATCATTACAAAAAGAAGTAATAATAATTTCCTAAATAATTTGTGTTTTATTTAAATTCAACATATGTCCTTTAAATTAAACCACCCTTTATAACTTCGATATGTTACTAAAATGCTTTTGTAAATGTAGTCTTTAAATAAAAGGGGCGTTTACGAAGGCGTGTTAATAAACTTTCTGCTAATAAATACAACTTAAATATTTCAATATAGTCTTTTATTTTCCAAAAAACTTTGTCAATAGAGAAATTACATGAATTTAAGACAAACCGTTATATGGGAGGTAGGCGTTAAAGTGGGCGTGTCACCTAAACTTTTGGCACAACAATTAAATTGATAAGAAGGATATACGTAGCAAATTTGATCATCATACCTCTAATTCTGGCGGTTTTATGAGCTTTTAAATTTCATTAATAGTAGATAACGTGAAAAGTGGCCGTTATAGTAGGCGTGTCAAAGTTGTTTTTGCGAATGAATACAACTTAGATGTTTCAATATAGCCCTTTATTATTCCAGAATCTTTATTAATAGAGAAATTATATAAATTTTGGGTAAAACGTTATATGGGAGGTGGGCGTAAAAGTGGGCGTGGCACATTGATTTTCCGTTACAAAAAAGCGTCTCAGCAAAAAGCAAAGTCTGCAAAATTTCAGAGTCGTACATCCAATTTTGTTGGTTTTATGACGTTTTTGTTTTTAAATATACCGAAAAATACACTGTGCGGTATAAATTTTCGTACATTTTGAGCGATAACTCCTTTGCTAATGCATAGATTTAGATAATTTTCAGGGAAAAATATTGTTTTTGCTCAGGAAATATATATTCGAAGTTTCATGAGTCTACGTTAATGCGTTTGGACACAATTCCATTTTATTCGATGTTCGAAAAACACGGTTTTTTCGATCTACTCTTGCTTTTCGAGCTATAACTCTCTTCCTAATATTACGATATAGCTCAATACCAAATAAACCTTGTCTATAAGAAAGATTCTGGCGAAATTTGAGCCCCCTAGCTTTTTTGGTGCGACCTCTATCGTACTTTCAACAGACGGACGGACATAGCTAGATCGTCATCAAATCAAACCCTGATTCAGAATATATATACTATATATGGGGTCTAAAATGGATATTTCGATGTGTTACAAACGGAATGACAAAATGAATATACCCCCACCATTTTTTTGGTGGCGGGTATAAGAAAATGTCGTCAATTTGTAGAAGAAATATAGGGTAAATATGTATGTGCACAGCTACATCAAAATAATGTTTATTTTTAATATAAACCCCTTTAGCATTTTAGTAGATATGCCTTTAGTCAATTTTTCTGGAAGCGCGATATCGAGCTTAATAGGTAGGTTACCCTACAAGAAATGAATGTCTGAAACTTACACATACAAAATATTTGTACTAATACTATTGCAGCAATTTAATACATAATTTTTGCTACAGGAAAAATAATGGGTCTGCAAGAGTGAGACAGACAAATAATGTATGTTGATTTCTTGACGTTTAAAAAAAAATTGGAAAATTATTGTGTAAAATTTTTAATTCGGTGTAACAAAAAGTAATTTTTACTAAATAATTTTCAGTTCTTTCGACGACGTTTTTTTTATAAAATACTCAAGAAATAAAAGGTAAGTACGAAAGCCAAACATAAATATGTACATATATGACTTTGCATATTCTCATAATTTTTACTTTAGGCAATTCCAGCCATAATAACAATGACGCTAATACCATGGAAAAGGATTAAAATGAGCCCCCTGCAGGAAGCAGTAAAATTAACGTGAAATATTGTGATAAAAAAGTGATATAATGAAAAATGTAATAAATAATATAAAAGATAATAAATTTGCTTTGACCGATATATACGCTAAGTGTGACTACTTTTTATATTATATTTGATTAGAAATAGCTGTAGTGTAAGTAGTCCAGATATATGTTTTGCAGTTCACAGAAACTAATAAGTAAGAGAAGGACGTAAAATCACATGTACACAAAAGTTTCAGACATTTTTTTTCACATTGCCCTTAAGAAACTAATAGAAACTTTGTTCTACGCAATAACCGATATATCAGTCACTAATACCAGTCATATAACCGATTAAATGACCATCACTGTTCTTGTAGGATTAATTTATAAATGCCTTCGCTTCATTTACCGATTATTATGTCTCTTTGTTTAGGTGTTTAATACAATTCATTATTTTTAGAAATACGCCGCTTGATTACACCAATTCAATTAAAATTATTAATTAATTAATTATATTAATTTCGTAACTCAAACTTATATTTACTTTATTCTATGTAGTTTAAAAAAAATAAAATTTATTTTACAAGAAGGTTGTAATAACAAAATGAAATAATAATTGAAGATCACTTCAATGCTCACATTACCCATAGTTACCTTCTGCTATCATGAACTTTTTAGGCAGATTTAAGCAGAAACGAAGCCATATAATAGATTGTTTTTTAAGTAAATCAATTTATAAGATCAACTTTGAAATTTGTAGTAACTTTCCTGAAAAAAGACAAGGCCACAAAAGCATTTTTTTCTTATTGCCACAGAAATAGACTATTTGTGTTAATAAACGTTTGCTTAGATGAAATTAACTAGTCTACTTTTTTTGGTTGTTTGTCTAGGCCTGGTAATTGTTGTATACAATTCAGAAATGGGAATCTCAATATTGTAATATATTCGATAAATTTTGCATTAAAAAACACTGTACCACTGCTTCTACTTCTAAAAAAATTTTAAAATCAAAAAGCTGAAAATCAAAAATTTTAAATAATATTTTTTTTAAAGTGTAAAATACTAAGAGTTTCAATATAAAAAATATATTTAGTACCATTTTATAAAAAAGATTTTCCGGGTCTGATGTTTATGAGAGGAATAAAGTAGGCATGAGTTGGTACTAATTGATAATAATTTATTTATTTATAGAACAATTTTAATATGTAGTTATTTTACGTTTGTTTTTGAAGAGAGAGAGAGAGAGAGAGAGAGAGAAAAGTAAAACTGAGGCAATCATTACTGACTGTGGCCTAATACTTTTCAGTGCACTTGGTCGCAAAATGACTGTTATTGATTTTTTGCTTTTATAATTGTGTCACTTTCAGTTATTTTTAGGTCAATCTAGCGTTTGTATCCCCATTATTGTTTCTAATAACAGTGTAACAGTTAGCACTACTGTTACTGTAACGTTACATGTCTTATTTTAGTATGTAACTTTAGCGTAAAATAAATCAAAGATAAACTAAAATAAAAACGTACAAAACAATAAAGCTTTTGCGAGGTCAGGCTCTTATGGAAAGAAACAGAAGACCAACTTGTGATTTTTCTATGTACTACTACGAAGAATGTAGGGTCCTATTGAAGAAACATAACAAGTAAGAGAACTATATTTGGCCGTGCCGAATCTGATAATACCCTTCACCATCATGTTCATATGTAGGTAAAGTCCCACATCGTAGTCTAACCTATATATTATGTTATACGCCATTTTTCTATATTATTTCCGACGACATCCCTGATTTTGCATTTTACGTAGTTAACTGTATTCTACTGGTCAAGCCCTTTAATTTGATACCATTATTGTGTTGGTTGAAGGAGTTACATTTTAAAATACCAGATTTGACTTATATATAAATTCATTGTCCGCCATTTTGTAGTGGCGGCCAACATGAATTTTAATTTTAAATTGACTCTCTCGGTTGTCTAGAAGCTGGAAAAAATTGATTTTAGTTTGTAAATTTTTGAAATATATATTTTTCAAAAAAAGTTTTTGCCTATAACTTTACCGATTAGAGCCAGCTTTATTTAAAATTTTTCATGAATAACTCTAGAGACATGTTATATCTACAAATAGTAGCAAAGGTACATATAAATTATTCTATGGCAGAAAAATAGGAAAAAACAGAGGCAGTCGTGTTTATTTGCTCATATCTCAGAAAGTTATGGGGCGATTGTGCTGAATTTCAATAGCGATTCATTTTCGGATATTTCCAAAAGATTGATATCATACACAAATCTGAGGAACATATGGTTGCTTCTAAAAGTTGATTTCAACCAACACACGGACGGACATGGCTTAATCGACTCCTCTATTCATAAGCTTTCAGGGGTTGGAAATGAAAAAAGTAGAAGGTACAAAAGGAATGACAAAGCTACATAAACCCTTGTGCATCACAAGTAAAGGGTATAATAATATTCAATGATGGAATGGATAAACCCATTCAAGGAAGTAACATAATTCATTATATTAAATTGCAGAGATTGATATTGCTTGGTCAAGTACATACGCACATCAATTGAATGATGATCGACAGTTGAATTAAAAAAAGAAAGCCTGGAAGATTTCGAAATGTGGAGCAACACCTAAAAGTTTAGACACAATTAACTATAAAAATGTGGCAGAGATCGTGCTATATGGAGAAAACTTGTGGACAAGCGCAGATCCAGGATATTTTCCATCTCAAACCAATTTTTTTCTTTTGATAAGTAATGGGGGACTTTTTTGTTTGCCTCACGTTTAATATTTTTTGACTTTTAACAACATAAATTGTGTTCACAAGTAAATTGATCAAACTGTATTTTAATAGACGATATTATAATTCGTATTTAAATCATACAAGTGATCGGCCGATGGTTAAAAGCGACCGTTATTAACTGAGTTTTTAGATTTTAGTGATATTCAGGTTCTATTATCAAAGAACAAATCTTTTTGAAATATTTTTTTTTATAAAATGTGTAATAAATGAGATTTTCTCTTTTAATTATGCACATTATTATCAAATTATTTTACTTCTTAAATCAATCTTAAGCCCGCATTTGAAAAGCCATTAATAACAATAAACATTTTGATAATAGTACGTTCCTGTGTCAGCTTGAACAAATTTTTACCTTTTTGTTGGAAGACTATCTTTTTAAAAACATTCCCAAACATTTGAAATTTAAGAACATTTAAATGCAAATCATTTTCATTTCTTTTTTGTTAATATGTGTTAGTGGTAACTAAAAACGCTTATATGTAACTTTAAAAACTCTAAACTAAACGCATACATAACTCTTATTTTTCTAATAATTTTTTCTTCTTCATATGCTGTGAAATCACATTAAAATAAAGGGTGTTTTGTTAAAGAAAAGAAAGTAAGTGGTAGGGTATTATTACAATTTGCTATTCGAAAAAGGCTTATCGATGTCATTATGTTTGAAATTTAACATCGTGCAAATGTAAGCTGCGGTTTCTCTGGGTAACTCGCATCCGTAATATTTAATTTTCCTTTTCTTTGGCACACAAATCAGATGTTGACTTTGAGGGCCACTGTGAATTTTGGCTTATTTATATGAACCTGTGATTTTAAAAACAAAAACTACAATAAAATAGTCTTTTCAGGTCAAATAGTTCCATATCTCCTTACGAGATGTCCATGCTGTAAGTTCTCTCGTTCATAATGTGCATTGACACATGAGCTGTGTAATACATAGCATTGTCCTGCTGAAAGAGAAAGTCGTTAATGTCCATATCGTCCGATTTAGGCCAACAAAGTTGATAATCATCAACCTTTAGCACTTGGTGTTGACGGTGATGCCCTGGCCAAAGTCGTTTTCAATAAAATATTGATGAGAGACACCGCCAAGCCAAAACCTACACCAAATACTGAGTTGTATTAGATGCTCTTGAATCTTATATCGATTAATAACGTACACAATTTGCTTTTTAACGTTCACTTAAATATGCGTTTCATCACTGAAGATGTTTTTTAAGAAAATTAGAGTCGGCTGCAATGTGGAATGCAATGTGACTACACATTGTTTACCTTCAGCTCCAATTGAATTTTTCACGGGTGTAGGCATCAGTCACGATAAAAAATTTGCTAAGTTGCGGTCTGCGAAAGGCCGAGGTCTCATGAGCGACGCGACATCGACTGCCTGCATTAATTGAAAGGCCGAAATTATGTGACCGATGCAAATTATTATCTCGCATACTATCACGGACAGCGACGATATTTTCGACAGTTTTTGCGCGATGTCTTCAAACTGAGTTCTATCGTTAGTGCGATTGTGGCTACAATAGGTGGAACGCAGGGAACATTGCCCGAAAAGAAACCTTATGGTCTATAAAAAAGTTAATCATTTCCACTCTGTCAATCCATGGTGATTTGACTAAACAAGGGAGATAAATAACGGCCAATGTGACAGATGTCGATTCAACAGTATAGCCGCTATCAACAATTAAAGTTCCGAAATTTTCATCGAAGACTAGTTGAATATATTTTCAAGTTATTAATTTAAAAAATATCTTCTCAAAAAGTTCATTAAAATAAATTTTTGTGCTTTTTTCATTAAAATTTTTAGGTATTGAAATTTCGTATTTGTTTGGCATTCGATATCGATCGAAATTTCAATCGAACGTGGAAGTTTTCGACATCGAATGTCGTAATTCGTCCCCAGATTGTTTGGCATTGTCATTACATTATGTTATCACAATTCCAAAAAAAACAACTTGTACTGCGAACATAGAATAGGCATGTAGGGGGAATATCGGAGCAGACCACTACTATCACGGGTGCCTTTTCGACCCCCTTCGCTCCTCAGTGATTGCCTGTCCACCGATCACTATACCTCCAATCACTGAGTCCCGCGCCACAACCGGCGTTTGCTCTGGACTAGGAAAACGATTTCACACTGCTGACTGGTGATTGTCGACAATCCTCATCGCACAGTCCTTTGTAATCGCCAGCATCTCCCTCCGACTAAGGTCGCCCATCGCACTCACACTTAAAATGTGCTTGCCTGTGATCCTTGATCTTCCGCTCGCCAACGCCGGACACTCGCATAATACATGCGCTACCGTCTCGGCATCCTCCAGGCACATTCTACAAATATCATCATCCACGATCTGCATCCTCTTCAGATGATATTTGAAGTTACCATGTCCTGTAATCAAAGCAGTGATCCAGCTTATCATACTCCGAGAATAGGCATAATTAACTTGAAAAAAAGTTAATGTTGTATTGAACAATGGCTTTTGCAGTCCAGATATATTCTCATAATTCTTTAATTTAAAATTTAAATCAATTATTGCGTCTTTGTACATGTGGGTTTCTGGGCTGTGAGAAATATTTAAGAAACTATATTTATGCTATGGAACAAAAGAAAGTTGAATTGTAAAAAAAAGTTAATCTGTTAAGAAAAACAACCCTTTTGGCAAAAACATTTAGAGAGTTTAAGAGATAAACAGCAAAAAAAAACAAGGAAAATTTGAACAAAGCAAATTTTGCATATTTGTAAAACAAAAACAAAAAACGGCAAAAGATAAACAATTTTCTAACAAATAATAATTTCATGCTTGAAGCATGCAACTCACTGAGAACCACCAACCACTAGCCGTGCAGTGTTATGTGGGAGTAGGCATTCATTTGCATAAGTGAATAAATTTATTTATTTGTTTGTTTTTTTATTTTTTTTTATTTTTAAACAAATTTGTTTAAGGCTGGTTAAAAGCTAGCTGGTGTGCTTTCGGTTTTCATTGCCTGTATAAGAAAAAGAAGACAAAAACTTAAACAGATAAACATTTGTGGTCATAATGTGCATTTAATTTATTTGCGGCCTATTCATACGTATTTTTTTAAGAAAGAAAACGTGGTTTTGATTCGAATCTTTTTCTTTGCAGATCAATTTTTTTTTTTTTGTAAATTAAAACATTAAATTAAATTATTTGACACATTTCGATAAATCCGTAAATCATTAAATATTTTATGTCTTTACTAAGCTGAGAGCCTAACTGAACACTTTCGCTTTTTTTTTTGTCGCTGCAAAAAAACTCAACTTCGTTTTAATTAATTTTGTTTAAATTTAAGTGTTTGACATTCGCAACATTGTTTTTCAAACATAACTTCTACTTCTATTTTGTTTCTCGATTTGCCCGACTGACATGACAATTGTCATTTAAATTGATAATACGACAGAATATTATTTTGTTTATTTGTTACGGCATTAATTGTAACAAGCAAATTTATTGCAGTTTAATGTTTGTAAATATAAAAATATTTAAAGCGTTTTAGAAGGTTAAATATACATAAATACTTTTAAAATTAAAATTTAAGCACCTACGAGTTAGAAGCTAAATGGAAATGAAATGACATCGCACATAAACTGCTACTAAATTACACTGTTTCCAGTAGCAAACTTCAAGAACTATTCTAAAAATTTAAACAAACTAAAATATTTTTCTAAAAAAATATTTGAAACCTTAAAAAAAATAAATTTAAAAAAAATATATTTTAGAAATAAATAATTAAAAAAAAACAAGTAAGAGCGCTATACTCGGCCGTGCCGAATCTTATATACCCTTCACAACGTGTAGTCATGCAATAACAGTAGTTTGTATCACCATTCATCCCATATGAAATACGTACATACATATAAAAAACATACATATATAAAAAACATCCCATTGTAAAATTATAAATTTACGTATGTATGTTAAAAAAAAAATTAAAAAAAAAAAAAATTTAAAAAAAAAAAAATTAAAATATATATAATAAATATAAAACAAAAAAAAAATAAAAAAAAAAAATTAAAAAAAAAAAAATAATAAAAATATAAATAAAATATTAAATAAAAAATAAAAAAAAAAAAATAAAAAAAAATTAAAAAAAAAGTAAAAAAAAATTTTTTTTAAAAATAAAAAAAAATTTTTTTTGGCTCAGCTGTTATTCGATGCCACGTTTTCTCTAACCAGTATACACGTTTGTATGTATGTATGTTGTTGTTGTAATGTTTTTGTGAAAAAAAATCGAGGTGGTCGTAGGTTTTTGCTCATATCTCAGTTGTTTATGTACCGATGTTTCTGATTTTCAATAGCGATCTACTCCCGAATATTTCTGATATTTTAATACCTCACCCGGGTCCAAGCGATGTCGGGGGGCTTCAAAAAGTTGGTTTCAACATACACACGGACAGACGGACAGACTGACAGAGCTTAATCGACTTCCCTATTCATAAGCTTTCAGAAAATATATACTTTATGGGGTCGGAAATGAAAATTGTAGAAATTTCACACGGAATGACAAACCTATATATACCCTTTTTCACTGTGTGAAGGGTATAAAAAAATATATTTTTTGTAAAATTTTCACTATACAGAAACTCGATTCTTGCACGTAATGAAAACCGGGCTCGGTGCAAGTTTTGAGGTTGTCGCAAGTACCGAGTATAAACTTCCCATACAAAATAAAAGGCACATACATCTGTTTAAAATCTAAGTTTAATATGTATGTATTTGAATTCAAAACACTTAAGTTCAACGCATTCGTATAACAGTAGATATCTACATATTTTATGTGGAATTAAATAACTTTAAAATTTTTGTTTTTTTTGTACAAAGTCGCTTGTTCAGTATTACACTGTTTCTTAGTCTCTTTCCATTTTTGGAAACTCCGTGGGTTTAAGCGTCTTTCTTCTCCCAGGGCCGGATTCAGAATGCGCCACAAATTTCTTTATGGTGTTTTCATTTCTCTTAACACGAGTTATTGCTGGTTAATCTATGCACATGAAAACTTTTGGCTAAGGAATGGGTGGAAAATCCAGCATCTTTAAAATTTCAGCTTTGTCTTTGTCAGCAACGTACATTTTTTCTTTGCCATTATGACACCGCACCTCTCAATAGTCAGCTTAAAACTGATTCAAATTATGTACAACATTTCATCAGCAGCGTAAAACGACGGGGCTTTCCCGAAATGTATTCAGTCTAAGAAAACGTAAACAAGTCAGCACCCAAGAGTAATACAAGAGTTATGTTGCAAGTATCGAGTTCAAAATTTTCGGATGTCGCAAGTGCTGAGTGCGTAATGGAAAATATTTCTATGTTGCAAGAATCGAGGTGTGCAAGTATCAAGTATGTGCAAGAATTGAGTTACTACTTACTATATTGGCATTTTCCATTAAATATAAACAGAATTCTGGTATGTGAATGTGTTTAAATGTTTTCAAACATTTTCCCAGAAATTGTTATCTTCCATCCGGCGTTAAGCCATCTTTTTCTTAAATCTTTTAAATAAAAAAAATTATATTAGAAGGGTTTCTTAACTGAACATTACAAATACTCATTGGCGGTGGTGTAAAATGTCATTTTTAATATTAATTGTACCAACTAACCCTGAACTTGAGACAAGCATATTTTAACTTATGAGAAAATGCAATAGAGTGTTTAAGTGCATGAGCGAGTGTTTGAAGTCAATGTCTTACAACTGACAATGTGCTATAAAATTAAAATTGTTGATTATTTGAAATGTTCAAATGTAAACAATGATAGAAAAATTTAAAATGGAGTGACCAGATTGTAAATCCATTTAAAGTATAGAATGTTTGTTTTGTTGTTGAAGTATTCAGTAGTGTTGCTAACAGTTTGCAGTTAACGGATTCGTTTCCTCAAATGACTATTTAGAAATCAGTTTTAAATATTCTAGTTCCTGCCAAATCTGAATATAGCACGATGTATCTAAATTCATCTGGTATAATCCTAACATTAAAAACATTATAATCCTAACATTAAATAACATTAAAAAATTTGTGTTATTCTACGTATAAATTCTATCCCTTAAGAAGCATTGAGAAACAACTTATAGTCCTTCCGTGCTATAGACCTGTTATCTTATAATGTGACATAATGTCGAACACTACTCTTTCAAAGTAAATGTATTTTAAACAACAGTTCATTAAAATTCTATACGAAAGGACGCAGCTCCGACAAGATAGTAATTAAAGTTTTTGTCTGCAAGCTCTAAAAATATAAAAAAATCAAATTGCCTTATGCGAATCAAGTGTTTAGGTATGACTTTTCCTTTGACGAAAATTGGACTCCGTTCAAAATTCCTTTCAATGTAGGGTCATTAAAGTCGATTGTAATTTCGCATTGTGATCATGCCCCTTCTGAGACTTAAATTAAAACCACAATAATTGCGAAGCGAAGGACCACAACATGTTAGGATATTACAGAGACCCCTGGAAACCCTGATATAACAATATCTAACTTCTACTGTAGATTGTCTTTCAATGTAACGTAACATTACATAGAACTTGAATTGTTCGTCGTAAATAAAATTTAAACCACAGCCGGTATCTGTTTTCTACGAAAGGCTGTGTATATCTCACAAGCTAAAACAATCTATCTACCAGTGCCCACATGAAGAACAGATTGCCAAACAAGAGTACTTATTTTTAATCACGTATTTAAGCATGACTTCTCCTTTGGCAAAAGTCGGAACCCATCTAGAAGTTCTTTCTATTTACAGGTCACTATAACCCTTTGTAATCCAATACCGCAATAAGATCACTCCCTTTCTATGGTTTGAGTTTAAGTTATATTCATTACGAACTCACGCCATAGTTAAGATTTATAGAGGCTCCTGATACTCATAGTAACAGAATTCAGCCTCTGAGCACTCACAAGTACTGTCACTTGAATTCCAAATAGTTTGAGCTTTGTAACACTTTTTTTTTATGGGTTTTACTTTTTTCATTCCTAATAACATTGGAGAATTTCTTTTCCGACTACAACTTCCCATGTAGAACACGCCTTCTAAAAAAAATAATTTATAATTGGGTGATTCACAAGGTGTCTTATCATGTCATATTGTCCTATTGTCCTAAAATTTTACAATGGTTTAAAAATGTTGTTGTTGCTTTTCAAACAAAAAGTGTCTTATAATAATAGAACTTTGTACGCTATGTTTATTGTGCTGTCGTATTTAATAAGCAGAAACCTCTGCTAAACGGCTAAGCCAAGCCGCAACAGTTTTTGTAAGCTGTCGCCGTTCATTGTATAATTTTATCGGGCCGACATCCAAATTTGAGCGCAGTTGCTAATTTTTGATAACAAATCACTGGTGGCGTCAAATAAGATCGGCTAAGGACTCTGCTGTTTTTGTTTATTAAACAAAATTTAATTTATTTGTAATTTATTTACTTGAGTTTGCCATTACAACATCTAAAATGTACTTTTCGCACAAACTGGCTATTATTTTGTTTTTTTTTACTTGTTTTTGGCATTATGAAAGAAAATATTTATTTTTATAATTGTTTTACATCAGCTGATTTAAATTCAAAATAGCACACTTAATTATGAGGGGTTGTTCACAATAGTCTTAATTTTTCATGCTATTATAATAGGACATATGACTTTATGACACTACTGTGAATCCCCCAAATATTTAATTAATCGAGCCTTAGAATATACAACAGTTTTCATAAATAATTAAATACCTACAAATTAAACTTTATTTTCAATATAATATCCCAGCAAAAATATTTTGCACTAGTTCAATGTGAATAACATTTTTCATGACTTCTAATTCATAAGAGGCATGAAGAATACCTTCTCCAAATTCAAACCAGTAAGCTAGCCTAGTGATGTGCTTCAAAATACTTGCAAATGCATGTTAAAAATTTTGAATAATTCATGTAAACAGACATTATTAACTCATAAAACATGGGTTTATTTTCATCTGCTGAGCTTGCGCTGCATGTACTTATTGGAATTGAATAAAATTTATTAATACCCTGTTAAAAGAAATAATTTTAATTGTTTCAATTTAGTGTTGATTGAGCCAGAATATTATAAATTGACAATTAAGGCGCGTGTGTGAACATAGTATAATATATTCATATAAACACATGCTCTCTAATGACAAGTTAATGTTAAAATCATGCATGTTTCACATAAATTGAACCACTTTTTGCTGGGATAATAATAAAACAAATAATAATAATTTTTGTTTATCAATTTGTATCTTCCTGATGATGCTACACGAACGAGTGCCAAATATCGAAAATAAAATAAAGTTTAATTCCAAATATATAAAAACTGTTGTATGGCCCTAAGGCTCAAAGAATTAAATATTATAAAAATAGAAAAATAAAGAATTAGTGTATTCATAAATAATATTTCGTGTTTATGAAAGGCTTATTTGATTTGATATTTTGATGTATTTTGTATATAAATTTGTCAAATTAGCCTTCCATAAACCTAAAATATTTTTGTTAGAATTTTAAGGGCCGATGTTGATGTTGTAACACAATATAGGTCAAATGGTTGCCGCAATCTCGGCGACACACCTCCATCCGATGGTCAAAATTTTCAATGACAATGTTGAAGTTCAATTATTGGGCACGATGATGAGTTGAGGTCGACTTATTAATGGTTAAAATAAAATTGAAAAAAAAAATTATAAAAAAATCGAATATGAATTAAAAGTTTACAATTAGATACATGTAGGAATAATTATCAAATAAAATATTTACCAGAGAACGGCATAATTATTAATTTTTGGCAATTTTTAACACAACTTATGTTAAAGAATTTTTGCCCGTATTCAGCAAATTGAACAAAGAATACTTTTCACACTTTTCAACTAAATGGTGAACAGTTCAATTGCTGCGTTTTTAGACGGCTAAACAAATTTATTTTGTTCTAAACTCTTTGTCAAATATATATATGACAAAATGATTTTTAACTATTTTAGGAGAGCAAAAAATCAAACAATAAATGAAAAAAGAATTAAATTATGTTCATTAATTATGCTTGTTTTTGGTTTTTTTTTTTGTCTATTATGGTGATTAATGAAAACTAATTGCAGTTTTGTGCGCTATCGACGTTTGATTAAATAATTTTACAACACAGTTTTAATTAATTAATAAAGTCTTGTGAAAAGCACAATGACTTAAATGGCTTAAGAAAATAATTATTTTAGTTAACTCTTTGTATTACTTGATGTCTCTTAAAGTATTTTACGTAGACTGACGTCAGTCAGTGCAAACAAAGCGCCTTAAAGATCTTAATTTTATAATTCAGAAGGCTGAACATTTTCTTATCTCGACTTAGGTTGCTTTGCAATAAGTCTATTTTATTTATTTATCTATTATTTGACCTCCGTTGTTATTCCTTTCTTCTTATCACCTTTGTATCACCTTTGAAGTACGTTTAATTTTTTTATTGCGTTGAATTTTTAGTTTTGTATTGTATTGTTGTTTTTGCATTTCACCTCCGTTACTCTCCCTTTAATACGAAAAAAGTGTGTAACCTTTGAAGTACATTTCATTTTTTTATTGCGTTGAATTTTTAGTTTTTGAAAACATGCACGAGCGAATGTTTGGAGTCGATTAAAGAAAAAAAGAAAAAGAATTCCGGCTTATGCAAAAGCCCATATGAACAACTTCTTTTATTGAAATTTTTATTCACATGAACTAAGTCAGTTGCTATTATATACGACTCTGATTACATCATTTATTTTATTTTTGATTTGCTTTTTGAGATTATAACTTAATTGTTTTACATGGTCACTCTATCTTTGATTGACACTACTCTGTAATGTGTTTTAATCAATTTCACTTTTTATTATTATGCATGCCTACATACAAGTGTGCATGCTTCTTTTAGTCTCTAGACCAGTCTACTTAGAAGTTGTTGCAACATAAATCTATACTGTTCGTGCTTGGAAATAATAAAAAAGTAAATTAATATTTTGCCCATACAAAATGATTGCAAACGATTACAATTTCTAATGATGATAAATAGTAATTTGTTATACGCATAGTAATTTATTTATTTATCTATCTACATACATATATCTTTAGCTATTGTAGTTAGTTTTAATTATTTATATTTCGATCTTTGCTATTTATTTATTTGAATACATTTCAATTCTAATTGCAATTTATTTGTGCGTATTGCAACAATTAATAGAAGTGTTCAGCTCATCGGTTCAAATTTTGCTAGATTTAAAACATAAAAGGTTATTTGAAACATAACAACTATTTATGCAATAATTTTGCTTAAATTTTACTTTCGACACTACCTCTTAGCCAGTGCGTAAATTCTTAGCCAAACACAACAGCTTTCTTCATATCTTTTTACAAAATGAGCCGCTCAACTTATCGATAGCGTCTTTGGCTTAAATACCAAAGAAAAGTCAATAGCTATGTCCTTTGTCTTATGACTTCGTTATCTGTGTGATAAACACATTTAAATTTACGCAATTTTGCATTTTCGCCAGGCTTAAAGCGGAGACGTGAATACCTTTAATATTAACACACAAATGTAAATAAAAAATTGTTTTTTTGAAATTAAAACAGTGAATTAATTAATTCAGAGCTTAGGAATTTTAATTAATAAAATTGAGGTGTTGTCTAAATGACAATAAAAAATATGAGGAGTCATCAATTTAGCAGAATTTGATTTTTTTTATATGGTACACTGTGGAAAAGTATTGAACAAAAACATTTAAAATGTGTTTTTAAATCGAATCAAATTCTTCTTGTTTCCCTTATTTTGTAAATCACTTTACCTCACCATAAAAATTTTCTATAAAAAATTATCTAAGTATATATTTAAATATTAACCCCAATATTTATAAAATTTAAAATCAGTTTTAAATCTATTTTATTTTTAAATTTTCCTACAAAAATTTCTTAAAATAGATTTTAAATGCATTTTATCTTTTTTTTATGAATATAAACCTAAAAGTCTTTTGTCGTTTGTTGGTAATCAATCAGTTAATTATACTCTTCAACTGTGGTGCCCAAGGGTAATTTCTACAATATTCATTTCCGACCCCATGAAGTATACATTTTGTGAAAGCTAATGAATAGAGGAGTCGATTAAGCCATGTCCATGTCTACCCGTCTCACGGTCTGTCCGTGTGTTGATTGAAATCAACTTTTAGCAGCAACCACATGTTCCTCAGACCTGCTTATGGTATCAATATTTTCGAAATATCCGGGAATGTATTGCTATGGAAATTCAGCGCAGTCGCCCCATAACTTTCTGAGATATGAGCAAATAAAAACGATTGCCTCAGTTTTTTCCCATTTTTTTTACCACCAAACATAAAATTTTTCAGCCATAGAATAGTTTATAGGTAGCTTTGTTACTATTTATAGATATGATATATCTCTAGAGATATTCGTGAAAATGTTTGGATAAATCGTGCTCTAATCGGTAAAGTTATAGGCAAAAATTTTTTTTCCAAAAATATATATTCCAAAAATTTACAAACGAAAATTAATTTTTTCAGCTTCTAGACAACCAAGAGAGTCAATATGGGTATCATCTGAAAGGACTAGCGCAATATAATGCATTATAAAAAAAATTTAAATTCATTATGGCCGCTACTACAAAATTGCGGCATGGTATTTTAAATTGTAACTCCTTGAACCCCCTTAATATTGGTATCAAATGAAAGGGTTTGACCAGTAATATACAGTAAATTATGAAAAAATAAAAATCCAAGATGGCGGCCTAAATAAAATGGTGGAAGATTATTTTTTAACCTCTTCAATATGGGTATGAAATGAAAGGGCTTGACTAGTAGAATACAGTTAATTATGTAAAAATTCAAAATCAAGGATGGGGTTGGAAATAATAATAAATAAAAATAGCGTATAACCTGAAACCTACGATGTGGGATTATACCTATGCACATGATGGTGAAGGGTATTATCAGATTCGGCATAGCCCAATATAGCACTTTTACTTATTTTTAATTTATCTAAATTCAGAGAATAGCTAAAACAATATATTATACGTATACGATCGAAGCAAGGGAAGTGATACGATCGAAGCAAGGGAAGTGATAGACCCCTTAGATAAAACTCATTATATGATATATTTTAGGAGCAATAAATGTTAAAATTTTTCAATCCTGACATTTTAATAAGAATTTTACAATTTATTATACCCTTCACTCAGTGAAAAAGGGTATATATAGGTTTGTCATTCCGTGTGAAATTTCTACAATTTTCATTTCCGACCCCATAAAGTATATATTTTCTGAAAGATTATGAATAGGGGAGTCGATTAAGCTCTGTCAGTCTGACCGTCTGTCCGTGTGTATGTTGAAATCAACTTTTTGAAGCCCCCATCGCTTGGACCCGGGTGAGGTATTAATATATCAGAAATATTCGGGAGTAGATCGGTATTGAAAATCAGAAACATCGGTTCATAAACACCTGCGATATGAGCAAAAACCCACGACCACCTGGATTTTTTTTTCACAAAAACAACATTACAACAACAACATACATACATACATACAAACGTGTATACTGGTTAGAGTAACCGTGGCATTGAATCCCATCTGAGCAAAAAAAAATTTTTTTATATATTTTTAAAATTTTTTTAAAATTTTTTTTTTTTATTTTTGTTTATTTTTTATTTAATATATTATTTATATTTTTATTATTTTTTTTTAAATTTTTTTTTTATATTTTTTTTTGAATTTTTTTTTATTTTTTTTTTTTTGTTTTATATTTATTATTTATTTAATTATTTTTTAAATTTTTTTTTTAAATTTTTTTTTTTATTTTTTTTTTAATTTTTTTTTTTTACATACATACGTAAACTTATAATTTTACAATGGGATGTTTTTATATATGTGTGCTTTTTATATGTTTGTACATATGTACATACGTATTTCATATGTTACTGCATGACTACACGTTGTGAAGGGTATATAAGATTCGGCACGGCCGAATATAGCGCTCTTACTTGTTTTATATTTTTTTTTTTAATTTTTTTTTTAATTTTTTTTTTTTATTTTTTTCTTATTTTTATTTATTATTTATATTTTCATTATTTTTTTTAATTCTTTTTTTTTAAAAGTTTTTTTTATATATTTTTTTTTATTTTTTGAACAGACATACGTTAATTTTTAATTTTACAATGGGATTTTTTTATATATGTACGTTTTTTATATGTATGTACGTATTTCATATGAGATGAATGGTGATACAAACTACTGTTATTGCATGAGTACACGTTGTGAAGGGTATATAAGATTCGGCATGGCCGAATATAGCACTCTTACTTGTTTTTATAATAAGATAAGATCATGTGAGGGGCGTAGCACCTCTTATACAAAGAAAATTTACTTAATGGCATATCTGCAGAACTATAATTGTTACAGGCTTTAAATTCTGTGCAATTAGCTGCGATATCAATTTGCAATTTCGGGCGAAAAACCAAGAGGATCAGAGCAGAGGGCGTGCAGTACCCCCATGCCAAAAAAACAAATTGATGTAATTTCTGAAAGACTGTAATCTCTATTTGATTTTAACTTAGGAAAAGTTACTTTAAATGACAATTTGCTAATTATAACTACAAATTTTAAGAATCAGTGAAGGGGAAGTGATACTCTCATACGAATGAAACACTATTTTTGTCGAATATGGAATACCTAAAAATGGCACCATTTAAATATCCTAATGAATGCAATTCAAAAACGTTATTGAGGACCTCAAAACTGTCCGGGCTCCGCTAGTTAAGCAATAAATTGCACATCTGGGAAACCGTCGCACGTTTAATACCAAACAGTCGACTTAGTAAAATCATTATAAAGAGTTTGTCTTTTTAAAACTTCGTGCACTTTCGTACGGTGTTCCATTTTTAATTTCCGTTAACGGTTTAATCGTTTAAATAACACTTAACTGTAAAAACTGTAGTAAATTAAGATTTTTGCTCCAACGATTTGTCAGCAGATCGATTTTTTTATTTTGTAAATTTAAGCTGTTTGTGGAAGTTTTTTAAATAAATTTTTGCAAAAATTTCCTCAAATAACATTGAGTATTTTTCCATTTTCGATTATGTTCCTGCTTTAATTGATTTCGCATTGTACGCTCTCATTATATTTTTTTATTGAACCCAAAATTACGTCATTTATTATACCATGTCGTCTTCTTTTTATTAATATTTGCAAAACATTAAGTGTCTTGTTGTTGTTTTTTTAATGGTTGGTGACTTCAAATCTAGTCTTAATTGAATTCACATTCAATAGCTCAACAATCTACAGAATACACATTTTATAATTGTTATAATTTTTGTTTTTGTTTTTTTTTTTTTGGCATTTGTCAAAAGTTTAAATATTTGGCCGTTAGATCATAAATTAATTAAGTTGTTATTTGAGTCGGGTAATAAATAATCATTTGTCGCTATCGCCTTTATCAATGAAGCCAGCACTTTATAAACATTTAGTTGAATTTTTTGTTGCGGGAAGAGGACAAGTGAGAGGGAAAATTTTAATTTGTTTTTTTTTACTGACTTCTGGCTGTTTTCATTAAACGTTTTTATTTCCCAAGCTGCAACCAATAAATCAAAGTAAATGTGAAAAATAATGCCATAGAATACACTCAATTTGTATACAAAAAAAAAAAAAAAAACAAAATAAATATATTTGAGAGTACTTACAAGTAAAAAATGATTGTTAGAAAGGTTATCAAAGCAATTAGTAATTCATTGCTGCTTAATAGCTTGAATAAATTAATGAAACATATAAAGTGCATCTTACAGTATGCAACACTCAAAAACATGTGTCAGTAATAAAACAACCATACTTCGGGAAAAAAATAGGCTCCACGAAAAGCCCCCCAATGAAATAACGCCCAGGAAACAATCCCCAATGAAGTACCCCAAAAAATTGGAAATAACACGCAAAAACAGTGAATGAAATAACATCCAAAAATAAATGAAATAAACCCCAAAGCGAACACGAAACAACCCCCAATATTTGGGAGTTATTTCATATGAAATAACTCCCAATGATGAAAATGAAATAACCCCCAATGAAATAAACCCCATCAGCAACAAAAATGAAATTATGCCCAAAATTCACAAAAGAGTCAGATTCATTAAGGATTTCATGAAGTCAATATGGACCAACAGCAAAATCGCAAAGTTATTGATATAAATTGTGTGGAGGCCCGCATGCGTCTTCTTCATAATAAGGATATATGCAACTTCGAAAGTGTGCCATCATTTAATTTCAATTTTTTTTTTTGGTGAAAGAACATACAAAGCTGGTTTAATAGTGACTACTTTTGGTTTTGTAAATGAACTAAGTCCAGTGCAGTAAATTTCCCTTATACGATGGAAGCAATATCAGATCAGCCACCAACGAGCTATCCTAAAACTTTACGAATGGCTTAAAAATCCGACTCATGGGAGACGTTATTATAGTTACAATATTGTAAAGAAGGCAGTAATTTTCTGTAATGGAGATGTGAGGAAGTATGGACAAAGAATTGTTTAATATTTCCAATATATTTATTTTTGAAACCCAACTACCAAAAAATTATTTTCATGTACATACATAAATAATAAACTTAATACATTATACGTAAGAAATGGTAAAAAAAACAAAATGGTTGCTCATGAAATCAAAATGGAGAAAATATACGTTGTATGTACAAATGCTGCCAGTTGGTTACACTTTATTATTATGGGCCTCCTTACTGCTTGGCAAAAGTGGAACCAACAACCGATTACTTTTGATTTAGGGAAAACAATCATTATTGCCGTCCGTAGACTTATTTCGTAGTCTGTCACGAAGGTCGCACCATCCAAATCCAGAACGTTATCATTTATGTATTTAAAAAGATATTGTAATATATTCACAGGCTAAAAGTTTTCTTGTAAAAGGCCTATTTTTATATAATTTATTTAAAAGCACCCCCCAAAACCAGAAGCTTTAAAAATGAAAGAATCCCCGAATACAAAATGAAATATTACCCAAATTATACACGCTATGAAACAAGCCCCGAATTTAAAAATTTGTTGGGTGTTATTTCATTGGAGATTATTTCATAATTTGAAAACCCCAAATGAGAAATGAAATAATTTCCAAAAAAAATGAAAGACGGCCCAAAAAAATTGGGAGTTATTTCATATGAAATAACACCCAAAAATTTATGAAAAAAATTTGGGGAATATTTCATTTTTCGTTTGGGCGTTATTTCATTGGGGGGCTTTTCGTGGAGCCAAAAAATACACTAAATCAATTAGTTATGAAATTTTAATTATAAAAAGAAAGTGGGATGTATTTCGAAAATATTACATAACAAATAAACCTTATTCATATGCTTATAAAATAAAACACATTTTTGGTTTAATTTTGCTGAATTTAAATTTATTGTATTACAATAATGTTATGTTCTTTGTCAAAGCTATTCGGTCACTTGTTTCAAAACGAACATCCCACAGTCACAACTCGTCCAAAGTCATTACATTGGTTGCAATCAAGCCAATACTCATGTCATAAGTAGCACACAGAGTTGATAAAAAGTAGTAGAGCATCTACTGTCAGCATTCTCCACATATATATACATATATATTTTAAATAAAAAAATTCTTTAGATAACCGTGGATATTTGAACTTATTAAGGTATTACCAATTTTGAAAAAATAAAAATGAATTTAATTGGATGAATTTCAAAGAGATTTTAGAAACAAAATTTCTACTCATTATTTCTCATAGCATATCTAATAGGCACTATTTTCAGCAAGCTTAATTTTAAAAATAATACAAATTTCCTTAAATGAAAATTTTAGATAATAATATTAAAACGCTATTCAGCTAGCTGAATACTTTTTAAACAAATAAATAGTTAATAAACAAATAAAAATTATTAAGAGAATTATATTTTTATTTTACATTAAGCTTGCTAATCATAAAAAAGAATATAAATATATATTTCATATTTAACTGATTTTAAGGTATTAATGTTTTTGATCATAAAATAAAACTACTTAATAAAAAATTTTACTCTTTAAAAAAATGAAGTCGAATATTTTATTTGTTAGCACTTATCTTGCTGAATTAAACAATGTATTTTTAATAAGGACTTTATGTTACTCAGTAAGCTAAAAACACAAAAAAATTAAAGTTTGTTTTTTTTTGGAAAAGTACCACCAACAGTTTATTATACCCTTCACCTGTGGTGCACAAGGGTATATATAGCTTTGTCATTCCGTTTGTAATTTCTACAATTTTCATTTCCGACCCCATAAAGTATATATTTTCTGAAAGCTTATGAATAGAGGAGTCGATTAAGCCCTGACCGTCTGTCCGTCTATCCGTCTGCCCGTCTGTCCGTGTGTTGGTTGAAATCAACTTTTAGAAGCAACTATATGTTCCTCAGATCTGCATATGGTATCAATCTCTTGGAAATATCCAGGAATGAATCGCTATTGAAATTCAGCACAATCGCCCCATAACTTTCTGAGATATGAGCAAAAAACCACGACCACCTCGTTTTTTTTCACAATTACAACAACAACATACATACATACATGTAAAAAACATACCAAACAAAAAAATTACAAAAAAAAAATATTAAAAATAAGAAAAAAATAATAAAAAAAACTACAAAAAAAAATTTAAAAAAAATTTAAAAAAAAATTTAAAAAAATTTTTTAAAAATTTTTCTAAAAAAATTTTTTAAAAAAATTTAAAAAAAATATAAAAAAAATAATAAAATATAAATAATATATTAAATAATATAAAATAAAATTTTTTTGGCTCAGCTGGGATTCGATGCCACATTTATTCTAACGTGTACGTATGCACGTATTTTATATGGGATGAATGGTGATACAAACAATTGTTATTGCATGACTACACGTTGTGAAGGGTATATAAGATTCGGCACGGCCGAATATAGCACTGTTACTTGTTTTTTGATAGTATTAAGCTTGCTGAATTAACAAAAATAAATATATTTTTCATAAAACAATAAACTTAAATGAAAACAAGTAAAAGTGCTATATTCGGCCGTGCCGTACCATTCACAACGTGTATCACTATTCATCTCATTAATATGAAATACGTACATACATACATACATACATAAAAACATCCCATTGTAAAATTATAAGTTGAGTCTACGTATCTATGTAAAAAAATAATAAAAAAATATATAAAAAATAAAAAAAAATTGTTTTAACTCAGCTGGGATTCGATGCCACGTTCACTCTGACCAGTATATCACGTTTGTATGTATGTATGTTGTTGTAATGTTGTTATTGTGAAAAAAAAAATCGAGGTGGTCGTGGGTTTTTGCTCATGTCTCAGTTGTTTATGTTCCGATTTTTCAGATTTTCAATACCGATCTGCTCCCGAATATTATCGATATTCTAATATTTCACGCGGTTCCAGGCGATGTCGGGGGGGCTTCAAAAAGTTGATTTCAACATACACAGGGACAAACGGACAGAGTGACAGACTGGCAATGCTACAGCAGCTGAATATCAGATATTTTCTGAATGAAAATTAAAAAACCCCTTGTTTGCTATTTCATTTAAGATACTTTTTGTCTAGCTTTAATACAAATAAAAAAAGATTTACCTCCTTCAGTGGGAACGAACACTAGACAATAATATTTTATACCAACTTAATTAGCTTTAATACTAACACATTTTCCCTAGTGTATGCAATAATATTACAGCAATACTAACAACCGAACTAACTCTAACTGCAATATCTATATAGTTTATCGCATCTTAACAATTACATATTAAAAGTATTGTTTTTTTTTTATTTTCAATTGCTTTTTTTGTGTTATTTAGTAATTTTTGTTTAAAGCTATAGGTACATTTAATTTAAAGCTATCTGAAGTGTGACATCAGCGTTAAAATGACTCGCCCATAATATGGACTACAATTGACGCCGCTTTTTGAATAGTAACTAAAAATAACCAAACAGCAATAACTTACAAATACTTGTAACAGGCGAATATTGCAGCTAATTTAAGTGTTTTTTTGTTGTTGTTTGTTTTACATACATATTTGTTTATAACGAAAAGTTTTACTTTTTTTTATACCACAAATTTATATTTAAATATTCTAATTATTTGCATGCCCGTAATTGAATTGCAATTCAAAGTTTAAGTTATTGCTGGCATTACAACTCATTCATTTTAGAACGCCCACACTAGATGGCCAACCGCAAAATGAATTTCACTAATACAATGACTGAGTGGCTACAAGACCGAATGGCTGGTTGACTGACAGACTTTATGGCTTAAATTCCTCTATTGTTTTTGTTATTAAAACGCTACATATTCCTTTTTTTTTTTTTGGTTTTTTAATAAATAATGGGTGTGTAAATGTTTGTGTATGTGTTTTTAGGGGGCATAGCGGATTTTAACTTAATAATTGATCAGTTTTATGGTAATTTTTCAATTTTCAACAGTTCAGTTTACACAACTAATCACCAGAATTATCTTACGTTCTTGTTTTGATTGAATAATTGTTCTTACTTTTTGTGAGATTTTCTGATTAAATAATTTTTTTAGTCTTGAACAAACACGATGATTGAAATTGCATGTCGTCTAATTGATGGATAATGTTTTCGTCCGTCTATCTTTCGTTCGTTTAGTCGGCTTGTTAGACAGTTGTCAATATGTGGATTTTTTTCTAAGAATCGTTTTTACATATTAATTGTTTTTCATATAGGTTTGTAAGTAATTTACATTTTTATTTCAATGTAGTATTTAGTTTTATTAAGTTATTTGTTTTTATTAATATTTGAAGTATTTACGATGACGTTACGTTTGATTTGTGTGCTGATGACGAAGCTGTTGCTGGTTGAGTCATATGTTACTCGTTAGTTGATTTAGAGGAGAGTTAAGAGATTTGAAAAAGTTTAAAAATTTTAATATTTAAGAGTAGGTTTAATTAATATACTTGATGGCCTCTCTGCGATATCTGAAGTTGGACTGAATTATCTACTGAGATATCTCAGGGCCACGGGGTGGATCTAGTACCCTTACTCTTGGATTTTATTCTGAGATACACTAGAAGCTGACGAGTGATGTGGTCCTGTCAAAACGGAGTCATACAGACTCTACTTGACTGTTGGCGTGCAGCGAACTAGCACGATAACCAACCAACCAGGTTTAATTAATAAACATTTAGTATTTGCCTTAATTACAGCAGCTATGCCTTAGTTCACAGCTAACATGACGAGAAATTAAGAAATATGTTGTGCTTTTTCTGCTTTGCACATAAAAATATGCTCTCTCTTAATTATGTTGATTGTTAGTAAAAACTGTCGCTAAGTAGGTAGCCAGGATGAGATGTTCGCATTATTCAGTATCGAAAAACGTTTCAAACAAGACAAAAATCCATCATGTGACCACTTCAATATTCAGCTAAAAAAAAATAATGCGTTGAAGGAGGAAAAATTATTTGTTAGATATTTGGTGCATCGAATAAACCAAAAGCTATGTTCTGAAATGCACTAAACAGTAATGATAATGTTGCGTATATACAACCATATTCGTTCAGCGGAAGGATAAAACTAATTATCTGTCAAATCAGACATGAGCTAAGTGTTACCATTCACGAACGTTAGATGGCGGACCCTTTACTTCGGTCATTTTAGACTATCGAATGATAACTGTCTACAATCCTTATTAATATTTAATTTATTTAATATTTATCTGATTGTGGTTCTAAGTCTATTGCCAATCAATGGTAGACACTTACGTACTACATACTATGGTGTTTTAGCATATTCCATGTTAATTCTGCAAACAATATTCTTCTCGATTCTTGTCCTGTTCATATGATATTTGAAGTTTCCTTGTTATGTGTTATCAGCTCAATGACCTGGAATTTTGTTTGAATACCTAGTTAGGGGCCCCTTGAGTTTCTAGATGGCATTGTCTCCATCCACATTTTCAAGTATATAGAGTTCACATATTCGAAAACTGCACTTTGTATCCTTCAGGTTAAATATACAATCATCATCCTTCGTGGTTCTCATCATGTTCAGATGATACCGTGACTGTGCTTTTACTGAGAGGCTTTCTGAGTCCCTCATCGGATTGTCTCCATTCATATTTTCAAGTATATGAGTTCACCACTGATAAGTGATTGTTCACATTTTAGCCCTGGGTTCTATACACTCTGTAATGCCTTCGAAGTTTAACCTCTCTAGCCCTTATGGGGCTAGATTGTCCATGTCGTTTCCACTGGCTAAATTAAGCCGAAATTTTTAGTCAAGACTAAAATTTTTACTTTTTCAAAGACTTAGCTTAACGTTTATTTATGTAGTTTTTTTCGGCATCTTTATATTAATTTCCTATAAAAGTTTACATGAGACTGATGTGAATAATTCCCTTAGGGCTCCATATAAGTACACAAGTTTATATTGAAACCGGTAGCCAGAGTTTGCAGGCTGTTCCACTGTGGATTAAGGTAAGTTTTCTTGGTATGACTTAATTCGCCATATTTCTACTATTGACACAAACTACTAGGTATCTTTTACCATCCTCCACCGCTGGGAAATTTAAGTCACTTTTGTGTCTACCAATTAACGGCCTTCGTAAGGTAAAAGGTATGTTTCTTTTTAATATACCAAATGAAAATATGAAGGCTCACAATTTATAATATTTAAAATAAAACACTCTAGATATTAAAAAAATGAGACCATTTCTTTAAAAAAAATATATATAAAGAAATAATTTTTGTGAGATAATTTCTCTGATTATGTTCCTTCAAATAAAAGAAAAATACAAAATTTTAATCATTTAGGTGATTCTGCAAAACCCTGTATTTGGTTCTTCCTAGCCTTGGTATAGAAAACTGTTTTTTGCTTAACTGCTATAGAATTTAAACCTTTTCTATCCCAAGAAACAGTGAACCCAACAACGATTTGTTTTCATTTAACTCCAAATAAAGAAATGAGCAAAAAGAAAATTACACACTTTGGCATTTAAATGTTTTGCAATTGTAAATTAATTGTTTGTAACACTTGTTTGTTTATAGACAAATCAATACGTTTGTTAAAACATTTTTCACTTTCCTTTAAAAACAGCCAGAATGAAAAAGTAGATTTTAGACGTAAGAAAGAAATAAGCTCTGCATTTATACAAGAACAAAAAAAAAACAACTAAATAAAGCCAATTGAAAACCATGACGTAAATAAATACTAGAGATTTTAAAAAATACATAAAGGCGTTAATTATTTTAAAAGTCAATTAAAATGTTTGAGATTAAATAAAAAAAAATTCTCAATATATAAAAATATAAATATAAACATGTTAAGTTTTGTTTTTTATTATCAGTACCACTGAATGTAATTTTTAAGTTATAAAAATAGCAACATTTACAATATAAATTATTTTAATTTTATCTACTTCCAGGTACAATAGAAAAATGTTTAGGCGTATGTAGTTATTTACTTGATCCCAGCAAAAACTAGGCTCTTACTAAACAACATACTTTTCAATGACTATTACATATCGTCTGTCTTACTAAGAAGCATTTTAGTAATGACTTGATTTATAATGTGAAACGTAAGTACTTATTTTCTTAGATACACACACTACACAATTTCTTACTGCAAAATTTGCTAGAAGCTATCCAAATACAAATCTTTTTATAATTCTCATTTAGATTATATATTATAGATTTTCACTGATTGTTAAATTTTAAATTAACGTATCGCAGAATAATCAAACTTAATTTTCGACCTTAAAGGAATAGAACGACTTCTGTAAAGGCTTCATTAGTCTTTACTTTCTGTTGTCGTTCTGTGACGTGCCATTCTGTTGTTTATTTTTTGTAGTTACTTCTTCTGTAACAACTCATTTGCCTTTATTTACAAGGTCATCTTACAAAAACAAGCTAACTGTATTTTTGTATATTTTTTTTACGTCAAAGTTCATACATAAAAAAATTTAGTATCAGATTTCATCTATAAGCAAAGAGAGTCTCTCTGTTGCAGCCACCTTTAAAATATAGGCAAATAAATATCAGCTGTTTCTCTCTCAATGGCCGTTCACTGAACGTTGATTTCTAATTTTTACAAATTTGTCCGCAACAGAACAGAACTTAAACAGATTTTCAATTGAACAGAAATAAAACAGCTAATTCAAAACAGCACAGAACGTACAAACTAATTTTGCCTTCAGTCCATAATATGAATAGGGTATTTAGGTTCAGCATTGTCAACTCGGTGATTTTAGCACTATTTTTAGTTCTTTTTACAATTTTTAACGCGGAAAATTTTCGTGTCAGTGTAAATTTTTTTTAATTCTTAGTGCTTTTCTTTGGTGACACCAAATACAAAATTAAAAATTATCTTAAATGATAAATATTGATAGCATAAATAACATAATGTTTCTGTAATGACAGGTGGTCAGCTATTATTGTGTTGAATCAGCAACCCCTTAAAAATGGTTATGAATTTTTTATTATTTATTATATTTTTTTCCATACTCATTTCTTGATATTCTATATGGTTTATGAGACAAAATGTATCTACTATTTATAAAATTATACTGTCAGGACAACTTAATATTTAGTAGAGTTTCAAGTTAATCGAACGTATTGAATTAAAAAAATTACAATGCAATAATTAACGTACTATTCAGTTTTAATGGCGATGTATTTATTAAATAAAGTCAAAATAATATAAAAAATAATAATTAAAAACTTTTCATTTTGCAATTTCATAGAAGAAATAGATTTTTACATAGATAGCAATGTTGATACTGATAGCAGTATAATTTGTAATACAAAGAGTGTTGGGACCAGACGATATAAATTATAAAATATCTATAGACTTATAGGTCGATTATCGATGGCAATTATATTTCAAATAATAATATGTAGGTTAATTTGAATCCTAAAGGCACAATGAATCCGTCGTCCGTTAAACTGCAATTTTTTCAACTGACAACTAAGTTAAAATACATGTTTTCTCATGAGTGTTGTCACATTCAGTACGTCTCCGTCAACGCAAAGTCAAAGCTGACCAACTTTTGACGTACGTCGATTACTTTAACAAGTACCATATTGTTGTGCGCAAAAAGCGAAGTCAACCGGCTTTACAGCAGCCGCCGTGCTTTTTTGTAATGCATGAGCCATCACAAAAGCATGCAAACTCTTTTCTTTATATATAGAAGCTAAAATGCCATTTTCTTAAAAAAATATTATTTTGTTTTATTTATCTTTTGTTATTGTGAAGATAAATAAAAAAGAATTATATAAATATTATCGGCCTTCAGCCGCCGCTGTTTGATTTTGATTAGCCGCAGCAGTCTGCTTGTGCCAACCCCTCTCCGTCAATACGTTGATTTCAGTTGAAAAAGTTGAAGTTTGACGGACGACGGATTCATTGTGCCCCAGCCTTAATAGGAACCAGGGTAACTTACTTTTTTTTTTTTTGTACGAAAGTCTATAGTTTTATGAAATAAATATAATCAAAAATTATAAAGTTAGTACCTTTTTTATAAATTACTCTCTTTTTTCTCGGTTTAGGTGCTTTTTGAGTTTTCAAAGATAACAACACTGTTTAGGTTATTAAAATCAAGTACTTATTTATTGCTATTAGTACTTATCAAAGCGAGCGTAATAAGTTCTTGCTTCAATGATATCGCCGTGTTAAAATAATGGGTTTAAATGCTAAATCGTTTGCAGTGAAGAACTATTTTCTAGTACTTTCAACTCATTATTTTGTAATGTGCTATTTTGCTGGGATGCTTACATTTACTACGAGTACGTACATACATATGAACGTGTAACCAATGTTTAAACTCACGTAAGATCATTCCATTTAAGTGTTCATAAATTATCTACTTGTGATTAGGAGAGGTGGAATGTGTAACAATTTGTACTCTAAAATCCACATAAATACGGCAAATGAAATAGACAATATTGTATGTGTTTTTGTTGATTTGTCCATCTGTTTACCGGAAAATAAATTGTTTTTCACAAATTAATATAAGTTTGAGATTTTTCGATTGTCTAACTCTTTTTTTTAAACAGACAAAGATTAGTTAAGTAGTTTAGAGTTAATTACAAAATAATTTATTTTGAAGAGTACTATTATTTAATAATATATTTTATGCTATTCAAACTGAATATTTTTTTAAACATCTTATATTAAGGGAATGATTTGATTCTTGGCATAATAAGGAAACACAATATAATTTAAATGCCCACAACGGCTTAAATTTTCATCACTCTTCTAGATGTTTCGAGATACATAGTATCATATGTCTTAGTAACAAATTTGTATGTAATATTAAAAGAAACTTGAAAAATACGATGTAAGGAAACATTAACACCAGCATCTATGTTTAAAACTTCACCTAAGGTTTTTACGAATTTTCGCCCTTTTATTCTTCGAGATAGGTAGCGACACAAGTCCATAAATTTAAAAAATATATATCAAAAATGAGGATCTTTTTGTTTCGCGTTTCGGCGCCTCAATTGTCTCAGGATGGTTAGCAAAAAATTTACTCCTAACGGCTGCCAACAGAAAATATACCAATAGGGCTAAATTAGAGCGTCTAAGCGACTAATTGGCTTTAGAAATTCAGCCGATTTTACGGCTTTTAAAAATATTGTCCAAAATTTCGATTGTTTCAATGGATTCTTGTGACAAGTTGTGACGTCTTGTTGAATCTAAACGTTATCCATGTTATTCGCTGAAACAAAAACTAGTTGAAAATGTTTTCTTGATAATTTTCAAAGAAAATGAATCAATGAAACCATGTCAAAATCCTCACCTAAAAGTCACTCCTTGTGGGTGCATTATATTTTCTCTCACGACTACAATGTAAAAGTGGCTTTAACCTAAAAAGAAAATTTCTTATTAGAAATTATCACTTTCGACCGAGCGATCTTCAGCCCATGGGCAAGTTAAGGACGCATTGTTTGGTTATGAACTAATTAAACTTTGTTGGCCTTCACACTTGATTTTCTCCTTGTAGAAGTGCAATAAATATTCAGTTTCTAAGAACAATGACGAGATGATTTTGATAGGAAAAGACAAATAAATATATTTTCTGCTGAGCACACTGGATGAAAACGTAACAGATTCGCTTTTTTGAAATAACGATTTATTCTTTTGAACTCGCTTAACAAATTGGCTCATAAATTAAACTGAAAGTCTTTATCTCCGTGGAAAATTTCGACGTTAACTGTTTGAGTTACAGGCTCACAGCTTTGTATATAAGTTTTAAATATTTTTCACCTTTGTTCGCGCAAATTTCGCAAATGTTATTTGTAAAGTAGTTTTCATTCATAAAGATTTTCGCCCTTTTATTCTTCGAGATAGGTAGCGACACAAGTCCATAAATTTAAAAAATATATATCAAAAATGAGGATCTTTTTGTTTCGCGTTTCGGCGCCTCAATTGTCTCAGGATGGTTAGCAAAAAATTTACTCCTAACGGCTGCCAACAGAAAATATACCAATAGGGCTAAATTAGAGCGTCTAAGCGACTAATTGGCTTTAGAAATTCAGCCGATTTTACGGCTTTTAAAAATATTGTCCAAAATTTCGATTGTTTCAATGGATTCTTGTGACAAGTTGTGACGTCTTGTTGAATCTAAACGTTATCCATGTTATTCGCTGAAACAAAAACTAGTTGAAAATGTTTTCTTGATAATTTTCAAAGAAAATGAATCAATGAAACCATGTCAAAATCCTCACCTAAAAGTCACTCCTTGTGGGTGCATTATATTTTCTCTCACGACTACAATGTAAAAGTGGCTTTAACCTAAAAAGAAAATTTCTTATTAGAAATTATCACTTTCGACCGAGCGATCTTCAGCCCATGGGCAAGTTAAGGACGCATTGTTTGGTTATGAACTAATTAAACTTTGTTGGCCTTCACACTTGATTTTCTCCTTGTAGAAGTGCAATAAATATTCAGTTTCTAAGAACAATGACGAGATGATTTTGATAGGAAAAGACAAATAAATATATTTTCTGCTGAGCACACTGGATGAAAACGTAACAGATTCGCTTTTTTGAAATAACGATTTATTCTTTTGAACTCGCTTAACAAATTGGCTCATAAATTAAACTGAAAGTCTTTATCTCCGTGGAAAATTTCGACGTTAACTGTTTGAGTTACAGACTCACAGCTTTGGATATAGGTTTTAAATATTTTTCACCTTTGTTCGCGCAAATTTCGCAAATGTTATTTGTAAAGTAGTTTTCATTCATAAAGAAAACATCTTGTAGTTCGCATTTAAAATATACGATGACTAATTTGTTTAATCAAAAAAACTTTATGTAGAGAATTAAAAAAAATATTCTTTGAGGACAATTCAAATATATAGTTCAATATTATTCTAAACATACACATACAACGGTACTATAGTGAGTCCTTGAATCATCAGAAACATACAAGCACAAGTTTTTGTACAAAAATATTTTCTTAGAGTTCGCTTATCTCATATTATAATAATATAAGTCACTGCTTGAAAAAGTGCAAAAAAGTCAAATGAATTTAATAGCTTTCCAACCCTGCCTTAAAAAAAAGATATTTTTTAACTGTCGAATACTCCAAACAAAAAATTCAACTTTAGTTCTTTTCATTAACAATGACAACAAACATACTTTCAATTGGAAGCTACTGAATTATACCATTTAATGTCACACAACAGATATTCCAGAACTTTTAATAATAAAATAATTTAAAACAAATTAATTTATGAGTTGAATATTTATTATTTAACATAAAGTATTTTAATTTTTTATCGACATGATTCTATGTGTAAACAACTTTATTGTTTGTTCTCTTAAATGTTTTATTTTCATCAACAAACAAGTTATATTGTTATGGACCAATTACAATTAAAATTAATGTGTACAATAAGTACATCAAAAAGTTTCGAGCTGTACTTTGATAACAATGATTATTAGGAGTGTTTCTAAGATGATCAATTTACCTTAAGGCGGATATGGGGCTACTTAGACAAATAAATAGCGAGTTTTTAAGCGTTGTTTTTGTTTTTAATCTAATAAAACACTTAAATTTGCATCATATTTTCAAAATTTTTATTGGAATCGATAAATTGGTCTTTGCCATTTATTTTTTAGAAATAACTTCATGTTAATGTTGCCCGCGGCTCCGGTTCCAATGGTTAAAATACGTAAGGTCCAAATTTGCATCACTTTTTCGAGCATTTTGGCCTGTATTCCATGAATAACACATGTTATGTTATATTTAAAGGCTTCAATCGTGTTTGGCTTGTCCACATAGACCAACAACTTCACATAACCCCACAAGAAATAGTCAAGAGGCGTTAAATCACATGATCTAGGCGGCCAACTCACAGGGCTATTTCGAGAGATAAACTGCTCACCAAATTCAGCCTTCAATATGTCCATTGTTTCACGAGCTGTGTGGCATGTGACACCGTTTCGTTGAAACCACATATCAATTCAGTCCAACTCAGCCAACTGGGGCAAAAAAAAGGTCGCGTATCATGGTTCGATATCGACATTTCACTATCCTCATTAACACTGGTCTCTACGACTGCAATATTCTTTTCGTTACGCACTCTACGAAAGCGAGTCGGTGGTTTAATGTCCACCAAAGTAAATTTGGTGCGAAATTTGGTGATAATAGCGTCAATTGTTGATTCACTAGGCCAATTATGACGATCATAAAATGTTCGTAACAAACGATGGGCATTTCTCACAGAGCACGAATTTTGATAATAAATTTCAACGATTTGCAGTCGTTGCTTGTTTGTGAGTTTCTCTATGATGAAATGGCAGAGTATACTAAACACCTTTCACTTTCACAGATGTAGTTTGGACATAATAACCAACCAGTACTGCCAGCATTTTAACTCTAAAAAGTGTGTGGTCATTTACTCGATGAAATTTGATTGTTTATAAAAAAAAAAAAATTTAAATTTATTGATACGTTGTTCTATTATTTACGCTTGAGATCAGTTTTTTTAATATTTCGTAAAGAAAAAGATCGAATAAATTAGCAATCCCACCAAGACAGTTTAATAGGGTACTCGTATTCAATCAGCTGATTGTTTTATTTTTTATACAATTTATCAGTGGTACCAACATTTTATACCCACCACCAAAAAAATGGTGGGGGTATATTCATTTTGTCATTCCGTTTGTAACATATCTAAATATCTATTTTAAACCCTATAAAATATATATTTTCTGAGTCAGGGTTTCATTTTGTGACGATCTAGTTATGTCCGTCTGTCTGTTGAAAGCACGACAGGGATCAGATCGAAAAAGCTAGGGAGCTCAAATTTTGCCAGAATATTTCTTATGCACAAGGTTTGTTTGGTTTTAAAAATAGGCTAAATCGCAATATTAGGAAGAGAGTTATAGCTCGTAATGCAAGAGTAGGTCAAAAAAAACGTGTACTTCCAAAATCTAATAAAATTCAATTGTGTCCAAACGCATTAACGTAGAGCCACGAAATTTCTAATATGTATTTCCTGAGTAAAAACAATAATTTTCCCCTGATAATTGCTTAAATCTATGCATAAGAAAAGAAGTTATAGATCAAAATGTACGAATATTTATACCGCACACTGTATTTTTCGGTATATTCAAAATTTAAAACCCAATAAAATTGATAAAATTAGATGTAAGTTTCTGAAATTTTGCAAACATTGCTTTTTGATCAAACCCTTTGTTCTAACCGAAAACAAATGTGACACGCACACTTTTATGCCCACCTCCCATATAACGCTTTATCTCAAATTCATATAATTTCTCTTTGGATAAAGATTTTGTAAGAATAAAGGACTATATTGAAACATCTAAGTTGTATTCATTAGCAGAAACAACTTCGACACGCCTACTATAGCGCCCACTTGTCACGTTATTTACTGTTAATGAAATTTAAAAGCTTATAAAACCGACAAAATTAGAGGTATGATAATGAAATTTTATACAGATATCCTTCTAGTCAATGTCATTGTTATGCCCACTTTAACGCCTACCTCCCATATAACGGTTTATCTTAAATTCATTTCTCTATGGACAAAGTTTTTGGAAGAATAAAGAAATATCTCAGTTCGAAGTTATACAAGGAAAGTGATACATATTTTAATATAAAGAGATTATTCCAAAGCGATTACTGTTAATAACTAAGTAATAAATTCTGTGCCATTAAAGTACATCAAATTGGTGGTGGGTATAAAAGATTCGGCACAGCTTTTACTTATTTATCCTACAATAAATAATTCGCAGCTTCGGTTGTTTTAAAACGTTTTCAAAAATAGAAAACCGAGAGTAGAAAGTTTTCACTTTATATTTTTTCGAAAAAATTTTAAAATTAAAGAAATAATTATGTGCCATATGCAGACATATGTACGTACAAAAACAAACGTTGTATTTGTTAACTTGTAAAGGGTGGTTAAATTTTAAGAGCCGATGTTGATTTTGAAAAAATAAAAATATTTAGCAAATTATTGTCATTTCTTTTTATTATGATAATATTGGTATGGTTTAATTATGTGTGGAACAAAATATCGGCCAAATGGCCTCCTCGTCTTCGGCGGCACATCTCCATCCGATGGTCCAAGTTTTCAATGACACCGTTAATGTTAATTCTATCGCTAAAACCAGCAATGTTTTCCGTTTAACGAACTAAGAAGGCATTCACAGATGATTAAAACATTTCATACAGACCTGTTTTCCTAGAATTTAAATATTTTTCACAATTATTCCGATTGTGGACGAATTTGAACGCTTATGTTGACCAAAAGAACCACGAAATGAATATTGATTTGAACGCCCATTTTTATAAAAAGCCTGAATAACTTTAACGCATTGCTCGATTGTGTATCTTTCCATAGTTCAAATTGAGATAGTCTGAAATTGAGAAATGTCAAATGAAATGCAGAAAAAAAACTTGACGTTAAGGTGTGGTTTACATCATCAACATCGGTCTTTAAAACTTAACCACCCTTTAGAATACATTTTCGAAACCATCAGTACTATTTTGAGCGGAATTTTTGAGGAATTTTTTGAATTATAGAATTTGTTGTTGAAATTAAATTATGCTTTTCCTTGTAATTGACTTAGAACAAAACTTACTAGCACCTGTTTTATCCAGTACTCTTTTTATACATCTTTAGTTTAATGTTTAATTTAATATGGTGGTGGTGCAATAAGCAAAGTATTTTCCATTGAATTCAAATCTTTTGTACAGTTGTAAGTTTTGTCTAAATTTTCTAGCTCTACGTAATTTGTGAAGGGTGTTTAGCATTCCTTACATATACAGCTTTTAAACTTGTTTCTTTTTCTACTAGAATTTTAAGTCTTTTTTGTCATGCAAAAAGACTTAAATTTTATATAAAAAAACAACAACAACTATGCAATATGAATCAGAAAAATTGTCAAAGTTTTTTTTTGTTATGAAAATGTCAAAAATCAAATAAAAGTTACTTAATAACCTTTTTTGAAAAGTGAGGTAATATATTTTGAATACTTTTTTTTTTTTGGTAAATAACTTTATTTATTTATAATATTTTTTAAGCTTTACATAAATTATTACATTGTTAAGTATTTTTATACCCTTCACACAGTGAAAAAGGGTATATATAGGTTTGTCATTCCGTGTGAAATTTCTACAATTTTGATTTCCGACCCCATAAAGTATATATTTTCTGAAAGCTTATGAATAGTGGAGTCGATTAAGCCCTGTCAGTCTGTCAGTCTGTCCGTCTGACCGTCTGTCCGTGTGTATGTTGAAATCAACTTTTTGAAGCCCCCCGACATCGCTTGGACTCGGGTGAGGTATTAAAATATCAGAAATATTCGGGAGTAGATCGGTATTGAAAATCAGAAACATCGGTACATAAACAACTGAGATATGAGCAAAAACCCACGACCACCTCGATTTTTTTTTTCACAAAAACAACATTACAACAACAACATACATACATACAAACGTGTATACTGGTTAGAGAAAACGTGGCATTGAATCCCAGCTGAGCCAAAAAAAAAATTTTTTTTTTTAATTTTTTTTTTATTTTTTTTTATTTTTTATTTAATATATTATTTATATTTTTATTATTATTTTTTTTTTAATTTTTTTTTTAAATATTTTTTTTTTTATTTTTTTTTCATATTTATTATATATATTTTAATTATTTTTAAAATTTTTTTTTTTTTTAATTTTTCTTTTAAATTTTTTTTTAATTTTTTTTTAAATTTTTTTTTATTTTTTTTTTAATATACATACGTAAATTTATAATTTTACAATGTGGATGTTTTTATATATGTATGGTTTTTATATGTATGTACGTATATCATATGGAATGGTGATACAAACTACTGTTATTGCATGACTACACGGTGTGAAGGGTATATAAGATTCGGCACGGCCGAATATAGCGCTCTTACTTGTTTAAATACGTATATTTCAACAAATAATTTTTTTACTGTGATAATAAATACATTTTTAATAAAAATCATTAATATAAATAGACATTTTTTATTAAAAAGAAATATTTTAATAAACAAATAACATTAATGTAAGTTTATATGTATGTATGTCTATCTGTATATCTGTTTCACACCATTAGCAATAAAAACTCTATAGGGCGCCTTTAGTATTAAAGTGTATGAATAAACTATTACCGAATTTCTAAAGTATTAGACAGATTTGGTAAAGCAAGCCAATCAAAAATCCAGAAACCAGATTAATAACAAATTTTTTAATTAAATTCATGTTGATATTTTGCATAATTTTTTTTTTTTTCAACAAAACAAAAATTGGTACAACAAATAAATTATTATTAACATATGTAATTCTCTGACGTCGTCTCTAAAATAATATTAATGAATGAATCCAAAGAAAATTAAAATTTTGTATAAATTAAATAAAAAATAAAATTAATAACAAACAAACAAACAAAAAGTTGTAGTAAAATAATCCCTATTGTTGATAAGGAAATAATATATAAAACACCTTAAATTTTATCACACATATACAACATAGACTTAAGTATGTATTCTATAGCATTAATTAGATTTTTATTTACAGCAGCACAGAAATTTAATTGTTTTTTAATTACTTATAATTCGATTATTTAAAATCAATTTTTTTTTTCAATCAAATACATTAAAATTTCTTAAATTATAATATTTTATTCAAAAGAAATTTTAACCTGAAATTTAAGCGATTTTTTCTGGCAGCATCACACTAGTGTTTTATTCAATTGTTTTTGTTTTGTTTTTGTCTTCTGCTTTTATATTTATTTACTGCCTGTTCAACGATGTCGAAAGAAAACACAAGCAAACTTTCATTCGTACAAATACGTTGAAAACAAAAACAAATTTTTAGTTTTTGTTGTTGTTTTCAATATATTTGTAAGAATGAAAGTTCGCTTGTGTTTTCTTTCGACATCGTTGAACAGGCAGTTAGTTTAGTGTGTGTGTATTTTATTTTGTGTGTTTAGTGTTGTTGTATTTAACGTGCTACTTGTTCGTCACTAGCGTTTATTTAAGTATACAACGTTATAATTCTCATTCGTTTTATGAGTTGTCTATCATAAGTAGGAAAAAATAGTTGTACTTGTAGGGAAGTGAAGATTGCGGTTCTAACTTGCTATCAATGCATGATGATTGTTTGCCCAACCTATTTGTTACGACTGTTAGGACAATCTTGAAACCATCTGATCCCCCGTTTTATTTATAAAGATTGATGATAAATATACAAGCACTTTTTCGTTTATTTTGCGGTGAAACCGCTCTTCTACAATTTCCAATTTTAGTGCTAGAATTAGCATAATTTTCTTAAATACTAGCACTAAAATTTTGGAGAGAGCTAGCTTTGCACTTTTTTTTACAAATATTCCATTTCTTTTAAAAAAGTACAAAAAGAATTTTTTCTGTGTAAGAAAACAAAGCAAAATATTATTTAGTTAAAAATTTAGTGATAATAAAAATCGTTATAAATTATTTTAGATTTTTAATAAATAACCCATTAAAATAATTTTATTTTTCTTAAACGTTACACCGTTTCCAAAATTTTCCCAAAAAAATATCGCTAAAATAAGTAGCAAAATAGAATACAAATTAAAAATTATCAAAATTTAAGCGATATATCGCTATTTGTTTTTTTTAATTCTGGCCAGCGTTGCCACATTGGTCTTTTCCGACCAAAATGGTCAGACATTAATGGTCGGATGGTCGGCTAAACGTTATTTTGGTCTGTTTAATATTCGCTATAAAATTTTATTTAGTTTTTGGCAATACTATTTTCTTCTCAGCAACGAAAAACAATCAAAAGCAAATGTCAAACGTGTGTAAAAGACTATAAAAAATAACAAATTGCATAACAGCAAGAAAAACAAAATGAATTTTGTAGTTGTTTTCTTGCATTGGCTGTATAATTGTAAAAGTTGATGTGTGTTAACTCGATGAAGGCAAAGCAATATTTGGTCGGATAGATAATTTTTGAGTGGTAACGCTGATTCTGGCATAAATTTAACAAAAAATGGCTTTTCGTCGATTTTTTTTATTGTGCGGAAACTTTTGCGTTTTATCGCTAAGTTTTTCTTAAATAATGACAGAAATAAAAAAGAAGTACAATGTTTTTTATTACGAATGCAGCTTTTATTAATAATATTTGAATACATAATTTACATATGTGTGAAGGTATGTGAAGAAATTCAAGAAATATACGTACACATACATAAAAACAATTATTTTTTAAAAGGCCGAAAAAAAATTTGTTTTTCAACAATTTTAATTTTTTAATTGTAAATTGTTATAAATTGTACCACGTAGGTTTTTTAGTTTTTAAAAAACATGCCTAATAACTTGATGACACCAACGTCTACTGATTTATCTCCCTTTACACTATACATCGTTTCTAACTAAGTTCCATTAAGAGGTGGGTCACTAAAACCTTTTTTATCGCTAAACATTTGGTTCTCTGAATACGGGTTTCATTCATTCCATCGAAATCTTTTTTACATAAATCACAAAGGTGATCAATTGGATTGATTAACGTATGAGATATAAATTAAGTCTTCTTTTAATTTAAATTTTCCCCAATATAATCCTCTCACTGATGCAGATGACTTGTGTTTTTAATTTGCAGACAGGGAGCAAAACAAATGTATTAAAACACGTTAAAAAGCAACATCGCAAAAATCGCTAGATTTCCCGCTAATAGCTAAATCATTTGATTTGACGAAAAAATAGCTGAAATTCCAACAGTGAACGTTACTGACTGACTGATTTATCACTGATTTATTTCTACTAGATTTCCCACACAAAACAAAACCTACTTTGCCACTAGTTTTTGGCAAAATCTACTCAAAATCTAGTACTAGAAAAATTCAATCATAATTTATAAGTCTTTATTGTTTAAATTTTTAATATGGAGTTTGAGTTTTGAAAAAGTTGAGTATAGAGATCCTCTCACCACCTTGTTAATAAAAATATACTGTTTTTAAAACGAAATCAAGAAAAATGTAAAAAAAACAATTGTTTAAACAGTGTAGATTTTGATCATGATTTCAATTTAAATCTACTAGATTTCGAGCAGGTGTGAACGTACTATAAAAAGGGATTTTCTTAAATTCGTAAAAAAGTATGAAAAATAGTAAAACCTGCCTAACTAAAAACGTTACAGATTAACATGAAAAGGTATTGTAAGCTAATCAAAAAATTTGCTGACAGGTCTGACCTGCTTTTGGAAGTTTTAAAAAAATTCTTGTATTTTTGCACAGGACATTTATTGATATTTTTAACCGCCTTATGGAATATGGACAATTAATCAGCTGAAATTTTTTGATACCATTAGGGGGCTTTCACCAAACATAAAAAATTATGTAATTTAGTTAATACTAAAACAGTGTAGATACTTATATCCTTACATTATTCTTAATTTTTCTAAAGAAAATCAACCAGAAAAACAAATTTTAATAAATTTAACAAAAAAATCTAAGGTTTCTTCTAAGGAAATATGTATGTATATGATTAATTTTAAAATTTTAATACAAATGACTTTAATTAATTAAATGTTTGAATTTTTTTTTAATTTTGAAAAAATATGATTTTATTTGTAAGAAACTGTGGGAATTTTTGGAGTAGATAAATTTAAAATTTAGTATAAAGTCTAAAATATAACTGGGAACCCTGGCCGACTCTTCCAAAAATTTGTATTTAGGGGATTTTGCTTACTGGTAATCTGGTAACATATCGATTTGTACAATAATTTACACCTGATCAATTTATTCTTATTTAAGTTGAACAAAAGTGGGATGCTGGTGACACTCCAGTTGTGAAGGAATTAGAAACTTATTATTGTGTTTGCAGGTAGTTACTTATTTAACTACATCTGTTTAGAGATCTTCTACTTGTTTAATGTTTCCAAAATTATTCAACGAAACGGAATAAAGTTTTCAACTATTAAAAGCGTTTTGAGGGTGACGCATCCATTATACGTTTTGAGCCATAATCTAGTCCATTATCTGAAATTCTAAACTTATTTAATTTGACAATATTTATGTATGTTCACGTTACCGAGTATGATATTGCTACACTTTATATTTTCGAGGATACTTGCCTCTCCAATATAAATAAAAAAAAAAACATCGGTTTTTCTCAAAAGTATATAAAAACAAGTAAGAGCGCTATATTCGGCCGTGCCGAATCTTATATACCCTTCACAACGTGTAGTCATGCAATAACAGTAGTTTGTATCACCATTCATCCCATATGAAATACGTACGTACATATAAGAAACATACATATATAAAAACATCCCATTGTAAAATTATAAATTTACGTATGTATGTTAAAGAAAAATAAAAAAAAATTTTAAAAAAAATTTTAAAAAAATTTAAAAAAAATAATTAAAATATATATAATATATATAAACCAAAAAAAAAAAAATTAAAAAAAAATGATAATAAAAATATAAATAATATATTAAATAAAAAATAAAAAAAAAATTAAAAAAAAAAATAAAAAAAAAATTTTTTTTTTGGCTGAGCTGGGATTCGATGCCACGTTTTCTCTAACCAGTATACACGTTTGTATGTATGTATTTTATTGTTTTTGTGAAAAAAAATCGAGGTGGTCGTGGGTTTCTGCTCATATCTCAGTTGTTTATGTACCAATGTTTCTAATTTTCAATACCGATCTACTCCCGAATATTTCTGATATTTTAGTACCTCACCCGGGGCCCAGCGATGTCGGGGGGCTTCAAAAAGTTGATTTCAACATAAACACGGACAGACGGTCAGACGGACAGACTCGCAGAGCTTAATCGACTCCCCTATTCATAAGCTTTCAGAAAATATATACTTTATGGGGTCGGAAATGAAAATTGTAGAAATTTCACACGGAATGACAAACCTATATATACCCTTTTTCACTGTGTGAAGGGTATAAAATAGTGAGCACACAATATACTGCTAGTTGTTAAATCGGTAATTGGGTAATGAGTTTTTGATAAAAAAAAGTGTCACAAACAAAACGAACCCCGAAATTGTTAAACATTCGTCACTAATTAATTCCATATGCATGCTAAAGCATGCATACTTCAAGTGGAAGAGTTCATATTTAAAATGAATTTAATTTAGTGAAACTTTAACAAATTGTAAAGTGAGGTTTAGTATTCTTTAAATGTTTATCACTATCACGAGTATAATAAAAATTCGTATTTATATATGTATTTGTTTATACAAAAAGTTTTAAAAACAGATTTTTTCGTCCACCCAAACTATTTACAAATTCTAATCACTTTCTTCAGTTTGTGTTATTTTATTTTAATTCTTTATTTTTTTTACGATTAAAATGAAGCGAAAATAATTTTTTTTTTGCAAATAAACAAAATAAGAAAAACGTTTTTGAAAAAAAACGTTAAAAAAGACCATTAAATAAATTAAAAATTGAGTACAATTTTTAAATCATTTAAAAAACAACACATTTTTAAATTCAACACCTTTTGCTTTCAACAATTTAGTAAAGGGCTTACCAACACCCTTAGAGATGTAGGGTTTATTTTGGGGGGTATTCCCATGTAGCATGTAAGCTTCACACTATTTTTACAACAGCTTCAATATTTTGACTTGTGAATAATATAAAAAATTTATTTTCTACAGCAGTGCTTTTTTTAATTGTTTAACAAAAAAAAAAACAATAAATACTGAACATTGGCAAATAAACGCCACTGAGATAAAGTAAATAAATAATCAATTTGTTTATAAACAAATGCTTAATAATATTTTACGTTAGAAAAATGTTCCAAATAACGAAAACGTATTTGATTTAATCTTTTAAATAAACATGTCAAAATATTAATGGTCTATTGAACTGATCACTATGGCTCGATTATTGAACCCAATCACTTAAAGTTTTTGTTTGTTTTCCGTTAAACAATTTAGTACCCCTTTTTATTTATTTTTATTTAAGACAAAATAAAATAATAAATATTAAATAATGAACAAATATTGAAATCTGTAAACATTCTACGGATATTGTTTAAAAAAAAACAAATTAGAAAAAAAATTTTTATAGAAAAATTTCTATGATAAGATGGTTAAACGCTTATTTCGCTAGATTAACAAATTTGTTTAATTTTGTTTTTTTTTATAAATAGAAAATTTATCAAATCTTCTTCAAATAGACAATTAAAACAAAAAACTTTTTCAACACCTGACAACAAATTCCTTATCTATATATATAAAAGTGAAACTCTGTGTGTGTGTGTGTGTGTTAGCTATAGACTCCGAAACTGTAAAACCGATCGGGCTCAAACTTCGGTAAGTTGTTGTACACATACCAGGGAGTGTTTATGGGTGGAAAAAAGTGGGCGGGGTCACGCCCATAAAAAGTAGTTATCAGTTTTAGCTACTTGCACTTGAACGATTTTTCTGAAACTTTGCACACATATCGAGCTGTCATGACTTAATAATTTCGTGATAAGAAAAGTGGGCGGGGCCACGCCCCTAAAAAAGTTTCAATTTTGAGGTACTTGCACTGGACCGATTTTTCTGAAACTTTGCACACATACTAAGCTGTCATAACCATATAATTTTGTGATTAAAAAAGTGGGCAGGGCCACGCCCATAAAAAAAGGTTATAATTTTGAGGTACTTGCACTGGACCGATTTTTTTGAAACTTTGCACACATATTGAGCTGTTATGACTTTACAATTTCGTGATTAGAAAAGGGGGCAGTGCCACGCCCATAAAAAATAGATATCATTTTGAGGTACTTGCACTGGACAGATTATTCTGAAACTTTGCACACATATTGAGCTGTTATGACTTTACAATTTCGTGATTAAAAAAGTGGGCAGGGCCACGCCTATAAAAACAATTATAATTTTGAGGTACTTGCACTGGTCCGATTCTTCTGAAACTTTGCACACATATTGAGCTGTTACGACTTTACAATTTCGTGATTAGAAAAGTGGGCAATGCCACGCCCATAAAAAAAATTATAATATTTAGGTTTTTGCACTTGATATTCAATTAAAATTCAGAATGCATTTAGCAACGCGCGCCGGGTTTGGCTAGTAACAAATATAAATAAAATATGATTTATAATTTGTGCTATAAATTAGCAACGAGGTTGAGGAACAAATAACAAAACAAATATTTCATAATAAATTCATGATTTAAATAAAGGAAACCACAATTCTTCCTACTCGTATGTGAGTGGTTACAAAATATATTCATTCATTTACTTATTCATATCATTTACATTATGTTTGATAAACAAAATGAAAAAAAAAATTATAAATAAAACAAAACTAAAATGTTTAATTAAGAGAAATTTTTTTCTTTAAATGCAGACACTCTTGTACTCAGTATCTAATAGATGCATGTCAGTGTTTTATTGTTATTTTTTTGCGAATCACCATTTGTTTCATTGTTTTGTTTTACTGTGTATATATATATACATATATGTATGTGTGTGTGTGTCTGTGTGTGTGAAATACTAAATTTAAATTTATTTGTAGTGAAAGTGTCAACCTAATGCTGCTGATGATTTTGACGAAGGCGTTGATGAGGATGATTGTTTCTTCTTGACAAATCAACAACTCTTCGTTTTTATTTATATCTGTTTTTGCACATTAATTTTCGTGTTTTATTTTAGTTTTTGTGTGTATTTTTAATTTATTGTTTTATATGCAAAAGTACAAACAAAACAGAAAATATTGTTTTATATGCAAAAATACAAAAATGTATTTATAATCTGAAATGCCCTTTGCTTTGTTAAATGTAATCATTTACATTTCTAAGATTTTTATAATTTTCCTCAATTAATATTGGCTGTCTGTCTGTTTGGTTTCTTTGTCTTTCATTAAAAGAAAAAAAAATCTGCAATGAAACAGCATGTTTACACTTTACTCGAGCACTGAGACAATAGCATTTTTTTGCGGTGCTCAAGTGCATTCTGTAAATGGCATAAACATCTTCAATACGCTCCTTCAAATTGGCGGCAAATCTGTAGACATTTAATGAACTAAATATTAAAAAAATTTTGTTCAGAAAGTAATGTCGAGAAAAATATTTTAAAAATTATATTAAAAAATTTAATTTGATTAAATATTTCGCTACATCGTATCCATATGGAGACACTTAACTTTGGAGGCATGTATGAATCTTTAAATCATTGATTCGATTTGATATCGATAATAATTGTTTTTTAAGGTCTTGTCAATAATTTTTATTTTTTCGTTACATCGAATACTGATACACGTTATACACAGTAACTGATGAAAATCCTTTCTTATAAATGTGAAACACGGATTTTCCTTTGTTTTATATAACAAACATTTATTTTATTAAACTATTTCTAATGAAGTTTTCAAAGGTATGACAATTAAAAAACAATTTTTCAAATATATTGAATTATTATATAAACGAAATTGCATGGCTTACTTAGAAATATTAATGTTGATTATGAAAAGTGTTTTTAGTATAAAGTATATTTCTAACAGTAACAAGTGGCAAAAGTCTGCCTTTTTGTTAAATCCCAAATTTGTCAAATCGAGGTTTTGTTGAATCAGGAAATCACTTTATTGAAAAAAAATTTAAAAAGTACTAATTTTAAACAAACTTTGTCATAAAATATATCAATATAATCTATTTTTGTAGAGAACAGTTTTTTTTTTTAATTGTAGGCGAATATTCTATTTCAAAAAACTTCTAAAGGGTCCGCCATCTAACGTTTTTTTTTTCAACTAGTGCTTATTTCGTGAATGGTAACACTTAGCTCATCTCTGATTTGACAGATAATTAGTTTTATCATTCCGCTGAATGAATATGGTTGTGTATACGCTTGAACAACGCTGGGAAATATTGCGACATTACTTTGGCCGATTTTGTCAAAAAAAAATCATCTTTTCAGATGAAGCTCATTGCGATCTTGGCGGGTATGTAAACAAGCAAAATTGTCACATTTGGGGCACAGAAAACCCGCACGCATACATTGAAAAGCCGATACACCCAAAACGAGTCACTGTTTGGTGCGGATTTTGGTCCAGAGGCATCATTGGGCCATTTCTCTTCGAAAATGAGCAAGGAGTGGCCGTTACAGTCAATGACGTTATCGTTATCGGGCCATGTTGAACAAATACTTGTTCACAAAAATTGATATTGAAATTGCCAACATTTGATTTTAACAGGACGGCGCTACGTGCCACACAGCCAAAGCTACACTTTTTTTTTAGAATTTAAAAAAAAAATAAAAGTTATTTGGCGGACCCTTTATATCCTACACTTTTCTATTAAGGATTGTTAAGATATCGTCCAAATTTCTTGATCTTTCTGTTGATAATTTATGATTTTTATTTAAGCTTGAGATCACTTTTGTTTTACATTTTTGTTTTACTTATAACCAATATTTCGCTACCAAGTAGCTTCTTCAGGGTAACTATACAAATTATAGAAACAAAAGACAAATTAAAAAAAAAAAATTTTATAAAAAAAAAACAAAAAGTGATCTCAGGCTTAAATAAAAATTATAAATTAAGGATTATAAATTTTTTTATTTTTATTTGCAAACATTTTATATTTTTTCTATTAATTTAAATTATTTTTATTATTTTTATTATTATTCTTATTATTATTGATCGAGCTTGAGATTCTTATTATTTTTTATACAATAGCTAAATAAAATAAATGTTATTTTTATTGAAAATTTTAATTATTCCGTACTTCGAAAATAAATTATAAATTTGAAAAATTTTAAATTAATTCTAAACTTAAAATATATTTATAAATTTGTTTTGCTTTTATGGCAAATTTTTTTTTTTAATTTAAGGACAGTTGAAGTCTGTAGTTGTTAATGCTCTGAACTTTGAATTTTATTTGCGTTCTGATACCTAACAGCTCTCTCTCTCTCTCTGCTAATGAAATAAATACTAGGGTGATCGATTATTCGACTTTTTTAAGAAACCGGTTTTCAAATAGTTTGAAATTTGAATTTTAAAAGAACCGGTTGCTATTTTAAAAATTAAGAAACAACCAGTTAACCGGTTCGAATATATAAAATATAATATTTAAAGAAAAAATTAAAAAATATTGTAAAAACAGATGATAATAAAAATTATATCTAAATATGAAATTTTTACAGTTTATACACGTTTGGCTGCACAATTACGCAATAACTTAAATGAATGCAGTTGACTAATTTGGTTTTAATTAGTTGAATTTAAGGACAAAAGGTACTCTTTACTAGTTAAATAAATAAATACTATAAATTAATACATAAATTAATAAGACTTTTTATAAGGCTGTTATAAATTTGTGTATGTCCTTCTGTACATTTTTTAATTGTTAAATAGATCTTTAAAACTAATATGCACTAACGTATTTTGTTTGAAATTATTTCTGCAATTTGAAATACATTTTAAAGGCTAGGGAGAAAATCTTCAAAATTTAATTTTAAAAATTCTTTCTTATACCCCTGACAGACATACAAATATACGCATAAACTAGTTTGTTCAATGGTTTAATTGAAGTTTAAGTTGACAGACACTCAATGCCATTAATTAAAATTAGGATCTGGAAAAAGATATTATTGGTTTTTCTTTATTGTAACTACAGTTTTCACCTAAAAGTGATCGATCAGCTTAGTTTATGCTACAATTACCTTTAACTTTTAACGTAAGGTTTATATCCTATAAAAACTAATATTTAAGCTTAATTATTTTTCTTATTTTGCATTTGTTTTTTAAACAACAAATAGATTTCCTACAATATTATAAAACAATATTTCATAGTTTTTATTTTCTGATTTTTGGAAACTTTTCGCGTACTCAATATACTATGGTACGATTGGTTACAAAGATATATGAAAATAAGCTTAAAAATATAAAAAAAACGGCTTTTTCGGATAAAAAAACCGGTGTATTCGATATTCGGAAAATCAACATTTATAAAAAACCGCCAGCAAAAAGTGGAAAAACCCGGGTTTTCCACCGGTTGTAAAACCGAGTCGATCACCCTAATAAATACACAAGTACCATTTTATACAATGTGCTAAGTCTTCACCAAATAAAATTAAGCATTAATTCATTAAAAATAGTTCATGTTGTCATAAGTATTATCAAGAAATATTTATATTTCTTCAAATTAATTAAGTTTTTTTATAGCATTGTTTCTTAAAAGTTTTTCTAAATTTAAAATTTCTCTTTTAAATTTCTTAAGGATTTCTAAAAAAATAAAAAAAAAAATTCTCTTAAATTCCTAAAACTTTATTAAACTGTTATTTTTAGCTTTGTTTTCAATTTTTAAAGTATTGTTTCAACAATAGTTTCGCAAAAACAAAAAAAACATAATGACGTTGATAGTATGATTTTTGTTTATTTATGTTTTTATACGTATTGTTCCTATAGTAGGTGTGAATGTGTGCATGTTTATAAGCATAAAGATAAACGTTTTCATTACCTCACATGATCAAAAAATAAAGATGAGTTGAGTTGTGCTGTGATAAACATTCAAAACGATATGTATTTAACAGCAAAAGTGTGCGAACATTTATCTACACCTTTTCGTATCCACAACATCGCACTACATGATTCTCAAGATAGATGGAAGTAGTGTTGAAAATCGGTAAATATATTGGGCCAATTCAAAGTAAACTCTCATATTGTACTATGTCGTATAATTCATATTAATATGACTAGTGACTTTGAACACCTTTTGTTAACAAATTATGTATTTAATACAAGAAAGAAGACAAAGAGATGACGCTGTTAAAAATTGTATGTATACAGGAAAGAAGAAAATAGAAAATATTATCTCTGAGAGGTGAGTAGCGAAGAAATTCTCTCTGAGAGACAGTATGGTTAAAAGTATAACATAAACAATTTCTTATACATAGGAAACAAATGTGTAAAGTCTTATTATTTTTTTGTATGGAAATTACTAACAAAAATTTTAAGCATGCATAAAATAATATGAAATAGTACAAATACGACTGATATGCAACCACTTTGAATTGGCCCATTGTTTTTGACGTCATAAGCGAATGCAGAAATGTTTATAGAATTCGTTTTAAATTAATTTTGTTATTATATTTATTATAAATATGTAGGTATTTGGCGTTTAAGTATTCCAAACAAAATAGTTTTATTGTAAGAATTTTTCCTCAAGAAAATTTCCACTTTGTTAATGAACGTCTTAATGAATGTTGTAAAATAATATAGTCTTCTTTAATGATGTTGATGGCAATGAAGATTGTTTGGATTAAAAATATATTACAGTGGCATATGTAATCACATTTTTATAGATTTTTCTTGTAAATACTACAAAACAAATACGATTTGTTAACAATAGTTTAATGTTATACTTAAATATAAAGATTTTGTGTTTTTATTTTGCTTTCTTATGCATCTTACGATAGAAAATTTTGTTCATATCCAAAATTTCCAATAAATAATTTTATTGCGAACATGTGAAAAAATTTTATAGTTTAAGCAAATTAATAAATATGAATATTCTCTAATATGGGTGAACCTAGTAGATAATTGCATTGTTTAAATCTTTTAGATAGAAACATTTTTATTTTTAGTTAAAAAAAAATTTGTTATTTATGACTTTTTTAGCATTTAACACTTTAACACCATGATTTCTGCTAAATGTTCCGTTTCAAATATTTAGCAGAATTGAAAAAAGGGGTTCCCAACTAGCACCACCAAAATAATATTATTTCAGAAATTTAAAAAAAAAAAAATTTTCGATTCCATTAACATTTTCAATGAATTTTGATTTAAATGTAGAAAATTTTTCACAGTCTGGATAATTTTTTTTCACAAATTTTGAATTTACCAAAAAAAAAAATTTAACAAATTCGGAACTTGCAGGAATTTCTTTTTTTTTGCAAATTCAAGGTGTATAGAAAATTTAAAAAAAATTTAATTTACAAAACTTTGATAAATTTCTAGTTTAAACAAAAATTTATTACAAAAACTTTAATATACTATTTTTTTTTTTTTTTGTAATTTTTGACAAATTCTTAATTTGCAGAAGTTTTTGATACATTTTGTTTTTTAAGAAAAATTTTAAATTTAAAATTCATAATATTTGGTTTTTAAAATTTCAACTTTGTTTCATCAATTTCACATTGTAAAAAACTTTGTTTTAATTTTCAATTGAGTAAAAAAACATTTAAACTGTTTTTTATTTAAAGATTCTTTTTCGTGTTGCTAGAAAATGTTTGATAATTTTTTTATTTTTAAAAAAATATAGAGTTTTTGATAAATTTTATTGTATTTCGAATTTTCAAAAGTTGTTTTATACATTCTAAATTAATAAACAATTTTTAAATTGACTACCATATTCATAAAAAGTAAGAGCACTATATATGACTTTTTGTTTGACTTTTATAGCACAAAATTTATTTATTTGTTTTTAATAGTAATCGCTATGGAATAATCTCTTTATACTAAAATCATTTTCTTTGTATAACTTCAATATGCTAGTAAAATATTTTCGTAAATTTTGTCCGTCAATGAAAGTGGGCGTTAAAGTAGGCGTGTCAATAAAGCGTCTGCTAATAAATACAACTCAGATATTTCAATATATAGTCCTTTATTCTTACAAAATCTTTGTCCATAGAGAAATTATATGAATTTGAAATAAAGCGTTATATGGGAGCTGGGCGTGTCACATCTATTTTACGTTAGAACGAAACCTTTGACCAAAAAGCAATGATCGCAAAACTTCAGAATCATACATCTAGTTTTATTACTTTTTTAGTTTTAAATATACCAAAAAATATACTGCGCAGTATAAGTTTTCGTACATTTTGATCTATAGCTCCTTTCGCAATGCATAGATTTAATCAATTTTCAGGAAAAAATATTTTTTTGACTCAGGAAATATACAATCGAAATTTCATACCTCTACGTTAATTCATTTGGACACAATGCCATTTTATTCGATGTTGGAAGGACATGGTTTTTTTCGACCTACTCCTGCATTACGAGCTATAACTCTCTTCCTAATATTCCGATTTAGCCCATTTTCAAACCTTGTATATAAGAAATATCCTGCCAAATTTGAGCCCTCTAGCTTTTTCGGTCCGACCTCTATCGTACGGACAGACGGACGGATATAACTAAATCGTCATAAAATGAAATCCCGACTCGGAAAATATAAACTTTATAGGGTCTAAAATGGATACTTCAATGTGTTACAAACAGAATGACAAAAAAAAAATATACCCCATATATATATTTGGTGGCGGGTATAAAAAGTATTTTCGGTTTACTGAAGGCTTCTTTGACAAATTTTCTAACAACATCTTAAAAAAAAACTTAAATAATTTGTATGTAAGTTTTTTTTATTTTAATGTATAGAACATTTTTCCTTTATAAAATATTTTTCAATAATTTGATTTACATAAAATTTCAAGGCCAAAATTATTTTATCGTAGATTTTTAATTATTTATAATTAATATAAGATTTTATACCATAGACAGACGACAGCGTTAATTTGCATTAAAAGTCTTAATTCAAATTAACTATTGAATTATCCCCATTCCAATGTGTATTAGATATCACGTAAAGGCACTAAATCATATTGAATTTAATAGGGTGATCGATTATTCGACTTTTTTAAGAAACCGGTTTTCAAATAGTTTGAAATTTAAAATTCAAAAAAACCGGTTGCTATTTTGAAAATTGAGAAAAAACCGGTTAACCGGTTCGAATATATAATATATAAAGAAAAAATTAAAAAATATTGTACAAACAGATGATAATAAAAATTATATCTAAATATGAAATTTTTACAGTTTATATACGTTTGGCTGCACAATTACGCAATAACTTAAATGAATGCAGTTGACTAATTTGGTTTTAATTAGTTAAATATAATGTCAAAAGGTACTCTTTTCAAGTAATATAAATATATACAATTAATTTATAAATAAATAAATAAAACTTTTTATAAGGCTGTTATAAATTTTTGTATCTCCTTCGGTAAATTTTTTAGATAGATCTTTTAAACTAATATGCACTAACGTATTTTGTTTGAAATTATTTCTGTAATTTGAAATACATTTTGAAGGCTAGCGAAAACATCTTTAAAATTTCATTTAAAAATTTCTTTCTTATACACCTGACAGACATACAAATATAGGCATAAACTAGTTTGTTCGATGGTTTAATTGAAATTTAAGTTGACAGACACTCAATGCCATTATTTAAAACTAGGATCTGGAAGTAAAGATTATTGGTTTTTCTTTATTGTAGCTACACTTTTTACCTTAAACTTTTCGCGTACTAAATATACTATGGTACGATTAGTTACAAAGATATATGAAAATAAACTTAAAAAAACCGGCTTTTTCGGATAAAAAAACCGGTGTATTCGATATTCGAAAAATCAACATTTAGAAAAAACCGCCAGCTGAATAAGGAAAAAAACCGGGTTTTCCACCGGTTGTAAAACCGAGTCGATCACCCTAGAATTTAAACTGCATTTAGCAATATCAATATGGCAACACGGTCGGCAATCAATCAAAAAATTAAAAAATCAAAAATGTAAAATAACAAGTAAGAGCGCTATATTCGGCCGTGCCGAATCTTATATACCCTTCACAACGTGTAGTCATGAAATAACAGTAGTTTGTGTCACCATTCATCCCATATGAAATACGTACATACATATATAAAAACATCCCATTGTAAAATTATAAATTCACGTATGTATGTTAAAAAAACGAAAAAAAAAATTAAAAAAAAAAATTTTTTTAAAAAATTAAAAAAAAATAATTTAAAAAAAAATTTAAAAAAAAAATTAAAAAAAAATTATTATATATAATTATAATTATTATATATAAAACAAAAAAAATTAAAAAAAACTTAAAAAAAAAAATAATAATAAAAATATAAATAATATATTAAATAAAAAATAAAAAAAAAATAAAAAAAAAATAAAAAAAAAATTTAAAAAAAAATTTTTTTAAAAATTAAAAAAAAATTTTTTTGGCTCAGCTGGGATTCGATGCCACGTTTTCTCTAACCAGTATACACGTTTGTATGTTGTTGTTGTAATGTTGTTTTTGTGAAAAAAAAAATCGAGGTGGTCGTGGGTTTTTGCTCATATCTCAGTTGTTTATGTACCGATGTTTCTGATTTTCAATACCGATCTACTCCCGAATATTTCTGATATTTTAATACCTTACCCGGGTCCAACCTATGTCGGGGGGCTTCAAAAAGTTGATTTCAACATACACACGGACAGACGGACAGACTGACAGGGCTTAATCGACTCCCCTATTCAAAAGCTTTCAGAAAATATATACTTTATGGGGTCGGAAATGAAAATTGTAGAAATTTCACACGGAATGACAAACCTATATATACCCTTTTTCACTGTGTGAAGGGTATAAAAATAGATTCGATATGTTGAAATTTTTTACATATTTTTTGGAATGCCTTTCTGTTTAGGCGGAAGTTTTCCTTAATACTGGTATCGTCCATCGTAAGCACGTCACTCTCCCAAAATGTACTGTTACGGTCCTTTAAAAAAACACCACACACCTACACACATACATACATACATACATACATACATACATACATACATACATACATACATACATACATACATACATACATACATACATACATACATACATACATACATACATACATACATACATACATACATGCATACATACATACATACATACATATGAATGTATGTATGAATTACAACCTCCATGAAAAGATACCATTAAACCTACAAATTTCCACAATTCCCTTTCTCTTATTTCAGAGTGTCCTTCTGTCATCCCAACTTGTAGCAACATGTTCAGATTTGTGATTGCTAGTGCATTTACATTACAATGTTTACAATTTTTACTAAATGCAGAAACAGTCGTCTGTCACAGCAAAATTTTAATTTGCATAAGTGAGATTTTAATGCAAACTAACTCTGTCGTCTGTCTATGGTATTACTTAAATTTTATTTAATGAAAAATGTTATACAAAATCAATGTATTGTGTGTAAATAATTATAGTTCGTTGCTTATAATTATTTAGATGAATTTTATTATATAAAAATGTTGGTTAAAAATGTATTTCAAAAAGTTTTTAATTTTTCGTTAAAATGTATTTTTTAAATGTTTATAATATTATAGAATATTTTTCGGAAAATCCTTTGTAAAACAGTTGTAAAACATTCATCGTTTATGGAAATTTCCGATTAATTTCCAGCTTCAAAATTTTTTATTCTAATTTCAAAATTCTGTAAATCACGAATTGCAAAATAAATAAGAGGCTGTAAAACGAGTAAAAGTCCCTGATCTAAAAAATAGTTTACATCTGCAGCTAGTCATCCGAATTAACAAAAGTTGTGATATAAATTTTGAAATACAAAAAAAATTTAATTCAAAGAAATGTTTGCAACTTAAATATTTTAAATTTTAAATGTACAGGAAATTTTCCAAATATTTTGTATTTATGGAACATTTTTTAATCATTTGATTCACAAAAAATTTTAAAACATTTTCAAATTAGAAGATGATTTAATCATTCAAATTGATAAAAAAAATTCCATTAATCAATTTTATGAATTTTTTTATTAAATCAATGTTTATAAAAAATTAAACTATAAACATAAATTATATTTTTGAAACTAAATTTTCGTTTGTTAATGTTTCAATTAATTTTAAATTTTTATTTTTTAACATTTTTTTATTTTTTATAAAAATGTTTTAAAATTCCATTAAACTTTGAGCTTAAAAAATATTTAAGAAGTTGTGCAAAAAGAGTAAGAATCCCTGACCTTAGACATTTTTTTTGCATCTGTGGCTAGTCAGCTCTGGTGTACAGGTAGACTGTGAAAATAGCTAGGAAATTGTAAACGTTTAAATAACCCAGCAAAAACTAGGTAATGACTTGCTCTTACTAAACAACATACTTTTCAATGACTACTACATATCGTCTGTCTTACTAAGAAGTATTTTAGTAATGACTTGATTTATAATGTGTTACGTAAGTACTTGATTTCAGACATTTGCTTAGATACACACACAACACAATTTCTTACTGCGAAATTTACTAGAAACCATTCAAATACATAACTTTTTATAATTCTCATTTAGTTTAACGCGCTTAGGGTATAAGTAATAATTATTTTGAAAACAGCGGCAAAGCACTTCATTAACAAAGTGATGACTTATAGATTTTCACTGATTGTTAAATTTCAAATTAACGTATCTCAGAATAATCTAACCGAATTTTTGTCCTTAGAACAACCGAACGACTTCTGTAAGTCCATAATAGTAATGGGTTATTTAGGTTATTAAAATCAAGTACTTATATATTGCTATAGGAGTAAGTACTTATTTAAGTCCCTATTTATGAGCGACCGTAATAAGTACTTATACGAGTCCCTATTTGTAAGCGAGGGTGGTAAGTACTTGCCTCCAATGACATCGCCGTGTTAAAATAATGGGTTTAGATGCCAAATTGTAAGTAGTGAACAACTGTTTTCTAGTACTTTCAAGTCATTATAATGTAATGTGTTATTTTGCTGGGAAGTTATGGTTTTCAAAAAATTGAGAACAATTAACAATTCGTTTATTAATAAACACTTTCTAAACGATCTATTCATGAACATACATGTGTATATGTATAAAATGCAAAATGAAATATTTAAAAAAAATCCTACAGCAATTATTTATTTGCCATATGGTTTCAGTAAATAATAACAAATAAATATAACAACAATTTTATGAAATTTATTATGAAATTGCACAAAAAAAAAACTAAAGAAATTAAAATTTAAAATTAGAATGTGTCATAAATAGTAAAATTTCCCAGTAACTAAAACTTACTTAAATGACAAGATTTTCTTAAAATAACTTTTAAACACATACTTACACGTACCTCGTAATTAATCACAACAATTAAAAATCCATGAGTCATCTCTTTTATACAGACTATGACAATAACTACGCAATTTTGGACTCATTACCAGTTCGCTAGAAATTAAATAAAAATTTAAATTGTTTTCGTGTGCGTTCGGAAAATAATTTGTTTATGCAAAAAACAGTTAATTGAGTCACCACCACATTCCAAATGTGGTGCGCTGAATGAATTAAACATTTAATAAAATTAAGCGCCAAGCGCCAGCAAAAATGTTAACAAAAAATATAAATATTTAAAAACAAAAAAAAAAATTTATATGTTGTAGTTGCTTTTTTTTATACCCTTCACACAGTGAAAAAGGGTATATATAGGTTTGTCATTCCGTGTGAAATTTCTACAATTTTCATTTCCGACCCCATAAAGTATATATTTCCTGAAAGCTTATGAATAGGGAAGTCGATTAAGCCCTGTCCGTCTGTCCGTCTGTCCGTCTGTCCGTCTGTCCGTCTGTCCGTCTGTCCGTCTGTCCGTGTGTATGTTGAAATCAACTTTTTGAAGCCCCCCGACATCGCCCGGACCCGCATGAGGTATTAAAATGTTGGAAATATTCGGGAGTAGATCGCTATTGAAATTCAGAAAAATCGGTACATAAATAACTGAGATATGAGCAAAAAACCACGACCACCTCGGTTTTTTTTTAACAATAGACACTAGATGAGCTTATGTTCGAATCCCAGTTGAGACAAAAAATTTTTTTTTTTTTTATTTTTTTCATTTTTTTTTGTGTTATTTTATTTTTTATACGTACTTACATTCAAAAACTCAATTTATAATTTTTTTACAATGGTACGTTTTTGAGCGGATAAAATACTTTATTATAAAGAATAATAATGAAACATATAGTAGGTATGTATGTATGTATGTACGCATTTATTTAAAGAAAACAAAATGTCACCGCGGCTTTCGCTGCTAGAGATAACAAAGTAACAACAGCTATAACCTTGATCAACGTAGCATGTGTGCGTGTGTAAAAAACCTACATACGAATATTCATTCAAACATATTGCTAATACTTAAATGTATGTATGTATGTATGTATATGATTTTTATTTTGTATGAACCTCATATAGGTTGCAAGCACTTTTGTATATTTAAGTTATATAAATATTTATAGGATGGTAGTGCAGTGGGTACACCACTGAACTATGAAGCTGGTGGTACGCAGTTCGATACCATTAAGTGTTTGCTTAATTTTTTTTTTTTACATTTCAATGTTTCATGGTCAATATGAGTAGAATATGAAATATCATGACTAGCAAAATACGATGCACTATGAAAAAAAAACTAAACTAAATACATATCTATTTTTATGTATTTTTCCCATTGAGTACGTAGTATACGTTAATACATATTATATATTTTAAATTTCAATAATGTATGCTCTATTACTCTTTACTTTTTCCTTTTTTTAATTATTTTTTTAATTATTTTAATTAAACTATATATGTACGTAAATTTATTTTTTTTTTACAATGGGATGTTATTTTTATATATGTATGTTTTTTAAGTATGTACGTATTTTATATGAGATGAATGAATTTGCCATTGGGAGATTAGTAGCAAAATACGATGCACTATGAAAAAAAAAACTAAACTAAATACATATCTATTTTTATGTATTTTTCCCATTGAGTACGTAGTATACGTTAACACATATTATATATTTTAAATTTCAATAATGTATGCTCTATTACTCTTTACTTTTTCCTTTTTTTAATTATTTTAATTAAACTATATATGTACGTAAATTTATTTTTTTACAATGGGATGTTATTTTCATATATGTATGTTTTTTAAGTATGTACGTATTTTATATGAGATGAATGGTGTTACAAACTATTGTTATTGCATGACTACACCTTTACTTCTTCTTAATTTTTTTAATTAAACTTGCAAACAAGTGCAAGAAATTACATGCCGTTGGGAGATTAGCGGTTACATCAATAAACTTCAAATTCGTTGTAGTGTAAAAATTAATTTTTTTCACATAAATACCTAGATACATTCATACAAATGTCCATATAAATTACATTTATTTATTTCCATTAAGAAATAATTTTAAATGCAATACCTTACTACACCTTTACTTCTTCTTAATTTTTTTAATTAAACTTGCAAACAAATGCAAGAAATTACCTACATGCCGTTGGGAGAATAGCGGTTACATCAATGAACTTCAACTTCGTTGTTGTGTAAAAATTAATTTTTTTCACATAAATACCTAGATACATTCATACAAATGTCCATATAAATTACATTTATTTATTTGCATTAAAAAATATTTTTAAATGTAATACCTTATGCTAAATGTAACAACTCTTAAGGAAAATAATAGATTTTTTCAATCTTCCTCTGGTAACTCTGCTCACAATATTTTTCAATCTTCCTCTGGTAACTCTGCTCACAATATTTAAAGAAAACAAAATGTCACCGCGGCTTTCGCTGCTAGAGATAACAAAGTAACAACAGCTATAACCTTGATTCAACGTAGCATGTGTGTGCGTGTAAAAAACCTACATACGAATATTCATTCAAACATATTGCTAATACTTAAATGTATGTATGTATGTATATGATTTTTATTTTGTATGAACCTCATATAGGTTGCAAGTACTTTTGTATATTTAAGTTATATAAATATTTATAGGATGGTAGTGCAGTGGGTACACCACTGAACTATGAAGCTGGTGGTACGCAGTTCGATACCATTAAGTGTTTGCTTAATTTTTTTTTTTTACATTTCAATGTTTCATGGTCAATATGAGTAGAATATGAAATATCATGACTAGCAAAATACGATGCACTATGAAAAAAAAAACTAAACTAAATACATATCTATTTTTATGTATTTTTCCCATTGAGTACGTAGTATACGTTAATACATATTATATATTTTAAATTTCAATAATGTATGCTCTATTACTCTTTACTTTTTCCTTTTTTTAATTATTTTAATTAAACTATATATGTACGTAAATTTATTTTTTTACAATGGGATGTTATTTTTATATATGTATGTTTTTTAAGTATGTACGTATTTTATATGAGATGAATGAATTTGCCATTGGGAGATTAGTAGCAAAATACGATGCACTATGAAAAAAAAAACTAAACTAAATACATATCTATTTTTATGTATTTTTCCCATTGAGTACGTAGTATACGTTAATACATATTATATATTTTAAATTTCAATAATGTATGCTCTATTACTCTTTACTTATATATGTACGTAAATTTATTTTTTTTTTACAATGGGATGTTATTTTTATATATTTTTAATTAAACTTGCAAACAAGTGCAAGAAATTACATGCCGTTGGGAGATTAGCGGTTACATCAATAAACTTCAAATTCGTTGTAGTGTAAAAATTAATTTTTTTCACATAAATACCTAGATACATTCATACAAATGTCCATATAAATTACATTTATTTATTTCCATTAAGAAATAATTTTAAATGCAATACCTTACTACACCTTTACTTCTTCTTAATTTTTTTAATTAAACTTGCAAACAAATGCAAGAAATTACCTACATGCCGTTGGGAGAATAGCGGTTACATCAATGAACTTCAACTTCGTTGTTGTGTAAAAATTAATTTTTTTCACATAAATACCTAGATACATTCATACAAATGTCCATATAAATTACATTTATTTATTTGCATTAAAAAATATTTTTAAATGTAATACCTTATGCTAAATGTAACAACTCTTAAGGAAAATAATAGATTTTTTCAATCTTCCTCTGGTAACTCTGCTCACAATATTTTTCAATCTTCCTCTGGTAACTCTGCTCACAATATTTAAAGAAAACAAAATGTCACCGCGGCTTTCGCTGCTAGAGATAACAAAGTAACAACAGCTATAACCTTGATTCAACGTAGCATGTGTGTGCGTGTAAAAAACCTACATACGAATATTCATTCAAACATATTGCTAATACTTAAATGTATGTATGTATGTATATGATTTTTATTTTGTATGAACCTCATATAGGTTGCAAGTACTTTTGTATATTTAAGTTATATAAATATTTATAGGATGGTAGTGCAGTGGGTACACCACTGAACTATGAAGCTGGTGGTACGCAGTTCGATACCATTAAGTGTTTGCTTAATTTTTTTTTTTTACATTTCAATGTTTCATGGTCAATATGAGTAGAATATGAAATATCATGACTAGCAAAATACGATGCACTATGAAAAAAAAAACTAAACTAAATACATATCTATTTTTATGTATTTTTCCCATTGAGTACGTAGTATACGTTAATACATATTATATATTTTAAATTTCAATAATGTATGCTCTATTACTCTTTACTTTTTCCTTTTTTTAATTATTTTAATTAAACTATATATGTACGTAAATTTATTTTTTTACAATGGGATGTTATTTTTATATATGTATGTTTTTTAAGTATGTACGTATTTTATATGAGATGAATGAATTTGCCATTGGGAGATTAGTAGCAAAATACGATGCACTATGAAAAAAAAAACTAAACTAAATACATATCTATTTTTATGTATTTTTCCCATTGAGTACGTAGTATACGTTAATACATATTATATATTTTAAATTTCAATAATGTATGCTCTATTACTCTTTACTTATATATGTACGTAAATTTATTTTTTTTTTACAATGGGATGTTATTTTTATATATTTTTAATTAAACTTGCAAACAAGTGCAAGAAATTACATGCCGTTGGGAGATTAGCGGTTACATCAATAAACTTCAAATTCGTTGTAGTGTAAAAATTAATTTTTTTCACATAAATACCTAGATACATTCATACAAATGTCCATATAAATTACATTTATTTATTTCCATTAAGAAATAATTTTAAATGCAATACCTTACTACACCTTTACTTCTTCTTAATTTTTTTAATTAAACTTGCAAACAAATGCAAGAAATTACCTACATGCCGTTGGGAGAATAGCGGTTACATCAATGAACTTCAACTTCGTTGTTGTGTAAAAATTAATTTTTTTCACATAAATACCTAGATACATTCATACAAATGTCCATATAAATTACATTTATTTATTTGCATTAAAAAATATTTTTAAATGTAATACCTTATGCTAAATGTAACAACTCTTAAGGAAAATAATAGATTTTTTCAATCTTCCTCTGGTAACTCTGCTCACAATATTTTTCAATCTTCCTCTGGTAACTCTGCTCACAATATTTAAAGAAAACAAAATGTCACCGCGGCTTTCGCTGCTAGAGATAACAAAGTAACAACAGCTATAACCTTGATTCAACGTAGCATGTGTGTGCGTGTAAAAAACCTACATACGAATATTCATTCAAACATATTGCTAATACTTAAATGTATGTATGTATGTATATGATTTTTATTTTGTATGAACCTCATATAGGTTGCAAGTACTTTTGTATATTTAAGTTATATAAATATTTATAGGATGGTAGTGCAGTGGGTACACCACTGAACTATGAAGCTGGTGGTACGCAGTTCGATACCATTAAGTGTTTGCTTAATTTTTTTTTTTTACATTTCAATGTTTCATGGTCAATATGAGTAGAATATGAAATATCATGACTAGCAAAATACGATGCACTATGAAAAAAAAAACTAAACTAAATACATATCTATTTTTATGTATTTTTCCCATTGAGTACGTAGTATACGTTAATACATATTATATATTTTAAATTTCAATAATGTATGCTCTATTACTCTTTACTTTTTCCTTTTTTTAATTATTTTAATTAAACTATATATGTACGTAAATTTATTTTTTTACAATGGGATGTTATTTTTATATATGTATGTTTTTTAAGTATGTACGTATTTTATATGAGATGAATGAATTTGCCATTGGGAGATTAGTAGCAAAATACGATGCACTATGAAAAAAAAAACTAAACTAAATACATATCTATTTTTATGTATTTTTCCCATTGAGTACGTAGTATACGTTAATACATATTATATATTTTAAATTTCAATAATGTATGCTCTATTACTCTTTACTTATATATGTACGTAAATTTATTTTTTTTTTACAATGGGATGTTATTTTTTTTATATATGTATGTTTTTTAAGTATGTACGTATTTTATATGAGATGAATGAATTTGCCATTGGGAGATTAGTAGCAAAATACGATGCACTATGAAAAAAAAAACTAAACTAAATACATATCTATTTTTATGTATTTTTCCCATTGAGTACGTAGTATACGTTAACACATATTATATATTTTAAATTTCAATAATGTATGCTCTATTACTCTTTACTTTTTCCTTTTTTTAATTATTTTAATTAAACTATATATGTACGTAAATTTATTTTTTTACAATGGGATGTTATTTTCATATATGTATGTTTTTTAAGTATGTACGTATTTTATATGAGATGAATGGTGTTACAAACTATTGTTATTGCATGACTACACCTTTACTTCTTCTTAATTTTTTTAATTAAACTTGCAAACAAGTGCAAGAAATTACATGCCGTTGGGAGATTAGCGGTTACATCAATAAACTTCAACTTCGTTGTTGTGTAAAAATTAATTTTTTTCACATAAATACCTAGATACATTCATACAAATGTCCATATAAATTACATTTATTTATTTGCATTAAAAAATATTTTTAAATGTAATACCTTATGCTAAATGTAACAACTCTTAAGGAAAATAATAGATTTTTTCAATCTTCCTCTGGTAACTCTGCTCACAATATTTTTCAATCTTCCTCTGGTAACTCTGCTCACAATATTTAAAGAAAACAAAATGTCACCGCGGCTTTCGCTGCTAGAGATAACAAAGTAACAACAGCTATAACCTTGATTCAACGTAGCATGTGTGTGCGTGTAAAAAACCTACATACGAATATTCATTCAAACATATTGCTAATACTTAAATGTATGTATGTATGTATATGATTTTTATTTTGTATGAACCTCATATAGGTTGCAAGTACTTTTGTATATTTAAGTTATATAAATATTTATAGGATGGTAGTGCAGTGGGTACACCACTGAACTATGAAGCTGGTGGTACGCAGTTCGATACCATTAAGTGTTTGCTTAATTTTTTTTTTTTACATTTCAATGTTTCATGGTCAATATGAGTAGAATATGAAATATCATGACTAGCAAAATACGATGCACTATGAAAAAAAAAACTAAACTAAATACATATCTATTTTTATGTATTTTTCCCATTGAGTACGTAGTATACGTTAATACATATTATATATTTTAAATTTCAATAATGTATGCTCTATTACTCTTTACTTTTTCCTTTTTTTAATTATTTTAATTAAACTATATATGTACGTAAATTTATTTTTTTACAATGGGATGTTATTTTTATATATGTATGTTTTTTAAGTATGTACGTATTTTATATGAGATGAATGAATTTGCCATTGGGAGATTAGTAGCAAAATACGATGCACTATGAAAAAAAAAACTAAACTAAATACATATCTATTTTTATGTATTTTTCCCATTGAGTACGTAGTATACGTTAATACATATTATATATTTTAAATTTCAATAATGTATGCTCTATTACTCTTTACTTTTTCCTTTTTTTAATTATTTTAATTAAACTATATATGTACGTAAATTTATTTTTATACCCTTCACACAGTGAAAAAGGGTATATATAGGTTTGTCATTCCGTGTGAAATTTTACAATTTTTATTTTCGATAAGTATAAAGTATATTTTTTCTGAAAGCTTATGAATAGGGGAGTCGATTAAGCTCTGTCAGTCTGTCCGTGTGTATGTTGAAATCATTTTTTTGAAGCCCCCCGACATCGCTTGGACCCGGGTGAGGTATTTAAATATCAGAAATATTCGGGAGTAGATCGGTATTGAAAATCAGAAACATTGGTACATAAACAACTGCGATATGAGCAAAAACCCACGACAACCTCGTTTTTTTTTTTACAAAAACAACATTACAACAACAACATACATACATACAAACGTGTATACTGGTTAGAGAAAACGTAGATCCCAGCTGAGCCAAACAATTTTTTTTTTTATTTTTTTTATATTTTTTTTTTAATTTTTTTTATAATTTTTTTATTTTTTATTTAATGTCTTATATATATTTTTATTATTATTTTTTTTTTCATTTTTTTTTTATATATTTTTTTTTAATTTTTTTTTTATTTATTTATTTTTGTTTTATATTCAAAATATATATTTTAATTATTTTTTTTTTAAATTTTTTTTAAAATTTTTTTTTAAAATTTTTTTTTAAATTTTTTTAAATTTTTTTTTTTTTATTTTTTTTTAACATACATACGTAAATTTATAATTTTACAATGGGATGTTTTTTATATGTATGTACGTATTTCATATGGGATGAATGGTGATAAAAACTACTGTTATTGCATGACTACACGTTGTGAAGGGTATATAAGATTCGGCACGGCCGAATATAGCGCTCTTACTTGTTTTTGTTCATTTCTTTATTTATTTACTGTCAATATCCAAAAAAAAAAAAAAAAAAAAAAAAACAAATTAACACGTTAACAAAAACTAGTAGGTGCGAGATTATTAACAAATAAATAAAAAAGATTAAAAAAACTATGCGTGCGACACATCATCGTTATGCCAACAATTGAGAAGGGTATGTGTAATTACAACCACAACAACATATTTGACTATACCCTTCAGATAATATAGGACTACGTGGTCCATTTTAGCTAAATAAACTACTTACGACATGGTCCTATGTTACGCAGTCATGGACCATTTCATTTTCAAACAAGAGATTGTAGTTAGACGACAAGTGTTTGTCTTCTAACGATTACATATATTGTTGTCAAAACGTGTATAATGGTCGTGTAGGTGCTCCATCGAGTAGTGACAAAGAGTAGTTTTGAGACTACTCCGATGGGTTATATGGTCCAGCCCTAGGACATCGTAATGTTAAATCGACCATGTTCTTTCCATACATTTGGATGATCTTTGGATTGGTCCTAGTCCATTACAGAGTATACTTAACACGTGTGTATGGGCCAGTCTTGTTATCTGCAGGGTAGTTTCAATACAATTACCAATATATTTTCTAATATCTGGTAGTTGTCACTCAAGTTCATGGGTAAATTTTTTAGGCTTTAACATTAACAAGTAAGAATACTTTAAATAGCACTGTCGAATTTTAAATACCCGCCTGTAAGATAATCCATGGATAATCGTTTTTAAAAATTGAATTTATGCATAATATTCCATAAAGGAATTCTTAAAATATAGAATTTATGTCAAAAATTGTTATAAAAAATATATTTGAAAACTGTTAATAACAACTACAACTTATTAAATATATTAAAATTTTGGAATACAGTTAAGTTTCTAAAAATCCAAAATTAAAGATGGCGTTGAAAAAAAAAACACACACATCAGTGCTTTTGCCTAAAGTTGAAGATGTGATTATATTTTAGCATTATTACTGTCTGCACAAGAAATACAACAAAGTTATTCACGCAAGTTAAATTCTTTTTTTTAGAAAAAAAATTTCCCTCGACCAAGATTTATTAATAGTTTTAGATCTGCTCCAAAAAATTGCACATTGAAAAGTTTCAAATATAATCGAGCTTAGACAGCTTTAATGTTTTTTTTTTTTTTCAATTTAAAAAGAAAAGTTTTTTTTGGTGGCCATTTTTTTCCTGCTAAACCATAATAGTGGTAGACTAGCACACCACTGAGTGGTCAACTAGATTGTAACAAATTTAATTAATAGAAAATATTGTACAGGGTGATTTTTTAGCTATTATCTTTTTGGCAACACTGGCTTAAACAGCTGACGCACGTTTCGTGTTTCGTTTCACTGTCAAACATAATTTAACCATGAATCGTCTTACAAACGAACAACGCTTGCAAATTATTAAATTTTATCATCAAAATGCGTGCCCTGTTAAGAAAGTTCATCGCGCGCTTCTTATCGAAAAATTGTGTTCAGCGACGAAGCTCATTTTTGGCTCAATGGGTACGTTAATAAGCAGAATTGTCGATTTTGGAGTGAAGATCAGCCAGAAGCATTGCAAGAGCTACCAATACATCCAGAAAAAGTCACAGTTTGGTGCGGTTTATGGGCTGGTGGCATCATTGGACCGTACTTCTTCAAAGATGATGCGAATCGTAACGTAACTGTGAATGGTAAGCGCTACCGTGAGATGATATCCAACTTTTTTTTGCCCATAATGCAAGAGCTTGACTTGCATGACATGTGGTTTCAACAAGACGGTGCCACATACCACACAGCATTAAATTAAATGGACCGTACTATCGATTTAAATAAAGGTTTTATGAATTTTTCTGAATTTTATGTGTTTTTTTTTTAACTTTCCTATAGCTCTTAAAAAATCACGCTTTATATAAACAAACAAATGTTTGTTTCAATTTTAATAAAATTTTGTTAAAAAAAATATACGTTTTAGCTAATAAAACTAGTTTTACTATAAACATATACGAACTATTAAAACTAAAAATGGTTTTGTATTATTTATTTTTTAAAGTGGTTTCAAATTAAATTCAAATCAAATAAATAAAAAAGATTACGATGCATAAGTAGTATGTATTTTCTAATGTTTTTGTGATTTTGTGAAACATGCTTTCTAATCTCGAATGAAATCTTTACGGATAATTAATTTTGTCTAACATTCAATTTGAGTGCCATGAATACTTTTTTTTTAGAAAGAAGAGCTAAAAGTACTATTAAAATGATAATATTGACTAGAGGAAGAAAATATTAAAATAAAATTTTAAAAATATACTTCTTAGTAGCAAACAGTGTTGTAAAGAAGAAATTTTTCGATTAAGTATGAAATAAAATATTGGCGAAATGGCCCTCATAGCTCTGATTACAGGTTATTACTATTTTTATACAATTTTCCATGACTTTTTTTACAGAGATGTAGCTGGATTTGAGTTTAGAAATTGGTTTTGCTTAAGCTGTTGCTGCAATAAATGGATTGTTTCATGCACGATGTGGCTGATGGCGCCATGTTGCTGAAACCATTTGTCGTCCAGATTAATGCCATCCAGCTAAGGACACTCGAATTGCGTTATTATATTCATCTAACGAATGCCATTCAGTGTTTGTAGTTTCCATCTCATTTTAAAAAAAGTAACAGACCAACCTAAACAAGAGCGACAGGCGTTGTGCAATATAACGCTGAGCGGTAACGCTCAGGCGACAAACCGAAACAAGAGCGTTAACGTTGTGTAATGAACAGTAATGTTCACTTATGTTTTTTCAATTAAACTCACTAAATAGAAATAAAATCTCTTTATTAATCTGGAAATAGCTAAAACGGTATTTTTAAAACAATTACAAAAGTAATAAAAAAAACAACAACAGTTGTACTGCAGCCAACTTCCACATTTTACGCCTTGTCAAAATTGGATTTTCCAATTGTAAAGCATTGCCGCCGCGGTATTTCGATGATTGTACGAACATGAGAATTATTGATCGCCAAAAAATGCTTGCCGCTCTTGTTTAGGTTTGACTGTAAGGCTTATTCCTGCCGCCAGACAGCTGCTTGTTGTGGGTGCATTTATTTCTTATTTATTGCATGAAGATTTTCTAAGCGACAAATTCCACAATTTTGTGCATTCACAAAGTCATTCAAATGTAAATACACTTTATCGGAGAAGATAAAATTCATTTAAAAATATTATCGGTGAACGGTTTGCCGCTGTTTTCCATGGTCTGGTTGTTTGAGCTGAATTTTGTGCGCATGAAGGTGGAGGTTTTCTTTCAAAATACGTTGCGTAGTGTATCGTGGTATTAGAAGTTGTTGGGAATGTTGGTGAATTAATGTTTTCGGGTTTTCCTAGACACTCTCTTTTATAACAGCAATGTTTTAAACAGACCAACCTGTACGTTGCCACAAAGGAATCTTATTGTCTATAACCTACCCAGTTTCTTAAAATATTTGACCACTCTACGAATGGTTGGCACATTAGGTAAACTTTCTTGAATGAAAATTCTTAAAAGTTTGCGAGCGGTCTCAACTTAATTTATTAATTAACTAGCTAATACCCGGTGTGCTTCGCCACCCCAAATTTTAGTATTTAATTCATATGGCAGGTGCCACGCCCACTCTTGTTAACGCATCCATTTTTTCCATAAATGTTTATTTGAATATCAAAGTTGCTTTTGCAAAATTTTATCGCTTTTCAGATATACGAATTTTAGTATTTAATTCATATGGTAGGTGCAACGCCCACTATTGATAATGCACCCATTTTTTGGCTAAATGTTCATTTGGATGTCAAAGTTGATCTTGCAAAATTTTACTACTCTAATCGATATCGTTTTCCAAATATACGAATTTTAGTATTAAATTCATGTGGCCACGCCTACTATTGCAAGCACGCCCATTTTTTTCCCAAATATTCGTGTCAAAGTTTACCGTACTTAATTTGAAGACTCTAGCTGCATTAACTTTCGTGATATATAATATTTAATACTTATTTTTCAATTGGGCGTGGCACCCCGCCCACTTACAATTTCAAACCAAAATATAGCCTATAGTTCTTCCAGACATACAGAAAGATTCTGTGAAAAGTTCAAGGAAATCGGTCCAGCCGTTTAATCGTCTATAAAGCACAAACAAACATACAAACATATAAACATACAAACACACATTGATTTTTATATATATCGATTATAACGCGTTGGTTTTTCCTAAAGCGCTCCAAATTTAAAAATTGCACCCTTTACATGTACTTAAAGTGGGCGGCAAAAGTATGCTTACAAATGAACGAATATAAGAATTTAATTAATATGAAAAGAAAAATATCTTTTTTATACTTAAGTTTAGAAATAAAAAAAGTATAAAAGTTATTCTGGGTTAAGGTTAATATTTAATTTTTCACTCTATCATAATTGAAACATAAAAATACTTTAAACTATACATTTAATACCTTTATGAGAGCTTGGTGGGTTCACGAGAGAGCTTTTTATATAAGAACTTGCGGACAGAACATCAAACAAATTTTGTTAAAACAATAATTGGCATAGATAGGCATATCTGATGATAATAAAATATGTTTCATTAAGTATATAACATACATTCACTGGCGGGTATAAACATTTCGCTGTCACCGAGCCTATAAAATATTATTTTATTTAAAAATATTTACAAAAAAAAGTCCATTGTTAAGAATGCGTGTCATATTAATCTTTGACCTTTTTTATGCATCATAAATTGATATCATATATATATTTAAGTCGATGATCAAGTGATGTTTATAGAAAACAAAATAACAAAAAAACAATTTAGGCTGTGGTCACGCACAAAAAAAAAAATTAGAAACAAGCCAAGTAGTCAATCAATTTTATAAGCGACCAAGTCATCGACAGTTAAATGACTTCATTAAGATGTGATAAAAGTATAAAAAAAATTACTGGGTTCTATAAATAGAATTGGCATAATATAATTTACGAGGACATGTCTTTCATAAAAAAAAAATTTTAAGGTGGCAGGAAAAACTAATCTAAAATTAATGCTCTAGTACAGGCAATTGAAAAAAAGTATTTTCAACAACAAGTAAGGGTGCTATATTCAGCCGTGTCGCATCTTATATACCCTTCACAACGTGTAGTCATGCAATAACAATTGTTTGTATCACCATTCATCTCATGTGAAATACGTACATACATATAAAACATACATACGTATATAAAAATATCCCATTCTAAAATTATAAATTTACATATATGTATGTTAAAAAAATTTTTTAAAAAACAAATTAGAAACGAATAAAAAAAATTTAAAAAAAAATTAACAAAATAAAAAAAATATTAAAAAAATATAAAAAATAATAATAAAAATATAAATAATAATTAAAAAAAAAATTAAATAAAAATAAAAAATTATTTTGGCTCAGCTGGGACTTGATGACATGTTCACTCTGACCAGTATATCACGTTTGTATGTATGTGTTGTATGTTTTGCTGTGAAAAAAAAACCAAGTGGTCGTGGTTTTTTCCTCATATCTCACTTGTTTATGTACCGATTTTTCTGATTTTCAATACCGATCTACTCCCGAATATTTCTGATATTTTAATACCTCACCCGGTTCCAAGCGATTTTTTGGGGCTTCAAAAAGTTGATTTCAACATACACACGGACAGACGGTCAGACTGACAGAGCTTAATTGACTCCCCTATTCATAAACTTTCAGAAAATATATACTTAATGGTGTCGGAAATGAAAATTGTAGAAATTTCACATGGAATGACAAACCTATATATACCTACTTTCACTTTTTTGTGAATCAAGGCATATTAATTAATCAGGTAATAGCAATTCGGAGAGAATTTTTTTGTTTTTATTTTTTATATATAAAGTTTGACATTTGAAATAAATAAGAGAGGAGAGAAATTTGTTTTTTATCTATAGACTTTGACAGCTGAAATTAAAAAAAAGTGAAGAAAAAAATAATCATTTCCCCTTCTTTTAATAAGTTAAACTTAAAATTAATTTTAAATGTAAACAGAAATGTTTCCAATTTATTTATTGTTAAAAAAATTTTAACTGCTTTCGTAGCCTTGAGTTTCAAATAAATTTCAATTGAAAATCATCATACATTTACTTGTCGATTTTTATTTATTTATTACTTATATTTAGTACTTTTATTAATATAAAAAATTAAATTTTGCAAATGGCGTTATTTTTATACCCTTCACACAGTGAAAAAGGGTATATATAGGTTTGTCATTCCGTGTGAAATTTCTACAATTTTCATTTCCGACCCCATAAAGTATATATTTTCTGAAAGCTTATGAATAGGGGAGTCGATTAAGCCCTGTCAGTCTGTCCGTCTGACCGTCTGTCCGTGTGTATGTTGAAATCAACTTTTTGAAGCCCCCCGACATAGGTTGGACCCGGGTAAGGTATTAAAATATCAGAAATATTCGGGACTAGATCGGTATTGAAAATCAGAAACATCGGTACATAAACAACTGAGATATGAGCAAAAACCCACGACCACCTCGATTTTTTTTCACAAAAATAACATTACAACAACAAATACATACATACAAACGTGTATACGGTTAGAGAAAACGTGGCATCGAATCCCAACTGAGCCAAAAAAAAAATTTTTTTAATTTTTAAAAAAATTTTTTTTTAATTTTTTTTTTTATTTTTTTTTTTATTTTTTATTTAATATATTATTTATATTTTTTTAATTATTTTTTTTATTTTTTTTTTTGTTTTATATATGTATATTATATATATAATAATTTTTTTTTTAATTTTTTTAATAGTTTTTTTTTTAAATCTTTTTTTTTTTCGTTTTTTTTAACATACATACGTGTACGTATTTCAAATGGGATGAATGGTGATACAAGCAACTGTTATTGTATGACTACACGTTGTGAAGGGTATATAAGATTCGGCATGGCCGAATATAGCACTCTTACTTGTTTTCAACTTCTTTTTATTTTATTTTAAAAATTGGTTTATTTTCTTTATTACACACTTTCATTATACATCAACTAATTATTAATTTCAAATTAAATTTTTTGAAATTTCGCACATGTTTTTAATCAGGAAAAACCTTGAAAATAATGCAATTTGTAAAACAATTTACATTTGGTTGTTAGTAAGAGTCTTTTTGATTAGTTGAAATAATTGAGTGGGTGTATGCAGCAAGTGTGTTAAAAAATTTCATATGCAAATACATTTTCTAATATTTAAAATATTTATCTAATTGCAACCACAAAATTTATAACTACACAAACTGTTTTAGACCTGAATTAAATTTAAAGACTTTTTTCTCTTATTATTTTGACATTTATCATCCTTTCAAGGACTCGAAAAGTGATACAAAGACCTTATATTTTCTTTATTTATCAATTCTGACGTTTCGTTGGTTTTTCCTTTCTCTTTAAAAGGGACTTAATATTTATTTAATCTGTAAATTAAAACATAAAATTTAAGTTTTCTCTACTTTACTCAACTCTTTGTTTAGTTTTGAAATACCACTTAAATAACGGGGCTTATTGTTCCTCTTTCTCTCACTTTGTGTGTGAGATCAGAAATTTGAATTTTTTTTGCGTTTGCTCCCATAAAGATAATCACAATTTCAGTTATTGAAGAGAATACAATTTTTTAATATAAAAAAACCAAATAAATCTACACACCCACACACGCTGTTTTGTTTATGTATGTAAAGCGTGATTTTTAAAGAGCTATAGAAAAGTTAAAAAAAAACATAAAATTCAGAAAAATTCATGAAATCTTTATTTGAATCGATAGTACCGTCCATATAATTTTATGTTTAAAGATTATTTCATGCAAATGTTGACCGTGTCTGCGCCTCAAATGGTCCATCCGCTTAGTCCAATTTTGGCATACTCTTTCCAACATTTCGGCCGGTATCTCATGAATAAATGCTTCAATGTTGTCTTCCAATGCGTCAATTGAAGCGGGCATGTGTGTATAGACATGAGCTTTAACATGATAGCTCCACAAAAAATAGTCTAAAGGCGTTAAAGTGCACGATCTAGGCGGCCAATTGACCGGTCCGAACGTGAAATGTTCACCGAACTCGCCTCTCAATAAGTCCATTGTTAAGCGTACTGTGTGGCATGTGGCACCGTCTTGTTGAAACCACATGTCATGCAGGTCAAGCTCTTGCATTTTGGGCAAAAAAAAGTTGGATATCATCTCACGGTAGCGCTCACCATTCACAGTTACGTTACGATTCGCATCTTTTTTGAAGAAGTACGGTCCAATGATGCCACCATCCCATAAACCGCACCAAACTGTGACTTTTTCTGGATGCATTGGTAGGTCTTGCAATGCTTCTGGCTGATCTTCACTCCAAAATCGACAATTCTGCTTATTAACGTACCCATCGAGCCAAAAATGAGCTTCGTCGCTGAACACAATTTTTCGATAAGAAGCGCGCGATGAACTTTCTTAACAGAGCACGCATTTTGATAATAAAATTCAATAATTTGCAAGCGTTGTTCGTTTGTAAGACGATTTCTGGTTAAATTATAGACCAAACTGAAGATGTTTGACAGTGAAACAAAACATTAAACGTGCGTCAGCTGTTTAAACCAGTGTTGCTAAAATGATAATAGCTAAAAAAAATCACCCTTTATAAGCATGTGTGTATATGTATGTGTATGAGATAAAATAATTAAAAAATTGTAACGCCTAAAACTCCTAAAATACTAAACCGATTGTAAATGAAAAATAAGTTTAGCAGAGACGCCCAACCATTGCGCCTGAGTGACATATTAACGCTTAAAACGTGATATTCATGTGGCAATATTTCATACAAGAATCTATTGGTTCGTGTATAAACACTGTACTCGAAACCTCAGGTTATCCTTGTCTCACACTATGAAAGAACACGAACAACCAAACAACTGAGTATGTTAAAAGGAAACAGTATCCAGAGACGTGAACAGTTGCCCAACATCTGTCTTAAAACGAGCATTAGTAACTGATCTAGAAGCCTTACCATGGCAGAATCTCTATTCCATGTGAACAATGCTGCCCGGTGGTAGGGTTGGTTTGGTTAGGATGATAGAGGTAATACAGTTCATTTTGCTTAAAATGTTTCAAAAATTTTTTAAAGGCGAAAGTAGCATTTTGAACATATGGAATAAATAGATTTGCTGACATATTTTTGCATTTTCATATTTTCTAATGTTATTTCTTTTGATTTCTGCTGTAATGTTCAGTGAAACTTATTTTTCCAACGTGCATATAGAGGAGTAACGAAGCAGACCACTACCCTCCCGGTTACTTTTCGAACCCGTTCGCTCCACAGTAAATACGTGCCTACCGACCGGTATCCCTTCCTTTACTGAGTCGCTTGCTACAGCCGGCATTTGCTCCAGACTAGAAAACGATTTCAAATTGCCGAATGATTGTCGACAATTCGCACCACACAGTTCTTTGTATTCCCTACAGCCTGTCTATGACACTTAGTCTAAAGCTAGAAATTTGCATATCACAAATGCGCTGCTGTTTTAGTATTCTTTGGGCACATTCTACAAACATTATCATCCTTGATCTTTGATCTTTTTTAGACGATATTTGAAGTTTTCTTGTCCTGTAATCAACGCAATTATCAAGCTCATTGTACTCCGACTAAAATAGAGTACCTTTATTGCACCAATGCCAAGAGCAACATCCTGTATACAATTGATTCCCTCCTTCTGTTTTCGTCCTAAATGTATAACTATTAATGACCTCCAACTTTAAGCTGTAATATTTTTGAGGTTAACCCTTACTTAACTTTATATGATAATTAAAATATGGCGTCTGTTGAAACCTAAAAAAACGAAGCAGAATAAGTACAAGCTATTTCTGTTTTTTACCAACTGACTTTTGTTGAAGACACCGAATCTTGTTGGAGTTGGTTAATCGAAGGGAGATTGTCTTTACTAAGGTGCCCATTCCTTAACGGCTGGATCGCCTTTATCCATTTAAGCTTGTGGATTTATGTGTCTGAAAACATTCATATCGACATGAAGCTCTCTTTCTGACAAAAATATTACAATAATTCTACCATTCGAGAGGGGGTATGTTCTATTCTAAAAATACAGGCAAAAATCATTTTCTTAACGTGTTGCATTTCAGTGTAACAAAGTATCTTTTTTTTACAGTTGTGTTATCTGTAAAAAAAATTTTGTGTGTGTTAAGAAATTTCCATTAAAACAAAAAAATAATGAACTACTTTATAAGGATGTTTGAAGACTAAAAAAATATCATACATACTTATTGCAAGTTTTCTTTGTTTGTAGAAAGGAAAACACCATTAGTTAAAAAATTATCAACTACTCATATAGGGCCACATATTTAACAGAGAATTATCCCTTTGATAATTGCTAGCAAGGACTCATCTTTTGTTTTTAGTGCACATGTTTAAGGATCAAATTGAAAGCAGAGTATGATGAGCGATTTAAAAACGTATAATGAGAGATTTCATCCACCGAGAGTGGGCTTTACTACTCAATTGCTGACTAAGCTCAAGTTGGGGAAAATTAAAATTATGCATACATTTTGGGATACCCTGTGTATATTTGATTTCCATTTACGCCGCTTTATTTACAAAACGAACAAATTAAAATTTAATCTTTATTTTAAATAAACTTTAAATGTCAACAACAATTTGTTGTTTTAGTAATTTTTTGCTCATATTCGACAATTGTTTTTTAATAAACATTGTTTCTTATTTATTGATTTTTATAGTCGGTCAGCTCTTGATATTGTTGATTCGCCATTTGAAATCGCGCCATTTAATTTGGAATTCTTTTCACAATTTAAACACTCATGTTGTCGTATTGTTTTTTTTTTTAGCTTTGCTTGCGGTGTGTTTCTATGTGCTTGTAGTTTGATTAAAGAACTTTGATAAAAAGAAAACAACACATTGTACAAGTTAATTAATACCAGACATTAATGAAAATAAACACGTTAAACAATTAACGCACATTCTGCTCGTAATGTGATTAATGAAAAATTCCTTAAAAATGTTCGTCAACAATTATGTTCCTCTCAATACTTGTACTGGACATGAAAAACGACAAGCCATTGAATTGATCTTGAAAATAATATAAACAATTTGATGTTTTTTTGCCTTTTATAAACATGAATATTTTTTGTAATTTAATGGGCCCTTAAATACTAACATATTTATTTATTTTTTTAAAAGCATGGCATTTAATCAAAAACTTGAGGGGAAAGTATTTGAGTATTAGCATATTTTGAAGTGTTACAGATGTATATTTTTGGGGTTGTCATCACTTAATTCCCTACAAGAACAGTGACAGTCATTTGACCGGTCATATGACTGTCACTGGGATGGATATATCGGTCAAAAGTTTCTATCAAGTTATTAAGGGCAAAATGAAAAAATTCATGGAAACTTTTGTGTACGTGTGATTTTGCATCTCCCTTTAACTTATGAGTTATATCGACTATTGAACATATATTTGAACTGCTCACTCCACTGCTGTTTGCTAATCAGCAATGATATAAATATCAGTCACATTTGACTAATCACACCTGATATATATACCAGTCATAGTTGACAAATCATACTTGATGAATATACTGGTAATAGCTTACGGGTATACATATTTTAATAAAACACAATTTTATTTTTTTAAATTAATTATTATATTTTATATTAAGTATTAATATTATTTAATCGTCGATGATTCCGGGCGGCTCATTTAAATCCTTGTGCATGATAAAGGTGTCCTTTGTATTACGGCTTGGATTACTAAAAAATTAAAAATTATGAAAATGTGGATATACATAAATAAATATAATTCTGCTACTTCTTTTACTTACCGTTTACTTCTTGTGTATTTTCTGCAAAGACTCGTCAAAAGATCCCAATTATTGGAAAACTAATTTAAGAAATATTTATTATTTTAATGTAAAAAACTTAATACTATTTCACAAAAATTTTTTGTTTTGAACGTCAAGAATTCAACAAAGATTAGCTGTCTCACTCTCTCTTATGCATTTTTTCCCGGTAACAGCAATTCAATATAAAATTGTTGCAAATGTGTTAGTACAAACAGTTTGTGTGTGTTACTTTCAGTCATTCATTTCTTGTAGGGTATAGCCCATTATAAATACATTTCTTTTAACCAGGATACGTTTTAATATCCACTCAGTTGACAGTTGTTTACTTTTAAGTTTCAATGAAAAATTTTCTTTTTTTTTATACCCTTCACACAAAAGTGAAAAAGGGTATATATAGGTTTGTTATTCCGTGTGAAATTTCAGTCAGTCTGTCCGTGTGAACGTGGCATCGAATTCCAGCTGTGCTAAAATTTTTTTTTATTTTTAACTTTTATTTTTTTTAATTTTTTTTTTATTTTTTTTACTTTTTTTTTTTTATTTTTTTATTTTTATTTTTTTTTTTATTTTTATACTTTTTTTCTTTTTTTTAATTTTTTTTTTAAATTTTTTTTTAATTTTTTTTTCTTTTTGAAACATACATACGTAAACTCAATATTACATATGGAAATTTCCATGTCATCGTACGTGACATTTGTACTCCTATAAAGTGGAATAATTTTTGCAAAACTAAGAGTAACTGAAACAAAATTAGATCTTTATGCTCCATTTATTAAAAAAAACAAATTAATTATATTCGAATAATTGTTGTCTAAAATATCGACATAAAACAGAAGTGATTTTGAGGTATGGAAATATGAAAAAAATCTGCAAATCTTGGGAGGTATTTTTTCTTTTTTTAATTTCTTACACTAAACCAAATATTTTCCTTTAAAATCAATCATACTTAATTAAAAGCAATCTTTAAATGATTTTGTAATAATTTCAATTTAATATCGTTCGTGACATATCGTACCTGACAGATTTTTCTCTAATAGTATTCTTGGGTAATAAAATTTATATTATGTTAAGAAAAAAAGTTAAATTCTAAATTAGGTGCTCTTGCGACTGTTCAAATACGAATGACGGTGACAAATAATGTTTTTTCACTACGTACGTGACATTAAAATAACATCCAAGGAAAATAAAAAAAAAAATACCGCTAATTGGACTCTATATTTTTTTGTTGTTGTTACTTTAATTTTAAAACATATTTACAATTACAATTTAGTCGCTAAAAAACAATAGTTGATTGCAATTCTTTAAAATAAGTCAAAGAGATAATCAGATTAAACTTATATTGACAAACTTTCTAGAGTTTTTATTTTTTACAGTCGTGGTTGACATATTCATGGAATTGCCCATATGTATGTTTTTATATGTATGTACGTATTTCATATGAGATGAATGGTGTTACAAACAATTTTTATTGCATGACTACATGTTGTGAAGGGTATATAAGATTCGGCACGGCCGAATGTAGCACTTTTACTTGTTTAATTTTTTAAAGTTTATTTACCATTCGAATAGTATAATAGTTTCTTTAAAAATATTTTTATTATTTGCAAAATTCCCAGAATTAGTATAACTCCATTCCTCCCCCAAAATAAGTAAAAGCTGTTCATATGTCATCATATATTTTTAATTCGAAAGCTTTATTGCCATTATAAAAATATTTTTTATAGCCATAAATTTCTTAAGCGCGAACCATTGTTTGTAGAATTCCTAATCAAAAATTAATGACACAATGTATTTTGAATTTAACCAAAAAAGGCAGAGATGACAGTTTGTCTCTGCAAATCAAATGTATCACTTTTTATTCAAGACAGGTTTTAAAAGAGTCATTATTTTGTTTACTTTTCAGAGCAAATATGGAAATGTTGTCAATATCTTTATCGATGTATATTTTATTTATTAATAATTCATTTTTGTTATAAGATTCTAATCAGGTGCTGCCAATAAAATCTATTAACAAACTAATTTAAACAAAATTATTTTATTAATTATTATTAATAACAAAATGCCAAGCCCGTCAGTAAGGCAAGAATTGACTGAGAAGTCCATATCTAGTTACAAGACATTAAAGTTGTTCTTACAGAATTAAATCTCATAACTTTAAGAGTAAGAGATAGTTGATTTGCAGATAATAAATATTTTCTAAATTATGTGAAATGGCTCAACTTCATGCCGGGGAAAACAAGAGCCTGTGAGGTGTCTCGAAAAAAATGTTTAAACAAGGTGTCCCATAATTTTTCTCTCCAGTGTAATTTGCCTATAAATTTTATTAATGATCACCGCTTTAAATTAAATTTTTATATTTGTAACGGAAACAAATACAGAATGCACATCGATTAGCCATGGAACTCACAACTTCTCAAGGACGTGGAATACAGAAAAAATTCGATTTCTTTGCCCATATTTCCAAGATTTCTAGGGTGTCTAGCTGCTAGCCTCGAGTTTGTATCAATGCATGATAGAGAAGGCTTCAGACCGGTTGTTCTAAAAAAAATATCGCCACTATTGCCAAAGGTATTGGAAATAAACCGTCAACGTCCGCTAGACGATGTCCTATTAAATTAAAAATGCCAAATTTCTGTCACTAGCGATATTTGGCAAATTGATGAAAGTTGTTTCCATACAAAGTGCAAACAGTATACCAGTATAGACTGACAATCGCGTCTAAACTACGACTAGATTGTTTGAAATCGTAACGATGAAGTAAGTGATTTCGAATTGAAATTATTATGAACGACTAGCGCCATTTTAATCTGCATGAATATTATGTATCATTGACAAAGTAAAATTACATCAGCTTAAAGGTGTCATCGGGAGATGTCACGGTGACTGGAGAGCGACTCAGAGCAATAATCGATGAGTTCCAATTGCTACATATTATTAAATTGGGCCTGGAGGGCAGGCATTTGTAACTGCATTAACTCCTCGCCCCACCATAGAGATTTTGTTTCATGAAGAGACATTAGATTCACTCAAATTCACTCCATGTTCCGTTATTTGCGCCGGAGTTATTTTAGAGCAGAGTGATAGTGTTTTTTTGGTTGGATAGGGATACAGGTCCGTTTTTAATGAGCAGTAGTTGCCACAAATTAAAAACTAGAACTGAAGGTCATTTGGTTTTAACAGGACAGTGAAACTGCACATACAGCTCGCTTAACAGCTCGCTAGACATTTGAAAGCATGCATTACCTTGTCGCCTTGTGTTATTATGACAATTTGTAGAGAACTGCAAGATAGTCTGATTTGACCACTGCTGATTCTTGTCTTTAGGGTTTTTGGTGTCACCGGTCTAAGTCAATAAGCCACAAACTCTAGAAGATCTTGAAGAAAATATTCGACAAGAGTGCGAGAGCATATCACACGAAGGCTTTTAAAGAATATATTTGACAAGTAAACGGCACTTATCCCACAAAATTCTGATGTAAAACATTTAAAAATCCTGTGAAAAGAATCAAAATGGTCATCATAAAAGGAGGTGTCCACTAGATCGATGACGTATTCAAAAACTGTTGAAAAGAACTTAAAAGCCATGTTTGAAAGAAAAATATGAAATAATGTTTCTTCTAGAAAATTAGTAAAAAAAAATCAAAAGTACGCTTTATATCGAAAAAATTTATATCAATTAGACTGCGCAACAATATTTATATATACTTTTTTTTTAATAAGGTTTCGACAACGGATTCGGACAGGAAATATCAAACAAAAAACCTGAGCTGTTGTTTTTTGTTTTGTGCATTCTTATGGAGAATCAGCATCAAAAATTGTGTAACCAAACATTTGAGAATATATATGTGGACACTTTTAGCTTTATAGATTATCAAAGTATAAGTCTTTTCTGCTCATTGTTGAAAAGGTTGTAAAAATATAAATTTAGAAATACCAAGTTAAACTTTTAAATAAAAATATTTGCCTTAAAATTCTACTCTAACACTCTGAAAAAACTAATATACAAAATTCAAGTCCTAGACCACAAATAACTCGAAACTTTGTATGTGCTTTTAAGGGTTAATATTGTAATTATTCAGACTAAAATGGCTTAAATGTCCACAATAAAATAAAATGTCCTCAAAAATATTAATTCTCAAGCAACATAGTACGGGAATTTAGTTTTTAAAAGTGACGTCGAGCAAATGTTAAGCCTCGCATTCGTGAAACTCAATTAACCCAACAATAAATTTTCTTATGACTTCTAGTCAGGTGGACTCAAAATTCGTTCTTGTTAACCTTGGTTGGCTGTCTTTTGGCCTTTCAAATGTTTAATCGTAACAAAAGTGTTAACAAACACTGCCTTGAAGTGTAAATTTACTACTGATGCATGTATTTTTAACACCTTTTCTTGTTGTTTGCCCTTTTTTTCAATAATGAAAATACATACAAGCATATCAGCGTTACCGCTGATTAACAAGCACTCCAACATCACTGATTATAAATTTGTTTGCTACTCGCATTTTTTGGCATGACGATAATAATTATTTCATTTTCTGGCAAACATTACTACTGTTATTCTTTTAAGGCATTTGTGAGCAGCGGACTTACTTATATTAACTAAATTATATTTATGACATGACATAATCATATTGGAATTTATAAAAAAAAAATATTAATATTGCAAACATCCGTAACGTACTATAAATGAAAAAGAAATAAAAAATTAACAATTTGATTGCTTTTTCTAATTAAGTTTTTTTTTCATTTACTTATGTATTTGTATAACTAATAAATATATGTATGAAAAAAAGTAACTACCACTGTGAATATCAGTGGTTATTATACTATTACAATACTACTAAGGACGGTTATTACATTTTGGCGTTTATACAATTCTGTCGGACGCATAAACAGTTTGTGATTATTGCAACTTAATTTTAACACACCAGGTACGATGATGATGCCTATAGCGTATCGCTGGCATTAGGTACGAGTAAAGCTATAATAACAAACTTTTCAAGCTATAGGTGACAGGTACTTATATACGTATGCCCAACTGGCATGATGTTCGCTGTAAAGGTTTGATCTTCCCCTCATTAAATCATAATCCCAATTCCGTTAAATATTTCGACTAGGTCAAAAACCCCATCCGAAATAAATCAAATAAAAAAAACTTTAATCAATAAAACAGTTTCTGATAATATAAATTATTTTCTGACCATAAAAAATTTGGCAAAATTTTATATAAATAAAAATGTTTCTTTTTAGAAAACATTTTTCAATATTTTGATTTTATTAATATTTTGAAATTTTTTTAATTTTATTAAACAACTTTTAAAACATTCTCAAAAATATTATTTAAATTTTTAATCAGGCTTGAGTTCATATTAATATTCTTTATTTTTACAAAGAATTTTTTTTTAAATTGTGATAAATGAAAGAATAAATCTTGAAAAATTATATTTTTACCGACACTAGCCGAGTGGAATGCATTTTCGAAACCAGCTACGATTTCATCATCAGCACTCTCTGATCAATTAACATAAGTCCCGTGAGTTAAATAGATGATATTTACAACCAACATGTAACCACCGATCAGAGAGTGCTGATGATGAAATCGTAGCTGGTTTCGAAAATGCATTCCACTCGGCTAGTGTCGGTAAAAATATAATTTTTCAAGATTTATTCTTTCATTTATCACAATTTAAAAAAAAATTCTTTGTAAAAATAAAGAATATTAATATGAACTCAAGCCTGATTAAAAATTTAAATAATAGTTTAAACAGAAAAGTTCGACAAAATAAAAATTCAATTCATTCTCAAAAATGTTTTCGGTTAAAAAATTGTTTTTCTTTGTACAGAACACACATGTGACCTTCTCCGAGAAAATGGAGCTGTGCGTCGAAAAACTGGTTTGGACTTAAGAGTGGATCCTGGTACCTAAAAGGGTGTAGAATAAGACAAAATAGGTTAGATTTCTGATAAAAATTTATCTACCCCATAAAACGAACTTGAGAAAATCGATAAAAATGATAAAAACATAATTTTTTTTTCTGGCATGACATCACCAAAGTCGGCACCCAATCATAACTAACCATACCAAATCGCATCTACCAACTGAAGATGTGTTCACAGTGATAATGCGTTATGAAACTTTAAGTGCGTTTTTCTCAAAACTTGACTTTCACACACTAGGTCCATTTTCTCGGAGAAGGTCACACATACATATATATTTTTATACAGAAAATATTTTTTAAAAATTAAGGTTAGGTTAGGCTGAAAAAGAGGGACACTAAAAGCCCAAACCCTCTTAAAAACGAAATTTTCCTAACAAAAATCATAATTCCAATATCGTTTAGATCTTTACTAAGTCATGAACCCCGACCCTTTAATGTAATTTTATAGGGATTTCCAATTCGAACTCCTTAGGTATTTCACGCCCAAACGCAGTTCATTAACAAAAGTAGTGTTCCAAAGTCATTCGACAGTTTTATGCTAACTAGATGAGTTCTCATCTTCGTGTGATCTTTTGCTTTAATATTTCAGATGCCATCTTTGATTTTGAATTTTCAGAACTTATCTGTATTGTACTAGTCAATTCGTTACATTTGATATCCATAGTTGAGAAAAAAATTATTCGTCATTTTAATAAGGGCGCCATCTTGAATTTTAAATTAATTAACTGTATTCTACCGGCCAAGCCCTTTGATTTTATACCAATATAGAGTACATATTGGTACAATGTTCATTATTAAATATGAGCCAGATACAAATTTATTGCACGCGATTTTGAAGTAGCGGCCATCACTGATTTTAAATCTTTCAATAATGTATTATATTTCCCTAGTAAAATACTTTTATTAGATATCTATACTGACTGTGTCAATATATAAGCTAAAAACCCGATTTTAATTTTCCGTGCTTCTAGTTCTGTTCTCTTTAGTTCTTCTTAGGAATAATTTTCGAGACTACGGCTTAAAATTTAGTGTCTTTATCGTATTCAAAAATATTCTTAGAAGCTTTTAAAGAGATATATTGTGTCTATAAACGTGTCTATAAAATATCTTAAAGCTAAAAAATTTTATTTTTTGTGGTGAAAATAAGAAAACACATAAGCAGTCGTGTTTTTTGCTCATATCTCAGAAACTTATTGGACTATTGTACTGGATTTGAATAGCAATTCATAGCCACGTATTCTAAAAGTTTATTTCAACCAACACACGGACAATTGACTACCCTAGTCATAAGCTTTCGGAAAATATGTATGTACTTTATGACAGAGTAATATTTACCCTTGGTACCATAGGAGAAGGATATAAAAACAAATTAAAGAAACACATTAATTAAAAAATAAATAAATAAAACAAAAATTTATTAAACACACTTTCATAATTTTTTTAAATATAAGATGATCACATTGTTAAGGTTTGAAAATCCACAATTTTTTCATTGTTTTTACCACAAAAAAAACTCAATAAATAATAATAAAATATGAGGGGATGCACTCACTAAAGCCAGCAGTCCCAAAGTAGTAGCTTCCTTCAATCTGAATTTAGCACAAAATGATTCAATATTGAAGAGCACAAGCAGTAACAGCAATAAAAAATCCAACAAAAATGTAAAAAATTAAATATCATACAATTTTTGCACTTGTACCTCAAAGAATTTTTATTTTTTTGTAGAACGTTATCAATTAAATAACAATATTTACAAGTAGATGATGTGCCTCGACTGCCAGTACGCATACAAGGAATTGAGGAACTGGGTTAATGAGTTTTCATTTCATTTTAATAAATGTATTAAGTATAAAAAAATAATAATAATAATGTACAACAACAAAAAAAATGTATTTAATTCATGTCTTGCATACAAATAAGAGTAAATATTTATTAAAGCAATAAAAATGGAAAATTTAAGTGCATGTAAATGAATGAGTGGATGGCTAAACAATTGATTGAAATTTTAATTTTTTTTATTATTTCAATTGCGATCCCTTTTTGTTTTTATACCCTTCACACAGTGAAAAAGGGTATATATAGGTTTGTCATTCCGTGTGAAATTTCTACAATTTTCATTTCCGACCCCATAAAGTATATATTTTCTGAAAGCTTATGAATAGGGGAGTCGATTAAGCTCTGTCAGTCTGTCCGTCTGTCCGTGTGTATGTTGAAATCAACTTTTTGAAGCCCCCCGACATAGCTTGGACCCGGATGAGGTCTTAAAATATCAGAAATATTCGGGAGTAGATCGGTATTGAAAATCAGAAACATCGGTACATAAGCAACTGAGATATGAGCAAAAACCCACGACCACCTCGATTTTTTTTTCACAAAAACAACATAACAACAACATACATACATACAAACGTGTATACTGGTTAGAGAAAACGTGGCATCGAATCCCAGCTGAGCCAAAAAAATTTTTTTTTTAATTTTTTAAAATTTTTTTTAAATTTTTTTTTATTTTTTTTTATTTTTTATTTAATATATTATTTATATTTTTATTATTAATTTTTTTTTAATTTGTTTTTATTTTTTTTTGTTTTATATATATTATATACATAATAATTTTTTTTTTTAAATTATTTATTTTTTAAATTTTTTTTTTAAATTTTTTTTTTTTTTTGTTTTTTTAACATACATGCGTGAATTTATAATTTTACAATGGGACGTTTTTATATATGTATTTTTTTATATGTATGTACGTATTTCATATGGGATGAATGGTGACACAAACCACTGTTATTGCATGACTACACGTTGTGAAGGGTATATAAGATTCGGCACGGCCGAATATAGCGCTCTTACTTGTTTTTTTTTAATTTTGCACAAAATTTCCCAGTTTTGACATTGAAGTTAATTAATAACAAAAATCGAGTCAGAGTCATCAATTTGTGTGTTCAAGTTTTTTGGGACAAAAAAAAATAAACAGTCATCTGTTCTATTTACAGAAAATAAAATAAAACAAAAACAACAAAAATATGTTTATGTTGCAGTTTATTATTATTTTCAAAATAGCTTTTGAATTGGAATGTTATTGATTGACAGTGGGTTAACAAAGTTAAACACAATAATTAATACGATTATTCCTTAATATGATTATGAAAAATTTTCTTAAAGAAATATAAAAATATTTGAAAAAAAAATTATAAAAAATAATTTCAATAAATAAAATAAATTCAAACACAAATATTATCAAAAGCTTTAATTAACAAAATCTTCATACCCAGCAAACAAATTTTGCACTAGTTCAATATGAATAACATTTCTCATTACTTCTAATTCATAGGTGTAAGAGGAGGCATGAGGAATGCCTTCTAAAAATCCAAAATAGGTAGCCTTTAATAATGTGCTTCAAAATACATGCAAATGCATGCAAAATATCTTATACCATAGACAGACGACAGCGCTAATTTGCATTAAAAGTCTTAATTCAAATTAACTATTGAATTATCCCCATTCCAATGTGTATTAGATTTCACGTAAATGCACTAAATCAAATTGAATTTATACTGCATTTAGCAATTTCAATATGGCAATACGGTCGGCAAAAAATTAAAAAATCAAAAATGTAAAATAAAAATAGATTCGATATGTTGAAATTTTTTACATATTTTTTGGAATGCCTTTCTGTTTAGGCGGAAGTTTTCCTTAATACTGGTATCGTCCATCGTAAGCACGTCACTCTCCCAAAAAGTGCTGTTACGGTCCTTAAAAAAAATACCACATACCTACATACATACATATGTACATACATTATAACCTCCATGAAAAGATACCATTAAACCTACGAATTTCCACAATTCCCTTTCTCTTATTTCAGAGTGTCCTTCTGCCATCCCAACTTGTAGGAACATGTTCAGATTTGTGATTGCTAGTGCATTTACAATTTTTACAATTTTTACTAAATGCAGAAACAGTCGTGTGTCACAGCAAAATTTTAATTTGCATCAGTGAGATTTTAATGCAAATTAACGCTGTCGTCTGTCTATGGTATGTCATGTAAAGAAACATTTTTAACTCATGAAACATGAGTTTCTTTTCATCTGCTATGAATACGTTTCATTCTTCTGAATTGGAATTGGATGAAGCTTATTTATTATTCATATTCATATAAACAAATGCTCTCCAATGACTTGTTAATGTTAATATCATGCATGTTTCACCTAAATTGAACTACTTTATAATGGGTTGAAGTCATGCATTCTATTTCATGTCTTTTTTGCTGGGTATTTTTGACGTTAGATAAAGTGGTCTTGTGTAAAATAACCTTTGTTTGAGTTTTTAATTTCGTCTCTTTTTTATTTGGTATCAATAACTTAAGTCACGCACAACTTTGTATTGAAAACATATCCTCTTTAGTTAATAATCCAGAAAAGTTCATATTTTGTTTGGTATTCAACAAAAACTGCAATTTTTGACTTAACCCCTTTCCTTTTGGCTAACATCAAAAATAATTAAAAAATTATTTTCCACAAATTTTTGACGTTTCTGTAACACATGTACCACAATTTTTTCAAAGAAAATTTCGTAAAATTTTCTAAAGTAAAGTAAAAATTTAAAATTAAATTTTTAAAAATTTCTTAAAGTAAAAATTGTTGTTATTTCTTACACATAAAATTCATTAGACATTTCTTCTTAATATAGAGTAAATAAAATTTAAAAAAAAATATCAATTTGAAAATTAAAAAAAAAATAGAATTTTGACTTTATTTTAGTAAAATTTTGATCTTTTTTTTAATAGAACAACTTATATATACTAGGTGGCTCAAAAGTTGTCATCCGATATTCTTTGACTTTTTTTAATAAATGAAAAATTAATTTTTTAATTTTAGCCAGGCTTGAGTTTATTTTATTCTTTTTTTTATTAATAATAAAGGGTCCGCCTTTATTATTAAAAATGCTATAAAAAAAGTGTAGCTTCCCTGCTAATTTTCAAAAAAAAATGGCCCAATTATGCCTCTGGACCAAAATCCGCACCAAACAGTGACTCGTTTTGGTTGTATCGGCTTTTCAATGTATGCGTGCGGGTTTTCTGTGCCCCAAAAGCTTTTTTTTTTGTTTACATACCTTTACATACCCGCCAAGATCGAAATGAGCTTCATCTGAAAAGATGATTTTTTTTTTGCCAAATCGGCCAAAGTAATGTCGCAATATTTTCCAGCGTTGTTCAAGCGTATACACAACCATATTCGTTAAGCGAAAGCATAAAATTAATCAAATTAGACATGAGCTAAGTGTTGCCATTCACGAAATAAGCACTAGTTGAAAAAAAACGTTAGATGGCGGACCTATTAGAATAATCTGAAAAGGTTTTTTTTTTGTAAATTTAACGTCATTCAAATGGCCTCCATGACTTCTTCTGCAGGAACGAATTCGATGTACCCAATTTTCGTGCACCTTTTCCACTAAATCAAGTCGTATGTCATGAGTGACGCGTTCAATATTGACTTGTAAAGTTTTAAGAGAGTATGGTTTTTTTTAGAATGACTTTAATTAACCCCACAAAAAAAGTCTAATGGGGTGAAATCACAACTTCTTGGAGGCCATTCAATATCACAATTTCTTGAAATAATCGAATCTTCAAACTTTTCCCGCAATTATTCAATTGTTGCATTTGTTGTACGGCACGTAGCCCCGTCTTGTTGAAACCAAATGTTGTCAAGATCAACTTCTTTCAATTTTGGCCATAAAAAGTTGGTAATCATCGATCTATACTGCTCTCCATTGATTGTAACGGTGATTCGAAAGAAGTACGGACCGTTGATTCTACCAGACCAAAAACCACTCCAAACTGTCATTTTAGATGTTTTATTGGCATTTGAACAGAAAACTTGTAAAGAAAATGTAACCTCAAAATTTTCAAGAATTCGACCAATAGCGAGCAAACTTGAACGATTATTATGACCATACAATTTCAAAAGCGCACGAAAAGTTGCAATTGGAAAACAATTATTTTGATAATAAAATTGAAGAATATGTAAATGTTATTCTTGTGTATATATCTTCATGATGAAATTGTAAACACTACTGAAGACAATGAAAAACAAGTAACAGTGCTATATTCGGCCGTGCCGAATCTTATATACCCTTCACAACGTGTAGTCATGCAATAACAATTGTTTGTATCACCATTCATCTCATATAAAATACGTACATACATACATACATGTTAAAAACATAAAAAAAAATATTACAAAAAAAAAATACAAAAAAAATAATACAAAAAAAAATTTCTAAAATTTTTTTAAAAAAATTCAAAAAAAAAATATATAAATAATATATTAAATTAAATAAATTTGTTTTGGCTCGGCTGGAATTCGATGCCACGTTTACTTTAACCAGTATGTATGTATGTTGTTGTTGTAATTGTGAAAAAACGAGGTGGTAGTGGTTTTTGCTCATATCTCAGAAAGTTATGGGGCGATTGTGCTGAATTTCGATAGCGATTCATTCCTGGATATTTCCAAGAGATTGATACCATATAGAAATCTGAGGAACATATAGTTGCTTCTAAAAGTTGATTTCAACCAACACACGGACAGACGGACAGACGGTCAGGGCTTAATCGATTCTTCTATTCATAAGCTTTCAGAAAATATATACTTTATGGGGTCGGAAATGAAAATTGTAGAAATTACAAACGGAATGACAAACCTATATATACCCTTGTACACTACAGATGAAGGGTATAACAAATGACAGATCATGACATATTACAAATGGCCAAAATGTCACTTCAATATCATATCATCCGTATTGAAAAACATTATATTTATACATATGTATTCATATATTTTATTTATCAAATCAAAACTTTAAGATAATTTTTATTCAGTAAACAAAAATTATTCAATAAAAATAAAACAAACGTTTTCCTAAAACAAATTTATTGAACTTTAAAATTTGATAAAAGCATTAAGTATTTTGGCATTTTCTTGTATACCCTTCACACAGTGAAAAAGGGTATATTTATATAGCTTTGTCATTCGGTGTGAAATTTCTACAATTTTCATTTCCGACCCCATAAAGTATATATTTTCTGAAAGCTAATGAATAGGGAAGTCGATTAAGCTCTGTCCGTCTGTCCGTGTGTATGTTGAAATAAACTTTTTGAAGCCCCCCGACATAGGTTGGACCCGGGTAAGGTATTAGAATATCAGAAATATTCGGGAGTAGATCGGTATTGAAAATCAGAAACATCGGTTCATAAACAACTGAGATATGAGCAAAAACCCACGACCACCTCGATATTTTTTTCACAAAAACAACATTACAACAACAACATACATACATACAAACGTGTATACTGGTTAGAGAAAACGTGGCATTGAATCCCAGCTGAGGCAAAAAAATTTTTTTTTATTTTTTTTAAATTTTTTTTTTTAATTTTTTTTTTTTTTTTTTATTTTTTATTTTATATATTATTTATATTTTTATTATTATTTTTTTTTTTTAATTTTTTTTTTAATTTTTTTTTTATTATTTTTTTTGTTTTATATTTATTATATATATTTTTATTATTTTTAAAAAAATTTTTTTTTAAATTTTTTAAAAAAATTTTTTTTTTATTTTTTTTTTAACATACATAAATTTATAATTTTACAATGGGATGTTTTTATATATGTATTTACGTATTTCATAAGGGGAATGGTGATACAAACTACTGTTATTGCATGACTACACGTTGTGAAGGGTATATAAGATTCGGCATGGCCGAATATAGCGCTCTTACTTGTTTTTTTGTAAAACTGTCTTAGAGTTTCACTGAATATTTTTTAATTGCATTTGTTCGCACGCAAAAAAAAAATTAAATACACATACTATTTTAGCAATTGGCAATAAATTTAATTATCTGTTTTCTGGGTGTAGTTGTACATAGTCATATCCAAAAAAAGGAGAAACTCTCCTCCATCATGATTCAAAATTTGCTTAAAAATATAACGATAGAGTAATAATCAATACAACTATCAAAAGTAGCAACAGAAAATTCATTACAAAATATGGAAAAAGATCATACTAACGATGGTATAAAATGTCTGAGAACTAAACTCCAGTTTTTAAAACGACAATGAAATCTTGTGAAAAGAAGAACAAAAAGAATGAAGTCATGTTGCACCATAAAATCGCAAAAGTTCCGTATAAAAACAATTTAGATAAAAACTAAAAATGCAAAATAATCTACAACAAAAGCATGTTAAGAATCTACTTTAAAGAGATTAAATGGAAATAAAAAAAAATAATCTCTGGATTTTTTTTATATTTTTTTCATTTAAAAAACAACATTGATCGCAACTTGAGGGGTGCTTTTCAAACGCATTTTCGCTAAATACCAGAGAAGAGACAAAAATGCGAACAATGTCGAATACAATAAAATGGGAGTAGGCAATTAATAATAAAAATTTTATTTAATTTATCATTGAATGTACAACGAAAAATGATCTAAGAATATGACAACATGACTAAACAGTAAGAATATAAATAAACGGTTTATCAGGAAGCCCCAGAGTTGTTTATTTTAACATTTTTTTTCATAGTATGACTTTTGTTATTGTAATAGATAACACCTTCATTGTTACACCATAGAAACAATAACAATAACCGCAAATGTTGTCAAATCAGAATTACAGAATGTTGTGCATAAAATAATTTAAATGATACTTTTGTGATCTTAATTGTTTTGTACCAAAATTATATCATGCACAAACCGAGGGGTATTGGGAAATGGTATACTTCTATCATATTAAATAAAAGTATATATTTTTAAATGAACTAACTCTTATAAGTATTTTAATGAAGACTAGAAACGATAATTTGCTTTCGGTATGCTCCTAGAGTGGTTCAGAAGTACTGCATATTTTGGGAGTATTTATATAAAAATATTTTAAGTACACAAGAACTCTTGTTGCAGTTTTTAAGTAAATACATTGTGGTATTTTTTTATTGTTTTTTCTTTTGCTGTTTTTGTGCTGATTTTACAAAAAAAAAAAACAATAATTTGCTTCTGTGTCTGTTGTGCGCATTACGAATAAATGAGTAATCGATTTAAATATTTCGTTTTTATTTAATATGCACCGCTAACTCTCGCAATTCCTCAATAACTCCCTTGGCACAAAAATAGCACCAATAACAATGACATAAACACGGCAAGTCCGATTGTGTCTGATGCTCGATCTCTATATGTTACTCCCAATTTATTTTATTTATTTTTTTATTTAATCAATTTACAATACACAACATGCATACACATCTCGAAAATAACAACGACGCCGCCACAACACAATTTATCGAATAGTTAATGAATCAATTGTTTTGAATTTTCAATTTGTTATTTACCCTGTGCATTACTTTAGTGCAGCTCTCGTTACAAGCAATAATATGTCGTCATTGGTATTTGTAGTATGATTCAAAGTTCAACACCGTTAAATCGGAAACTTGCAGTTGGTTTAGAGTGTGCCAAACTAGTTGAGCGTACGTTTATCTTTTAAATATTTCTGTAAGTATTTCATTGTTTATGTAACTTAAACACATACATAGATTCCACTGCAGGTGTAGGAGAAAAAAAAAACAACAGAATCTTTTGAAAGAGAAATAAAATGTATAAAAATAAAATATATATTTTTATATAAGAGTAAATTATCACTAGAATTGACACTCACCCAATGTAAATAAAAATGATTGACAAAAAAAGAAAAAAACAAGTCAGAGTGCTATATTCGGCCGTGCCGAATCTTATATACCCTTCACAACGTGTTGTTATGAAAATAATTGTTTGTATAACCATTCATCTCATATGAAATACGTATGTACATACATATAAAAAACATATATGTATTTAAAAACATCCCATTGTAAAAGTAAAAATTTATGTATGTTAAAAAAAAAAAATAAAAAAAAATTTAAAAAAAATTAAAAAAAAATTTAAAAAAATATATAAAGATATAAAAAAAGTTTAAAAAAAAATAAAAAATAACAAAAATATAAATAATAAATCTATATATACAAAAATGAATCCCTTTTTCCCTTGGTCACGGCATCACGCGTGAATGGCTGGACCAATTTCACTAATTCTTTTTTGTTGTATTTGCTATTATTGGGTGAAGGTTCTTATGTAAGAAAATAATAATAATGTGTCACTGGCAGTAATATTCACGTAGTTGGCATTAAAACAAAGAAACGTAGTTTACATGATCTTTGCAAATATATCGGTCGGAGTTGGTCTGTGGTCGGAGTTATAATAACAAAATACCTACATAATTCATTTACCATTTCTTAGTGTACTTTTCACATCGGTTTCTACAGGATAATTTGTACTGTGTGTTTTTTCTGAAGTGTTTGTTAAACGGCTAGCATTTGCAATGTCGATAAATAAATAACAAGGGCAATCGCTAAGTGTTTGTGGCATTAATCTTGAATATTCATGTTTTTCACATGGCCATTTATATGTCGCCTGTTTCCATGTCGGAATACCAAGAACACTATTTATATACGCTCCAGAAAATAAAACTAAGAATATTGTGTATCATAAAGCATTAAAATAATAAACACTTTGTTTTTGGAATAATTTTGGTTTATTAATATACAACCGGCTATACTTAATAAAGAAATTAACTTAATTCAGATAAAAAGGTAACAGATATTTCTTGATTATTAAAGAAATTAACTTAATTCAGATAAAAAGGTAACAGATATTTCTTGATGGTACGAAGTTCGCCGGGTCAGCTAGAATAAAAAAAAAATTTTAAAAAATAAAAAAAAATTTAAAACAAAAAAAAAAAAAAAATTAACACATAAATAATATTTAAAATAAGAAAAAAAAAATTAATATAAAAAATTTTTTTTTTGGCTCAGCTGGGAGTTGATGCCACGTTGTTGTATGTTGTTGTTGTTGTTAAAAAATAAACCAGGTGGTCGTGGTTTTTGGTTTTCAATACCGATCTACTCCCGAATATTTCTGATATTTTAATACCTCACCCGGGCCCAGGCGATGTCGGGGGCTTCAAAAAGTTGACTTCAACATACACGCGGACAGACGGACAGACCTCCAGAGCTTAATCGACTCCCCTATTCACAAGCTGTCAGAAAATATATACTTTATGAAAATTGTGGAAATTTCACACGGACAAACCTATATACATATACTCTTTTTCACTGTGTGAAGGGTAGAAAAATAACTATATATGGGGAAAACGTTAAAATTTCGAAAGCAAAAAAAGAGCAACTCATAAAAATCTTTATCATTGACTTCACTTCATTATCTTGTGAAAAGTATCTAAATTTTATAGAACAAAACTGGAGTTTTAGAAGCTTTATAGGATGATATTCACTATAACTATGACAAAAAAGGTATATAAAACTAAAGTCCACATAACCTATAATTTAAATATAATTTAAATAATAATACCATTGCAATCCTATACAGAAAAAAATAAATATGAACTTCAATTACGAAATTAATATTATTAATTAAAAAATTATTTAATTTTGCTCCAATCATCAAAATAATACTATTAATTAAATGAACATTTATAATTTTAATTGAACAAATATTAAGAAAAATATTAATTAAACAGCATTAAATAAAAATATGAATTCAAATTTCCATAGTTTTCAAAAATGATTTTAATTAATTTAATAATGTCTATAATTGATATTTGGTACATATTTATAAAATAAAATCATTTATTATATCAATTACACTGCTCTACAAAAAATAATTTTTTGTCTTCCCATTTAATAAAACTATGTGGACTATATGGATTTTGATGCGCTGAACCCAAATCCGTTGTCGGGTTTTTTCCATCAGATCGGAATTTTTTTTATGGGCGTGGCAAATTTTTCCCCCTTAATTACTCAGGTACGGAGACATATTTCATCCTAACTAGAGAACCAGTCATGTGATTTTCAAAAACACCAGAAGTTGTGTAACAAAATTATATTTATTTTAGTCAAATAAAAATTTTCTCTATCTCTTATCGTTTTGGAATTATTCAAAAATTAATGGAGAAAAAAAATTTTTTTCGTGCAAAATTCGTAATATTTTTCAATTTAAAAATGGAATTAAAAAAAATATGAAGCAAATATTCAACATTTTAAACTTTTTTCTGAGAGCTACTTATCTTAAAAATCAAAAAAGCCATAAACCATAAAAATCGGTTAAGAAATATAGATTTTATTGTCAATTTACCACAGGTACCCAATATTGTAATGCAACCATCCGTACATATGATATATGTAACATTTCGTTAGGTGAGCAGGTAATGGAACTAAAGTACAACGCTATTTTGCATAGTTCTTGGAGTTAAGATTTTATTAGGGTAGATTCTAGTATTTATTGTATAGAAGCTGATGGACAATAAGTGAGTCACTTTTAATTTGAATATCGTGCGGTTAAAATCGGCAACAGTCAATAGATCTTATAGTGTACTTTGATATTGTGTAAAGAAATAAAGCAATTAAAGAATCCACAAACGCTTTCATATTAAAAAATGTCAAGGATTTGTAACAAATCCCCAAATTTATTTTGTTACGTATGTGGCGATCTAACTTTAAGTTCTCAACGGGAGACAATATCTTCCAAGATTAAAAATGCTTATCGCCGTTATTTTGGGTTTCCTATCGATGACAGAGATAAAAATTGGCTGCCATAAATATGTTGTAGTAGCTGTGCAAGTTCTTTAAGAGGTTGTTTAAAAGGAAGTCATAAGCCTTTGCCGTTTATGAAGCCAGCGATTTGGAGTGAACCACAAAATCTTCAAAATGATTGATACTTTTGCCATACTAAAACATGTGGGTTTACGAAAAAACCAAAAAATGAAGTTATATATACAAATACATGCGTCAAACAACCAGTTTACCAGGGGGCTAATTCTCGCAGTCGATACCGTGCGAAATTTACTCGAAGTTGAATTTTTTTTTAATTTTGGGATTCTCGCACTCGCTATCGAGTAAGTTGTATCGCACTCGATAGCGAGTGTACGATCAAATGTAACCGTGCGAGTTTTATTCGATACCAAATTTGGTGTCGAAATTTTATTTTTTAATAGTTCGTTGGATAACAAGTGTTTATTTAAGATTTTAATTGTTATATTAATTAATTATTCGTATAGATTTTCGTACTTTTTTGTATTACTCCCTTTTTTTGCACCTTTGTAAAGGAGTTTTTACACAAACTCTAACGAGTAACTTAATGGTTTATTGTTTTTGTTAAAAAGTAAAAAATAATTATTCTTGTTTGAACGCTTTACAAGTGCTACAACAGTTTTTTAAAATTTAACACATTTTATTTATTTCGGTACACGCAAACAACAAGAAAATGTAAGTTAAATCTTTAATAAGTTTTATGCAAATTAAGTAATTTATATTAATTATTAGGTCGAATATAACAAAAATAAATTTCAGACAAAAACAAATTTTTGCTGAGTTTATGTATGTCTGAGCACAGCAATTTGGCCAAAGGCGTTTTACCAAATACATGCCAAGGAAAAGCTGCTGCTAACAGACTTTGGGAAACTTTAACTAATAAATTAATTAAATTAATTAACTATTTAATTAAATTTTTACACCTAATTTTTACAAATCAAGGGGATGTATATTTACTCATTGTTTGGCAAGCCCAATGGATCACTTGTTAATCGGATTTTCCTTCTAATTGCATTTATATCACACTCAATCTCAGACTCTGATGACGAAGAAAAAAAATTTACGTCCATGACCGCGATTAAAAAACGAAAAACTTTCAAAATTATAAAACAAATTCGCAATTCTTTTGATAAATTATTTAATTTCTTTGTAAGCATATTTTTTTTGTTTACATATTTGTAGTGTTGGTTAAGGCTTTTTTTATCTTTTACAACACTTTATTAAAAAATCGATTCGCAAGGTAACGAGTGCCATCATCAGAAAAACTCGCACGATCGAAATTAATTTCGATACGAATTTATTTCGATCACGAGTCCCGGAATTAGCCCCCAGTTTACAAATAAATTTTTACCTCCATTGCCTCCTACAGTAACCTTAACTTAACGAGTAAACCTTATTTTTCGAATTAAACTAATATGAATAACTAAGTTCGTAAATTAGGGCTCTCAAAAAATAAGTCTGAGCTTTTTGCATCCCAATTAAAAAATATTTTTTTTTGATATTTATATATTCTTACTATTTATATATGGCACATATGAATCTATATTTTTAATAACATTTCGTTAATTATATAACAATAATTTAGTATAAGAAGTAGGGTTCCACAAGTACACATACTATACCATATCGAAAGCCGGAGATCCAAAAATAATTGGTAGCATCAACGACCTAGATATAAAGGAATATTTACCGGTAAAAGGGCTTGATCTGACAGAGTGAAGATATTCAACTAACTTACCTACTAATATGAGAATTCTGAGGAATGTAAGGGGATACAATAATTATTGGATTTGGGCACATTAATCAATGAAAGCGAAATCATTTATTATATTTAAAACCGAACATATTTTTTATATGTATGTCCATTTACCAGAACTTACTCTTGCAGATTGTCCACTATTTTTTATTACTCAGCTCCTTGGATAAAATTAAATTTATTCAACAAAATTAAGTTCTGAAAAAATTTCATTTAAAATAAAATTTTTTATTTTTATTTATTTTTTTCAACTGACGGAAATCTTTTTGTTTTTTGAAAATATTTAATATCAATCAAAAAAATTAATTAAATTAATAAAAAATATATTTAGAGTATATACAAAAAAGTACAAATCAAAAAGTTAATAATTTAAAAAAATTGAGGAATATTTTTTTCTGTGTATAATTTAAAGCTACCCTCAGGAATATTTTTAACTACTTCGGACAACTTTACTGGAAATACTTATTGCCTGCATCTTTTAAACGAAGAATTTCATATGGATTAATAACTCACTTTAACTTATGATTTAATTTATCATTTAACTAAATATATTAAAACTAATACATATTTTAAAGGGCATTCATTTATAAAAATCATCTCAAAAATTTAAATATGTACTTTCCTGAAAAAAATTATAAAAACAGACATAAGCAATTTTTCCTGATTGCCAGAGACACTTAGCCAAAAACAAAGCCACAAAGTAAGGGAGACAATATTATAAAATCAGCTGAAACTGCGCATTTTATAACTCGTTATATAGAAAAAAATAAATATGAATTTAAATTACGAAATTAATACTATTAATAAAAATTTTCTTTGATTTTGCTCCAATCATCAAAATGATACTTATAGTTAAATAAAAACTAATAATTTTAATTGAAAAATAATTTTAATTGATAAAAACAATTCTATAATTTTTAAAAACGATACTAATTCATTTAATAAAGCATTTTGGGATTAATTTAAATAAAGTATTTATTGTATCAGTAATATAAATGATTGAACCTATTTTAAATAAAGGTACTCGAAAAGAAAAAAGAAGCAATTTTTTTTCTTATTTATTTTTAAATAAATATGTATTTTTTTTATATTTACCATATTATAGTTATAAGAAAAACACAGAGTATAACTGCCGTGTTCATAAAAATACTTTAGATTTACTAAAGGCTTATTTGACAGATGTTGTACCGAACGTAATAGGCTGCAAGGCATATTAAGTCATATTTGAAATAAAGTTCAACCTCTTTAAAATACTAGGAACAAAGTTGATGTTTTGATATGTATGAACTTTAATCTGCTGATTAGCCAATATTATTTTAATATCCACCTGCATTTTTTGCATGATTATTCTAATTTTTTCAACCTATTCTTGATGATGAAATCCTGACAAAAAAAAATATACTTTTTTTATTTTATTTTTCAATACATTTTATTTTCAACTGACAGAAATATCAAAGTTTTTCGAACAAATTTAATATTTATAAAAAAAGCTATTTAAATATATGAAAAATATAATTCAGATTAAGAAATATCGGGTGTCCCAACTAGAACGCAATTTTTAAATTTTAAATAAAACACAGATATTTAAAAAAAAAGAAAAAAGTTTCTTTCGTCAAAATTCGCTGCATAGTAGATTTGGAGACACCAATTTGCTGAGCTCGGTGTCGAATTGAGGTGGATGGAGTTTGAGCGACATCATCACGTACAGCTGCGACATTTTCGGTCGATCGACCTGGTCGAAGGCGCGTTGTTGTCTTTACATCACTAACAGACCCAGTTTCGGCAAATTTATCCATTAATCTCTTTACAGTTGACTCTTTTGGAGCATTATTGTGACCCCTAATTGATCGCAATTTGCAAACTGTAGCCGCAAAACTTTCACCATTTTGGTAAAACAATTACACAATGAGAATGCGTTGTTCATTCGTGTAGCGCTCCATTTTTACTAACCTCGTACGTTCTACTAGCAAACAATAACAATTGTTCAAATGTCAAACAATGACACTTCGAATGGCGCCAAATTTAAAAATTGCGTTCTAGTTGGGACACCCGATATATCAATTAGCCATTTAGAAAAATTTAAAGAAATAATTAATAATAAGTATATTGTTCGGTGTTCATTAACCGTGTTAAAATCATGGGTTAATGAGTTTAAACTTTTAACTTTATTATCTTTCTCATGGTTAAAAATATTTTTGACAGGCCCAACCGAGATTTGAACATTCGTTTGTTTCGAAAAGATTTACCTAAAGCATCGTCTACGAATTATTTTGCCTTGTTATAAAAATCATCGTTTTTAGAGATATATTATTTCTGGGTTTTAAGACAGGTACCGATTTGACAAAACTATTGTTTGGTATGGTTTTAATACACGCAAGGAAAAAATATGGTTGTGGTAATCATAATCGAAGAGCAACTTACTATGATTGAATTGTATGATTATCGTTAAAACATATAATGGTTGCCAATTATAATTATTATTTTTAATTAAAGTACCATTCAATAATCATAAATATGACTATAGTTGAAACCCAAATCTTTGATTTTTCACCGCTAATTATTGCATTTTTCTTTAAGTCAGATAAACTTATTTAATTGCAATTTTTATACCTACATTTTTTTTAAATTTTCTCGTTTATTATTCAAAATTATAAAAATTTACTCAGCAAGAAGAAGAACAGTTGAAATCAAATTATTATTAAAAAAAATCATAGCTTGATTAGTTTGTAATCATGCGGTTGTCTCACTTATTATTTAATGATTATTTTTAATTTTTAATGCTTTGAAATAAAATATTATTTTTGTCGCATTAATTTTTTTAAATCATACTATTTTTAATTGATAACCATTTTGAAATTTTTACGAAAAGTACTCATTAAATGATACAATTCAAACAAATGCTTGATTATCGTGACAAAATATATGATGAAATAAAACAAAAATAACTATTACTTGTTTTCGACAACCAAATATTGTTATAGAAACCATAATATGACCGTCGTGATTATGTCGTGATCATGGTTTTTCTTTGCGTGTAGGCACAGGAGCGCCGCAACGTGCTATGTCTTTCAACAAAATTTGGTAAATATTAAAGAAGGCATCCTGGATTAATAAAAGTTGTCGCTCTGCTATATATCTTTAAGACAGACTAGAATAAAAATTTTAAGAAAAAATTTAAGCAAGGACATAGGTACCTTCCAGTATATCCTTTTAAATTAACAGGCGACTGCAAGATCAAGAGCGGTAAAACTTTACAATATCTCTTAAAAAATAACGTTTGAGAAAATAAAAATAATTTTTCACATATTTTTTTTTAAACTTTTGTAACGGGTGCGACATTTTAATTCTTACTAATAATTTTATTCATTAAAATGTTTGTATATATTATTGTTTTAAGTAAAAAAAATATTTTTTGTAATATTGAAATGGAATTTTTTCTTTTTAAGTTTTAGCGTATAAGTCTACTATGTATTGTGTGAAGTGTTTGTGGGAAAATAATTTACGATACAACTATTAAAATCAAACGTGTATTATAAAAAATATTTTGAGGAAGCCATTTTGAAAAAAACAAAATCTGCAATTTTTATTTTTTATTGGAACTCTCAACAAAGACTTAAGCCTTTGTGATAAAATCGATATCAATAAACCAATTTTGGAATATATTTATAATTGACTAGACAAACAATAAAGCTCCCAAAAACAATTATAAATTAATTGATTTAAATCTTTTTGTGTTCTGATGCCCTTATGTCACAAAAATATTTGTGTCTAAAAATTTCCATACTTTATGGTGAAAAACTACGTGATACATTAACATGTATTTTATTGATAGATAAAAATAATAATAAAAAATCATATACGTACTCACATGTGTAAGTAATAAATTTACCCATAAAAAATAGTTCAATGATTTACTAAAAGTAAACAAATTAGATTAGAATTGATTTACACAATACGAAAGCCAATTAACTTATTATGCCCTTTCCAATTGTATGGATAAATTTATATTATTATGCTTAAGCTACATGCTATCTGTACCCTACACCACGATTATGGGTTTAAGCTACACTTAACATCAAATAATTAAATTATCCCCTATAAAACTTAAGGGATGCCCTTGTGCACTGGTTAGCTTACACATCCATTTGTATGTCTATCTGTCCATTTAGAACTTGGAATAAGAGCATAATAATAATTTTTCCTAGTTCACATACAATTGTTCTTCCGAAATTGGACCCATTAACATTAAAAACTGGTTAAGAAATATCATAGTGTCGAGTGTAATGTATTCTTCAATGTCCAACAAAAACTTACCTAAATATTTATTTATTATATTTTCAAAAATAATCAAACTTTCATTACATTAAACATTTAATATTTTGTTCACGAATAAAAATCGCTCAGAAAGTCAAATATTTTTCTTATTTTCTAGAAAACTCTATTTGACGTATTCTATGTCTTGCGCACGCCTCTTAATTCATCATTGAATAATTCAAATTATCTGTCTTGGCAAATAAAAAAAATATTTTTTTATATTTGTTTTTTATTTTTTTTTCTATTAATTAGGTGACTCAACTGGTTCAACAACACTTAAGTTGATCTTTTAAATAATAAATAGTTGATACTGCATATTTAATAATACATTGTTAATACGCATATTCACAAATTTATTTAAATAATTAACATAATGATATACTGCTGATGATGATGTAGGAGTCTAGTATTTTCAAAAATCTTTTAAATTTAATAGGATATCAAATATAACTGTTTTATTTGCCGATGCTCTTCAAGGTCAACTATGACGTACATCTCTTTGGGTAAAAAGAAAAAAAAAATTGTCCGAAAACCAGATATGCAGATTATTCATCCTTCCTTTTTAATTTAAAATCGTTTAGAAAAAAATTTGCTCAACAATTTGGGCAGAGATTTTTTTTATAAAAACACTACATGATGTGGCAACTTTGTTCAACTTCGTCCGGACAAAAACTAAAATTAATGGGTCGATTGTGGATAGCAACTGAACCTCAGTTACGTTACCAGTTGCCAAAAAAGGCATTACAGATTGCAACTGACAACTACCAGCTGTCAATTTTATATGAAAATTTAGCCACCGAGAAATTGTAGTTGCCAGCTGGTAACGCAACTGAAGTTCGGTTGCTATCCATAATCGACCCATAAATCTGGGGGCAAATTACGGCATTCGAACGTGATCGAAATTTGAAAATTGTTATTAGAATCTCTATACCTAAAGCACAACGAATTTCGATCGTGATCGAATGCCGTAATTTGGCCCCTGTTTAGGTTGAGAGCTTAAAAAACAAGGAATCAAATTTCATACAGAAAAACATTACATCGGAAAAAATAGTTTTGCCTCCACATGTGTAGCCCTTTTTATAAATTATTTAAAAATTAATATTAAAAATTAAATAATTAAAAAAAATGATTTAAAAGCAGTTATGAGTTTTTGAGTGATAACCTTATAAGACAGATATAAAAGATGGCCAAATGTGAAGTATCAATGATCAATTGAAATTGCTACAGGGAGATGGAGTTTATCGAGACTGAAAATTAATAATTTAGACGTAAAAAATATGTGCTTTCAATAGGAAGGTGCTATTTTTTACACATCAAAAAACAACAGAACTTTTGAAAGAAAATTCAAAAAAAAAAAACATTATTTCAAAAAAACTCTACAAAATTAAGTCTAAACGCATTCAATCTTATAATCTTGGTAGCCAATTCACTGGTTCCTCTCGAGAAATAATGTAACTATAGAAGTTTTCTTTAGAAGATACATGATTTCTCTTAATGTGTAGCAAGTGGTACCATCTTGTTGAGATCACATATTCTCTATGTCTTAATGACAAAAATCTTCGGATCATCTCCATGTAGAGATTTCAAAACCGAAAAGATTTGGACACCCTTTATATTATCAAAATTCAAAAATTTAGTATAAGTGCAAGATTTGCATGGGCAGAAAGATGTCTGTCTGTCTGATCCGAGGCCAATCAGAATAATTTAAATTGGGCGTGAGATCCTTTTTAACGTAACAGTTTCACCACTAAAATTTTGAATAATGTTTTGTTGGCGAACATATTGCCAACATCAATATAATTGTAGCAAAAAGAAGAAATTGTGTTTGTCTGATTTTTTTTTTTTTTTTTTCAAGAAAACATTTAAAATTTTCAAGCGATTTTGGTAAATTTAATCCCTTTAAAATAATAACAATTATACGCCTACGGTCCTGCACTTATTGTATATCGGTCTTCGTAAATAAAGTTAAATCGTAACTCGAAATGATTTATTATTTTAAATGGTCAAATGACAAAAGCACAAACAATAAGATTTTACGCTATAACTTCCTAAGAAATTTTACAAAATAATTAAAAATTTGCTTGGGGTTATTACACAAAAACAATGGTGACTAATTTTAAGTCGATTTAAGTTGTTATACCATGAAGTCACAGATATACACCCCTATTATGAACAGCAACGAGCGGTTGATAAGAGAAATTTTTACAACAAAGTTGATGAATCAGTATTACGAAATGCCAGCGGTTGAAAACAGGTATCAACCCTATTTGTCAACTAGCAACTATAAAATCACTATTGGGAATAGCTAAAAACGAAAAATAAGTTCTCTTTTTTGCAACTTCAAAAAAGTAGAAGAAAAATATTTACTGCAAATGTAAGTAGAAAATAAATTTAAATATATAAATAAATATCGTAAAAAACAAACAAAATAATTGATTTAATGCATAGGGCGCATATTATGAGCAACAAAAAGCAAATTGCCAGGCTTGTAAGCTTGCTGGAAGCAAACCCGGACATCGCAAAGGGATTCTGCTCAAAAGCGGTTAGTAAAAAAAATGGGATGAGTATACGGCAGAATTAAATAGTTTAGGTCCACCTGCGATAAATACCAAAGCGTGGCAGAGTGTTTGGAATAATCTGAAATGTAAAACAAAGAAAAAAATTCTGAAAACAGAAGAGAACCTATGTGCAACAGGAGGTGGCCCCTGCAACTTAAATACTTTAAATGAAACCGAGGAAGCAGTGACAGCATTGCTAAATATGACCGCTGGCACGGAGGCGCCAGGTAACGAATTCGGCACGCCAGGTTGCAACCAGCTTGTTTCTGAACGAGATAATGTTCCTGAAACTAGCCATCAGTTGCACATTTCGTCCACCGCAAAACGCCAGCAAAGAGTGCCATCAGAAGAGCGTTTAGATTTACTAAAGAAGCAAACGGAGGGCCAACAACAGTATCATGAGAGTGTAATGAAACAACTCAAAGTATTTGATTTTATCTGAAACTTACTCTTACATACGTATCATTATCCAATTCTAGAGGATTGGAAGCATCCCTTATACGTCGTCTTATTCTTCCTAATTCACACCGAAGCTCATCGTTTGAATCAAAAAATAATTCTATTCAACTCATTTTGGAAATTAAATTTTATACTAATTTTTAAACGAATTCACTGCATTGTATTTTTGTCAGCTGTTATTTTTTTCCTTTAAACACATATTCACAATACCATTAATCATTCACAAATTTATCAACTGCTTTTTGTAATAACTATTTCAACCTTAGTTGACAAATTTTTACACTTTACAACCAATTGAAGGTTGCTATTCATAATAGGGGTGATAATGACGTATGAAAAAGAAGTACATAAAAATATATATATATATGGTGATAAGAACTGAAATATATATTTTGTTTTGACAAAAGAACCTGAGTAGACTTTAAAATTAAAAAAAAATGCAACCACTGATATTGACCTTCAAAAATTTTTTTTTTTAAATTTCCCTTTGAAATTTTGTAAAAGGTCGTTAATTTTTATTGTTCAACGTAATACCATCTGTACAATTACTAAATAAATATGTTAGCCAAACAAATATGTTTAGAATTATTAAGACTAACAATGACAAATAAGTGTAGAAGGTGAACATGACATGGCAGCCCTAATCGCAATGTAAACAAATGTAAACTAAAATATTTACTTGTGTGTTTCTGCTATGCTCTCTCAGCCAATTAAAGCCGGCTAAAAGGTAACAACATAAAACGCAAAAAAATTAAATAAAGCACAATGACAGTAACAGTTATAAAGTTAACATAACATTTTAAACATATTTATTTAAAAGATAAGATATAAATTAATTAAATAATAATAATAACAACAAAAATAAAAATTAACTTACTAAACAAGACTCTCTTATGATCAACGAACGAACTTACCAGCATACTCTTGCCAATTTTTTTTTTAATTGAATCTGTTTTTATATTTGTTTGTAGATTTCTTACTTCTCTTTTTTTCTCTTTTCATTTTAATATATAAATTTTTTTCATTGGTATTAGTCTGTTGTTTCACATAATGTTTGTGCACAATTTTTGTTTATTTATTTTCTTGAATTTGTATCTTTAACATACAAAAAGATACTTTACGTCAATGTATGCTGACGTTAACGCTGCCGTCGACTGTGACTGTGACTACGACTACGACTTCTTTCGTTTAAATTTTAGTATCGATAGAAAATGAAGAAAGCATTGTCAGCAGGTTTTGTTGGGCTGCGAATTTATTTGTGAATTCAGTTGACATCGAGTCGCGATCGCGAAATATCATTAACAATTATTTATTCGCTAATCGTAAAATAAAAAAAAGGAACTGTTTAAAGTTATTATTAAACCAGGACATAATTATTTGAAATAAAAATCTTTTCATAAGATAAACGTTAATAAAGTGTTTAACGGGCTGTTATTTGAAAAAAATTTTAATGTAATTATTTTTTTAGTTATTTTTTATAAAAAAAAAAAATATCTTCTGTTGTTTGGAAAAACAATCCCTTAGCTTTAAAACATTTATTTAAAAGTGCTTGGTTGGTTAAAAATATTTTTAAATTAATATTGGGTAGTTCAAAATTTTTACTATTTATTTAAAAAAAAGTGCTGATATTTTTTTTTTTTTTTAAGTGAATGATCGATCAATTTGCAAAATTTTGCAACTTTAAGGCGGCAAGTTTTTAATTTCACATTCTTTATTGTTTAAAGATTATCCACAAAAACTACATATGAATGTAAAAATTTTAAAAAATAAACTTTCATAAATTTGTGTACTTAAAAAGCATTTTGTAATTTAAAAAAAAAAAATACTTATACCAACTAGGGTAGAAACCCACTAATAAAATTTAATAACTAATTGAATAGTAATTTATTAAAAAAAAAAAAATTACAAACAAAGTTATTAGTACTTAGTAAAACAAGATTAAATTTTTCAAAAATCATTTAGAAAATAAATAAAAATATTTTTTTTAATTAAAAACAATTAACGCAAATATTAAATTTAATATATGGCATTAAAATATATTTTCTTTATTTCAATAAAAAAAAAATAATTTTGAAAACGATAAACTATAAAAAAGAAAAATTAATTTAAAAACAATATTGATACTAAAAATTTGAATTCGATGATTTTTAAATCAACTCCACTATATAGAAATTTTTTTTAATTAAAAACAATTAACGCAAATAGTTAACCTAATACTTGGCATTAAAAATATTTTTTTTTAATTAAATAAAAAAATAATTTTTGGTTGTTGGTTGTTGGGTTCCAGCTGGTCTATATGCATTTCACTGCTGCTTATGCCAGATCATCAGTAGACCTTTAAACCAAAAAATTTGTGAAAAAGTTTAAGATTATTACAAGCTTTATTTAAAATTTTCATAAACAATATGAGAATTTTAAATAAATCAAGAAACAAAATTTAAAAATTCTTCATAAACCCAACCAACAATTTTTATTCATTTTTATTTATTTTATTTTTCTAAAAAAATAATAATAATTTTCCAAATAATACGACACTAGGGACACCTGGTAAATACAGCGTATATTCCTTTAAGATCCAATAACACCGTGTCATTTCACTAATTTTATTATTTTAAAACAAAGTAAAAATGTCTCTATCTATACCCTTCTCACTAATTTTAAAATGCATACAATAAGTGAAAAAAGTATTTATGGTTATTGATTCTAGGATTTAAATTTAGCGTTAAAAATGTTTGTCCTTCTTAGCAGTAAAGTTTAAATTTTTATATTATATTTCATTTGATAATAAACAGTATTACAAAAATATTTAATTTTATATTAAGATGTTAAGAAACATCATCTTTTTTTTTATTACAAGCGTCATTGTCTTATAATTTCGTCACATTTGATGTAAACAATTTATATCTGCAAAAGAATGCATGTACATTTGTGGTTAGCAATATAGCATACTACAAAGTGTTTAGAAAAATATAATCATAATTGTATGGGTATTATGGGTTTCAGTAAAAGAAAAGTGCCAACTTAAAACAATTTTAAATAAAGTCCGAAATTTAAATTCCGGTTCTATAAAACTATGAAATCAAACAAGTTTTTGTGTGTCTACACACGGTGCCACCCTAACTTTTCTGTAAAAAAAAAACTTTTCTTTTACAGTTTCACATACTTATACTCATATAATTGAGCTCCAGGTCGCAATATTAAAACCAGCTACTCTTTATTTTTAGTTGTAATCGGTGTTATACTTCACCTTGATCGGTGTAATACTTTACAAGTGTCGTCCAGAAATATTTTTGTTTAGAAAAATTTCACAAAATAAAAATACAATAACCAGCTTTATATGAAAAATTTATTTTTAAATTCCGCAAAAGTTTGAACGTTTTAAGTCACTAGTTCTTAATAATTATTTCATTTGTTTTAATTGTTTATAAGTATCTAGCTAAGCCCGGGGCGAGTTGCTACGCCCCTTAATGAATTAAAATGCATTCTGAATTTTAATTGAATATCAAGTGCCAGAAGCTAAAAATTATAACTTTTTTTATGGGCGTGGCCCTGCCCACTTTTCTAATCACGAAATTAGATAGTCATGACAGCCTAATATGTGTGCAAAGCTTTAGAAAAATTTATCTAGTGCAAGTAGCTAAAACTGATAACTTATTTTTTATGGACGTGGCCCCGCCCACTTTTCTAGTCACGAAATTGTATAATCATGAGAGTTCAATATGTCTGCAAAGTTTCAGAAAAATCAGTCAAGTGCAAGTAGCTAAAAATTATAACTTATTTTTTATAGGTGTATCCCCCCCCCCCACTTTTTACCTCCAATAAACACTCCCTGGAATGTGTAAAACAACTTGCCAAAGTTTAAGTCCGATCGGCTTTACAGTTTCGGAGTCTATAGCTAACACACACACACACACGCACACAGAGCTTCACTTTTATATATATAGATATATACCCCATAAATACCCTCAACCAAATAGCTAAGTCGTACAGGAATACAAATCCAGCTATTTAATTCTGAGAGAATAGTAAACTTTTATATAATGTTCACTTTCAAAAGTCGCTGGCCAAATGCACATAAAACTGTCTGTGCAAAGTCTGTCCTCGCATAATTTTACACTTAATACGATGTGCTATACAGTTTAAGATGTTCGGGTTTAATAGACCCTACCAAAACATTTTACGAATTTTTTAAGAAGTGCAGATTTCATTTGCTCACTGTATTGCATACTTAAAAAGCTTAAACTGTTTGCATACGAGAAAGCAACAATGAATGTCTTTTGTACTTCGTATTATTATTTTAAAAGTAATTTTTTTATGAAACTCACCAACCTAAACAAGAACAGCATGCGTTGCGTAATATTTCGCTAAGCGTTAACGCTGAGGTGATAAACCTAATGAAAAGCATCATCGTTGTGTAATGAACAGTAATGTTGACTTTTGTTTTTAAAAAAAAATTCTTTAAATAGAAATAAAATCTCTAGATTAACCTGAAAAAAGCTAAAATAGCACTACTTTTCAATAATTACAAAAGTAAAAAAACAACAACAACAGTTGTATTGCAGCCAACTTCCATACCTAACGCCTTGTCAAAATTGGATTTTCCAATTAGAAAGCATTGCAGCCGTGGTATTTCGATTTGTTTCATACAAATTGTAAGAACATGAAAGTTTTTGACAAAACGCTTGCCACTTTTGTTTTGATTTGGCTGTTACTGTTAAAATTTTCAGCTGAGCGCAAAGGGAAGGCATGACTTAGCTTCTCTTGGTAGAGATGTAATTTTAATTTACATTTTAATTGCAAAAAAGAGACCTAGAAAATGGGACATTGTATATATGAAAAATAATGCATTCTACAAGAGGTTCTGGAAGCGATGAAAAAAGTGCGTTTTGGTAATGAAGTTTTTTGTTTCTATACAAATACTTTTTTTTTTATAAATTTTTTGTTTTCATATATATTTTTGAATAAAGTTTTTGTTGTACAACAATCGAAAAAATTTTAATCACCTTCTAGTCAATATTTTTTTACACACAACTGTATTTGCTTTTGTTGCATATTTTGAAAGGAAAAGTGAAGATGACAAACGTTTTGAGAACTATTAGCAAAAATATTTCACATACATTTATAATAAATTTAAGAAACAATTTTAAAAGAATCTAGCAGTAATTTAAGCAAATAAATTGTTAATAAGAAGCAGGGAAACCGCAAATATGCAATTGCAATGTAACAAAGAAAAATTTTTAATGAATTTTGGTATTGATAACCGAAATTGTTTTTAGAATAAAATAAGAGCTGGTGGGAGCAAAACACTACTTATTTTAGTATTAAAAGCTTTAAAGGTACACTAGAGTAAGTCAAACCATAAAAAACTGATTTCACAGGAGAGCTTACTTACTGCTTCTAAGCGGATTAACGCGACCACGATGCTGGGATGTCAGTTTTTGGGCTAGTAATTTAGTCAATAATTGCGAAAACTAAGAAATCTACAAAATAAACTCTTCACATTTTAGTAACCAGTTCCTTAACCAATAATTTTTACTTTAAACTTTGTCATCATTTACTGTTTGCTGCAGGTCACCATTCAATTGTCTAAAAACTTGTTGATGAAAAATAAAAATAATTTACATTTTATTCATATCGAAGAATAAAATTTCCACATACATCGAAACTTTGTAAGAGGAATTGAGAAATCCCTCCAGAATTGTTTTTGAAAAATTAAAAAAAAATAAACTATTTTATTTGTTATGAATGTTTGGCTAGCTTTAAAATCTTTATCAAAAATATTTCCTAAAATAAAAGCTAGTCCAGCCTAAATTTATTCATACTATACTATTTTAATTTAATATACATAAAAATTCAACTAAGTTTAAGATTTTACCCCACCCAGAAATTTTTTTTGAAAAAAAAATTTTTAGCTACGCCAATGATTACCTCTTTCGGTACGCGAGCGAATGCGAGAATTTGGTCAGAGGTTGGAAAGAGTATGTAATTCACAAATATAATACAAACGCAATCGAAATTCATAGCCTTCTAAATATTTTTTCTAAACTATCTTAAATCACACTTTGTATCCCAGCAGCCCGCAGGTTATTAAAAATTGAAACATATCCGATGGTATACTTGGTATATCAATAAGAAAAATATATTAAGACCATACCACCAGCATCCAATTCAGAATTGTATTTCTCTTATCCATTAGAAGCAAAGAACAGAATAAACACGGGAGAAATTTAGATATCGCACTAGCATCGTAACCTTGAATAATCATATCCATCCCTTGCTAGTGTTCGACCTGACTGACGGCCTAGATCATCCCAGTACATATAATGAAAGCAGGCATTGTATACAAACTTTCGCAGTCACACTGTCATGTGCCTCAGACCAAATATGTATGTGAGAGAATTTCTACTGGCATAATAAAACTTAAGATTACATTCTGCGCATAAAATTAACATTTTTGACCGTGTTGTGACTTAGGAATGTAGTTCCTATTGACTAATTAATTGCACGGTTGCCAAATTATAGGTTTTACATACAGTATGTCAGCAAAATTATTATGTTCACATAAAACTATTGCTATTATTACTATTGATATAATATTGACTCTCTCGGTTGTCTAGAAGCTGAAAAAAAATTTTGCCTATAACTTTACGAATATCTCTAGAGGCATATTATACATAAAAATAGTAGCTAAGGTACCTATAAGTTATTCTATGGAAAAAACAGAGGCAGTTGTGTTATTTTGCTCATATCTCAGAAAGTTATGCTGAATTTCAATAGCGATTCATTCTCGGATATATTCAATACATTTATACCATACACAGATCTGAGGAACATATCATTGCTTCTAAAAGTTGATTTCAACCAACACGCGGACTCCTTTACTCATTAGCTTTCAGAAAATATATACTGTATGGGTCGGAAATGAAAAGTGTAGAAATTACAAACGGAATGGCAAAGATATATCTGTGGTTTTCATGAACAACCACGTATGTCCGTTTTTGACGATTTTGAATTATTAACGCCATATCGCTTCATTTTAAACGACCTTTTCTTGGTTATAAAAATTTCTTAAATAAGAGAGACCCATTCCGATCTTTTTAATGGAATAACAACGTAACTCTATATAAATATATTCAAAAAGCGTTCAGCACTAACGCAGTATGTTGACTTACGTTTGCCTTAATGCAAATTATTTAATTAAAAAAAAAACACACAACCACATGCGTTGTTATTTCTGAACACATTTGAAAATTATATTGATTGTTTTTCAGTTTACTAGAACCTATAATTACTTGTGTACAACTTAAATTGACATACGCTGCTTTACCACCACACACTTTTAGACTTCGTACCACTTTGTTTATTTTGGTATACGCTAAGATCTAATTTCTAAATAATATTTGTCTGAAATTTTTATAAGAAAATTGTTAGATCTTTATTTACATGAATGGTAAAAAAAAGTTTAAGAAGTTCAATACCTAACCCGTAGTTTTATATAAAACGCTTGTGTGGCTCTCCTAAAAAATTTGATTTTAAGACATACGTGGTTGCCACCACAGGTGAAGGGTATTATAAGATGAGTCTTATTTAAAAGTTCGACTCATTTATTGTGTTTTTAGAAGCGAACAACAAACGTGTCGTTTACTACGAAAAGTTTACCAAATGTAATGACAACAGATGGGTTGGAAATGTGCGGAATTTATACCAAATCTTTGGGTTATTTTGCTTTTTGAGAAGAAATAAATTCTATTTTGAAGACCGTGGGTTGGGATATTTTTGGAAATAAAATATTAACTTAGTGTAGTATCAGCAGATGACATTTCATAACATGAACGCGAGATTTACAAAAAATTGGTTAAAATACAATCAGATGACGGCAAGGACTGTGGTTTTGAATATTTTTAAGTACTCATTTAAGTGACATATGTAGATAATTCATTTTATAGATTTTTATAATAAAAATATTGAATCTGGCAGCCTTTAAGATAAATTTCTTTCAACTTTACTTACGCTGTGTACTAAAAACTTTTAAATTGTTAACAAAATTAACAAATGAATGACAGATATAAAATTTATTAATACTATTTTAGAAGAACACAATTCAATGCCTAGTATAGAATGGGTTAATTTCGGATCTCAGTGTAGACAAGAACAAAAAAATGTAACGCTATACCCCAAGAAATAATTGATTTTAAACAATAGCTTCTCAAATAATTATAAAATAAAGTTCATTCGCACAGGGAATCAATTTATAAAAATCAATTTAGAAATTTAAAATTGCTCTCCGGAAAAACTCTTAAAGCAGACATAAGCAGTTTTTCCATCTCGCTACAGATTTTATTGAAATGAACTTATGCCAGAGTAAATGATTAGCAATTAATCTAAGTAAGAAGTTCGAATAAATATTAATTTATAATTTTAAAAAACAGCATTGTTTTAAATCAATTATTTAAAGGGTCTTAAGTATATAAAATGAATTTTTAGAATTCTTGTTGCAAAATAAATATAACAACAAAATTATGTACGACATTATGAATTTTTCATTTAGTAATGATTTTATAGAATAAATAAAAAATTGATACTGCTAAAAAAATTGATATTTTTTGTTTTGTATATTGTACCAGAAAAGCCTGGCACTGCCCACTTTTTTGATCACGAAACTTTATGGTCACCACCAAAATCGGTCCAGAGCAAGTACCTCAAAATTATAATTTTTTTATGGGCGTGGTCCCGCCTACTTTTTTAATCACGGAATTATATAGTCATGAGAGTTCAATATGTGTGCAAAGTTTCATTAAATTTGGTCAAGTGGAATTACATCAAATTAATAACTTTTTTTTATAGGCGTGGCTCTGCCCACTTTTCCAACCACGAAATTATATAGTCATGATAGCTCAATATGTGTGCAAAGTTTCAGAAAAATCGGTCCATGGCAAGTATGTCAAAATTATTAATTTTTTATGGGCGTCGTCCCGCCCACCTTTTTAATTACGAAATTATATAGTCATGACAGCTCAATATGTGTGCAAAGTTTCAGGAAAATCGGTCAAGTGCAAGTAGCTAAAAATGATAACTAATTTTTTATGGGCGTCACCCCGCCCACTTTTTACCACCCATAAACACTGCCTGGAATGTGTACAACAACTTGCCAAAGTTTGAGGCCGATCGGTTTTACAGTTTCGGAGTCTATAGTCTAAGTTAAAATTGATATTCATTAAAAAACACCTTCATTTAAAAATAATTTAATCAAAATTTAGGTTTTGCTTTTTAAATTATTATTATTTTTTTATATTTGGGAATTTCTGGAAATTTTTTCGATTTTTTTTGGAATTTAGAAACTTACAATTTATTTTCTTTTTTACATATTAAACTGTATATTTATTATATGCAGGAAAATGTATCTCTATTTTTAACTTTTAACTTAGCGTATTTCGAAAAGAGTGTAAAAATATTTTAAGTGTTGCTATAAAAATATATTTATTTATTTACTTTTTGCAATAAACATGCACATAACCAAAATTTCGTTTGTGTAATGAATGTTGGTAGATTAACGCTCCTTTACTTTTAAGACAAAGAAAAACTTTTGACCTATTTATTAAATGACAATAAATTATACCAAAAAATTATTTAACCCATAAATGGTGTAAGAAAAATTTTAATACATACAAACAAAAAATATTATTAATTTCAATTTATCTAATATTCTTTTTTAAAGATTTTAATTTTAAAACTTAAATAACATTTTAAGAAAAATTGTCTTTAAAATACACTAACCTATACCTATAATTATATAAATTGAGCTTAAAAGTGTTGCCTCTGAAATAACCTGGTTTAATAAAAAGTTTATTGCCTTGTTGAATAAGCTACAAAACAAACAAAAAACTATAAAATGAAAAAATAAAAAAAAAATTATAGTTTTTTCGTATCTGTCTTAATGACTGAACCCCTTGCCACCCTCATGGGTTAATGACTGTTTGGCTGACTATCAATTATGTTATTGTTCTGCCAATAAGATTTATTATATTATATTTTCGTTTGTTCTTGTTCCCAAGATGAATAAAACTTTAACAAGGAATAAAGGAAGATATAAAAACATTATGTGATGTTTATGTGGTTGTTAGGTTTTCATTGTTTTATTACGAGTACTCTTAAGAATAGCCAGACGGACAGAATTAATGTTTAGACTATAAAGAAAATTGTACAACACCTGTGGATATGCCAATATATTTTTAGGAAAAAAAAAAAACAAATATTTTTTAAAAATGTGATCATTATAATGAAGATGTTTAGTTGCTTTTTTGTTTTATTGGTATTAATGTATAATTGTGTTGTTGTACTATACATATTCGTACATACATATTTGCATTAGTTTTTTAATGTTAATGTTTTTGAATGTTTGCTAGCGAAACTACGTACATCGTTTGCCTTATAATGGGGTGAAAGTATTTATAAAAGAAATAAAAAATCAAAACAATTTACATAAGAAATTTTTTTTTAGACGCATTTTAATTTGTTGCTTGTACCGTAATATACTTTACTTTGTTAAACAAATAAAATATATAATATAAAGAAAATAGAAAATAGAAATATTTGTGAATAAATTCTTTTAATTATTTAGTTATGATTGGCAAGGAATTTTAAGATGCTAGGTATTTCAATGATTTTTTCCAACATTCGTTTAACTTATTGACACTTTGAGGTTCTTTGAGTGATGGCACATTTTCGTAAATAAATATATGTGTATAATTTTTATACCCTTCACCAGTGGTGTACAAGGGTATTGCTAGCTTCGTCATTCCGTTTGTAATTTCTAAAATTTTCATTTCCGACCCAATAAATTATATATTTTCTGAAAGCGTATGAATAGAGGAGTCGATTAAGCCCTGACCGTCTATCCGTGTGTTGGTTGAAATCAACTTACTTAGATCTGTGTATGGTATCAATGTATTGGAAATATCCGGAAATGAATCGATATTGAAACTTAGCACAATCGCCTTATAACTTTCGGAGATCTGAGCAAATAAACACGACTGACTATGTTTTCCATATTTTTACCACCAAAATTAAAATTTTTCAGCCATAGAATAATTTATAGGTACCTCTGCTACTATTTGTAGATAAAATATGCTTCTAAAGAAATTCGTGAAAAATTTTGGATAAAGCGGACTCTCATCGGTAAAGTTATAGGCAAAATTTTTTTTCAGCTTCTAGACAACCGAGAGATTTCATATTGGTATTAACTGAAAGAACTTGACTGGCGCAATATAAGTACTATAATAAATATTAAAATTCATGTTGGCCGCCACTACAAAATGGCGGACAATAAATTTATATATGAGCCAAATCTGGTATTTTAAAATGTAACTTCTTGAACCCCCTCAATATTGGTATCAAATGAAAGCGCTTGACCAGTAGAATACAGTAAATTATTAAAAAATTTAAAATCCAAGATGGCGTCTAAAACAAAATGACGGATCAAAATTTGTTAACCCCATCAATACGGGTATCAAATGAAAGGGCTTGACTAGTAGAAAACAGATAACTGCGAAAAAATGCAAAATCAAGGATGTCGTCGGAAATAATATAGAAAAATGGCGTATAACATAATATATAGGTTAGACAACGATGTGGGATTATGGTGAAGGGTATTATCAGCTTCGGCACGGCCGAATATAGCATTCTTACTTGCTTTTTTTTTTATTAATTTTATATATATTAAATTTGTAATTTGTTGAAAATTTTACAATTTTGTTTTGTTATATTTACTTTGAATAGACAAAAATTATAACATGTTAGCAAAGTTAAACTAAAAAAAATATTTAAAAAAAAAATAAAATATAAAATATATTAACAGAAAATAGGGATATATTCACAAAGTAGGTACTTCCTTTAAATGTATTGTAAAATTTTCTAAATTAAAAAAATTTTAAATAAATTTCAAAACATTTAAAAAATGGGAAAATTATTATCTTTTAACAGAAAATAAGATACAAGCCTGTGAACGCTACTTCACCAGCGTAGTTATCTCGATGAAAAGTAGCCTTGTCATATATAAGAATAATTCATGTTGTTTCTATGTGTGCGGCACATTCAATTTAAATCCGTTTAGCCATTTTTTGCGTGATTGAGTGGAAATATCAAAACATTTAAACATACAAACATTTATATTTATTATATTAAAGGGATATGATTTAAATAATGCAAATATTTAAGACAAAATACTTCCATTAACAAAGTTGAATGATTTGATTTTTTTCGCCAGTACGTGTTAGTTTTGATCGATCGATACCCTTACATAACCGGCTAATTAAATACAAAATATATATTTATCGCATATTTCCGCGTATTTGCTTGATTGTCGTGAAAAGGGTAGCCTATGTGTTAGTCTAGGTTTTTGCCCTTCGGTATGTCAAATTTCAATTACTTTCGTTTAGCCGTTTCTGCGTGATTATAGATAGATCTGAACAAACAAACATTCACATTTATTATATATTTATTTATATATTATTATGATTTATTATTTATTAATTTATTATACCCTTCACACAGTGAAAAAGTGTGAAATTTCTACAATTTTGATTTCCGACCCCATAAAGTATATATTTTCTGAAAGCTTATGAATAGGGGAGTCGATTAAGCCCTGTCAGTCTGTCGGTCTGTCCGTGTGTATGTTGAAATCAACTTTTTGAAGCCCCCGACATCGCTTGGACTCGGGTGAGGTATTAAAATATCAGAAATATTCGGGAGTAGATCGGTATTGAAAATCAGAAACATCTGTACATAAGCAACTGAGATATGAGCAAAAACCCACGACCACCTCGATTTTTTTTTCACAAAAACAACATTACAACAACAACATACATACATACAAACGTATATACTGGTTAGAGAAAATGTGGCATCGAATCCCAGCTGAGCCAAAAAAAATTTTTTTTTATATTTTTGTTATATTTTTTTTTTTAATTTTTTTTTTATTTAATTTATTATTTATATTTTTGTTATATTTTTTTTTAAATTTTTTTTTATTTAATTTATTATTTATATTTTTATTATTATTTTTTTTTAAATATTTTTTTTTTATTTTTTTTATTTTATATTTATTATATTTTAATTATTTAAAAAATTTTTTTTTAAATTTTTTTTTACAATTTTTTTTTTAAATTTTTTTTTAATATTTTTTTTTTTTTTTTTTTTTTAACATACATACGTAAATTTATAATTTTACAATGGGATGTTTTTATATATGTATGTTTTTTATATGTATGTCGTTTATCATATGGAATGGTGATACAAACTACAGTTATTGCATGACTACACGTTGTGAAGAGTATATAAGATTCGGCACGGCCGAATATAGCGCTCTTACTTGTTAATATTATTATTGTTATTTTTCATTTATTATATAAGTAGGATTAATAGGATTTATTTGAAACTTGAATTATTTAAAAATTATTAATATTTTGCATATTAAAAAATTTAAATATGTTTTTCCAAAAATTATTATTTTTTTCTTATAAGAAAGGGGAAGAGAAAAATAAAAGTAAATAAAAGTGTCTCAGTAAGAATACACATTTTAAATTTTTTTTTTCTGTGGAAATTTGGCAGATTTCATATATGAATGTTTATTCCGATTATTAAAAACAAATATTATAAACAAAAGAACAACGCATTACAATTGCGAAAAAATTTTTAAGAAATTTAGACACCCCTCGAAAACTTCAAAAAACTTTTTTTCGAAAAAGTTCATCTAATGTGTCAACCATTCAAAAAGTGGAAAAAAGATTTAAAAAAACTATATCAGTTATGAACCGTAAGACTCCTGAACGCCAAGGTACCGACCGGTCTCTTTAGAACATAATTTCGGCATCGTTCTCAACAACTTTAAATTTCATGAAGCACTACTCAACGAATTTTGACAGCAGACCTCCACCTTCATGCGTACCAAATTACGCTTACTGAGTTGCAATTTTCTAAAAAGGCCATATTTTACAATGTACCACATTGACATCGTAATAGTTTCGTTAATACACCAAATTGTTAAATTTGGGGCTCGGAAGATGCTCATGCAATCCATGAAAAACAAATGAACTTTTAACGAGCAACATTGGCTTCATAAATAAACAAAATTGTCGAATGTAGGGTTTAAAAAATCCATGAGAACCAAAGGCACTTACAACGAGAAACTGTCTGGTGTGGATTTTGGTGAGGCTGCGTGATTGGGCCTTAGTTTTTTGAAGACGAGACCAACATTGCAACGACGCACAGAGGAGTATTTGGTGTTTTTTGAATTAAAAGTTTTAGTTTTTTTGCTAGTTTAAGGTGAAGTATGATATAAAAAGTCAAGTGGCAGATTTTGAAAAAATTACACTGCGCAACAAAAGTACACTGCGCATCAAAATTGTTTTTGTCTCTGCTGGAAATAAATGTATGTGGACTATATGGATTTTGATGCCCTTAATTCAAATCTGTTATCCATTTTTCTCTAGTACGTAAGGATTTTCTTTTAAAGGCGTGGCATATTTCACCCCCTAAATCGTTGGGTTGCCTAATATATTTTGTCATAACTTGAAAATGGGGTTTCTGATTTTAATAGCAGAAGAATCAGAAGACGCACCGGAAAATTCTACTTAACTAACTTAACACATTTCTTTTCTATCTATTACTTTTTCGGAGTTATTAAAAATTTAATTTCGAAAAAAAAAATCTTCCTGCAAAATTCGTCAAATTTTTGGTTTTCAAAATGCAGTAAAAAAATTAAAGAACCAAAAAGTTTAATTTTTTAAGATTTTTCCAAAAGCCACATTCCTAAGGAATAAAAGACGGTATAAATAGTAAAACTCACTTAACAAATGTTGATTTTAAGGGTTTAAACTCATTCTTGACAGACTGTATCTACATGCATACATATATGATTTACGGTCTAATTAAAAAAAAAAATTTTGTTAAATTATAAGGAAAACAGTATTTTTTTATGGAAAAACGCTTTATTATATTTATTTTATATTATTTATATTTTATTATCCCTTCTGCTGAATTTCCTCGAATAATTCGTACGATATAATCGTAAGCGCTTATTTCTGGTCTCGACAGCTTCTTCTGACAATTGGATGGTAGCCTGATACCAGGGTGCCCATGTATTTTTCATGTACCTGTATTTATTTTTTGTCAACTTATTTTTGTGATTAATGCTTTTAATAATTATTCTTATTAGGTACGTATATTTGTTCTTTTAACATATACTGTTTTGTAGAGCCGGTATATAAAAATATCTTTTATGGGGATGTGTGGGACATTCACTTATAACTATTATCGATAATAAAGAATTTTTGAAATTTATAATTATAGGCAGGTATTAACATTGTGAAGTGTAAAAGTGATGTGAATAACAGTTGAAATCAATAATTCAAAATACATAAAAGTTAATGACGATATAAAAAAAAACCCCTTCTTTTTCATTTTTTGTAAAAAAAGTGTATAATTTTTTTTTTTGTTTTCAGCTTTTGAACGAATTGTTTCAACATGAATATTCAACATATTTTAATATTTTTTTTTTATTAAATAACTTTTGATCAAACCTTTCAGCGAAAAAAAAAATCATTGTTAAACCTTTATTCGTTTAGCCGCCAAAAAAATATCATAAAAACATCCAGAAACCGAAAAAAACATTTAAATCTCATATAATTTTCTTCACTTTCCTGACTTTAGCAGGGTCTCAGGGCTACAAATCGCAACAAAAAGTCTTCTAAATTTACAATATAATGTAAAATATTGTTGTCTGTCGAGCTGCGTACTTAGTTCTTAAGATTTCTTAAAATTCAGTTTTGCCTTTTTGCCTGTGCGACGTGAATATCATCCATTACAAAAACATGATAAAAGATAAGACGACACCTCACACATCACATAATATAATCCATTTATTGCAGCAACGACTTCAAAAATAAATTATCTCAAGAAATTCTGATGTCAGTCAAGTGGCCACCAAAATAATGCGATTTAACACAATACAATTTTTTTCATTGGGGCTTTGTGATATCTCGGGTTTGTGCACTTATTTGTTAGCACTACTTTACTGTCAAAAAATCATATTCCATAATACAAAAATATTTTTTAATCCTATTAAATGCAACACTCTAAATATCTCGAAACAAGAAAAATATGACTTATACCGCTATCAAAATCAAGGGCTCATTTGTTTGTACTAAGGAAAGTGATAAAATTTTATAACAAACTGTCTTACAATTTTGTAGAATTTAAAAGTAATATAGTTCTGTAAGACAAAATTTGTTATAAAAATAAAAATAAACACATATAAATACATACATCAGAAATGTTCTACAAACGATTAAAAAATAATTGTTGGAACATAACAAAAAATGTATTTATTTTTTGTGAAAATTTGATGATGTTATAATTTTCTTGGAAAGAATTAAAAACGTACTTACTTACGTCGCTTCCCAATCTACGCAGTGTGACAACTTGTTTAATGTCAAATAATTACATGTTTTTTTTATTTAATTAGTCACATTCTATTACAAGATAATAAAACAAAATTTATAACAATAAACAAATGCGATAAAAAATTATAATTAAAACAAAAACATTACAAAAAGATATTGTAAAGTTAGTAAGTCATCTTAACAATTAATTGTCAACTTAATAAGTATTGTTGTTAATTTTTATTTATTTATTTTTTTTTTTGACAAGATTAAAAATCACTCTAAAACTGGTTTAATTAGTAACGATCATGTGAACTAGATTGTTTCTAAACAATTTAGTTTTTACACCAACCAATTGCAAAGAAGTGTATATATTTCTTGGCAGACTCAAGGTCTTTTTCTAATTAAAAAATTGTTAAATGAAACTTCCTCGTTGTGTCAAATCGAAGCAGGAATTTATTATTTTTGTTTTTATTTATTTACTAGCCAAACCCGGCGCGCGTTATTACGCCCCTTAATGAATCGAAATGCATTCTGAATTTTAATTGAATATCAAGTGCAAAAACCTAAATATTATAATTTTTTTCTTGTCACGAAATTGTAAAGTCATAACAGCTCAATATGTGTGCAAAGTTTCAGAAGAATCGGACCAGCGCAAGTACCTCAAAATTATAATTGTTTTTATGGGCGTGGCCCTGCCCACTTTTCTAATCACGAAATTGTAAACTCATAACAGCTTAATATGTGTGCAATGTTTCAGAATAATCGGTCCAGTGCAAGTACCTCAAAATGATACCTATTTTTTATGGGCGTGGCACTGCCCACTTTTCTAATCACGCAATTATTTAGTCATGACAGCTCGATATGTGTGCAAAGTTTCAGAAAAATCGGTCCGGTGCAAGTACCTCAAACTTATAACCTTTTTTTTATGGGCGTGGCCCTGCCCACTTTTCTAATCACGAAATCATATGGTTATGACAGCTAAGTATGTGTGCGAAGTTTCAGAAAACTCGGTCCAGTGCAAGTACCTCAAAATTAAAACTTTTTTAGAGGCGTGGCCCCGCCCACTTTTCTTATCACAAAATTATTTAGTCATGACAGCTCGATATGTGTGCAAAGTTTCAGAAAAATCGGTCTAGTGCAAGTAGCTAAAACTGATAACTAATCTTTATGGGCGTGGCCCCGCCCACTTTTTTCCACCCATAAACCATCCCTGGTATGTGTACAACAACTTGCCAAAGTTTAAGTCTGATCGGTTTTACAGTTTCGGAGTCTATAGCTAACACACACACACACACACACAGAGTTTCACTTTTATATATATAGATCAGTTACGTAGATGAAGCAAAACGGGTCCTACAGCAAAAGATGTCACTCCTAATTTGTTTATTGCATATTTTATACAAAGCTCCATAAAACAAATCAACCATATGATACAAATTTATTTTCATTTATTAATAAACAACAAAAAAAAACAGACCTAAACAATTTTTAATCAACAGAAATAATGTCTTGTAAAAGAAGTTTGAAAAGAAGTCTGAAATCTAAACCAATAACTTTTAACAAATGTTTAGATACTGATGAGCAGCGATAAACAGACAGACAGACAGACAGACAGACAGACAGACAGACAGATATGTAATTAATGCTGTCACCACTGATTGCTGGACTGGTTCGTTTTCTTCTTTAGTTTTTATTTGCCCCCACAACTTGTTATCGTAATTAGTTTTATCTTATCTTTCAAATTGAGAAAATTTCTTGCTTTGTTGGAATTCAATTTCTTTATACATTTTTGAATTTTTCTTTTCAACTCCTTAATCTAATGATTGAAATATTTAATTTGGTTGAAGCTTAAGCAGGGGGCGTGTGTTGATGTGCTCAATCATTTTGAGAATTTAAAAATAAAACTTGAATCATTTTGCTTCATTTGCATTATTAATAAATACAAATAATAATTAATTAAATTCTTAATTAATTATTATTTACTTTTTTTATTTCGGCTATTATATTTTGTTAATACTAATTATGTAAATTTGTTGTTACGTAAATTATAAATACGTAAAAGTAATTTATTTAAATTGTATGCACATGGGTGGTATTAATGTGTGTGATATTTAAAAAGAATTTCTGGTTAGGGGTTTCGGTACAAATAAACAAATACGTAGAGCGAAATAAATTTTCAAGAGATATATGAAGTAGTTATTTAAAAAAAAATAAGTATGACGAACTACTGAAAAAGCTCAAGATTAGATAAAATAGACCACCCACTTGGTTTCAAGTTCGGTTATTTTGTGATAATATAAGATGAGTCTAGTGAAATATGTCCCTACTTTGTCTAAAGCAAATGGGCAAACTACATTGTTATATAAGGGAAAAATGAAATTTTTTGCCAAAAAGTTCTGCAAAATATAAAAATTGTAACTCTCTGAATTCAGAGTCCAAAATTCGTTTTTCTTGTTTAGAAACAAAGCTGGGAATTCTTTCAGAATTTCCATAAAAGAGTTATTGTCCTTTTTCATAATTTTGATAAGGTTAATCATATTTAAAAATTTATACGATTAATGTTTAAAATAAAAAAGTTTTAATATTTGATTTGAAAGTTTTATATAAAAATTTATACAATTATTTTCAATTTTGAAAATTTTACTTTTGTTAAGTTTCGATTCTGATATCCATTAAGCCCAAATACACCTTATCATATTCTAAAAAATTCTTTGTGTTCAAAAATTCAGTTAAATAAATTTTATAATTTTTTAAAATATCGTTTTTTACAAAACTACGTAATACAGTTCTTAGAAATTAATCCATTTGGTTATATTGGTTGTGTATTTCTGTGGACTGTCATAATGGCAGCGCTGTCAACAGCGAATCCTATCAAATTTTACTTGTAGTTTACATGGTTTTGTGTAAAATAGTCTACAATTTACTAGTACAAACCTTTGCCATCACTTTGGTCCACTCTTAATAATCCAAAGATATAGTTCTGCTTTTTTAAATTTACACAAATACGTACAACCAAACATAATGACTTGGTATTGGATAGATGTATCTACCTTAAGAAATTTAAAAGATTTTATGGAATAAATATTTTTGTACCTGTGTATGAAATTCTAAATACTTACATTAGATTTACTGTTTGATGTACCCGCATCATCTTCATTTGCTTTTTTATTGATGGTAGATATAAAATTATCTTACCTCTACTTTTTTGTAAGTTTCACTGTTGCCTAAACTTAATAAATTATACTGAAACAAACAGTGTAACCGTTTTTTAAATGTTTATCGAAAAAACGGCAATTTTGGAGCAAAAATCGGCAAATCGGCACTTTTACAATTTTGAGGCAAAAAATCGGCAAATATGGCAGGCCTGGTCCCAATGTTTGTCAAACTCCATATATAAAAGAGGTTTCAGTGGCAAGAATAGTCAAACTCCATATATAAAAAAGAGAGACAAAATATACTCTCTCTCCGCGCTATAACCTTATGTGATTACACCATGGTTACGATCTACAAAGTCTTATTAACTTCTATGAAAATAATAGTAAATTATAATCTCGAAAATATAATCGTTGCCAATCATTCTACAACAAATATAAATACTAGTAAATTTCAGAATTGAAAATATAAGAAACACATGAGTCACTCTGTATTAAAACAAAAAGTTTAACCCCTTACTTGCACGCGTTGGCTGTGGCAAGTCATGCTTATAAAAATTATACATCAAACTAAATATAAACCCGTGACAACATATAAATAAATCAAATAGCTAGGATCCCAGACAGTCACACTTTCGAAAGAATTAGAAAAACTCCTTATAAAATATGTAAAACCAATGTCCAAGGCATATCCATAAGGTATATGCAACGGCGAATAGATACAACAAAGCAACTTTTGAGGGGATGTTTTATGTCAAGGCCAATTCGTACATCAGGGATGGAAAAGTTGTTTTGACATATTAAATATAATAAAATTTGTTTAAAAAAAGGATATAAATGTTTGAAACACATTATTAATGACGCAAAAGCTACGAATATACACAGATTTAGCACATTTATTATCAAAAAAGTACACGTAAGTTAATTGATTAATACCAAATCAAAAAATCACATGTTCCTTCCCTGCATTATTAAGGCAAATTCAACCAATTTTGACAAAAAGTTTCCCCATCAGCTGGGCTGATGATTTCACCTGTATGAATTCGCCTTGCCAACGTCAAAACTTTGTTGGCATCGCTAACCCTACTTAAGTTCAAAACGTGTAGACTAGTGTAAACTAGATATTTTGTGGTTAAAATTAAATAAGACAGTATTGTGGTTATTGATAAAATTATTGTATATTCATTCTATTGCTGTTTCTTTGTTTTTGTTATTTTATTGCTGTTTAATTGTTATTGCTGCTATTATTTATTATTGTTATTATAAATTTTTTTATTTAACAAAAAGCAGACATTCAAAGATGTTTAAAATTTAGAACATTAAATGTGTATGTATGTATGTATGTATGTATATGCAAATACTAACCTGAATTGTTGATGCAAAAGCTGCAAAAGTAAATGATGAAAAAAATTACTAGAATGTTAAATAATAAATAGAAAAATTAAAATAAAGTGAAAATGTATATAAAAACATATTAATTGCAATAGCAAAAAGACTTAAATAACTATAATTATATTAATATTACCAGAAAAATATCAACTTAATTTTAAAAATTCCTGTAAACTGTTTCCTAAAACCCTAACTGGTATCGAAAAAGTATTAACATTTGGCAAGCAGCAAGAAAAATGTTCAGACAATTTTTCAATTTTTATTAACGAACAAAAATTTTATTTAACAAAATAGGCGGTTCCAGTGGATTAGACTAACGTGCACTACTCTATCAGTCTGAGAATTGCGGGTTTGACTCACAAAAGAGGCACTGGCATTTTACACTACGTACTAGGGGCGAATAGTCTTCGCCAGTCCACTCGGTTAAAACAGTTTAGTAATTTAATAATAAAAAAAATTTTTACTGTAATAAAATAACACTATAGCAAGTACAAAATTTATTATTGGTCAAGCAAGGCCATAGTCATAGTCGGCGCTGCAGCCTACAATTATAAATCAAAAAATTATTTGTGCTGAATTTATATACTGAATCGTAAACAAGACATATTAACACTTATTACTCATTAATTTTTGACAAGTTTATTGGGGTCTCCTAAGTTTATTTGCAATAAAATTTTTTTAAACTGTTTTTAACACTTCTTTATTACTATGTTTTTACGGTCCAATTCATAAAATTTATTCCATTGACAATCAGTTAAAAAACCCCTTTATAAACTTTTAATAACTTTTATGTATAAGGCAGTTAATGTATAAAAAGTTTACCCACTTTTAGTTTCATTAATAGTTTTTTTTTTGATTATTTTATTAAGTTCTCCTCAACTTTTTGTAGTCCAACAGTTATCTATTGATTTATGACACTTAAAATCGATCTTATATTTATTACTGTTTAATTTATACAAATTAAATTATTTAAATCACCTAAAACTTTAAAGCATTATAAAAATTGTTTTATTATTGGTTATAACATTTAAGTTCGAATTTTATTTAATAAAAAACCAAGCAACTTTTACACCATTTCAAAAATTTTTCACAAAAAATCATGACAACACAAACATAAATAACTAATTGGATTAAACTAATGTATACGGTTACGTTCTTAATTCAATATCTTATTCGTAATTTAAAGCCTTATTACAAAATTTTTAACACAAATCGCCATTTTTGCAGGATTTTCATTTAGAATTCTGTGGCTTGGAGCTAAAAGGGCCAATGTCACTTTTTTGCATTAGATTTGTTTTCTTGCTCTATTTCATTATGGTAAAACAGCTGAAGTCATACTTAACCCAGAACAGCTTAATAAATAAAATGCTGGCCAATGTCACTATAAAAGCACCTATAAAAGTTAAAGTTCAATTCCAATTTTCTCAAAAGTAAATATTTGGACATTGGCCCTTTTAGCTTCAAGCCACAGAATTATCAACTAAATTTTAATAAAAAGTATCATCACTAGTTGTTTTGATAGCCTTTTAAAATCAGCAGTGAAAGCATAATAAAAAATGTAGATTGTAAATAAAAAAGGGGGAAAAATTTACATTAAATTGTGATTTCTAGGATGTCTTATTGGTCTTATTGAAAATTATTGAAAAAGCAAAATTTAGCTCAGACTGTCTGCTGAAAGCTTTATTACCTTGTTAGACTTATGTTTTAAATGTATGCATGAGCAAAACACAAGTTTTAGGTCAATTAAGAATGTTTCGTGTCAACATGGTAATTCGCCAAAGTAATTCAAAGAGCAATCTAAGTAATAGATGGCGTTGTAAGCACAAAAACAAACATCAAGACGGCATAGCAATTAATTAATTATTAAATTATTTCTATGAGCGATTTTTTTCCAAAAGACTTCCAGGCCGATTTTATCTCAGGCCTGTTTAAATTCTTATAACCTTGTCGGATATATTGCAGCATGTGCTTTAGAGAAATCATAAACGTAAACGTGCTTGTAGATTGATGTATTTGTTACCCTTTAATTTGTAAGTTAAACTGTATTTCCTACTCCATTATTTTGCAGTGACTCCCACTGTGGTACAGTGACAAACAACAAATCGTATAATTAACTACATGTGTTAGTGCTCCCACTCGAATTTCAATTAGTTTAACTTGTTTGCATTTTTAGTGTAAGTTGTACAAGTTCTTTTTTCTCTTGGCCATTTGCTGTTGACTTTCTTGTTGTTGTACCCTTCACAGTGAGTGTAAGGGTATATATGGGTTTGTCATTCCGTGTGAAAGTATATATTTTCTGAAAGCTTATAAATATGGGAGTCTGTGCCGTGTGGAATTAAGTATATATTTTCTGAAAGCTTATAAATATGGGAGTCTGTCCATGTGTATGTTGAAATCAAATTTTTGAAACCACCCAGACATTTCCAAGATCCGTGTAAAGTACAAAAATATCAGAAATATTCGAGAGCAGATCGGTATCAGAAAAATCGCTCTATAAAAAACTGAGACATAATGAAAAAATCTAGACCACGTTGTCTTTTCACACCCATACAAACTGGATGAACGTAGGTTCGAATCCTAGTTAAGACAAATTTTTTTTTTAAATCCTTACATACATAAGCTCAATTGATAATTTTACAATGGAATGTTTTTAAGCCGATAAAGTTATTATAAAGATAATGAAACATACATGTAAACAAGTATGTAAGTAGTATGTACGTGTTCCATATTAATAAGATGAATGGTGGGTGATACAATTGTTATTGCATGACCACACGTTGTGAAGGGCATATAAGATTCGGCACGGCCGAATATAGTACTCTTACTTGTTTAAACTGTTGTTGTTGTTGTTTTTAATTTTAAAAAATTTTGATATGATGTAGTTTTTGTTATTGCTGCTTACCGATTACATACAACATTTGTAAAACTACAACAACGGCAAAAATTGCAGTAGCAACAACAACATTGATACTATCAGTGACATTACAAAATTGTATCCAAACAAACAATTAAATATATTTAATTTGTATGTGTTTATGTTTTAATTCAAATAGCTCCTACTCTCTATCTCTCTCGCACACATGCATTCACACCAATATTCATAAAATATACCGAATTGAAAACCGCTGACATGTCTTAAAAACATTTGTGTTTTTTTTTTCATTAAAAATTATAGACATTAAAATATTAATACAGTTGTAAAGGAATTCAGTAGTCACCCGGAATAATTTTTATGTGTTTTTATACCCTTCACACAGTGAAAAAGGGTATATATAGGTTTGTCATTCCGTGTGAAATTTCTACAATTTTCATTTCCGACCCCATAAAGTATATATTTTCTGAAAGCTTATGAATAGGGAAGTCGATTAAGCTCTGTCAGTCTGTCCGTCTGACCGTCTGTCCGTGTGTTGGTTGAAATCAACTTTTAGAAGCAACTATATGTTCCTCAGATCTGTACATGGTATCAATCTCTTGGAAATATCCAGGAATGAATCGCTATTGAAATTCAGCACAATCGCCCCATAACTTTCTGAGATATGAGCAAAAAACCACGACCACCTCGTTTTTTTCACAATTACAACAACAATATACATACATACATACATGTAAAAAACATACCAAACAAAAAAATTACAAAAAAAAAAATATTAAAAATAAGAAAAAAATAATAAAAAAAACTACAAAAAAAAAAACTTAAAAAAAATTTAAAAAAAAAAATTAAAAAAATTTTTTAAAAATTTTTCTAAAAAAATTTTTTAAAAAAATTTAAAAAATATATAAAAAAAATAATAAAATATAAATAACATATTAAATAAAATAAAATAAATTTTTTTTTGGCTCAGCTGCGATTCGATGCCACACTTATTCTAACCAGTACGTATTTTATATGGGATGAATGGTGATACAAACAATTGTTATAGCATGACTACACGTTGTGAAGGGTATATAAGATTCGGCACGGCCGAATATAGCACTGTTACTTGTTTATAAATACATTTGTTCAAATGTATTTTTTTAATAAAAAAAAATATACAAATATTGAAATTTAAATATTTTGTGGCTTGCGGTTAAAAAAAAACGTGTAATTATGTTTTTATTTGTGATTTTTTTTTTTAGTTTAAAACTGTTTATATGTAAATCAAAACATTTTTGTCTATTTTAGATTATTGCAGGCAATTTTTTATGAATATATTGTGCATATCGATGGTTTAATAAAAAAAAGAACAAGACCCGATTATCTATTACTTTATAGGATAAGGAAAAAACTAAATTAAACTTAAAACGAGTTCGGAATTTTTTATGTGGCCATAATCCCATTCTAACCCATTTCATGGCTAACGAAATTTTCCAGGTTATGTGTTTGTTAGTGGACTAGCAGAAAAAGTAAAAAAGGCGATTAAAAAAAATCTATAGAAGCCCTTTTTATATTAACCTATCATATGAAGATAAAACATAAAATTAGTTAATCAACTGACAAAATTGTCATCATAATTTTACTGATATGCATGACATATGGGCATTTCCATGTCATCGTACGTGACATTTGTACTACTACAAAGTGGAGTAATTTTTGCAAAACTAAGAAAGAGTACAAAACAAAATTAGATCTTAATGTTCCATGCAAAGGGTACTTTATTAAAAAAAAATTAATTATATTCGAATCATTGTTGTCTAATATATCAAAAAAAAAATAAGAATTTATCGTACGTGACATAAAACAGAAGTGATTTTGAGGTATAAATTTAAATATGAAAAAATCTGCGCAATCTTGGGAGGTATTTTTTCTTTTTTTAATTTCTTACACTAAACCAAATATTTTTAATTTAAAATCCATCATACTTAATTGAAAGCAATCTTTAAATGATTTTGTAATAAATCCAATTTAAATACGTTCGTGACATATTGTACGTGACAGATTATTCTCTAATAGTATTTTTAGGTAATAAAATTTATATTATGTTAAGAAAAAAAGTTGAATTCTCAATTAAGTGCTCTTGCGACTGTCCAAATGCGAATGAAGGAGACAAATAATGTTTTTCCACTACGTACGTGACATTAAAATAACATCCAAAGGAAATCAAAAAAATACCGCTAATTGGACTCTATATTTTCTCTTATCTTATGCATCTTGTTACTTGTTGTTCTCACCTTAATTTTAAAGCATATTGACAATTTATTTTTACAATTTAGTCACTAAAAAAATAGTTGATTGCAATTCTTTAAAATAAGTCAAAGAGATAATCAGACTAAAATATTATAATTGCTCTAAAAGTAATTTAATAAGCTCTTAATACCTGCGCATAGTAAAATTTTAGTGTTTTTTTTTATCAATAAACTTATATTGAAAAACTTTCAAGAGTTCTTATATTTACAGTCGTGGTTGACATATTCATGGAAATGCCCATATGTCCCAATTTAGGGAAAATATGAAGTGTGATCAACATAGATTTTTCTCTATACTAGAGAAGAAATTTTTTAATATTCAATAAATCCTAACCCCTAATATCGAAAAATTAAGAGGAATCATTAATTATTCTATTCAAATTGAATAGCAAAGAATCAAATGAAGGGGCGTGGTATCTGCAAAATCAATGGAGAAACCTATCACACCCATAGCTGCCAGATAAAATAGGGGCAAAATCGTCTAATTTGGGAGAAAAAATCGTCAAAATCGTCAAATAGTTTACTCAAATCGTCATAAAAACGTCAAAATAAAAAAACGCATTTTTCAAAACAAAACATTTTTTATTTAATGCATAACATAACAAACTTTTTAAATCCAGAGAGATCAATGGTTTTATTAGACCCTTTTAAGTTAAGAACATGACAAAAAATATAATACAATTTAGAATTAATTTCGAAAAATAAATATTAATATGTATATAAATACAAAAAATAATAAATAATGAATTGGCTGCATCTAATTCAGACTAATTGACAAATAATTATAATCATTTCTTTCTAAAGCTTCTACCGATTAAGGTAGCTTTAGGCAAGCGTTAGACGAGCACAACGCCAAAATAAACTACATCGTTTCGCTTTTTAGCCCATAAATTTATTTCTGGATCTGCAAACCAGTCTTCCTTGCTTTTCTTCTTCTTGTTGGTTACCTGTGAAAAACACCATTAAAATTTCATTTTAGCTACTACAAGGTTTTGTATAAAAAATGGATGAAATTTCTACTTACAGAGGAAGAGCTGCTAGAATTTTGGTCATCTTGGTTTTCTATTGAAAATATAATGTTTGATTTTTAAGGTTTTAATGTATAATTAAAAAGAACTTACAATTTTTTTGAAGTATTTAAGCATATTAATTTGTCACTTAAATAATTTAAATAAATTTACTTAAAAAACTAAAATTGTTTAAAACGCATTTTCAAATTTATATTTGTTCGTGTTGTAGGTATCAGTTGATAATATGTGGGATATACTATGTTAAAAATGTACAAAGTGGAAAAATTACCCACACGAACACATTAAATAATGATCGATGTATCTCTTTCACTCTGTTCTATTATTAATAACATAAAAAACCGTTACAAATTATTTTTATTTAGTTTAAGGTTGATATAAAAGTAATGAAAAATGGTGCAAACTTGAATTCTTGAAAATCGTCAAAAACATAGCATAAATCGTCAAATCGTCAACACCTAATTTTAGCAAGTAAAATCGTCAAAATGACGATAAATCGTCAAATCTGGCAGCTATGATCACACCATGGTAACTCATTTCTTTGTGCCCGCTCTTCATGGTATTGATGGAAACGATGTTTGGTTTCAACAGAATAGTAAAACATATGATGCCACAACCGATTTATTGCATACACCGATTGATGGCCGTTAAATTAGCCGAAATGGTGATGTCAGTAATCCTCCTAGCTGCGATTTGACACTGTTGAACTATTTTCAGTGGGGCGGCGTTAAAGCCAAGTGTCATGCAGACAAACCAGAGACAATTGAGCATTTCAAGGACAACATTCGTGATACCATTGCCGAGATACAACCCCGTACACTCGAAAAAGTGCTTGAAAATAGCTCCGACTGAATGGGGTATTGTAACGCCAGCCACGGCAGCCATATAAATAAAATAATATTTTATTTCGAACCGAAACAACAAAAAAGTAAATTTGGCAAAATTTTAAACCGTTTTTGTTTAATTGTATTTTAAAAAATTTAAACTTTTAAATGAACGGATCGAGAATTTTCCTAACAATGTAAATTCTAGATATTTTAAAAACATCCTGAAAGTATGCTACAAAATTTATATTGTTCATAATTCAATGTTGCCAAAGTTGCACAATGAAATCTAAATTAGATTAAATTACACAGAAGGAAATAAGAATTAAAAAGTAAACTTAACAAATGACATTAAAATCTTATTGAGCCAATTTTTTAACAAAAGGCTATTTATCGACAATTTACTATAAAAACTAAGTTCTATACTATTTTATAAAATATATCAGAAAGTATGGTTCCTAATGGTTTAATAAGTGGGTGCATAATTGTGTCAAAACATCTTTACAAAATAAATAAACAAAACTGTTAACAAAAACAGATATTGAAAACATTTAAACAGATACGAGTACAACAACATTGTTACTAAAATAGAACAACAACAAGAACTAGTCTAAAGCAATTACAAATTGATATGACAGCCAGTATCTTATCGGAATGCATATTCTTGAAAAAAAAAAGAAAATAAATTGTTTTAAAATCAAATGTAGGCAAAAACAATCAACCATCCAAGCAACCTGCCAAACTGGCTCTTACAAGGCAACTCAGCAAATTTAACTTCTATAAAATATTTCAAATAGTTGATAAATAGCTTTTACGTGTTTTTATGAGAGTTCCTTGTAACAATCTTTAAGAACTCTTTTATTTATCATCAATTTCTTTTTGTTTTTTTTTTATTTACAGTTATTTTTCCAACATTAATTACTTGCGACTACTTTTATATACCTCCCTCTTTCCCCAAAATGGTCAAACGTCACATGATGTTACTGGCCGCCTGTCTGCTGGGCTTAATGGCCATAGCCGCAACATTCGATCACACATTAAAATTTGATTATCCCGGACCCTACTGTAGGAAAATCAACAGTTGCTGTGACAGCAGGTACGACAGCTGTTCGGTACCTATATCCAGTAAGTTTTGCAGTCATTACTTCGAATTCGAATTTATTTTAAAAGCCTTTTTTTTTAGATACCCTTTGCTACTGTGATGAATTCTGTGATCGTAGTGTAGCCGGTGATTGTTGTCCCGATTATAAGTCGTTTTGCAAGCAGGAACCTGATCCAATTGTTAGCTGTCTTCACAATGGCATCTATTTCAGTAAATTCAATAGCACTCGTGACAATTGTAACGAGTGTCGTTGTTTAGAAGGCGGTAGAGTTGAGTGCGATAGAGATTTGTGCTTGACCGATGATGCCTTGGTTCGTAATATTAACTCCATTTACAATTTGGGTTGGTCAGCTCGCAAATACGAGGAATGGTGGGGCCGTAAATACTCTGAGGGCCTAGTCAAACGTTTGGGCACCAAAGAACCTGCTTTCCGTGTCAAAGCCATGACACGTTTACACAATAAAGCCGATGGTTTGCCCAGAAACTTTAATGCCGTTGAAAAATGGTCGAATTATATTTCAGATGTTCCTGATCAAGGTTAGGGGAGAATGTCTTGATGTATTTTTTATTTTTTTTTATTTTAATTTTGGTTTTAAATTTAGGTTGGTGTGGTTCCTCTTGGGTTATCTCTACTACCTCGGTGGCCTCTGATCGTTATGCTATACAAAGTCAAGGCAAGGAAGTCGTAGAGTTGTCACCACAAAATATTTTGTCTTGTACCCGTAAACAACAGGGTTGTAATGGTGGTCACTTAGATGCTGCCTGGCGTTATCTACACAAACAGGGGTAAGTTCAAAAAACAACAAAATATTTGGAACCAACTAAAAATCTATTTTTAAATGAAAAACAAAATAGAATACAAAAGAACTATGGTTTTTTGTAAAATCAAAAGCAGGTCTTAATTTTGGGTAAACTAAGATATATAATCTGTGGCAAAAAGGAATAACTAGTTAAGTCGACATAAGCGAAAATTGAGATAATATCAACATTGTAACCCCGCAATATATAACTACCCTTAGATGAATTGCAAACACTTTGGGGCAGTTTTACAGGAAGACCCTGACTAAACAAAGTCTATCTTTACAAACACTTGCGTTTTACTCATAATGTCCATATTGCCGAAGCCACATCTGTATAGTTGGCTGCCGTTTATTAAATTTATTTTGCCAAATAATCACAAACGGTTTTAACATTTAACAACGTGAGCAAATGAAAAATGTATCAAATGGGGTATTATTTTCGGTAAAATGTTCTCGAAAGGTTTTAAGAGAAAATCATCTTAAGCGATATGGCCCATTATTCGATGAATGAGAGCGTCAACAAACAATATTGTCAAATTAAGAACAACGCCAATCGACATGAGATCCAAATGCATCCAGAAAAGTCACTAGTAGATAGTGTCATTGGTCCAGATTTCTTTGAGTTCGTAATCAACGGCAAGCGCTTTCTGTCTATGATTACCAACTTCGTTTTGATGATAGGAACACTAAAGACAGGGATACCAGGACGGCGCTGCATGCTACGCAGTCCATGTCCTGAAAAGTGCTTTTAGGCCACAGTCGTCTCACATGGAAGTCCAAGCCACAAACCACAGCGGACCTCAGAATCTACAAGCCTATGCTATTATGCGTTATAGTCATGACAAAATTAAATGTTTAGGATAAGTAGCACACAGTGAAATAGCAGCAAACATTTGTATGTTGTTGTTTTCCATTCCTAATGGCATCGACCGGCCTTTCAAACAATTATTATTTTTATTTATGTAGATTTAAAAATTAAAAGTCCCCCAACAAAAAATTTTTTCACAAAATTATTTCTAAATTTAAGATGCTATTGCCTATCTGCTTACTAATCTTCGTGTTCTCTTTTTCTCGTAGTGTCCTTGATGAGAAATGTTATCCTTATGTTGAACGCCGTGATACTTGCAAAGTTCATCACAGAGCACGTTCACTCTCCACTTATGGTTGCAGACCTGCACCTGGTGTCGATCGCAATGAATTGTATACCGTCGGTCCAGCCTACTCCATTAAAAATGAAACGGATATAATGGCGGAAATTTATCACTCTGGCCCCGTACAAGCCACCATGCGTGTCTACAGAGATTTCTTTTCTTACTCGGGTGGTATTTATACTCACACAGCTGCCAGTCGTGGTAGTCCCAGAGGCTTCCATTCCGTTAAATTGGTAGGCTGGGGTGAAGAACATAATGGTGTTAAATACTGGGTAAATTATTAGAAAAAAAAAATCTTCTTAAATCTTAAATTAAATTTGTCTCTATTTTTCGTTTTCTTTAGATTGCTGCCAATTCTTGGGGTCCATGGTGGGGCGAACATGGCTACTTCCGTATTTTGCGCGGTAGCAATGAGTGTGATATTGAAGATTATGTTTTGGCTGCCTGGCCCAATATTTACAACTATTTTGCTACTAAGAATTAGGTTTAAATTTTCTATTTTTTTTTGCTATTTATAAAAAATAATAAATATAAAAAAACAACAAAAAACGATGACAAAGAGACCTCAACCAAAACCATAAAAATCTCGTTAAATTGTTTAAAAAAAAAACAATATTACACGCTGCAACTTTAGTTTCCATTAAAAAAAAACACAAACGAATATTAGTTTCTTGTTAAGTATATATTATTTTAATATTAATATTTAAAACTAGTTTTTAGTTTCTAAATTAGCTGATAAACTGTGTATTTTGTATTTTTACTACTCGAATTTTTAAATTCAAATTCTTTCTTATCTTCTTTTAAATGCAAATTTAACAGTGAGTATTTTATAGCTTTTCTTTCTTTCTAAGTTTTAAAATCTATTTAAGTTTCTTAGTATCTCTAATTAATAATTATATTTAAAATATATTTTTTTTAAACATTAATTTTATTTATAAATTTACGCGTACATTAACGTTTATAATTACATATTTAAATAGTTTAATAATTTATAAGAAATTTTTAATATTTTTTGTTTTGTGAAAAAACCAAAAAGCTGCCTTAAAAATTATAAAATCGTTCTTATTGTTTTATTTTATAATTTTCCTTTGTCTGCCATTTAACGCTAATTAATATTCAATTTGTTCTTTTTATTTACTTACTGCCATTTTTTTTTTCGATAAAAATGCAAATTATAAAAAATTTATTTTTTTTTCTTGTATAATTCTGAGCCCTTGCAAATAATTTCTTTAGTTTTGAAATCTACTTAAAAATTAAATAAGTACATGTGGTAAATAATTTATAATAATTATTATAAACTTTTTAATTTGTACAAAATAAAACAAAGAAAAAAATAAAGTATAAAAATAAAAAAATATTTTTTTTCGTAATTCTTTTTTTTGTGCAAGCACGGATTCAATGGGTAAAGGTAAAATACAATAAAAGTATGTACTAGTTTTGACAGCCATTAGATAATCAATATATATTTATTTTAATAAAAACTTCAACACCTTATGGGGAATCCATGCCCTACCAAATTTGATAATAAAGTTCACCTTCATGTACACAAAGGGTGCTTAAATTTTAAGGGCCGACATTAAATGTGAACCACACCTACATGTCAAGTTTTGTTTCTGCATTTAATTTGACATTTCTCAATTTCAGACCAACTCAATTTGGACGATGGAAAGATACACAATAGAGCAACGCGTTAAAGTTATTCAGGCTTATTAAAAATTCAAATTAAAATGCATTTCGTGCACTTCGTGTGATTCTTTTGGTCAACATAATCGTTCAAATTCGTCCGCAATCGGGAGAATTGTGAAAAATATTTAAATTTCAGCAAAACTGGTGTATATTAAATGTGAAAACATCTGAATGGAAAACATTGCTGTTTTTCGCGATAGTGTGGCAAAAGAGCAGTCAACCTCGACTCATCATCGTGCCCAACAATTGAACATTGTCATTGAAAATTTGGACTATCGGATGAAGGTGTGTTGCCTTGGTTTCGGCGGCCATTTGGCCGATATTTTATTCCATACATAATTGAACCATACCAATATTATCATAATAAAAATAAATGACAATATTTTCCTAAATAATTTGTGTTTTATTCAAAATCAACATCGGCCCTTAAAATTTAACCACCCTTTATGTATAAAAGTATAATGAACATATCGTAGCGTAGCTTAGACTTAAAATATAACGCTATACGCAATTTCGCTTTATTATTTCCGACACCATTTCTGATTTTGATATTTTAGATTGTCAACTGTATTACACTAGTCGAGCCTTTTTATTAGATACCCATATTGATTGGATTAAAAAAATATACTCCATTTTGTTTCAGACGATTTTGTTTCTCTTTGATTTTTTACTTTTTATAGTTTGCTGTTTGCTACTTGTTAAGTTTTTTTAATACCAATATTGTTGTTGTTAAAGTTATAACATTTGTAAATACTACACAATTCACTCAGTGTCTTTAGCATGTGCAAGAAACTTTTAGCAGCTTAAGAGACTTGATATTTTAAGCGAAAATATAAATTTTTCAATATGAGCTTTTTAAAATTTTTAACGATACTTATAAACCTTAAGAAAAATCTTAAAAAAAAAAATTATCAATTATCTTATGATTGAAGAATTATAGTTTTTGTTTTCAAAATATAGGAAAAGAAAAGGAGCGGTACGTTATTTTGGGGATTCCACAGAGAGATATATACAATATGTGGGGATTTCTAAACAATTCTTTCAACCAATACGCGGACAGACGGACATTGCTCAATCGACTTCCGTATTCATAAGCTTAAAAATTATATATTTCATGGGGCCGGAAATGACAAATTTTGGCATCACTAGTGAAAGATATAAAAATAATAACAATTTAGTTGATCCTTTTTGATATGACAGCTAGTATCTTACACATTTGAATTTTGTAAAGGATTTAAAAAATTTTTTTTTCAACATGAAAATTATTTAAGGAAATCAAAATAATCAAAACCAGTTGAAAGTATAATACGTATAACGTAAATATTAGTGTAAATAAATCGTCTTAAAAACATTTACTTTCATTTTTATGATACATATTTACAAATTTTCTTATTTAGACTTAAGTCGTGTGGTCAAACGTTCACAGAACAATTTTAGTTTGTTAAGTTATCACTTTACTTTTTAACTACATACTCGGCAAATCTGTTTTTTTATTATTTTTCTATTTGGTTTAGGCACAAATGTCAGTACCGAGCACAAATTCAGGGGGACCTAAATTTCTATTTATCGATTTTATATCGCAAACATTTAATAAGTATGGTTAGCATTCGCGTACCAGTTATAAAAACTAATGCAAATTTGGTTTTTATTCACTCATTTACCCTTAAGTTTTGTAAAAATCGTAGGAAATACAAATATTTATATGCAGTGTGGCACGAAATCAATTACCCAAGTATAATATCCAATTTGTTGTACAGTCAACTGGCAATATCTGATATAATGTCTACAATTTTTACATCTTCATATCTTTTCTTAAAAATGCGATATAGAGAAGATCATAATAAAGTCAATTTTTTTTCGCACGTAGTCTATTTGATGTTGATAAGTGTTTTCTAGATCATAAAGAAGCAATATTTTATGAAAAACGACTACTTCGGGGTCGTTCACTGTGCAATAGCTCTATTGCAGATCCAGTGTTTTTAGATTTAATATTGGGAATTAGTTCTTTGAACAATTATTTCTGTTTTCAAATAAAACTATACAAATGTAATAAATGTAGCTATAATAGGGTTATGCCACCCTGTATATATCTATAAAATATTAACTTAAGGCCATGACTGACTATCCTACAAAGTCGTGTGATTATGTCAAATAAAACTCTGATAGTTTTCTGTCCTACATGAAAAAATCGCAACAAAATGTGTGATTGGATGCCACACTGTTGTACTTGCTTACAAAAAGCAACTCTGATCGCACAGAAACTACTATTTTATAAAAATTTCTAAAAGATTATCAAATCGGACACACTTGTCAAAAAATCTGTCACACATGTGAACTTTGTGTCCACACTATCACACTTTCTGAACACACATACAATTTCTGACATATCGAACGACTAAATCTGATATTCAGTCATGGCCTTTAAAAGTTATAAAATTTAAAGTAATATAACGATTAAATAAGTATTTAAAAATGATTAAAAGTTATACAAAAAGGTTTATTAGGCAAAATTTTGCAGTTACATACGCAGTTGGCTATATTTAAAAAGTAGGGAAATTTGGAAACGACTTGGTCTGGCATCTCCATATTGAAAAGATCGCCATAACTTTGGCTACACCTTTGGCATGATATTATTTTTTACATGATACTATAAACTAATGCATACATTTAGGTGTTTGTTTGATCGCGCGGAACTGACAATAAAAATATTTAATATCTAAATACTAATTCAACATTTTTTATTTATTTATTTTTTTTTATTTATTAAATTCAAACAGTTTTTAAGCCATTAAAATTAATAAACCAGTTGTATTTTTGTGTGCATTGGGCACACACAAAATGATAAATAATCAGCTTTAGATTGCCAAAACTGCAGGGAATAAATGGGGGTGGGTTTCTAAAGCGATTATAATTATAATAACTCTCAGAGAATTATTATAATTGTAGGGAATTATTGAAATGAACAAAAAATGTAAATAAAAATACAACGAGTTACTTTTCGTATTTCAATTAGTGGGATTTATTATAAAGTGGGGTATATATTCACCTTTTAGTATGTATGTTTTCAACAATGTATATGTAAATAAAATTGACGGATATATAATTAAATTGATCCAAAGACAATTAAATTACTTTAATAGATGTGTAGTTCACTTTTCAAAAATTCAAAAGGAAGTGAGTTACTTATGTACTTTAACAATATTTTATACTATACAATTATTTGTTTTTAACGAAAATGTTATTAACTATTGGAAATTCTACATGCATAAAAAATCTATTTCTTATTGAGCAACTTTATGAGATTTACGATCTCTTAAACTTAAGATGAGTGAGTTACAATAATACGTATGTTATAATGGTAAGTATATTACAATGGTAGGTTTTTTACAGTGGTAAGTAGGTTTTAGTATATACGTTACAATAATAAAAATTCAAAGTACTAAATATAAATTGGCAATAATATAATATTCGTAAGAGTTTTAAATATATGTCCAATCAAACTTGGACACCAGTAAAACAAAAATATATGTCAACATTTTTTACTACTAATTTTAATATTAATACATTTATTTTAAAAGAAAAAAGAGGAAATAAATTAATTTAATCGGAGATGAAAAAAAACAAGAGCATTATGACTTTATATTTTTTTCATTTTCTTTTAAATTCACTCCAGCACAAATATTATGAAGAATTATTGAAAACATTATTTTTCACTACGTCTGTTACACACACAAAACTATTACCTTAAATACGTAGAAATATTAGGAGAAATTTTTTAAATTCATTAAATATCAAAATTATTGATCACAGATAGTTGCATCGCATCTCTCGTTCATAATGCAAAAATATCTGTAATATTGTATTTCCATATTTTTATCAAAAAAATTAAAAAAAACGAATAAAAAAGTGAAGAGAAAATAAATTTTTTTATAAAAGATATAAAGTGTAAATAATAAATAAATTGTTTAAAACAGATTTAATTAAATTATGAAATGTTTTAATACCATTAAAATATTTTGTCGATTTGTTCAATTTTTTTAGGTTTTTTTTTTTGTAAAAAATTATCACAGAAATTTCTTTTGTTAGTGTTAAAAAATTTTGTGACTTATGAAATTAAAAGCTTTATTCAAGCACAAGTGAGTCATGGAGGATTAAATCAAATTTTGAAATACTCACAAAAATTACATCATTGCGTGGTTGGTTCACTGTTAAAGTGGTTAAAAATGACAAATTAAAATATTGTGACAAAGAAATCAAAAAAAAAAACATATTTTTTTTAATATTTACAGGGAAGGTGTAATAATTTTTTTAACCCTTAAGTGGTGAGGTGAAAGAAAATTGCAGAACTTTTGAGATTGGTCCATGGGACATTGCGGAATTCCTTATAAGTTTTATAAAAAACTATTTATCATAATCAATGTTTATAAAAGGCTTTAAAAGTATAATTAAGTTTGTCTAGAAAGTAAAACAAAAAACTTAAAGTATATAGTAAAGCAAGTGTAGTTTTCCCTTATTAGTTAATGATTTTTAAAAAATAACAAAAATTATACTTCTTATGATAATATTAGCGGAAATCACCCTTCGTTATAAACAGGTCCATGCATTTTTCCTTACACTAGAAATTACGTTTAACAAATAAAAGTAAAATAATTTAAATATGCTTTTAGCTTTTAAATCTGCAAGTAGTTTTTTTTGGACAATTTTCATAGGTACCTTTTTCGGTCTCTTTCGTATGTATATTCCGAGTCAGAATCTCCGCTAAAATCGTTTTCTTCTTCATCATTTAACCAACAGTTTATAATTTTTTCAAAATTCCTATCTGATAACCGTACTGAAGTCGATCGCCGATTTTCACTCATCTTTACAGATATTTTAATAATTAAGTTACGCGCTTGGTGATGTTGGTCTGACGGATCACGCTTGAAATTAAAAACCAATGTAACTAATTTCTTAAAGCACAAATACAAACGATCACACCGGCAGGTGAAGCAAAACTAAAAAACTTTAAGCTATTGAGTGAGCCAGAGACTTAAGTGGGAAGGAGAAATATATGTATATTGTAATATGCTTGTTTAAAATTAACTTGTTGTTTGATATTATTTGAATATCATTGTTTACTTTTCAAAAAACCAATTTACGATTCAGGTGTGGGGTCATACAAATAATAAAAATTTAAATGGATCTACGTCCAAGTCGTCAAAAGGTGATTTAAAGTTTAATTGCATCAGGAAAATCGTTTCCAGAGTCAATTAAGAAGCCTATACGATTCTGTGAAAGAAGCTCCGGGTAATTTTAAATCAAGCTCTTGCGATGTGGGATTTTTTTTCTCCTGAAATTACTGATTTAACTTCCGATATTTCTTTATTAACATCTTCAACCTCCGTCGTAAACACCGATATACATATATAGCGCTATAACTTCCGCTTTACCCTCCGCTTTAACCACCTCTGAAACTTCCGTTAGTATTCCATGTGCATTCAACTCCAACACAACTTCCGTAAGATTATCTAGAACATACTTCAGTAATAGTGAATCAAGCTCTTGCGATGTGGGATTTGTTTCTCCTGACGTTACAGATTCAACTGTCAATATTTCTTTATAAACATCATCAACCTTCGTTGTAAGCACCGATGTATGCCGAACTGTAATATGCTTGTTTAAAATTAACTTGTTGTTTGATATTATTTGAATATCATTGTTTCATAGTTTTTATTATAAATGGAAAAAATAAAAATAAAGTTTAGTTTTTGAAAACCAATTTACAATATTGGAGAACAGACCAACGTCACCACTTAAGGGTTAATTAACAAGAAAAGAAAAAATTTAGTTTTTTACTTCTTTTTAGTTATAATGTGTCCCCTGAGGAGTACAAAATTTGGCATTGTTTTAATTTATTTGGTAAAGGAGATCTTCTGAAAGGAGTGTTATAGGAGTTGCCTATAATTTTTGTATGATTTTATTAAAACTTTACTATTTTCAGAATTTTTTAAAAAATTTATTATATTTTTTTAATATAATTATGTAATTTTTGATATTAATTATGAGAGCATATGATGGGAAATATCCCCTAATGTAAAAAATTGTTGAAGCAAAAACTCTGTAGGTACCGTAAAAAAATTGGTTATATTTTTTCAACTAAGGCTTACACTTGGCTATAACTCGGATTATAAAAACCGAAGCTTTTCTCTGTGTAATCATTAAATAATGTTTCAATTAATTTTATTGCATCGTTGAACTTGTAAAAAAGGGTTTCCAATAAGAGTTTAAGAAAAAAAAAACACTTATTATCAAGGAAATTCAAAAGTTTTTTATTTAATATGAAGTACAATCGGTACAATTAGGTTCTTAATAAGACGTCATAAAAATGGCGATGAAATCAATTTACGAGCACTTCCTCCACTAATCAAAGCTCACTTTCATCCGAGTGGTGCAGCAAATAATTAAAACTGTCGATTCTGGTGCGAAGAAAATACACAAATTATTCATGAAAAACCATTAAATTCACCTAAATTGACAGTTTGGTGTGGTTTTTGGTCTGGTGGAATCGTCGGTCCGTATTTCTTTCGAAATGATAGCTGGACTATTTTTTGTGGGGTTATCTGAAGTCATTGTCTTTCGAAATAAACCAGACTCTCTTTAAGCTTTACAAGTCAATATTGAACGTGCCATTTATGACATACGATTTGATTAAAAGGAAAAAGTGCTCAAAAATTGGTTTCATCGAATTCGTTCCTGCAGAATAATTTAAAACTTAATTGTATTTAGAACTTAACTGTATCGATTGAGCTTCACATTATATAAAAAACTTTTAAATTGTCTAAATAAAAAGTGTGTTTTTTAAAGAAAACATATCTATGACAATTTAAAAAAAGTTTCAATAACTTGAAATTAAAAAAAAAAAATAAATTAATTAAACAAATAATATTAAATTTTACACACAAGTATTTTGGCCCACATTGTATTATCTCCTAACTCCTGTCATTATCTAGCCATGTCCGTCCGTCAGTCCAACTACTACCCCGTAGAAGCATGTCTCATTGCCTAATGTCAATACAATGGCTAATGTTGGGCAACAATATGTGTCTCGGGGCACTGATGCCTTTTAACAGAATAAGTTACTTGGTCAATTAGTTGACATTTTTCGGATTGCACATCTAATTCTTTAGGTAATTAGTTACATAGCCTTTTAGCGAAAAACAAGGAATAAGGGATACATAGCCCGACCTCCGAGCTGGGTGCAATTACATTAACCACGAATTAATGTAGATAAGATTACTATCTGTGACATGTTGAGTGGCTCACCTTGATTACAGGGGTGGCGGCTAGATGTCAGAATCTTAATTCAGTGATTTCTGACACTGTAATACAAGAAAAAAAAATTGCGATAGATAAGCGGGAATTTCGAAAACGGCCACTGTAATTTCGGGCCCCTTTTCGATGCTTTTCGGTCCCCAGTGATTAAAACGTCATTTCGTCCTTTAGTGAATTCTGTGACCCCACTGGCGTTTACTTTGAATTAAAAAACGATTTCACACTGCCGACTGGTGTTTGCCTGAAATATTTATCACGCAGTGTTTTGTTATGGGCAGCATCTTCTCCAAATCCTCCATAGCATTTAGGGTTGGGCAAAATATATCGATATATCAAAATAATGATATTTAGTTTAAAAAATTTCGATATTAATTAATATAATTATTAATATTAACTAATATCGGAGTTGAAGTTTTGGTTTATTTTCTGTTTTCTTGTTTGATCTAGTCATATAATTGATCTCATCCTTAATCGTAAATATTTTTTCAGAATTTATTTTACAGATTTGGTGTAAACAATACATCAATTGTTGACTTTAAAACTTAAGATTGTCTAATGAATTTTTGGTATATTTTTTGTTTTTATGTTTGATCTAGTCATATAACTGATCTTATCCTTAATCGTAAATATTTTTTCTAATTTTCGTTTTTATAAGCTCACGCATAAGATCAAGCATTTATACTACTAATATATATTAAATATCTAGTTTATTTATTATAAGAATTGGAATAAAAAATTACTACGAAGCCTAATATACATCTTTTTTTGTTTGTATGTACATAAGTGGGTGTATTTAATTTTCAAATGTAAATCATTTCAACAATAACTAGGTCGATATATCGAAATATCGATATTTTAAATTAATAAATATCGATGGTAAAATAAAATATCGATATAATAAATATCGATAGATTTTTCCAATTTGCCCATTCTTAATAGCATTAACACTTATTATGTGTATCCCTGTGATCCTCAATCTTTCGAATGCCGAAACATTTGCATAGATAATGCCGAACATTTGCATACTACATTTGCTGCTTTTTCAGCATCCTACAGGCACATTCTATAAATATAAAATATTATGTTCGATTTACACCTCTTTAGTTGATATTTTAAGCTTTCTTCTCTTAAGTAGTTATCCCACTCATTGCAAGCCAAGTGAATCCCTGTATCCTCATTGCACCCCTGCCTCGAGAACTTTTGAGCATCATACGAGCCTGTCTACAAGTGGTTTTCTCCATCAACCTTTTCAGGTTTATAGACCTCACCCACTGAAAGACTTTTGCCTACATCAAGCTATCATTCAGGGCAGTTTTCTACATTTTGATCATTTGAGTTAGCAAGTTAATGTTTGTTGTTAAAGTGCTGTTACAGTACAATACTTATCGCATAAAACTACTTGTTACTAAACACACAAAGATTTTTTTATCTTTTTGATTGATTTTTTTAACATACTTTGCGTATGTACAAAGAGAATAAATAAATTATATTTATTTAATTTATTGCTTTGTTGTATTTGTTTTTGTATTTTGCATAACAGATATGTTTGTATGTAATTCCGTTTATTGACATTTAATTATGAATTGTTTCACTGTCAATGTCAGCTTCATGTGTGAAAGTATACCAGCGGTACAAATGAGAGGTAAGTTGCCTTACAAAAGGCCTTATTTAGACATATTTACCCATTGCATGCTTATTTATTCTTTGCATGTATTAGGAGATGGCTAAGTTCTTTAAAATTGTTAATGAAGTCCTTTTTTACTGGTAAATATCGTTCCGTCTAGGTATTTAATGCTACACATTATTTGTGAAAACTTAGCATTAGAATACGCCATAAATTCCGTATTAGGTATTGTATGTGTCGATGGTTGCAAGTTAAAAGGTCCTAAATGCTATTTTTTTAAAACTAAGTCTTTCAGTGATTTCAATATAATTAAAATATGTATACACCTCAACACAAAAATGAAATACAATAGCATAAAAAAAAAAAACTTTTAAAAGAAATTTTTAAAATAAGCTGCATTGTGATAATTTCTAATTTGTTTTTAGCTGCTCCTGTAAAGTTGCAATTATTTGAGTAAGGACTTTTCTACAAATATACTTGTAACCAACGTATAATAGAAACAATTATTTATTTAACTAATAAAATAAATTCAAAATTTCAATTTAAGACGTCATTAAAATAGTCAAAATAATTTATAAAAATATAAATAATTTTTTTAATACTACAGTATAACCTTCCTAATCCGGACAGATATAATTCGACCCCCCGCCCGGACTACTGGACCGTCCGGTTACAGGCCTTAAACTTAGATATGTCAAGTTTTTATTTTTACAAGATTTATTTAAATATATAAAAAGAAATAAAGCAGATAAAATGAAAAAAAAAAATATGGATGAAAAAACGAGTTAATTTTTCTTTGGATACAATTTTTATTATGCATAAAGCATAAAATCTGCTTTGTTTTTAAATTAATTTAAAAATAATATTTTCCTAACAGTCGCATTTACTTGCGAGGCCCATAAAATTGCTCGTGCAAATAGATCAATAGCTTCATGTCTAAAGAAGCTTCCTGAAATTCCTCCAGAGAATTGTCGGAGTCTTAGTTTTCCTCAATATTTAAATTACGCGTACAAATTGAAAAAACAACAAGTAAGAGCGCTATATTCGGCCGTACCGAATCTTATATACTCTTCACAACGTGTAGTCATGCAATAACAGTGGTTGGTGTCACCATTCATCCCATATGAAATACGTACATACATATAAAAACATACATATATAAAAACGTCCCATTGTAAAATTATAAATTTACGTATGTATGTTAAAAAAAAAAATTAAAAAAAAATTTAAAAAAAAATTAAAAAAAATTTTAAAAAATTAAAAAAAAAATTATTATATATATAATATACATATATAAAACAAAAAAAAAATAAAAAAAAAAAAATTTAAAAAAAAATAATAATAAAAATATAAATAATATATTAAATAAAAAATAAAAAAAAAAATAATTAAAAAAAAATTTTAAGAAAATTAAAAAAAAAATTTTTTTGGCTCAGCTGGGATTCGATGCCACGTTTTCTCTAACCAGTATACACGTTTGTATGTATGTATGTTGTTGTTGTAATGTTGTTTTTCTGAAAAAAAATCGAGGTGGTCGTGGGTTTTTGCTCATATCTCAGTTGTTTATGTACCGATGTTTCTGATTTTCAATACCGATCTACTCCCGAACTATGTCGGGGGGCTTCAAAAAGTTGATTTCAACATTTCAACAAGCTTTCAGAAAATATATACTTTATGGGGTCGGAAATGAAAATTGTAGAAATTTCACAAGGAATGACAAACCTATATATACCCTTTTTCACTGTGTGAAGGGTATAAAAATACACAGAACAATGTAATGTTCGGATTACAGAGAAAAAATTTTGCAACTGTCCGAAACATTTAATTGTCCGGAGTATTAGATAGTCCGAATTAGCGAGTGTCTGGTCTTAAGAGGTAATACTGATATTTGTTTACTTATTTTAACCATTTCATTATTTTATACTACTGATTGGTATCATTTTGATGATTGGAGTAAGAACAGATAACATTTTAATTAATCACATTAATTTCGTAATCGAAATTCATTTCTAATATTGCAGTTTAATTAAATAAAAAATAAAATATTTAAAAAAGCATTTATTTAAGGAGAGATTAACAAACTTCAGTGGCTACGTTCATTTCGTCAAATATTTGCCAATTGTGATCATACATTTAGAATGAATATCGGCTCGTAAGAAGACAGTTTAGAAGCCTTTAATAGGTTTACAAATCTGAAAGATAATGTAAATGCACCTTCCACAAGGCCTGAAACATAAAGCCCTGTCGACTTTTATGGCAGAGTATGTACGTGCACACTTAGAAAATTTAGAAAAACTAGTAATAAAAAAATGTTTTTTATTTTAAAATTAACTCGTTCAAAAATAGATACAGTGTGTACAGAAAGTCTTTACAATTTAGTTTAGCATAATGTAAGTTCCGTTTTGACAAAACAAAATTTTTTCCAGTGTCTGCCAGCACTGCGCTCTAATGAAATGAATGCCTGACATTATTTTTTTTTTATAAATTTCCGTTCGCTTGGAAATACAGCGCACGCTAAAACCAATTCATTTCAATTATTTTGTAATAATTAATCAAGAATGCATGAGTTTTGTTTTAAACATACAATAATAACCAATAACACTTAGGAAATACACATTCACAGTTATTACGTTTACTATTCCATTCCATTCAATTTATTTCTTATTGTCTGTCTTTTTATCTTTCTGCTCTGCTTGAGTATTGTTATTGTTTATGACTTATTGACACTTAAAATTAACGGTCAGTCAGTTGGTAACAGAGATTGTTTTTCGTTCACTAAAATTAGTTCGGTACACTAGCATGGCGGAGAAAATACCCTATAAGCAACGAAGCTAGCTTTAAGTTAAATAGTTAACGCAACTAGTGGTGGTTGATGTATGGATTATTTTCAATGAGGCTAACGGACTGTTCTAACATTGCGATGTTCTACGCAGTAGTCAATCGTCCGATTTAAGATGACTTTTTAACTACATAACTTTGAGTTAGCTACTTAAAAGTTAGTTTAAGGTCACCCCATTTGTAGTTAGATTAAAGTTAGTTGTATTAAGGTAAACTGTAAATTTTTTTATTATTTTAAATTTTTTTAAAATTTTATTTTAGCAACATTTAAGAAGTTAAAATAGTTTATTATCCATCTTTAGTTATTTATTTTCCTCTCAGAGCATAATAAAAATACATTATTTTGTAGTAAGCTTATATCGGGTGTCCCAACTAAAAAAATCGTGACAATTTATTATATCGTAAAGTAGACGGAATCAGGTTATGTATGCAGCAATATATCGTGCAGATGGCCGCCGCGGCTTTGCGCGGCACACACGCGATCTTTTAATAAAATTTTCAATGACCTTTTTGCAATTTCCTCTTTTAAGGCCAAAGAAAAAATCTAAAGGTGTTAAATCACACGACCTAGGCGGCCAATTCTGGTATCCAAAACGCGAAATAACACGACCGGGAAACGACTGATGCAGCAATTGAATTGTTTCTCTGGTTGTATGACATGTGGCGCCATCTTGTTGAAACCACATGCCCTCTACATTCATTTCTTCAATTCTAGGCAAGAAAAAACTGGTTATCATTTCACGATACCGAACACCATTGACTGTTTGCGCTTGACCTGCCTCATTTTCATAAAAAAAATGTCCAATGATTCCTCCAGCCCAAAAATCACACCACACAGTGACACGTTGAGGATGCATTTGCTTCTCGTGAATCACTCGAGGATTTTCCCCATCCCAAATGCGACAATTCTGCCTATTGACGAAGCCATCAAGATGAAAATGGGATGATCGCAATTTGCGAACTGTAGCCGCAAAACTTTCACCATTTTTGTAAAACAATTTCACAATGAGAATGCGTTGTTCATTCGTATAGCGCTCCCTTTTTACTAACCTCGTACCTTCTACTAGCAAACAATAAAAATTGTTCAAATGTCAAACAATGACACTTCGAATGGCGCCAAATTTAAAAATTGCGTTCTAGTTGGGACACCCGATAGTTAGTTGATAAAAATTTAACTTAAAGAACGTGATTTTCGTAGTCGCCTACTCTGTTGCTTATAGGGTAACATTGTTATTAATTTTCTACAACAGTTGTTGTAATAAAGATTTTAACATAAACATATTTATGGGCAAGAGTATGTGTGTGTTTCAATGTTTATTTTAATTATTTTAAAGTATTAAAAATTAAGATCCGGTAGATTTAAGGAAGTTTGTTTGTGAGAACAGAAGAACATACATATATTAAATCCGATTATAACACTTGGAGAAATATTGCATTAAAAAGCAAATAAGGCTTAATATCTAGATGTTTTCCCAATGCCATAATCAATAAAATATATTTTAATTAATAAAAATATAAATCTTAAATTAAATTTTTGTAATACTTTCATTAAGTATTTAATGTATATTGCCAAGGTGGCCAACTATTTTTAAGGCTTTACTGAGATACAGTGCCACCTCGCTTAACGCAACCCTCGATAATCGCAACTCCTCGATTATTGCAACTCGTAAATTGTTTGCATTGTTGACTCAGTTAACGCAACTTTCTTAAAAAAAGCCTCAGTTATCGCAACTTTTCTCTCAAAATGATAAATTTGTCATTTTTATTCACATATTTTTGATTTCGATTTTGTAGCTTTAGATTTACCGCTATTCCAAGAATACTGAATATGTACTTAATTGAAAGAATCTCTTTTCGTGGAAAGTTGTTCTATTTACATTGAATAAAGTGCCGGTGATTACAAAATTTGTAAAACTTTCAATTAAACAAAAAAGTGATATTCGTACTAGGCTTGAAAGGGCATATCAGTGAAAGTGATTTGCGATGAATATAAAGTGCACAAATCAACAATATCCAGAATTCAAAAAAATGAAGCTGCATTTAAAAAAATCGTGAATTTGGACCAGGCAATAAGAATACGGAATACAATAAGAGCTTGTGAATATCCAAAAATGGAAAAGGATTTGTACAAGTGGTTTATGAAGGCATATTAAACCATAAAAGATAATTTGCGCTCTAAAAAATTTAGACTCGGTTATCGCAACAATCTCAGTTTTCGCAACGGCCAAAATTCCTATGGGTTGCGTTGAGTGAGGTTGCACTGTATTTACAATTTAAAAAAAAATTTAACTTAATAAAATAAAACTAATTGATGATTTTTTACAATTCACCTTTTAATTTTTTTTATATAAGATGTAACATACCAACAAAGTAGGAATTTCACACGAATTCTACAGCAAATATTTCTTCGGTTATAATTAAATTCTCGAACCACCCACCCGCAAAATAATTCACATTAAAATACCATTAGTCAATGAATGGCACAATAAATGCCAAACAAATTTAATTTATTGATCTAGTTGAAGCTAAAAAATTAACTCTAATTCGTAAAAGGTGTTTAACACTTCATTATTTATTGTTAATTTTTCAAAATCAACAACTACTCATCCATTGTCTGGCTGGCTGTGTAAACATCACTTGTGTGTGGTGATAAGTCAGACAGGCGGAACTCACAAAGATATTAGAAAGCTGCTTTAAAAAGAGAGTGAAATTTTTAACTTTAAATTGTTAAATTTGAATTGTTTTTATTACTCGTTCAAATTTGTCCCATTTAATTTAATTTATTTGAATTTTTTTTTATTAAGCAGAGGCTCGCAAAATTAGGCGGAGGCTCATTTTAATATTTTCAAATGTTGCTACTTTTTCTTAGTTGTCCCGGTGGACTAGTCAGTAGTGTGCTGGTCTGCTAGTATGTGAGTTGCGAGTTCGACTCCCTCTGGCCTGCGGCCTTATTCTGTAACTCGCTAAAGCTAAATCTCTAAAAAAAACCGTAAATTTATTTTTTTAAGGTTTTAGTGATAGAGATTTAGCCTTAGCGTGTTACAAAATGAGGTTGCAGGGCCGTTTACTTGAAGAAAAAATCTCTAAATATATTTTTTAGAGTTTTAGCGATAGAGATTTAGCTTTAGAGAGTTACAGAATAACGCTTCTGCTCTGTTTTCCTTTATTTTCTATTAAAGTCAGGTATTTTATTCATTTATTAATTTATAAAAATTTACAAAAAGTTTTCTTATACTACCCCGCAAAGCCATAAGGCTTGTCTGCAGTAAAGTATCAAATTTGGATCAAGACGATGGACCCAAGTAAGCTGCAAAACAACTGCCTATTCTACCTAACCTAACCTACTTACTCTAAAGAATTTATGTAGAGTAATTCAAAGTAAACAATTAGAAGCGCTGTATTTGGCCGTGGCGAATCTTTAAAACCCTACACATAGTTTGTACCATCATGTACATATATTCATAAATATGTATTAACGACCACTAACTTTAGTTGCTGTTTTAACTAATTCGACTTCTCTATCTATAAGGATCCAGAATATATAAGCTTAATGTGATCGCAAATAAATACTGTAAAATTTATTATATCTCAGGATTTTAACTGACAGTTTCAACAGCATAACTGACAATTATACGGTGCAACTGTGACCGTAATTTAATTATAAAATCGATAGTCCGAAGTTTTAATTGTCACTTTTTTTCCACAAATTTCTGTAGCTGATATCTTTGTGGTCTATTGAACCTAGCTTTTCCATAAATGCTGCCAAAAATACTTTTTTTTTTATATATATGAAACAAAGATTTCAAGAAGTTCTATAGGAGCTAAAAAATCTCAGCTTGTTTGCGTAAAAAACAGAGCCAATCGTATTCTTACGCGTATATCTCAGCTGATAATCTGCCCACATGACTGATTTTCAATAACAGAATCACCGGAAACATATCTGATAAATTGATACCATAAAAGAGTCTGAAGTGTATGTAGGGGCTTAAAAAAATTGATTTCAACATACACACAAGTATTCAGAGAATGTATATATAATAGGCTCGCAAATGAATATTCTAGAAATTACAAAGGGAACGACAAACATGTATATGTATACCTATATATATGTACCCCTGACACTTTTTATATAACTTGTATTAAAGATTTGTATACCCTTCAACTGTGGTGCACAAGGGTATATATAGCTTTGTCATTCCGTTTGTAATTTCTACAATTTTCATTTCCGATCCCATAAAGTATATATTTGCTGAGAGCTTATAAATAAAGGAGTCGATTAAGCCCTGACCGTCTGTCCGTGTGTTGGTTGAAATCAACTTTTAGAAGCAACCTCATGTTCTTCAGATGTGTGTATGGTATCAATCTTTTGGAAATATCCGATAATGAATCGCTATTGAAATTCAGCGCAATCGCCCGATAACTTTTTGAGATATGAGCAAACAACCACGACCACCTCGTTTTTTTTCCCAATTACAACAACGACATACATATATACTGGTTAGAGTAAACGTAGCATCGAATCCCAGCTGAGCCAAAAAAATATATTTTATATATTATTTATATTTTTATTATTTTTTTAAAATTTTTTTTTTTTAAATTTTTTTAATTTTTTTTTTAAATTTTTTTTATATTTTTTTTCGTAATTTTTTTTATTTTTTTTTGTTGTTTTTAATATATTTTTTTTAAATTTTTTTAAGGGTATATAAGATTCGGATATAGCACTGTTACTTGTTTTTAATTCATAAACTATCTTTTCAAAGAAACTATTTCTTGAGGTTTTTAAAGGTTTGGGAATTACTGTAAAAAGTAGACTGTTTTACGTAGACACGTTTTTCGATTTATTGTGATAAAAATTCACGTGTTGAATAGCACGTAGAAGTTACTGACCGTAATTAATCAGCAAAGTTTAAAAGAATTATAACTATTTGAAATCAATTAAATCTTAAGATAAACTTTGTTTTATTAGATTTCTTTTATTTAAATAAGAAACAAAAATATTCGTAAATTTTTATTTTTTTTGCAACATAGATTAATTCTTGTATTTAGGCTATGGACAAAAACAAAAACAGTTTATATCTATATATATAAAAGTGAACTCTGTGTGTGTGTGTGTGTTAGCTATAGACTCCGAAACTGTAAAACCGATCGGACTCAAACTTTGGTAAGTTGTTGTACACATACCAGGGAGTGTTTATGGGTGAAAAAAAGTGGACGGGGCCACGCCCATAAAAATTAATTATAAGTTTTAGCTACTTGCACTTTACCGATTTTTCTGAAACTTTGCACACATATCGAGCAGTCATGACTTAATAATTTCGTGATAAGAAAAGTGGGTGGGGCCACGCCCCTAAAAAAGTTTTGATTTTGAGGTACTTGCACTGTACCGATTTTTCTGAAACTTTGCACACATACTAAGCTGTCATAACCATATAATTTCGTGATTAGAAAAGTGGGCAGTGCCACGCCCATAAAGAAAAAGGTATCATTTTGAGGTACTTGCACTGGACCGATTATTCTGAAACTTTGCACACATATTGAGCTGTTATGACTTTACAATTTCGTGATTAGAAAAGTGGGCAGGGCCACGCCCATAAAAACAATTATAATTTTGAGGTACTTGCACTGGTCCGATTTTTCTGTAACTTTGCACACATATTGAGCTGTTATGACTTTACAATTTCGTGATTAGAAAAGTGGGCAATGCCACGCCCATAAAAAAATTATAATTTTTAGGTTTTTGCACTTGATATTCAATTAAAATTTAGAATGCATTTCGATTCATTAAGGGGCGTAGCAACGCGCGCCGGGTTTGGCTAGTAGTAAAATATAAAATGAGACAATTTTTATTACCGACTCAATAGTAAACAATGTTATTGACCTTATGGGCCTTAGCGACTGAAATAAATATTTAATTTTTCTATCAATCGATTTTGTGGATACCCTAATATTGTTGTTACTATTTATTTATTTTTTTTAGGTTTAATTTAATGACTTTATGAATTATTTTTTGTATAATAAAAACGAAATATCATAAAAACATTTAAATTGTCAATAACTTGTCCAAACAAATGATAACCGTCATTATCTGTATATAAAGAGGGAGAAATAAAAATAAAACTAACCAACTAAATATTTACATATTTTTTTTAAGCAGATGACTTTTATGAAAGTAAATAGTTAATTACGTAACTTGGAAAAAATATTTTAACGCAAAATAAAAGCGAAGAGATTTTTCAAAAACTTTATTCAAAATATATGAAAATTATATTAAATATATTAAAAACTAGCTTGTTCTCGCGACTTCGTCTGCGTAGTTATCGGGAGGTAGACTTAGTATTAACAACAAAAATAAAAATATTTACAACAAAAACAACCCGTTTAGGATGTGTGATAAAGAGTAGCCTATGTGTTAATCTAGGGTGTTATCTATCTATGTGATGAATTTCATTTGGTTCCGTTTAGCCGTTTTTGCGTGATTGAGTAACAAATATCCAAACATTCACATTTATTATACATATATATATATATATTTATTAGTAGGATTAGGATTTTATAAAAAATTTAAAATATTTTTATTAAACAAAATTAAAAAAAAATATTTTTAATTTACTAAATTATTCGGGATATGCTCCCAACTAATTTTTCAATATTTTATTTGGTTGTTGGGTTTAAGCTGGTCTATATGCATTTCACTGGTGCTTATTCCAGATCATCAGTAGACCTTTTACCCAAATTCTTGAACTTATAACTTTTTAAAACTTTTTCAAGAATTTGGGTAAAAGGTCTACTGATGATCTGGTATAAGCACCAGTGAAATGCATACAGACCAGCTTACACCCAACAACCAAATAAAATATTAAAAAATATTTTTGATAGAAAAAAATTTTTTTTATCATATATAAATGTATTTTTTATAACAAAAAATATTTTTAATAAAAATAATAATATATAATCATATATTTTTTATAAAAAATATTTTTTAATATTATAAAATAATTTGAAAATATCTTAAATTCTTAAATATTTTTTTTTTATATAATTAATTTTAATAAATTATTTTTTTTATATAATAATTAATTATAATAAATTGTCAATATCAATTACAAATAATTTTTTTTAATCTTGTTATTATTATGTAAGTAAGTAAGTGTGTCATTTTTTTTTTTTAGCCCGGTTATTGTTTATTCTGTTGGTAGTACAATTCATAAGGATCTTATGAGTGGGTTGTTGATAGAAAACAAACTTCAGTTGTGTTGTCAACTGCTAACTTTGACTTCAGGGTTGCCAATCAAATCATTAATATACAAATTAGACTTACAGCCATAAATTGCCAGTTGAAATTTGTAATAATAATTTTGGCAACTCAACGTAGGTTCGGTACATATTAAAGAGCTGCTTAAAATGTTCTGAAAGTTTTGTGTTATATTTTATACTACTTCCAATCACTATGTTTTGGTTAAAATATAAATAAAAAAAATTTTACTTTTACTAAAATAAATTAATTGTCAATTAAAACGATTTTTCTCTGCATTAATAGTAAAAACATCAACTGAAACTGATAAAAAAAAATATTAAACAGCGGTTTAACTAAATAATTTCATTAATGGCAGTTCAAATAAAAAAGTTGAATATAAGCGTTTTTTTAATAGATGTGAACTATTTCATTATAGAACATTAAATGTTAAAATTTCTATTAAAGTTTTTCTTTGCTCTAGGTCTACTATATTAAATGATATGTTAAGCAACAACATTGGAGGGTCGACAATAAACGACTGATGTATATGCAGTATCATACATGTCGATGGCTTTATATAACAAGTAACAGTGCTATATTCGGCCGTGCCGAATCTTATATAGCCTTCACAACATGCAATAACAATTGTTTGTATCACCATTCATCTCATATAAAATACATATGTACATACATGTAAAAAAAAAAATACCAAAAAAAAATTTAAAAAAAAATTTATTAAAAATAAACAAAAAATAATAAAAAAAAATTACAAAAAAATTAAAAAAAAGTTTTCAAAAATTTTTTAAAAAATTTTTTAACAAAATTTTAAAAAAAAATATAAAAAAAAAATAATAAAATATAAATAATATATTAAATAAAATCAAATAAAAATTTTTGGCTTAGCTGGAATTCGATGCCACGTTTACTTTAACCAGCATGTATGTAGGTTGTTGTTGTATTTGTGAAGAAAAACGAGGTGGTCGTGGTTTTTTGCTCATATCTCAGAAAGTTATGGGGCGATTCTGCTGAATTTCAATAGCGATTCATTCCTGAATATTTCCAAGAGATTGATACCATATACAGATCTGAGGAACATATAGTTGCTTCTTAAAGTTGATTTCAACCAACACACGGGCAGGCGGACGGACGGTAAGGGCTTAATCGACTCCTCTATTCATAAGTTTTCAGAAAATATGTACTTTATGGGGTCGGAAATGAAAATTGTAGAAATTACAAACGGAATGACGGAATGAACGGTATAAAAAGGGGATGGAAAAATCGGAATAAAATTTAAGAAAATGAAATAATATCGGGTTTTTATTTTAACTCCTTTGTAGGTAAGGGACCATGAAATCAGACACACAAAAATAACCGATATTTTACCGGTTGGAGATATCACAGAGGTGACGTGTGACAAAATCCCAAGATATGAGAACATTGACTGCATCACTATAATGCCGTAAGGGGACAATTGGGTTGAGTTAATTAGGGTAAGAGATACACAAAGTATCGATCTTTATACGGACGGATCAAAAATTTTTGACCGAACTGGAATAGGTTTATATGACATGAGCCGAAACAAAAGTAAATACTTTCGTTTACCAGATCACAATTCTGTTTTCCAGGCTGAGATTATGGCAATTACGAAAGGTATTAAATGGATAAAAAAAAATTAAATCAGTTATAAGGACACTAATGAATGAAAAGGTTGAATCTCGAAATGTCCTACAATGTAGAGGTGATATAAGCTCACATACGAATTCTGAACATCTAGAGATAATATGGATTCCAAGTCATCACGGCATAATCAAGAACGAAGAAGCCGATAAATTATTAAGAATGGGATGATTTTTAAATGATATAACGTTTGAAAATGCTAAACCCTTTCAGCAGTTCAAAAATGAACTTAAAGTTTGGGTGTCAGGAAATGGCAGAATGCAAATGTCGGTAAAGTCACGAACATACTATGAGGAGACCTAGATCTTAGGATCTCGATGGAAATTCTGAGACTGAGTAGACCGAGACTAAGGGGATTAACTAGTGTGATAACGGGTCGCACGGAGTTGAAAACTCATCTAGTGTGCATGGGACTGTTGAATGAAACGGCATGTAGGGCATGCGAGGAGAAGGAGGCGAAGGAGGAGAAGAAGACTTTAGAACATTACCTTTGTCAATGCCCTGCGTTTAAAGGTATTAAGCGCGAATACTTTAAGGTGGATACTATGCCGAACTTAGAATGCCTGAAGAGTTCAAATTGGAGATCCATATGGGATTACATTGAGGGGACTAGTTATTGACCAAGTCGATATTTTTAAGTTTCATTAGGGGAATGCCAATGGCGCATTCGTGTATACCCGTTATGGGTTTGGATTTTTAGTGCCCCTCTTTTTCAACCTAACCTAACTTAACCTAGGGTTTTTTTAAATCCGTTTAAAAAATTTTTCACATAAATTTTAATAGAAATTTTTCATAAAAAATCAAACAATTCTTTTTATATTCCTAATGTAATAAAAAACATTTATCAAAAAAGTAACTTATTAAGCACTTTTAGTGGATGGTATAAAAGTTTATTAAAAATGTTATAAATTTTATTTTTCAAAATTTCAAATTTTATTTAATAAACTGAGAATTCAAAAATAAAACAAAAAACTATTAAAAACTTCCTCAAAAACCTTACCAACATTTTTTTGCTTTTTTAAAGTATTTTATTTTTCTTATCCATAATATAAAATACTTTCAAGAATTTGGGTAAAAGTTCTACTGACGATCTGGTATAAGCACCAGTGAAATGCATATAGATAGACCAGCTACAACCAAATAAAATATTATTGAAAAAAATAATAAAATAAATAAAAAACGAACTTATTAAAAATTGTCGGTGGGTAGTTTATACGGTCTTTTATCGAAAAACAAAGAATTGAATGATATTATCTATATAAAAATCAATTTGTGTTTGTATGTTTGTTTGTGCTTTATAGACGATTTGCTTAAAATTTTCACAGAATCTTTCTGTATGTCTGGAAGGAACTATAGGCTATACTTTGGTTTGAAATTGTAAGTGGGCGGGGTGCCACGACCTATTAAAGAATAAGTATTAAATATTATATATCACGAAAGTTAATGCAGCTAGAGTCTTCAAATTGCGGACTTGCAATAGTAGGCGTGGCCACATTAATTAAATACTAAAATTAGTATATTTGGAAAACGATATCGATTAGAGTAGTAAAATTTTGCAAGAGCAACTTTGACACCCAAGTGAACATTTAGGCGAGAAATGGGAGCATTATCAATAGTGGGCGTGGCACCTACCATATGAATTATATATGAATTATAAACGATATCGATTAGAGTAGTAAAATTTTGCAAAAGCAACTTTGATATTCAAATAAACATTTATGGAAAAAATGGGTGCATTAACAATAGTGGGCGTGGCACCTACAATATGAATTAAATACTAAAATTTGGGGTGGCGAAGCACACCGGGTATTAGCTAGTATAAAATAAAATTTTTTGCAAATATTTTGTGTAAAATATGTATTTTTTAATTTTCTGTCTATGACTAACCTTTTAAACAACATCCAATTAAGTTGTTATGCAAAATATCCCCCCTTTTTCAAAAATACTGAATATTTATATTTTTCAAATATTAGTAAACATAATTTAAGTTAATTTCAAAACCAGTTTTGAACTAAAAAAAAGCACAATTTCAATTTCAAAAATTCTTCAGAATTTCAACAGAATTGTCAATAATGAATAATCCTGTACAAATGAACGTAAGTATCATTGACGTCTGTCAAAGTATGGGTGCACACGTAAGTAAACAACAATTTATACCGCCATATCGCTAACTAAATAATATAATCTAGTGGTTGTTGTTTCATACTGAATATAACAACAACAAAAAAAAATCATAATTATTTTAACACTTTGACAAGTTTACAGTCAGTTTCAGTTCAGCTAAGCCACAGCACACAAACAGTTTGTAAATATTTTCATACAACTCGTAACAATCTTTGTGTTTGTAGGTAGTACGGGCAAAAAATTTAGTTGTATTAGTCTCAAGTACTTGTTGTGCTGCTGGGTGTTTGGTCCGTCTGCATGATCAGTAGCGTAAACAATCTTGAACTTGACAGTTTGTTGAATGTGTTTAAAGCGAGCACAACACATGCCAACAACATTTCGCTAAATTGCCGGTATTTTTGAACATAAAAATTCAAAACGAACTAGAGGAAAAAAGGAAATAGAATAACAAGACATTTACAAATAAAATAGCGCAATACTAAATATTCACATTTGTCTAGTGCAATTTTAAGTTGTGGAATAAAAATAGTTTCTTGCACTTTAGAAAATTTTAAAAATAAACGATAAAAGTGTCTAAAAATATTTTTTTGCATTTTTTGAGAAGACTGAAAAAAAATTAAAAACGCATTCATTAATAGTGATCAAATTTGTTACTTGAAAATATTTAACTAAAAAAATTTAAAAGTTTAATAAATATTAAAAAAAAAATGTGGAGAAAGAATAGATCGTCTGACTCAATGTGGCTAATAATGTCAGGTAATTTAAAATAAAAAAAAAATTATTGGTGTATTTACAAAAAGTGCTAAGTGCGGTTTTATCATAAATTCCCAAAAATTTTAAATAAGTACTGTATTGCTTTCTGAAAAAATTGTTAACCGTTTTTAAATTTTGAAAAATTGTAAAACTATGACAATACGATACTTGGCTGAATTCACCAAAATTATCTATAATAAATTTTATAAAATATATTTTTATTTATTTAAATATAATAGTTGTTTAAATATAAATATTTAATCTAAAATAAATTACCATTTAGGTACAGCATTATAAGTCAGTAATTAAACAAATACAATATTTGTTGGATTCAATAGGAGTGCTATCGTATTTTTATATTGTAATAATTTATCAAAATTTCAAAATGGTCTATAAAAGCTTTATAAATATGCATACAATATTTCTGTAACAGTTTTAATTTATTTAAAATTATGACAATATGACAGTACGGAATGATAGCACACCTTGTGAATCCATCAAACGTGTGTGTAGACTTAGTCTCTCAGTTATTAGGGGTAGGATTAAAAGTAAATGGCCATTTTAAGCGTATATAAACACAGACCAATTTATTTCAATCTTTAAAGTATTGCAGTATGGCCAGTTATGGGCATACCAACAAATTTGAATTCTTTATTCATCTGTACCAAATAAATTACTTCTACCCACCTCCAATATTATCTATACATATAAAAATATTGTATAAAACTAGAACTGAACATTAAATATTTTTTGAAAATCTTAATCACTGTCGATGATTTGGAATATAAAACACCACTTTTCAGAATTTTTGTCTTTCGGTCTGTCTGTTTTTCGGTCTGTTTGTCTGTCTGTTTTTCTGTCTGTCTTTCTAAGCTAGATTGACTCAAAAACTATTAAAAGGATTTTAATATTTTTTTTTATGTAATAGCCTGATAGGTGATTAAGGTATAGCATACTTTATATTGCGAGCTTATATCTGATATCTAACATTAAATAGAAAAACAGCCAATATAATTGTACCTAAAAATGTACTAAAATATTGTCAAAAACTAAATCCATTAACGGACACAACAAAAGGAATAATAAATTGCGCTCTTAAGAATACTAACAATGATATCAAAATTTTACTAAAAATTATTGTCTTAAAAAAAATTTTTTTTGGGTCCAGGAATGTAAACCGGAATTTTATGTGAGGTGAGCATAAAAGTGTGCAAGTCATACTTAACTACGAGTCATTTAGTTCAGGCTAAATATATAGAACCACAGAATTCATAATGAGTAGGATCATACTTACATACATTTTATATGAAAGGTGGGTGTAAAAGAAGGTGTGTCACATAAGTTTTTCGTTATTAATTAAATATTGGCCACACTTAAAATCCTTATGCATTTTCTTCACTCTTCACTATGAGTTTTTAAATTTCATATCAACTAAGCCAGCACAGTATGGATTTGAGTTACAATTACAGTTTTAACAATTATCAGAGATATATTTGTGGCAAAAAGGAATAACTGCCTAAGTCGACATAAGCTAAGATTGAGATAATCACACCATTGCAGGTGTGATTATGATTAAATATATTGGACAACATTACGGGAAATTATAGCTTAAAAACTTACTGCCTATATTTGTTCAACGGACAATATCATGTGGAATAATAACTTAGTTTAACTTATAATTTAACTAAGTAAAAGGGTAATAAGAGTGATATGGCTTCTTAAAAAAACACTTGTAAAGGAAACTCAAAAGTTTTTTTTATTTAATGTGAAGTACAATCGATACAATTAAGTTCTAAATAAAACGTCATTCAAATGGCCTCCACAACGAATTCTATGAGACCAAATTTCGAGCACTTTTACAACTAAATCAAGTCGTATGTCATGAATGGCACGTTTAATATTGACTTGCAAAGCTTGATGAAAGTCTGGTTTATTTCGAAAGACCAATGACCATTTACCATTACATTCACCTAAATTGACAGTTTGGTGTGGTTTTTGGTCTAGTGGATTCATCTGTTCGCACTTCTTTCGAAATGAAGCTGGTAACACCGTCATGGTCAATGGAGAGCGGTATAGATCGATTATAACCAACAAGACGGGGCTACGTGCCACACAGCAAATGCAACAATTGAGTTATTGCGATAATAGTTTAGAGATTCGATTATTTTAAGAAATTGTAATAGTGAATGGCCTCTTAGAAGTTGTGATTTAACACCATTAGACTTTTTCTTGTGGGGTGAATTGAAGTCATTGGTCTTTCGAAATAAACAAGACTCCCTAAGGTTAATATTGAACGTGCCATTCATGACATACGACTTGATTTAGAAGTAAAAGTGCTCTTAATTGTATCGATTGTACTTCACATTAAATACAAAAACTTTTGAATTTCCTTAACAATAAGTTTTTTAGAAATCATATCACTCTTTTTTGAAAACCTTTTATATAAAAACCAATGTACCCCGTAATTTATTTATTTATTTAATGAAAATCAATTTATAAAAATCAATTTAAATATTCAAAATGCTTTTTCGAAAAACTAATAAAACAAACATAAGCAGTTGTTCCTTATTGCCACAGATATAAATTATTATATATGAAATTTCATTCTACTCTGCGTTTGGGCTCTATTACTTATTGATCGGAGACAAACGACACGACCTACTCTAGCATTACAATGCATAACTCTTTCCGATTTCTTTTCTTACTCAATTTCTCTATTAATCATTTATCAAAATTAAAAAATATTTTTTTTTTTCAATATTTCATCCTTCGAAGTTTTTTGTTTGTTTGAGGTTTATAGAGCTTTCAAGAGACAGACAGGTGGTCAGACATTGCTAGTTCATTTTAAAAAGGCACAACGATTTAAAAATATACACTTGATTTGGTCATTAAAGAGCATTGTGATATACAAACTATTATTTTTTTTGGCAATCGTTTAGAATGAAATTATAAAAGTTTTAATTTTCTCAAGTGAAGTTTTTTTTTTCAGGCAAATGCCTAGTAAAATAAACTCCCTCGACATTAGTTCAAACTCATTTCCTAAATTAAAAAAAAATAATTCTAAATAAAATTAACTGCAATCATTTAATATCAAAGTCCCTGACATTAGTTTGTAATTTAAACGAGTTTTTTTTTCATAGACTCATGCATATTAATATTTAATAAGCATTTTATTTAACCATAAACTTGCTACACGCTTTTTATTTATATAATAACTAGAAAAGCCCGGCGCGCGTTGCTACGCCCCTTAATTAATCGAAATGCATTCTGAATTTCAATTGAATATCAAGTGCAAAAACCTAAAAATTATAATTTTTTTTTATGGGCGTGGCATTGACCACTTTTCTAATCCCGAAATTGTAAAGTCCTAACAGCTCAATATGTGTGCAAAGTTTCAGAATAATCGGTTCAGTGCAAGTACCTCAAAATGATACCTACTTTTTATGGGCGTGGCACTGCCCGCTTTTCTATCCACGAAATTATTTAGTCATGACAGCTCGATATGTGTGCAAAGTTTCAGAAAAACCGGGCAGGTGCAAGTAGATAAAACTGATAACTAATTTTTCTGGGTGTGGCCCCGCCCACTTTTTTTCACCCATAAACACTCCCTGGAATGTGTACAACAACTTGTCAAAGTTTGAGTCCAATCGGTTTTACAGTTTCGGAGTCTATAGCTAACACACACACACACACACACACAGAGTTTCACTTTTATATATATAGACTAGATTGCTAGATTCAAGATTGTATTGTTTGCCATTCATTTTCTATATCGTTTAACTCGATTTTGCTAAGTCAAATATTATTTTATCCCATTAAACCAAAAGTACTAATTGCGCGCTATTTTTATCTCTAGATAGAAAAGAACATTTATCAGGCTTTTTAACATGCATACAGACATGCACACATGTGTAAGAATATTGAACAATTTTATTATAATTGCATTTAAAGAGAATTAAAAATAAGGTGAACTTTTTTTTTAATAAAGTTTGTATTGAGTCATAAGACAAAAGTGCATTAAAATATTTACTTTTTTTTAAATAATAAAAAAATAAAAAAATAATAAAAGATAAACAAAATTGTATTATAATCAACAAGATATTGTTAAAAAAATATATATTTTTAAATTTGCATAACGCGTTTAATGCTGCTCAGTATCGCTAAAATGGTTTGCATATTCTTTTAATTACAGTAAAAACTCGATTTATTTGAATAAAAATATCTTTTTAGAAGCTAAACCTTTTCAGTATATTTTTTGGCGCCGTTAGGGTCGTTATGTAATCACATCAAGTGATAGCGCAGAGGGACAGATTTTTTCGTCTCTTTTTTTTATATGACAATTCTTAAAACTGACTTTATAAATATATGGAGTTTGACGACAAAATCAGTTGGGCTGACCTGTTTAAGTGTACCCTGGTTAGGGTTTATTATGTTTTTTTTTACAATCCAGTTTAACGTTTTGAGTGGAAAGTTTACATGTGTGTTGTTATTGTTATAAAAAAAGAAACACTTAAAAATTGTAAGCCATCTCTTAAATTGTTAATACGACACATATGTAGGAGTGTTGTACACTAATACCCATACTTGCATAGTATAAATAAATGCACATGACATCGTATTGCATCACCAAGGTTTCAAATTGAATCGGAAAGAACAATGCAACTCTGCAGTGTATTGTTTATGTTTTGATTTCTAATGTTTTCTGAGAGTAGATTTCCCATGATTTTAAACCTATAGGCAGGTCTTCTTCATAATCAGTAGAAGAATCCACTAAACTTTGAATAAACATTTTTTCATAAAAGATTAATGACAACTTAATGTAATAATTTAAGAATTTGTTAAGAGAACTTTTGTTTTCCTAATAGTTTGAAACTTGATTTTTATTTAAACACATGGGCCAGCAAGCCATTTATCAATTGAGTAATTTTGTATAAAGTATGTAAAGAATTGAAATTTCTTTGGAGAAATCAGTGAATGAGGCTAGCATAAATTTAAAGCAGGTTTTTAAAAGCTGTTGTAAATTATTTTTTATTTTGTTTGGAAACAAATGCTATTGGTTTCATTCAAACTTGTAATAACAGGTGTTCTTATTGCGATTTATAAATATAAAGATTGTATTATTATATTTGTTTACATTCTTTATTCATTTCTGGATATTGACAATGTTTTCATAACCCCTTTAAAATGTTGTGGTTATAAAACGAAAGTTTGTGGTTATTCGATACATTATCTCTTTTATAATTAAGAAAAATTATTTTGGTGGATTTTCTTCATATTTTTTACCTGTGGTACTAAGGGTAGGTATATGTTAATCGATGCCTTACCTCGTATCTTAAAAAATACGGTTTTGACTTTTTCATATCAAACGATTGTGTTATGCTTTAACTAAAAAAGATTAGTATATTATTACTACTAATATACATAAATACAATCAGTTCCTTAATAATTGCATTTAAACTTTTAACCAAACACCGAAGTATAAAAAGATGAACCGTTTTTTTTTGTATCTCCTGAAAAATTTTATTTTTTAAGCTACGAGGTTGAGGAAGTAAGGCATCGATATGGTTTTTTCATTCCGTTTGTAATTTCTGCAATGTTTATTTTCGACCCCATAAAGTATATTCATATTTCTAAAAGCTAATGACTAAGCGAAGTCATTGAGCAATGAAAGTGTGTTGGTTGAAATAAATTTGTACAAGCTCTCACATGCTGCTTCTGTTTTTCTCATAATTAAAAAAAAAATCAAAACTTTTCAACTCCAGAATAGTTTAGAGACATAAATGTTACTTAAAAAAAATATATACCTCTCAAGACAATCTTAAAAAATTTCTGACAATTCGGTCACTAATCAGCAGAGTTATATGCAAAAATTACTTGGAAAAATATATATATTTCAAAGTATATCTTGCTGCTCAAGCTCCCAAACTATTTTTGCAAATCGTAGCCTCCTTATTTATTTTTTGAGAAAAACTGACAAATCGGTTTGAAACTAATAGAGATATAAACACTTAAATACAGTTCATTCGGAGTTTTTCCTAAAATTTACCATCGAAATTCGATTTGTCCGCTTTTAGACAACCAAGAGAGTCAGTATGGGTATTAAATGTAAGGAATTGACTAGCAAAACAAATTTTGTTTTAAAAATTTTAAATCCATGATGAACGAACACCACTCAAAATGACTTACAATAAATTTGTATATGGGTCAAGTCTGGTATTTAAAAATGAAGCGCCTTCAACACCCCAATATTGGTATTAAACAAAAAGGCTCGGCCAGTAAACTATCAAAAAGTGTAGAATATAGGATGATATCTTTGAACAAAATGGCGGATTTTTCTTAGCTCCATGTAAATGGGTGTTAAATTACAGGGCTTGACTTGTAAAAAGAAAACAGATAACTATGTTAAAGTTAAAAATCAAAGATAGCATCGGAAATAATAAAGCAAAATGTCGTATAAGATTATATTAAAAATTTTTTTGTAGAGTGAAATTTGGTTCTGTTCTGTGCTGTTTGGTTGCTAAAGCAGCATCAAATTTAATAGTTTGGTCATGTTGTCAGCGTCGCTGGCATGCTGGTGTTTTGCTCCGGCTAGAGCTCGCCGTCTTCGGGTGGTTCTTGCCGACGTTCTGGTTTTGTCACCTGGCATACAAAAAAAAAATTATACCAGCTTACATATACGAAAAAAATAGGAAAGAAAATAAAAATAAAGGAACCCGAATATGCATTGGACGAGCAAAACAACCTTTACAATACCTGTTGACACCATATACTTGCGGCGGTGTCCTTTTCTACACATCTTTTGGGGGGTTGGCGGATGTTATACCAACAGCTTTTACCCACCCACTGAAATCCATTTGGATTTCACCATGATCCCCTGTAGCTAAAATGATGGCGGCCCCACACTACAATGTGTTCGTGAACATGATTTTGAAGGATATTATTATATTCGGCATGGCCGAATACAGCACTTTTACTTTTCACTAGAAATTATTGATATGACAAAAGTATGTATGTCAGGTCAGCTAGTATCTATATGAAATTCCCGTGTACAAATAAATAAATTTAAATCTTAATATTGTTCAATGTGGCCAAACAAAAATACTAAAACACAATGCTTAATCCTCGCTCTTTTATCGACGACTAAATGAAAGAGCATAAAAACGTGCGTGATTTTAGTTTTCATATCTTAGAACTCCTTCCATTATATTTTACTAGTACTCCTTTATTAAACTGGCAAAACTTTATCTCATATAAGAGAGATACAAAGTTTGTTCAAATATTTAGTTCATGCCCATGTTGGTAATGTCATTAATATAAATTAGCACATACGTTAGCCACTACTCATACTCTTTATTTAATTAGCTGTTGTGAGTTAAATCCCTGTCCAAGACATGATTAAAACTACTATTTTCCGGCTGAATTTCTTTTTGTTTCTTATTTGCACAGTATTCTTTTTTAACAATTGGCCAGTAACTTAACCATACATACCTGCCTGGTTCGAAGGACCAATTGTAAAAAATTGCACTAAAATGCAGTTATTGCGCATAAGTAGTTGTATGCTTTATTCTTGAAAATTATCTTAATTGCCGTAAAGTAAAATCTTAAAACGAAACTACAATTTATACAACACGTGTGTAGTTTATATCTTATCTTGGCTAATTAGTAAATATTTATCTAAAACTCTTATCGCATAGAGCGATAAAAATAACATAAATAACAAAAAACGCATATATAAGGTGATAAGGGGTACTTATCATATTAAATATACATCCTGCACGCATGTACACCTTGTACGCAATAAATAAATTAAATTGTAAGCAAACAAAATTGTAATAAAAAAATTTAAAAAAAAATCATGTTCATATCTTTATACTTATATAAGGTGGATTCACAGTGAGAGCTATTATATATTGTTATTTGACTAACTCACAAGGTGTCGTATTGTCATAAGGTCATAAATTCCCAAAAATTTTAAAATGGTTCAAAAGTTTTGTATTGTTTGTTGTAACATTTTGAAAATTTAAAAAAAATAATGACACTTGGGACACCTTCTGAATAAACCAATTATGGGTTTATTTTATAAAATCTAAAAAATTATTAAAAAATGTTGTATTGTTTATTGTAATTTTTTTTTTACATATTTTGAGCATGTAAAAAAAATTACAACAATAAATGTTATGACAGCATCGGCATGACAGCACATCTTGTGAGTTCACCTTTAGTTTATAAACAAAAAACCAGTTTCAAAGTTCAACTATAAGTTATGACGAAATTCTCACATTCTTAGCAAAGAGTTTTTATAGTTTTTTTTTGTCGTTACTTTTAAAATATTTTTATTATTTTCTCTTGCCATTTAGGAAAAAGGAAACACCTTTTTTATCAATGACCGCTTTTGAATGACTTGTATTACTATTAAGAGATGATGTTTTAAACAAATTAGAAACTGGTTTTATTTTACCAACAACTATTTTTTTATTTCATGTTTAATAACAAACGTTTGTGACATTTTTATTAGAAAAGATACAAAAAAAAAAAATACTTTTTATGCCAACATCAAACTGCGCGACAATTTCTGCAAAGACTCGCGAATACACCCAGTTTGTTTTCGTTTCGTATTAACAAGTCAGTTAGTTAACAATAAAAAAAATATAAAAGAATTAATTTTAATAATTTTAATAACTGCTGTTGGCGTATATTTTTTTAAGGTCTATGATAACGACATGATGAGACATGTGAGGCATATATGTACATATGTTTAAACCCCTACAATTTTTCATTACAAAATTAATAAAATAAAATAATTCGTTTCCCTAATAAGATGGGTCTGCTTAGACTATGAGTTGTAAAAAAATTACGAATTAACGAGAGGACAAAAATTTATATTTTTTTTTTTAAATAAAAGAGTTTTTCTGGCCAGCCGTTTATTTTTAATTGGTTAGGATTTTGATTTAGAAGGATACAAATTATCACGGTTTGACTGTATAATGCTGTGCTACAAAGCTCAGCCTATGTGCCTGTTAAGTGATGGATCAAAAAACATCAGGTTGAGAACCAAAGTTGATGCTTCACCCAGAAAACAAAAAATCAAATTCATTGCCAATTAATTAGTTCAGCTCTTGCAAACGAACTTTTCTTTTGTAGTTATACAATTTTTATTGCAAGAATCATAATTTTATGTTGCTGGATATATTTTTATTCATATATCGAAATGAAATTCTGTAGATACAACCGATACAACAATTGTGGTACTCACAACCGATACTGTTTTCTCTGTGTACAACGTAGTGTACTGACTTGTAAGCATCGTTCTTACTATAGCACACAACTGGGTTCAACTAAAAGGCTGGAACGTAAAGCCCTCACACTTTGATTATAAAATAACTTGGCTTAAATTATAAAAATTGTATCCAAAAGAAGATAACTGAAGGCAGACTTTTTTTCCAAATGTAGCATTAGGAGCTACAATTACACCATACGTGGAAGTACCCGACCTTATGCAAGACACTCCAATAACAAACTAACACTCCTATATAAACAAAACCCTTAATGATCGAACAGAACCCCGACATTTTATACTTTTCCAAACAAATTGGCAGCTAATAAACATTGCAGAATTTGGATTCGAGAGCATTTTTTAATATGCTCTTATTTTAAAACACTTAATCTGCCAACCAGTGTTGCCATAAGACGATAGAGAAAAAGTTCAAAACCTCAGGAAAAAAAGTGCTAAAATGTTCTACAGTTCAAAAAAAAAGTGCTTAAATTTGCAATATTGTTTTTTTTTTAAACATTTAAAATTAAGCATAATTTTTAATATAATAATTTGCAACATATTTATGTACATATTTTGTTCAATTAAATTCAATTTTTATTAATATTATATTTACACAAAAAAAGTGTCAACAATTACTCAAATGTGGTAAGAAGGTTAACAAGTTCAATCATATAATTTTCTTCACATACCAATTCTTTTTGACATTTTTCAGATGAACCAATTTTAATCAAAATATCGTCCGATATATTTTTGTTATATCAACATAAGTTATTTAGTTTTACGCTTTTCCTTATACGTACAACAGAATATAAAAGTTGTGTGTTCATTTTTGTTCTAAACTTGCTTTTTATTAAGAACATAAAACTACCACTACCACTTCAGCGTTTGATTTTCATTAATTGAATTTCTAAATTGGTTTACTTAAATCCAGAACTCCGTAGCTTCCATATTGGTATGCCAGATTTGTTGAGTTATATAGCTCCACTGATTTTGGATTTTTTCCATTATAGTTATACTAAAATTCGTATCTTCTAAGATACAAGTAGTAGGTGCCCTTGTTTGTTTAAGGGAAAAGAAAATGTTGAAATTGTTTTTAATATCAAACTATTTTTGGGAAGCCGATATTTTAGTTCATTTACAAGCGATTTTAAAAAATGTAAACATATTTTTTTGATTGTGTCTTCTTTTTCAGAAGATATTATATTTTTTTCTTTATTCTTTTTTAATAACGTTTCGAATCCATATCCTAAATACGGATTTGGTAGCAAATATTCTTCAAATATTTTTTCCTTATCTCCCAAAATTATGTCCATCAGCTTTTCCTTTATATATATTTTACCACACGCAGAAAACAGAAGAGCACATTCATTGCCAATCGAATGGTTTAGTTCCTGCAATCGAACTTTTCATTTGTGATTATAAAATTTCTATTGCAAGAATCATAATTTATTAGTGCTTACTACATATTTATTTTCCGAAACGAAATTCTATAGATACAACCGTAAAATTCTACTATCACAACTAAACTATGCGATTGACCACAATTGCGGTACTCACAACCGATACTGTTTTCTCTGTGCAGATATAACCTTTACAAGAAAGAAATTATCACCTAAAATTTACATATAAAAAACAATTGATTGCACTTAAATTTTATATAAAAAAATAGCAAAAAATGCCAGATTATTATTAAACAGTGCTAAACTAGCACTTAGCAATTTTTTTGGAAAATCTTTTGTGCTACCTTAAGAAAAAAATGCTAAATCCAGCATAAAAAGTGCTACAATAGCAAGCCTGCTGTTAACGGTGTTTTGAAAATATCGTCTAAAAGATATCCATACATCTCTTAAAAAATTTTTCTTTTGCGCCGAAATAACAACAAAGAAATACATATGAACAAAAGAAATTAAAGCTCTAACGTTGCTGCCGCCGATTTAATTACAGGCCGTTTACGCCTGATAATTGATAATTTACGACGATACCTTTGGGATTAATAATAATTATAAATCTGTATTAGGGGAAGTGAAACCAATATTTATTTCCAACTGAAAGATTACAACTTATATGCTAAAATAGTGCACTCAAACGTTTATATCATGTGCAAATCTGTCTTACACGTTTTTTTATATTTTTTAATTGAAATATGTATATGAATTGTTTGTTTTACGGCTGCTAAAATTGTTACATAAAAATGGATTTGGAAGAGGAAGAAAGTAAATATTTTTTCACCCTCTGAATTCATGATTTGTATAGTATAAACCTGTTTAGATTCGGGTATAAGAAAAAAACAGTAACTGTAGGACAGATGGGGATATATCGAAATGATAAATATATTCCAAGAGATTGTAAGCCATCGAAACCACGAACGTTAGATTGTCAGAAAGACCAGTAAACTGGCAAAAGTTATAAAACTTTATACAGATTCCAGGTCTTATTATTCACTTAGAATTTTTTATAATATAATTTCTTTTGAAAATATCGTCTAAATTTTGTAATCTTTTTTGATATTTATAATTTCTTTTCGTTGAGCTTGAGATCACTGGTTTTTTTATAAAATTTTTGTTTATAATTAACTAATATTTCGCTACCAAACAATGGCAGCTTTTTGTTTTACATAATTTGTATATTTACCCTAAAGAAGCTACCCATTGTTTAGTAGCGAAATATTGGTTAATTAAAAAAAAAATTTTATAGAAAAACCAGTGATCTTAAGCTCAACGAAATGAAGAAATTATAATTTCTTTTGTGAAATTGCTTGTAAAACTGTTATTTTTGCTACTACTGCGTTAAATTTTAGTGTATTTGTGTAAAATGTATTGAAATCACTGAAAAACTCAATTTCGTAAAAAGTACGAGTTAGGACCTTTCTACTTGTGACCATCGATTTGTATGTCTGAAAGCTGACTTGTTAAATCGACCGCAATTTAGATTCACTAATAAGTTTTAAATTTTATTAATAAATTAGCTAATTTAAAAAAAAGTAAATTTTAAAAAGTAGTTAGCAGTTAATTAGGCAGTGAATTATAAGAATTAGTAGATCAGCTGCCAGAGGACTTTTTTCAATTTGATAGAAAAATATTATTGATTTTAGAAAAATTTTGGATATCTTTATTGTAAACTAGCTGACCCGGCAAACGTTGTTTTGCCATATAAATATTTTTTACACCAAAAAAAAAAACGTAAACGATATGTGTTCTACGGTATGCAGATCTATCTTAGATTAAAATCGTCGTTACGTTATTAAGGTGAGGCATAAATTGTGCCTTGAAGTAAGTCACTCTTAATATTTAGGAGTATAAAAACTAGATGTTGATCGATTCTCAAACGCTTATTTCTACATTGACTGGCCTATCAATTGTGTACCATTTGAAGACAAATACTTAAAACTATATCAATGTAAGTACATAATTAAAAACAGTGGGCGTTAAAGTAGGCGTGGTAAAAAAGTATCCTCTTAATCATACTAGAGTCTCTCTTATATTATGTACGACACGAGAATTTTATACATTAAATAGATATAGAAAAATTTATGAAAATCGATGTAAAAAATCGAATTATGATTATATTTTTTGTACAGCATTTTAATGAAATTGTTTTATTAAAAAAAATGTTTTTATAATTTTTAATTAAATAATTAAATTAACATGTATTTTTTGCCTTTAGATTAAACAACACTTAATGCTATTTAAGTTCTAAAGTGTGAAATCGACCGATGATGCCATCATTTCACAGCTCTGATCAATGAATGCTTGAATGCAAAAGTGTGTATCGCAAATTAATTGACTCATTTAAACCATATTTTTATGCTCTCATATACACATTAGCAAAGTGTGTTAACTAATTGAATAATTTAATATATTAATGATGAATTGATTAGCAACTACCGCATTGTTTCTTTTCTACGTTTTGTTACATTTTTTTTTATCTTTTCATATTTATGTATATTAATTTATTCAATTAATAATTATTTTTTTTAATTTAAAATTATTTTGTTTACAATACAAACAATAACAATAATTATAAATAAAAAATTTATATAATTAATTTCAAAATGCTAGTTAAACGAAATCAAAGTTAAGTACTTTTTTTTCGTATTTAAAATCTTTTGTGTTTTTTTTTTTTTTTTGCAAATTTTCTCATATTTGCATTTAAAACTTCACATGATAACAACTAATTTTTGTAAATTACAATAGAATATTTGTAGCAAAATATAGAGATGCTTAATTTGGTGGCCATGTAGATCAACTGAAATAAAAATTTGAACTTGATTTTTATTTTGCATAAAAAGGGCAAAGATTCCCATTGTGTTAATTGTTTTCCTGTATTTTTTTTGTTGTTGCAAATTTTAAGTAAAACTATAAGTTAATAAATAAATGAATGAATAAAATGTGTTTAATTTTTAATGAAATATTGAAAGTGTTATTTCAAATAACTTATTTGATACAAAGTTGAAAACAACCCTTGATCAAATATTTATAATTAATAAACGATAAAACTTATAAGTATTGCTATTGGGTGGTGGTAAAAACTGTGAGCATATGAAAGATTATTGTCGTTTTTTATAAGAAAAATTTCGCCTTTAATGACATGTACACAAAGTAGTGAATTAGTGAATAAGATAATCTTAACTACCCAGCAAAAAAAAAATTAGAAATAGTGCAAAGCGAATTACATTTGCAAGACTTCTAAATCAATTGTGTAAAAGCATTCATTGTAAATGACTTCCTAAATGTGAAAAAATTTGTCATAATTGATGTGTTTAAAAATGAATGTAACATCATGCTAAATATCTTAAACAATTCATGTAAACAAACAAATTCAACTCATGAAACATCCGATGCTTCTCATCAAATATGCATGAGTTCTAAATATATACTTAGAATGGAGTGCAGTTAATTAAAATATTCATGTAAACACATGATCTCCAATGACACGCTAATGTTAAAATCATTAGTGTTTTCACCTTAATTTAATCACTTCATCACCGTATGAACCCCTGCAAATCCACTTCTTTGTCATAGATTTTTTTGCTGGGTATTTATTGAAACATTTTTTTTTTATATTTTATTTTAAGCCAATATTTTTGTCGGTAATTGACCCAATTAACCAAGATTTTCCACAAATGCAGCCAAAGGTACATCTAAAGGGTGATTTGTAAGCTATTATCTTTTTGGCAACACTAGTTTAAACAGCTGACGCACGTTTCGTGTTTTGTTTCACTGTCAAACATCTTCAGTTTGGTCTATAATTTAACCATGAATCACCTTACAAATGAACAACGCTTGCAAATTATTGAATTTTATTATCAAAATGCGTGCTCTGAGAAAAAAGTTTATCGCGCGCTTCTTATCGAAAAATTGTGTTCAGCGACGAAGCTCATTTTTGGCTCAATGGGTACGTTAATTAGCAGAATTGTCGATTTTGGAGTGAAGATCAGCCAGAAGCATTGCAAGAGCTACCAATGCATCCAGAAAAAGTCACAGTTTGGTGTGGTACTTCTTCAAAGATGATGCGAATCGTAAAGTAACTGTGAATGGTGAGCGCTACCGTGAGATGATATTCAACTTTTTTTTGCCCGAAATGCAAGAGCTTGACTTGCATGACATGTGGTTTCAACAAGACAGTGCCATATGCCACACAGCACGCTTTACAATGGACTTATTGAGAGATGAGTTCGGTGAACATTTTATTTCACGTTTGGGACCGGTCAATTGGCCGCCTAGATCGTGCGATTTAACGCGTTCAGCCTATTTTTTGTGAGGCTGTGTTAAAGCTCATGTCCATACACACATGCCCGCTTCAATTGATGCATTGGAAGACAACATTGAAGCATTTATTCATGTGATACCGGCCGAAATGTTGGAAAGAGTATGCCAAAATTGGACTAAGCGGATGGACCATTTGAGGCGCAGTCACGGTCAACATTTGCATGAAATAATCTTCAAGCATTAAAATATATGGACCGTACCATCGATTGAAATAAAAATTTCAAGCTTTCTTCTGAATTTTATGTGTTTTTTTAACTTTTCTATAGCTCTTAAAAAATCACGCTTTATATATAAAAGTGAAACTCTGTCTGTCTGTGTGTGTGTGTGTTAGCTATAGACTCCGAAACCATAAAGTCGATCGAACTCAAACTTTGGCAAGTTGTTGTACACATTCCAGGGAGGGTTTATGGGTAGTAAAAAGTTATCATTATTATTTAGCTACTTGCACAATATCGATTTTTCTGAAACTTTGCACACATATTGAGCTGCCATGACTATGTAATTTCGTGTTTAGAAAAGTGGGCAGTGCCACGCCCATAAAAAAGTTGTACAATTTTTAGGTACTTGCTGGACTGGACTGATTTTTTTTTTTAACTTTGCACACATATTGAGGTGTCATGACTATACAGTTTCGTGATTAGAGAAGTGGGCAGTACCACACCCATAAAAAAAGTTTTAATTTTAAATTTATACTATAAAGGAGTCTGAAGACAGACTGACAGGCGGACTTAATGGGGGGTAAAAATAAATACTATTGAAATTATAAACGTAATGGCAAATTTACGAATACCCTTTTATACTATCGTGAGATGGGTATATATACAAGTGAAAACTTGTTACACAATTTTTGAAAACTTATGCTGAAACCGTTTGCAAACCTTGAAAAATTTCCAGTCGAGAAAGTGCACCTGATGTATCAACCAATCGTAGAGTGTTCAAAGAATGTGAAAAAACTGGATTCGTGGACTTACGTGCTTCAACGTGCCGGTCGGTCTTTTGAAAATATTTTGTCAACGGCAGTGTGGCCGAAAACTCAAAAAAACATCAAACTCAACTTCAAATTCGCGAAGCACTATTCAGCGAATTTTGTGAGCTCAAATCCGAGATCCATAGAGTCATCGGTGAGATACAGCCACACCTATTTGAAAAAAAGTCGTGGAAAATTTCATTAAGTAGAAGAGTAACGACCTGTCATTAGAGACGTGGCGATATTTTAAGGATATTTTACTTCATACCTAATAGGAACAAGTCTTCTTTAAAATACAATAAAAACCTCACAAGTATCTCAAAATATACGTGTTTTTGTTTTAAAAGGAAATAGTGCATTCTTACTAAGACACCGTTTATATAGTGACCTTGATGGCAGTATGTTGGTCTTCAGTTCTTTTCTACATACATATCTCAGTTAAAAGTAATTGCAAGCTTAACATTTTATTTTGTTTTCTCTGCAGCAACGAAGATTGTTTGTCATATGTTTTCATAATTTAATCACTTTTAGAACATCAGCAAAAGCCATAAACATTTTGATTTTTCTTTCTATAGACAAAAATAAACTATTTGTTATTGTTTTTTCAATATGTTTAGTTGACCTGCGCTCCATTTTTGGCTTCAACAATATTTTTCTTTTGTATTTGTTTTAAGATGATTTCTAATATTGTTGTTCGTGAAAATTTATAGTTTATCTTAAATCTCAAGGCTCTTTCATACTAAGTTTTATAACAATCTATCCAGTTGTTGTGCCAATAGAATTCAATACAACAGACAGACAGACACAATTTTATATAGTGGTGTTTTAATATTAATCGGTCAACATAAATTAGCGAGATCGATTTTTTGATTTTTTTCAAAAACCGATTTCGGATATTCTAAATTGATGCTATTAGAAAAACCGGTTCACGGTTAGAAATTAAACAAGTAAGAGCACTATATTCGGCTGTGCCGAATCTTTTATACCCACCACCAATTTTGTGTACATTTAAAGCACAATAATTATTATTTTGTTAATGGCTTGGAATAATCTCTTTATAATAAAATATACATCTCTTTCTTTGTAGAGGGTGGTTAAATTTTATATTTAAAACAGAGGCCGAATTACGGCACTCGAACGTGATCGAAATTTGAAAACTCTTATTAGAATCTATATACCTAAAGCATACTCGATCGTTCGAGTAAAATTTCGATCGATATCGAATGCCGTAATTCGGCCCCAGGTCTGTATAAAATGCTAGAACATCTATGAATACCTTCTAAATTCATTAAATGAGAAGCATTGCTGTTTATCGCGATAGTGTGGCAAAAAAACAGTCAACTTCGACTCATCATCGTGCCAAACAATTGAGCATCAGCAATGTTATTTAAAATTTGGACTATCGGATCGAGGTGTGCCATTGAGGTCGCGGGGCCATTTGGCCGATATTTTGTTCCATACATAATTGAACCATACAAATATTTTCATTAAAAAAGAAATGATAATAATTTCCTAAATAATTTGTGTTTTATTCAAAATCAACATCGGCCCTTAAAATTTAACCACCCTTTATAACTTGGATATGCTGGTAAAATGTTTTCGTAAATTAAGTGTTTCAGTGAAAATGGGCGTTAAAGTAAGCGTGTCAATAAAATTTCTGCTAATAAATACAACTTAGATATTTCAATATAGTCCGTAATTCTTCCAAAATATTTATTCATTGAGAAATTATATGAATTTGAAATAAAGCATTATATAGGATGTGGGCGTAATAGTGGGCGTGTCACCTAAATTTTCTGGCATAACAATAACATTGACTAGAAGGATTTCCGTAGCAAATTTTATCATCATACCTCTAATTTTGTCGGTTTTATAAATTTAAATTTCATTAACAGTAAATAACGTGGAAAGTGAGCGTTATAGTAGGTGTGTCGAAGTTATTTATGCTAATAAATACAACTTAGATATTTCAATAAAGTCCTTTATTATTCGATTGATAGAGAAATTATAAGAATTTGAGAGAAAACGTTGTATGGGAGGTTGGCGTGTCACATTTATTTTCCGTCAGAAGAAAGCCTTTGACCAAAAAGCAATTCCTGCAAAATTTCAGAATCGTAGATCTAAATTTGTCACTCTTATTAGGTTTAAAATTTTTAACATATTGGAAAATACACTGCGCGGTATAAATTTTCGTACATTTTGATCTCTAACTCCCTTCCTAATACATGCATTTAGGCAATTTTTCTTTCTTCCTTATACTGCGATTTAGCCAATTTTCTATTCCAAACAAACCTTGTGTATAAGACATATTCTGGCAAGATTTGAACCCACTAGCTTTTTCGATGGGACCTCTATCGTGCTTTTAACAGACGGACAGACGGACGGACATAGCTAGATCGTCATCAAATAAAACCCCGATTAAGAATATATACATACCATTTTTTGGTGGCAGATATAAAAACTCAAATACTTCAAAAAAACACATTACAAAAAAATTTGTTTAGCTCTTTTACTAAAATTTTGCAAAAAATATTTGACCTTGTGTCACAAAAATTGGTCTGCTGATCACGGTCGGATCGTAACGGGTATACAATGGGGTATAGGGGTATAGAGGAGAGTTTTATCTACTAAATGGTGCTTTTTGTTATCTTATGTTTTCTAGAAGTTATGGTGTATTAAAAAAAGGAATTTAGGAAAATTTAAACCTAAAAATATAAAAAAAATTATTTCTAAACATTTTAAACTATTTATTTTCATGTACTAATGGCTAACAAATTTTAAAATTATACAAAACTTATTTCGTTTGAAAATCTTTTAAAAGTAAAATGTTATAGAACTTGTAAAATCAAAATCTTACTAATAAGTTTCCCGTTTTAGCAAAATGCTGAGCATGTCTATTTTGAATCACCTTGTGGCCCTTAAAATTTAACCACCCTTTACAAAAGAATAGATAGATAAAAAAAAAATTAGTTAAAATATGTATTTTAAATATTCAAATACTTATTTTAAATCTACTGATGCACATTTCTTTTTTAATATTTTTAAATCTAAAACCTCATAAATCTGTGTGTACAACTATATGTAAAGTTGGGCACAAATCATTACTCTAGTTAATTTTTGTCAACAAACTTCGGTCATTTTCGTTTTCACAAACCCCTATAAAATTCCTTTGTAGTTTGTGCAAAAAAATGTTACTAGAGTCATCTAGTGTTCTACGTGATGTTTAGCAAAGACATCATCCTCAGTGTTTGCAAAATGTAGTGGCGCCTTCAACAGATGTCGCCATCTGCAATGAATAAATGCTAATGAATATGACTAATATATTTTTATAAAAATTTAAAAAAAAAAGTGGGCGTGGCACATTTATTTTCCGTTATAACGAAGACTTTGACCAAAAAACCATGTTTGCAAAATTTCAGAACCGTACATATAGTTTTGTCAGTTTTATTACGTTTTAAACTTCAAATATACACTGAGCGGTATAAATTTTCGTACATTTTGACCTATAACTCCTTTTCTAATGCATAGATTTAAGCAATTTTTGGGGAGAAATATTCTTTTGACTCGAGAAATATATATTCGAAGTTTCATGACTCTACGTTTATTCGTTTGGACACAACTCCTTTTTTTTCGATGTTTGAAGGACACGGTTTTTTCGACCTATTCTTGCTTTACGAGCTATAACTCTCTTTCTAATATTCCGATTTAGCCCATTTTCAATACCAAACAAACCTTGTCTATTAGAAAGATTCTGGCAAAATTTGTGCCCTTTAGCTTTTTCGGTGCGACCTCTATCGTGCTTTCAACAGACGGACAGACGGACAGACGGACAGACGGACGGACATAGCTAGATCGTCATCAAATCAAACCCCGATTCAGAATATATATACTTTATGGGGTCTAAAATGGATATTTCGATGTGTTACAAACGGAATGACAAAATGAATATACCCCCACCATTTTTTTGGTGGCGGGTATAAAAATAACCGTTAAACCGGTTTTATTCGAATAAAAAATAACACAAAAATCAAATTATTTATTAAAATAAAAAGTTTATTTAATGAAAACAAACAATTCACAAAGCTAAAGAACGAACGAAATACATTTGAGTATGACAGAAATTTTTAAAGAATTTTAGCTTTAAAATATTATAGGAACATATTGATACATTTATGCATAGATAGACATATAAACATATGTGCTTTCATTAATAAAATAATATATGTCTATGTAGTTAACAACTTCAGATATGTGAGATCACATTCTTTAATTAAAATAATGGTAGGTAGGTAGAAAAGGTGGATGCATGAAGTACGATCCGCCTCCAACACTTACACTTGGAGACCAATATGGTCCATTGTGTTTCCCTTTATATAAAAATAATAATAATTAAAAATTTTGTCTTGTTAGTTTGTTATTTTAAAATAATCTTTTAGAATCAGAATGCAGTGTAAATATTTTGAAGAATGTTTACCTATTTTTATACCCTTCACCTGTGGTGCACAAGGGTATATATAGCTTTGTCATTCCGTTTGTAATTTCTACAATTTTCATTTCCGACCCCATAAAGTATATATTTTCTGAAAGCTTATGAATAGAGGAGTCGATTAAGCCCTGACCGTCTGTCCGTCTGTCCGTCTATCCGTCTGTCCGTCTGTCCGTCTGCCCGTCTGTCCGTGTGTTGGTTGAAATCAACTTTTAGAAGCAACTATATGTTCCTCAGATCTGTATATGGTATCAATCTCTTGGAAATATCCAGGAATGAATCGCTATTGAAATTCAGCACAATCGCCCCATAACTTTCTGAGATATGAGCAAAAAACCACGACCACCTCGTTTTTTTTCACAATTACAACAACAACATACATACATAGATACATGTAAAAAACATACCAAACAAAACAAATTACAAAAAAAAAAATATTAAAAATAAGAAAAAAATAATAAAAAAAAACTACAAAAAAAAAATTTTAAAAAAAATTAAAAAAAAATTTAAAAAAATTGTTTAAAAATTTTTCTAAAAAAATTTTTTAAAAAAATTTAAAAAAAATATAAAAAAAATAATAAAATATAAATAATATATTAAATAAAATAAAATAAAATTTTTTTGGCTCAGCTGGGATTCGATGGCACATTTATTCTAACGTGTACGTATGCACGTATTTTATATGGGATGAATGGTGATACAAACAATTGTTATTGCATGACTACACGTTGTGAAGGGTATATAAGATTCGGCACGGCCGAATATAGCACTGTTACTTGTTTTCTTTTGCTTTTATGAAACCTGACATTGAAAATGACCTTTCATTTAGCATAAATGTTGGTCTTATAGAAAATCAAGCACCGAGAAATCTTTTAAGCCTTTCATATCATACATGACACTTATCTAAATAAAACAAATCCATCAAAATGTGTTCTTTATGATTGACTTTTGTATAGCATTTTGGTGTGTGCATATATATATATTGCTCATAGCAATAACCGGTTTATTTGAAGCAAAATAACCGGTTGATTCAATATCCGAAAAATTGGCATTTTCAAATTTTCGGCTACGATAAAACTAAAAAAAAACCGGTTAAAACCGGTCGAATAATAATCGTTCGATCATGTAGCGACACAGTTTGATTACAATAATCCCATTAAAGGTATAGACAACTTTAATAGTACATTTCTAATATACCTTAGCACGTATAGACATACAACAGATCGTAAACAATGCAATCATTCATTTTGATAAGCTAAAAAAGGTAGACTGCTTTATAAGTATCTAAATGTTTTATATCTGCCTTATGAACATTTAAGAACATTTTAAAAATGTTATAATTAACTGCAAATAAATCATTCACACATTTTTTCCAATTGAATAAAAAATAAATAATTTCTAAAAACTTGTTACCAAGAGTCCCTGATATTATATCATACTCAACAAGATATTACTGGGTCTAAGTCAATGTAGTGCAAGACATAAAAGAGACAGCAATACAATAAAAAAAAATTCAAATAAAGCCGTCACACAGTCTTTACTATAAAATAAAATCGATACAAGTAACTGATACTATCTAACAATATCTTATCGTACAAATAGGAATAACAACAATAAAATTAACAAATTGGTCAATTTGTTCGATAAAATTGTATTAAAACAAGTAAAAGCGCTATATTCGGCCGTGCCGAATCTTATATACCCTTCACAACGTGTAGTCATGCAATAACAGTAAATTCACGTATGTATGTTAAAAAAAACAAAAAAAAAATAAAAAATAAAAAAAAAATTTAAAAAAAAAAATTAAAAAAAAAAATTAAAAAAAAAAAAATTATTATATACATATATAATATATATAAAACAAAAAAAAATAAAAAAAAAATTAAAAAAAAAAAAATAAAAAAAAATAATAATAAAAATATATATAATATATTAAATAAAAAATAAAAAAAAATAAAAAAAAAATTAAAAAAAAAATTTTAAAAAAATTTTTTTGCCTCAGCTGGGATTCGATGCCACGTTTTCTCTAACCAGTATACACGTTTGTATGTATGTATGTTGTTGTTGTAATGTTGTTTTTATGAAAAGAAAATCGAGGTGGTCGTGGGTTTTTGCTCATATCTCAGTTGTTTATGTACCGATGTTTCTGATTTTCAATACCGATCTACTCCTGAATATTTCTGATATTTTAATACCTTACCCGGGTCCAACCTATGTCGGGGGGCTTCAAAAAGTTGATTTCAACATACACACGGACAGACGGTCAGACGGACAGACGGACAGACGGTCAGGGCTTAATCGACTCCTCTATTCATAAGCTTTCAGAAAATATATACTTTATGGGGTCGGAAATGAAAATTGTAGAAATTTCACACGGAATGACAAACCTATATATACCCTTTTTCACTGTGTGAAGGGTATAAAAACACACACACACACACACACACACACACACCTCTAGAACATAAGGAATATTTAACAAAATATTGCAAAAATTGAATATGAAAAAATATCAAAATAAATCACAAAACTTGGTTGAGTGTGGCAAACAGTGAACAAACAATAAATACCAAAATAAATAAATTGATAAGATAGACGAGCAATCATAATTAATATGAAATTAATTTTACTCACAGTCAGTTCTTCCTTTACACTTACAAACGTCTATAAATCGCCATTCAATAATATTTTTTATTTTTATTTTTTTTTTTACTTTTATAATAAAAAATTAAATTTTGTTCCCTTTATTCTAATTTCGCTTTATTTTCATTTCAGTCGTAATAACTGCTTTTCTGGTGCCATTAACACATGGCCAGGCATATCATTTTGTAATCGGTCATCACCAACGTAACATCGATCATTTGTATCGGGAGCCAAATAGTAGAACCTACGTAGCAGACATCAATAATACGGATACAGCAACAGCTGATTTAGAAAATAGCAATTCAACGATTATTATAACCAGTGAGTATTAAAACAGACATTGTTGTTAAAACAACGTAACGAAAACCGGGAAATGTGCATTAGGCCGAGTTAATTGAATTTGATTTTAAAACAAAAATGTAATTATTAAATTATTATTAACCGTAATAAATTTAAAAAAAAAATTATTAAATTTCTTAAAAGTAGCGAGTCAAAAATACGTTTTAAACATTTCACAATATTCTCAGTTCATAGTGCAGTAAAATATTTCTTTTAAAATTCCGGTGAAGTCATTGGTTTGAAAATTTTTTTTAATATTTTTTTGTGACTCATTGGCCTTATTAAATAAATGAGTAAATTGTAGATACATACAAATTGTTTTTGCAAGTTATTGTTTTTTTCTACTAAAAATTCAAGTTTAATTTATGAAAATCACGAAATTGCTGTTAACATTGCAAATGGTTCTTAACAATTAATTTTGAAATAACAAGTTTCTGTAAATGTTAAACATTTTGCTTCAATAACAAACAAAAAGTATTAAAAATAAAACAACTGTGCGTAACATTAAAAGGGGATCCAATTTTATTATTATTTTTTGTTTTTGAAGAAGCAAGTGTTACGATTTTTGTTAGTTGAAAGTTCTTGTAAACGACTTTCAAAAAATCTTTACAAATCACTTCCCAATAAACACAACTTTTTTCATTTTGCACTAACAAATTTTAGTTCTTTAAATAACTCAAATTAAACAGTTAAAAACAAATTTGTAAAAAACAAAAAAAAAATATTAGGGGGTTTCAGTATTTTATGGTTTTACAAAATGTTTTAATTTTGTTACTTTAACTTTGATGTGTACTTAAGTTTTATTAAAAAAATTTGTTAACTCGACGTAATAAATAAAGTATATAAATTTGGTGTTAAAAAAAGAATGGCCAACACCAATAAACTATATAGCACACTAAAGCTTAATTTAGACATGCCAAAACCATAATTTAATAGCCATAGGTGCTAAAATTCATCTGTGTTGTATGGTTATGGCGACAGTCAACTATAATCAGATACTTACATTGTTGGCCATTAGTTTGGTTCAAACAGCTGTTTTGAATGGTTCTGGAACGTCTAATTTAATCTTAAATACAATCCAAAATTTTTCAAAATTGACATTTTTCTTAAACTGATTCACAAACACATCACTAACTTCTTCAAAATTCACTATCTTTTTTTTTTTTTAATGGAAAATAACCGTTATGTCTATTTTTTGGTTAATTGCATTGCTTCTGCATTATTAACAAATTTTCGCCGGTCCTGAAATTTCAAGAATTTTAAAATGTGACGTTTTTGTACTTAGTGAGCGATAGGATAGATAATACGAGTATTATTGATCTGAAGGAATGACTTGGCATTTACAGTTTATTTATTGTCGGTGTTTTTAGCTAGATAACTGTAACAGTTAGAAATCGTTTGAGTTAGAACACAAGAGTTTTTCCTTATATCAAAAAAATTCTTTTAATTCAGGGTTTTTTACTCTAATAATATTATACGTTTAATTGATTTTAAAACTTGTTGCAGACTTTAATATGAGGGTTACCTTTTATATTTCGGTATTGGGCAACCTTAGTTCCACAATGTGGCAACTATAGTAAAGTTTTGATAATATATGTGACCTTCTCCGAGAAAAGAGACCTAGTGTGTCGAAAACTGGGTTTAGACTTAAGAGTGCATTCTGGTACCTAAAAGGTTGTAGAATAAGATTTAAGATGAAGTTATGCTATAAACACAATCAAGTCCACCGACCATCGACTACAAGATGTCAAAAATAGAATACATGCGTGCTTATGAGAATAATTCTTTTAGCCGCTACACGACTACCGACTACATGGCTACTTTTGTAGCCCGTAGCCAACTTAGGCTAATTTCTATTTTTCTTGGCTACAAAAAACAGATTAGTGCTGCCAATACAATAAATGCATGAAATGGTGGTCTTAAAAACGCAATACATTAAATATCGCTATTAAAAACGCGAAAAACAATTATAGTGGCACCATTAATTAAGTTTGTTTTGTTTTGATTAACTTTAATACATATGTCAAAACAGATGTTTATTCTTTGTAGTTAGTGGTCGGTAGTCGTTAAAAGAATTAAGTAGCTGGCGACTTGGCTATTTTTGTAGCCAGCTACTTTTGTAGTCGTTAGTCGATGGTCGGTAGCCTTTGATTGTGTTTATAGCTTTAGATCTCTGATAAAAATTTATTTACCCTATGAAAACGTTGTTGCGTCGGTCACTGGCTGCAGCTTAAGAATCAAATATCGAGAACATAACAAACAAAGCACAACAATAGCAAAGTTATTGTCACACGAAAAGCGAAAAAAAATACGTCACCACATCATAACTAACCATACCAAATTGCATCTCCCAACTTAAGGTGTGTTCACAGTAATAATGCGTTATAAAACTTTAAATACGTTTTTCTAATACTTCAGGTCCCTTTTCTAGGAGAAGGTCACATAAGTGTTGTTAACTGTAACTTAGAAAATGCATGTCGGCTAATAAATGTAAATAAATTCTAAACATTTTCGTGCGATTATTTTTTACAACTTTCGACGTAAATTAAATCAACAATAATACATCAATAAACTCAATCGAACATCAGTGTTTATGGATAGCATTACTGAATTTAGTCATGGCCGTAGTTCGCTTAACGACGACTTTCTTGAAGATCGTCCAAAATTGGTTTTTGTTGTGTAAAACATTGATACTGTACGTGAATTGATACTGTAACATCACCATGTATCTTATTGTGTGATTAAGGCAACCTTAAGTATTACTAAGGCAAGCATATATTCAATATTGCATGAAAATATGGCTGCGAAAAAAGTTGTTCGCGTTGGATCGTACATAATTTTAAAAGGCTAGTGTCAATTGGTTTCAAAAAATACGATCGCGGTGCTTCAAACAATGTGTATGACATCAAGACCGATGACAAAACATAGATCTGCACGTATTAGAGCGAAAGTAAAAAAGGCGACTTTATGAGTCATCCAAAATAAGCAAAACCATATAAAAGTCATTCAAAATTTATATTTTGGAGATAACCGTATAAAAATGGAAAAAGTGCTTTGAAAATTGATTTGCGCGTATGTGAAAATATATTGATCTTCATGAAAAATATTTTAAAAGACAATAAATGAATCCATTTTCGATAACTTTGTTCTAACACACAAATCATAGCTATGATTTGTTGTCCTTAATCACGAAGTACGGAAAGCAACCTAGTCGTAGAAGTTGAAAATTGTTTACTACATACATGTATATTAGAGTGAACTACCTTACAAGCAAACAAGTGGTACACGTACATTTTCAAATACAAAGCAAGGCAATTTAAAAATTTTTGCCGAACGATCGTTAACGATCGGATCATAAAGTGCGATATATCGATGTTCTTGCGTAGAGAAAATTGTTGTTTTGTGCCAAAAGTTATAAAAAAAAACTAGTATTCGGCAGTGACTAATCTTATATACCCTTCACAACGTGTAGTAATGAAATAACAATTGTTTGTATCACCATTCATCTCATTAATATGGAATACGAACATACATACATTAATGCGTCATTATCTTTTTAATGAATAAAAAAATGATAATAATAAAAGAAAAATTTAATTAAAAAAATATCTTGTCTTAACTGGGATTCGAACCTACGTTCATCCAGTTTGTATTGGTGTGAAAAGAGGTCTATGTTTTTTCATCATATCTCAGTTGTTTATAGAGCGATTTTTTTGATTTTTTTCTCCCGAATATTTCTGATATTTTGGTACCTTACACAGTTCTTGGAAATGTCTGAGGTCGTCAAAAAGTTGATTTTAACATACAAACGGACAGACGGACAAAACTAACAAAATACTAAAACTTTGACTAAGAAAGTTTTATTAAAATTTTCTATATTTTTACAAATAAACATTGTACCCCTTCGCACAAAAATATCGATGTATCACATACCAGATACCAAATTACGGCAATCGATCACGATCGAAATTTTACTCAAACAATCGAGTACGCTGTGCTTTAGGTATAGAGATTCTAATAAGAATTTTTGAATTTCGATCACGTTCGAATGCCATAATTTGCCCTCAGGTTTCTACGTAGGCTTATTGTAACAAAAAAGATATTGTAATAAAAAAAAAATTAACTGTTTATAGGCGCATACAGCATAACTTAGATTTTTACTTTTCAGTACTGCCATATAAACAACATGCAATTACAATTACTTCAACTACTTTTTGCTTTCATTCTATATAATATCAATATTTCAATATTCAATATTTACACATAAATTGTAAGTGGCAACATTATACATAAGCTTACAAAAAAGTTTCTTAATCAAGACGTTTCTTCGGAAGTTCTGAAACAAAAACTAGAACACCATTTATACTCGAAAACAAACAAAATTATATCGCAATAACTTTAATTGCAATTAAAAAGTAAAAATAAAAGGGGTAACACTGTAATATCCAACTTTAAATTAGAGATGAAAAACGTTAAAGAGAGACGGTTACGTTCGGCAAAAAAATATTTGTTTTTTGAATCTGCTTTCATATATGTACATCCCAAAGTTTGATACCATCATCATGTGTGCTTGTGTAAATATTGCTTTACGAGTGAAACAAAATAAAATATTTGCGAGTACGACTACCTCGTCTTTTGCGAAATTTTGTGACATTATGACAATACGTCACTTGTTGCAAATACACCAATTATTATTATTAAATGCAACACCATTGCTAATAAAAATTATACAACAACAAAGACAAATCTAAAAATAAACAACAAAGTAATAACTTAATAACTAGAAACAAGATAAGTTTTGTTCCAACTAATTTATATAAATGTCTCATAACAATGACGACACAAATACAAAACATGATGAAATTCTCACTGTACATACATATACATAGATAGAGAGGTGTGTCTATCTACGTTATAAAGCTATAAAAAAAATATTAAATATGAATACACAACTTATATCAAATTTACAATATATCATAAAACTAATAGATTATTTTTAATTAAATAAATTTTCTGTTTTTATTCCACTACAGCCGTACGTGAATCAAACGACTTGTCACAAACTGCCATGGACATTATAACGATTGTTTGGTATGTGGCCACGTTCCTGGCTTTGGCTGCCTTCTTTTTGTTAATGGCTTGCTCGGATAGACGTTGCAGTGATACCCAACGTAATGCCAATGCAAATACGCAGGAAGCTCCTATACCACCACCAACGCCCTCACCGTCATACAGTGAATTTGCCCCGCCCAGTTATGAAAGTGTCATGAAAATTCAACATGCCTGCAAGAATAGTATATTTGTAGTACCGCTTGCCGTTGAACAAAATGCGGCCAAAGATGGCACAAATAACAGTGGAATAATAACGAGTACAAATGGCCCACCTTTAACACCTAATATAAGTTTGTACACTATCGATGAACTGCAAAAGCTGGGAAAATGAAATATCACATTCGATTTATTGCTAAAAATTCAACAGATAATTTATACTTTTTTCACTTCTACCACCCCAATATAGCCGGAAAAAGTATTGAAATTATTTTGTAAAACAAAAAAAAAAAAACATGTAATTATGTGTTTTAAATAAAAATCTGTGATATTTTGGGGCATTTTCTTAATTTAAATGTGGTTGTTAGCAAAACTATTCACTTCATATGGCAAGGTGTTAAGTCAAGTCCATTCTTTTTTTTAATTTTAAGTAAATTAAAGCATTATTTGTTACGATGTTTTTTGCAATGTGTCTGAGTACTTTTGCTTTGTTAAGTGAATAGCCTTAATTATTGTATGTATATTTATAGATTTAATGGTAAGACTGATTAAAGCATATTTTAAGTTAAGTAGTTATCACGTTATCTATGTTGTTCTTTTTATTTTTGTATTCTAAACCAAAAATTATTATTGTGTTATTAAGGAAATAAATTGTGCACTTTAAAGATAATACAAAACGTAATAATTAAAAATAAATATTCCTAAAGTGGTACTTTTTTTAATTTGATCAAATAAAATTGAAGTGTTTGTATGGGAATAAAACTGAAGCACTCTTCAGATAGTTTACATTGTTGACTTGAGACTCTACAATATGTTCAGTTCAAAAAATATTAAAAATTCGAAAAAAAAAACTCAAGTCTTAGTACTTTTCTTTTAGCTAAGTTATGCAAAAATGATATTGTGTCATTATGTAAGTAATTGGAATTTTGCCATCACCAGAATTTCTTCTTTAAGAAAAAATGTATTATTTTTCGCCCTTTTATGCAAAATTTAGGAAAGTTATACAGTGAATGTCAAAGAAGTAGCACCTATTACAATTATATTCTTAATTAAAGAACAAGCAAGGATAACGGACGAAATTTTTTAAATAAATATCAAAAACAATTTAATATTTTTTTTATTTTTTTTTTTTTTTAATACAATACAACAAGAACAAGTCTTATATTACAGTATTGGGTAGAGATTTGGTATACATTATTTGTAAAAAAAAAAGGAATAAAAGAATATAATAATGACACATAGCACAAAGAATAATTTAATCAATATTAATATTAAAAAACATAATAAAAATCAAAAAGGAGGGAACAAAACATACAAACAAATATTTTAATTATTATAAATCTTAAAAATGGCAGATTTAAACTGTCTTGCATTGCTTATATTTTGAAATTGATGGGGAAGTTGGTTCCAAAGACGTATTGAATTTACAAAGAAATGTCGTTCAGAAATTGCCTTATCATATCTGAAGTTATTTACTCTGTTGCCTCTGCTTGACGTCGAGAATGAAATCCTTTGATAAAGGTATTCAGGTTGTTTTGTATGTATTATTTTATGCAGCATCAAAAGTGTTCGGCATTTTAATAAGTTTACAAATGTCATATTGTAAATTTGTACTGCATATCGTGAAATGCTGCAATTTCTTTTTTTCCCAAAGATATATCTGGCAATATTGTTATATGCAACATTAAGCCTACGTTTACTCACAGCATCACAATTAGTAAAAAGTTCGCATCCATACATTAGAGTGGGCAACAAATATGTTTTGGCAAGAAGCATTCGAATATGATCTGGAGTATAGTACTGGAACATCCAAAGATTTCTTAACATAGCAAATATCTTACCACAGTTTGACTTAATGTGATCTGACAAATCAAGTTGTTTGTTAAAAATGACACCAAGGTTCCTTGCAGTATCAATAAAATTAATTACCTCATTATCTAGTTTTAGTGGTGGTAAGAAGGCTGGTATACAATTAGACTTCCCAATGATCATAACCACTTTTTTTTTGGGTTTATGCTGAGGCCATTTGCTGACGCTGATGATGAGGAATTCGGGTTAGGTCCTCATTAATCAGTTCTATACTCTTAGGGCGTGGTTAATTTTTGTAAAATGTCATAACTGTCTGTTAGTTATGATCGACAATTTATCAACTTATTAAATTTTGTGCGGTCAAAATGTTTATCTTCATACCCTTCACCTGTGGTGCCAAGGGTATATATAGGTTTGGCATTCCGCTTGTTATATCTACAATATTAATTTTCGACCCCACAAAGTATATATTTTCTCAAAGCTTATGACTAAGGGAGTCAATGTCATTCTGTCCGTATGTTGGTTGAATCAACTATTAGAAGCCCCGACATATAACTCAGTTCTGTAAAAAACTGTATTAAAATCCAGCACGATATCTCCATAAATTACTGAGATATGAGCAAATACACATGACTCATAAATCTCATATTTTTACCACAAAAAACAAAATTTTTCAGGTAAATTTATGCAGATGTTTGTTATTATTTGTAGGTAAAATATGCCTCTAGCAATATTCTTAAAAAATTTTATATAAATCAATTACTAACCGACAAAGTTATAGGCAAAAATTATTTAGAAATTTCATTTGACATTTCTCAATTTCAGACTAACTCAATTTGAACCATGGAAAAATACATAATCGAGCAACGTGTTGAAGTTATCAAGTCAAATGCATTTCATGCACTTCGTGATTGTTTTGATCAACATAATCGTTCAAATTCGTCCACAATCGGGAGAATTGTGAAAAATATTTAAATTTTTGCAAAACAGGTCTGTATGAAATGTGAAAACATTTTCGAATGCCTTCTTAGTTCGGTGAACAAAAAACATTTCTGTTTTTCGCGATAGTGGGGCAAAAGAGCAGTCAACTTCGACTCATCATCGTGACCAACAATTGAACATCAACATTGTCAATGAATATTTGGACCATCGGATAGTGGTGTGCCACCGAAGTCGCGGCGGCCATTTTGGATGATGTTTTGTTCCATACATACATGAACCATACCAATATTATCATAATAAAAAGAAATGACATTAATATCTTAAATTATTTGTGTTTTATTCAAAATCAACATCGGCCCTTAATATTTAACCACCCTTTATACATATATTTGTTTTAATATTATAAATTATTGAAACAGCTAATTTTTTTTTAACATACTAAAGCTGTCGGTTTGAAATTAACTGAGATATAAGCACATTAATACAAATTCTTCCATGTTTATCTGAAAATTTACAAACGAAAATTGATTTTTTTACTTTTGGACAACAGAGAGGAACAAAATTTATATCAAAAGATAGGAGTTGGCAGACAGAATACAAGACACTGAAAAAAAATTTAAAATCCAAGATGGCCTTTGCTATAAAAAAGCTTACAATTAATACATATATGGGTCAATGTACCCACTTTAAACCCCTTAATATTGGTATCGAAAGGACTTTGCCAGTGGAATACAGTGAATGCTAAAAAAGTTAAAATCTAAAATGAAGTCTAAAACAATATGGCGAAATTTGTTTTAACTTCATCAATATTGGTATTGAAGGGCTTGACTAAGTAGTAGAATATGGTTAACCACAAAAAAAAGCTATGGCGTTTAAAAGAGCAAATAAAATGAAAGCTAGGCTGAACTATGATGTGTACATGATGGTGAAGGAATATAAGATATAAGCAACAAAATGCAACTACTTCGGCATTTTTCCTAAAATGTACACTCGAAAAAATAAGTAAATGGTATTAAATGAAAGGGGTTGACTTGCAAAATATAATTCAAATCCCTACTACAAAATGGCGTACTTTTAATTTACATCCTTCAAAGCCCTGAACATTTGAAAGGGATTTACCAGTAGAATACTATTAAAAAGTGTAAAATCTAAGATGGTGTCCGAAGCCCTATCAATCTCAGTCTTAAGAATGATAAACATTTAGTTTAGGAGCATCGTTTTTGTGTTCGGTACTCAGCGATATGACTTGTTGACAAAAATAAAAAAAGAAAAGATCAAACGATAACAATAAAATTCTAATTTTGACGACAACATGTTCGTCTGTGCAAACAAAAAATGTTCGCCCGTCTAAACTCGGACTATGGATATCAAACTAAAAGGTTTGGCCAGTAGAAATAGTTTATATTAAAAAATATAAGATAATATTTTATATTAAATCTAGGAACAGCTAAAATGAAGTCGTTATACCTAATGGTGAAGAGTATTATTAACTTCGGCGCGTTCATTAAAGTGGCCTCAAAATTTTTTTGGGTGAGAAAAAAGCTTAAAAATGTTTTTCTTAAAATCTTAAACTCAGTTAATTTCATATATTTATTAAATTTAAATAGTTTATTGAAGAAAAAAAGTGAGCTCAAGTTTAACAATAAGAACCACCCAGAATCGTTTAGTTATGCCAACGGGCACGGCCGAAGAAAACACTCTAAGTTGTTTAAAACAAGTAACAGTGCTATATTCGGCCGTGCCGAATCTTATATACCCTTCACAACGTGTAGTCATGCAATAACAATTGTTTGTATCACCATTCATCCCATATAAAATACGTGCATACGTACACGTTAGAATAAATGTGGCATCGAATCCCAGCTGAGCCAAAAAAATTTTATTTTATTTAATATATTATTTATATTCTATTATTTTTTTTTATTTTTTTTTTAAATTTTTTTAAAAAATTTTTTTTAGAAAAATTTTTTTTAGAAAAATTTTTTAAAATTTTTTTTAAAATTTTTTTAAAATTTTTTTTTGTAGTTTTTTTTTATTATTTTTTTCTTATTTTTAATATTTTTTTTTTTGTAATTTTTTTTGTTTGGTATGTTTTTTACATGTATGTATTTATGTATGTTGTTGTTGTAATTGTGAAAAAAAACGAGGTGGTCGTGGTTTTTTGCTCATATCTCAGAAAGTTATGGGGCGATTGTGCTGAATTTCAATAGCGATTCATTCCTGGATATTTCCAAGAGATTGATACCATATACAGATCTGAGGAACATATAGTTGCTTCTAAAAGTTGATTTCAACCAACACACGGACAGACGGGCAGACGGACAGACGGGCAGACGGACAGACGGTCAGGGCTTAATCGACTCCTCTATTCATAAGCTTTCAGAAAATATATACTTTATGGGGTCGGAAATGAAAATTGTAGAAATTACAAACGGAATGACAAAGCTATATATACCCTTGTGCACCACAGGTGAAGGGTATAAAAAAGTCTACTCTTTTAAAGGACAACATGTTTATTCTAATAAACGGCCCTCACTAAGACAATACAATTTTGCCTTTATGCGGGTAAGTCTTTGCCCGGCAAAATAATTGTTGTTTTTTTTTATCTCTTTTGTGAAAAAAACAATAAACTTATAAGTTCAGTCATGTTACTATTTGTTGTATAAATAAGTGTTATTAATTGAAGAAGGCATTTAAGTTTTTGAAACACGAAGGCCTATTAACATAATATTCAGTTAAATAAATTTATCGTAAAAGTTTACTAACTTTCAGTAAGCTTAAACTGAAGTTTTAACTATAAATTAAAAATGTTCGTTAACAATAGGCAAAAGTTAGTTAACTTGTAGTTATGAATTATTATAAATGAATTTCAAAAAGAAGAAGAAATGTATACGTGCACCCATGTAAATGTGCACCCATCTGCTAATAAATTTATTAAATATTAAATGTATTTTGAAATAATTTTTCCTATAAATTTAACAATTCTCTTAGATAAACGATATCTTATGAAAAACTCTGCATCAGGTAAATTAAAATGATCCATTCGACTTCTGTGGTTATATTTTCTTTTCATGCCATAAGAAATATTTACTTTATATAAATTATACAAATGTGTAAATCTTTTTAATCGTAGAGGCATCTTTCAATTGTTTGAAAATAGCAAAAATATAATATATTTATATTCAAACATCAAATATTATCTTCCAGTTAAGAAATTAAACGCCAAAAAGTACTTGGTTAAATTTAACTGAAATTTGGCAAAATAATCTTAAAGTTATAAGATAACTGAACTTTGTGTTAATGGGTTTTGGCTAACCAAGGTTTAAATTTTGAGTTTAGTGTTAACTGTAGGTTAATTTTTTTTTATTGTTAACGGCCCTAAATGTGCTTAATAACAGTTTAAAAAATTTTGTTTTGTTTTAAACACACTTACGAGTTTTATGAACGTTAAGACAGATACTAAAAATATATGTCATTTTTATTAACACTTTAAGTTCATTAACTATTCAATATTAAAAATAATAATAATAATAATGGTGAGTACTTAAAAGTAGGTTATTATTATAATCTTTTGTTTTTTTTTTAGATAACTACAAATTGATAGTAATAAAATAATGTAAATATTTTTTTGCCATGTTCTTTTATCAGACAGGTATAAGATATGGTTGTGTCATGCTAATTGTACAAAAATATTTATTTTGTTCAATATTCTTATCAGTAACTAAATGGGAAATTCCAAAAAAAACTTTAAAATTAGTGCTTAGTAATATAATGTTAAACAAGTAACAGTGCTATATTCGGCCGTGCCGAATCTTATATACCCTTCACAACGTGTAGTCATGCTATAACAATTGTTTGTATCACCATTCATCCCATATAAAATACGTGCATATGTATATACTGGTTAGAATATATGTGGCATCGAATCCCAGCTGAGCCAAAAAAAAATTTATTTTATTTTATTTAATATATTATTTATATATTATTTTTTTTTTATATTTTTTTTTTAATTTTTTAAAAAATTTTTTTTAGAAAAATTTTTTTTAATTTTTTTAAAATTTTTTTTTTGTAGTTTTTTTTTGTTATTTTTTTCTTATTTTTAATATTTTTTTTTTGTAATTTTTTTTGTTTGGTATGTTTTTTACATGTATGTATGTATGTATGTTGTTGTTGTAATTGTGAAAAAAACGAGGTGGTCGTGGTTTTTTGCTCATATCTCAGAAAGTTATGGGGCGATTGTGCTGAATTTCAATAGCGATTCATTCCTGGATATTTCCAAGAGATTGATACCATGTACAGATCTGAGGAACATATAGTTGCTTCTAAAAGTTGATTTCAACCAACACACGGACAGACGGGCAGACGGACAGACGGATAGACGGACAGACGGACAGACGGTCAGGGCTTAATCGACTCCTCTATTCATAAGCTTTCAGAAAATATATACTTTATGGAGTCGGAAATGAAAATCGTAGAAATTACAAACGGAATGACAAAGCTAAAAATAGTGAAAAATTATAATTAACTTTTAATCTAATGTGTAAATATTTATTTGAAAAGTAGAGGGAGTTAAATTATTAAATCAAACTGTAATCATTTGAGAATATTGAAAAAAGTATTCCGTTATTAGTCGAGTGGAATGCATTTTCCAAACCAGCTACAGTTTCATCATCAGCACTCTTAATCGCTATACTCATATGTGATTTTATAACTAGTATTTAGGTTACTACTTAATAAAATTAGAATTATATCCATCCATCGGCTGGCAGTATGGAAAGCAAAGTTGTGAAAAAAAATCGAGGTGGTCGTGGGTTTTTGCTCATATCTCAGTTGTTTATGAACCGATGTTTCTAATTTTCAATACCGATCTACTCCCGAATATTTCTGATATTTTAATACCTCACCAAGCGATTTCGGGGGGCTTCAAAAAGTTGATTTCAACATACACACGGACAGACGGACAGACTGACAGGGCTTAATCGACTTCCCTATTCATAAGCTTTCAGAAAATATATACTTTATGGGGTCGGAAAAGAAAATTGTAGAAATTTCACACGGAATGACAAACCTACATATATAAACCCTTTTTCACTGTGTGAAGGGTATAAAAATTGTATTAAAACAAAAAAAAAAACAATAAAAAAAATTAAAAAAAAAATATAAAAAAAATAAAAATATAAATAATATATAATAAAAAAAAAATTTTTTTTTGGCTCAGCTGTGATTCGATGCCACGTTTACTTTAACCAGTATATATGTATGTTGTTGTTGTAATTGGGAAAAAAACGAGGATGTCGTGGTTTTTTGCTCATATATCAAAAAGTTATGGGGCGATTGTGCTGAATTTCAATAGCAATTCATTCCCGGATATTTCCAAAAGATTTATACCATACTCAGATCTGAGGAACATATAGTTGCTTCTAAAAGTTGATTTCAACCAACACACGGACAGACGTTTTTTATTGTTTTTTTTTGTTTTTAATACAAATTATTTTATTTTTTTTTTTGTATTTTTTTTTTTTTTTGGAAACATACGTAAACTCAATTTATAATTCTGCAATGGGATGTTTTTATATACATATGTATGTTTTTTACTTGTATGTACGTATTTTATATGAGATGAATGGTGATACAAACAATTGTTATTGCATGACTACACGTTGTAAAAGGTATATAAGATTCGGCACGGCCGAATATAGCACTCTTCTTTGTTTTTATTTTTCTTTTCACAAAAATTAAAAAAAAAATCAAATCGAATATTAATTTCCTGTTGATGCTACACATGGAGTAGCGAAATATTGAGAGATTTAATAAAAATTAGAGATATTTTTTTAATTATTAGAAGACCTTGAGTTGGAATAATTTTAATTAATATCTAAATCAAAAAAGGTTAAAAAAACTAAATACTTATTTAAAATACGTACTAATGTAGTTCAATTATTTTTTAACGGTAAAAACAGGTTTGAATCATAATAATATTCTCTTTCTATATATAATACCACTTTACAACACTTTAATATATCAAAAGCTTCTAAACAAGCTGTTAGTACAAACTTTAACTTTTTAAATATGTACTGATATTAACAGAAAAGTTAAATATTTAATGAAAAGCTTTATGTTAACAATAAAAGCTTTCGTTTACATTTACAAAACTTGCTACTCTTTCAACGGTATAATTGTTTTTCTATTTCTAAATGAGATATTTTAAATTTAGTCGCGTCTGGATATAGTGAACACCCGATATAGTGAACACCAAAATTTTTGCATGGAGTACTCTAAATAGTGAAAAACTCTAATAGTGAACAAAATTTTGAAAACAACTTCAACAACAATTCGTTTATTAAACTTAAATACATATGTTTGTACATATATATTCTTTTTTGTACAAATTGTTTCTAATCAGCTGTTGCATTTACATGTATGTATTTTTAGTAAATAAAACGAGTTTTTGAACAAAAATTTCAACCTTGATATAGAGAACAACCTGGATACTATGAACAAGCCTTGCAAAAATTTGTTCACTATATCCAGACACGACTGTAGTTTAAAAAGTAAGAATACATAAAAATTTTGTTGTCAAAATAATATAAAAAGTTCTTCGAAAAACTTATTCTTCCACATCCTTAAAATTTTGCTCCACTTGTAAGTCATAACTCTTGACAAAATTTTAAGGATTTGTCTTCACGAACTAATAGGTTAATTTTTTTTTTATTTATGAATAATTAATTTTTTATATTGTATTCATATTGACATTGTATTAAATACTTCATTTTGATATTAAAAAAATTATAGCGGAAATTACCCTTCGTTGCAAACATGATGCAAATGATGCAGATCTTGCAAGTCTTTTATATATTCTATTGTAAACGATGCTTTTGAAAATTTCCAACTGTTTTTAGTATTGGAAATAAGTGCTTATGTGAGAAATGTAATTTTAGTGTATATTGTTTTTGTGTTGTTGCAAACTTAAGAATATATATACTAGACTTGCAAGATCTGCAAGGGTGATTTCCCCTTATATTTTTTTCCCCTTAAAAAGCATAAATATCAGTAAAACCTTGTACGCAGTACATTTAAACTGTAGGCTAACGGGTTTTAGTTTTCAAATATACTGTTACCGCTATTTTGTTTTTAAGATGTTTGTAATTAATTTCAAAGATATTCTTTTATAATATTTTTTTTTTATTTAAGTCAGAAGGAACAAGAAAAAATGTCGCCATTATTTTTTGGTTTAATGTTATATAAAGAAAAGCAACACAATGTGTGACATTGCTCAAGTTTTATTGGTGCTTTGAATTACAGTGTTGGATAGAAGGGCAAAGAAAAAATCAAGAAGTAAGAGTTTTATATTTGACCAAGCCGATTCTGATAATATCCTTCACCATTATATGAGGTTTGTTTTTTTTATTTTCAATGCCATCTTTAATTTAACATAGTAAGCTGTATTATGCTAAGTAGCCAAGTCCTTATACCCATAATTATAGGATCAAGCAAAATAATTTTCCACCATTTTGTTATAATTACATACTTATTTTGGCCCATAAATAAATGTGTTGTACGCCATTTTGGACTTTTAGTTTTTTTTATAGTGCATTATATATTATTTGACAAGCCCAAATCGATCCTCTCTGTTTTCTGAAAACTAAAATCGGTTATCGTTTGAAAATTTTTGGAATAACACCGAAGTAGTTCTTAGTTCAAATTGATTTGTCTGTTTTTCTCTGAAATAATTTTCGACACTACGGCTTGTCGGTGTCGTAAGCATGTCCAAGCTCAAGAAACTTGTAATGTTTACAAATAATTGCCTATAACTTTGCCGATTCGTGAACGATTTGTCCAAAAATTTTGTACGAATAGCCCTAAAAGCATATTATATCTTTAAATAGTAGCAAACACGTCTGTATATTATCCTAGGGCTAAAAAGGGATGAATTTTGAAATAAAATTATGGGTAAAAAGCAGAGGTCGTATTTTTTTGCTTATATCTCGGAAAGCTATAGGGCGATTATGCTGGATTTTAACAGCGATTTATTCCTAAATATTTTCAAGAGACTTATATCAAAAACATGTCTGTGCAATATGTGGGGCTTCTACAAGTTGATAACTGACACGGTGTTTGCCAGCACGGAGTAAAGAGGTGTACCAACACCTCTGGCTTCAAGGAGCCAAAATTTGGAAGAAAATGCCCTCTGGTCAGAGACATTCTCAAGGCTGACCAGAGACCCATCTGGTACCACGGGAATCAGTAAGCCCCAGGACAAAGGCCTGTCTGATTATTGGTGAGGTCTCTTCGGAGAGAACGTGGTGGCTGTGGTTACTCCAAGCGAAAAACGGATTCGGAAGTGAGCGCTGATGGCTGAGCTTTGGTGGGGATTCGGTTAACACGGATGTTTTCGGGTGCTGTTGCCATCTCAACAGAACAGAGCGAATGGTGGATTCGGTCCACGTCTCGTCTCGGGGTGCTGTTGTCTCCTCAACAGAAGTATCTATTCGGTGAGTCGATTCGGCTCCTTTCGGGACTGCCCCCCGATTCTGTTGCTGATTGGCTTAAGCCGGTAGCGAATAACCCACTAAGCGATTAGATAGCCCGAGCTCCTAAGAAAGGTGCAATCGTATGAACCATGAACTGATTATGATTAAATTGCAACCTGTGGCATGTTGAGGAGGACAGCATTGTCACCGGGCCATTGGTTGGAGGCACGGTTCAACCCAGTGGTTAAGACCACCGTCGGACTATGACATTCAATGTCGGTGCCGACGTAAACCTTATCTACGTCTGACACACGGATATATCTACATTGGTAAGTCGACTACCCCAGTCATAAACTTTTAGAAAATATATATTTTATGGGGATACAAATTAATATTATTGAAATAACAAACGAAATGAAAAAACTACGTATAAAATTGGCACCACAGCTAAAATGTATAAAAATTCTTCAGATCTAAAATGATATTTATAATCGTGATCGTGTAAAAATAGTTAAAAAAGATCAGGTTTCTTTTGAAATAACTTATTAAACTCTGTTACCGTCGATGGGCCTCGGAGCGATTTTAACCGCCGAGTTGTTTAGTGGAAGGTCCTAGTTGCTCACACACATTCATCATTATTATATTGTGTCATTTATTCTTGTTATATAATTCTAATAAAATATAAAATAAAATCCGAATTGTAGCTTAACTATGACTGAGCATAACGGGACCGCATTAAGAACTTCCAATAAAACACTGGTACTTTTCATTTCCATTTCTTATTTGGCAACCTAATATATGATTCTTATACTAATTATTTCTATAAATGTGTAAAATATATTTTATAAGAAACACATTTTAGCAATCAAAAGCAATATAAAATATAAAAACAGTTTCTAACGATGACCGCTATATACATAATTTAAAACCTTCTTACCGCTGTGCCCCAAACCTCTTTCATTAGAATGGCAAAAGCGAAGACTGTTTTATATCATTAAAGAAAAAAAAGGAAAATGTTTTTGTTTACACACCTACTGGAAAACTCAATAGCAATATGTATTTTTTTTAAGTAGTAGCACACGCCAGGTATCCGCTGTTTCATAGTAAATTCAAATATCTTTTAAATCATTTAAAAAAAATTTTCGTGGGAAAAAACATATATAAATAGATGCCTCAACTGTAATTTTAATAGTATTTAAAGAAGCCCACTACCGTGTCTATATATTTTTCTAAAATGATTTGATCAATAATAATCTACGTGCCTTCTTGTATTTGTTTTGATGCCGATTAATTCGCAACAACATTTATAAAAATCCGCAAAACATGCATATGTATGTATGTATATATGTATGTATGTAAGTATGTATGTTTGTATGTATATATGTAGATAAATATATTCAAGTCAAAGTTTAAATACAATTTTTTGTGATTCACAAATTGCCATAACGTTAATTTTTTATTTATTTGAAGTATATTTTTAATCCTAATTTATTTTTTATAATCGGTAATAGTAGATTGTAATTTGTCAGTACACTAGCAGCATCACTACTTGCAATTATATTTTTTTATACATTTACACAAATTTTTTATTTAGTATATTAATGAAACTAATTTTCTTTAAATAAATAAAGATCAATATTATTTTTTTTATAAACAAACAATCCTCAAGTGTTATTGCAAATAGACTATCATAAATACTAATTTTGAAAAGATTTCTTTTTATACATTTGCAGCTTGTGTATTAATTCGAAATATTTAATATTTAATATTTATTTATTATATTTACAATAGAAAAAAAAACTAAAAATAAATAAAAAAAAAATTATAAAAAATTTTAAATTTCTAATTGGCAAAGTTAAAAATTTAAAAAAAAAATATTTTATGCAACTATACAGTAGAGTCGCGAAAACAAAAACACTGCCTTACGTGAACATCGGATAAGATGAACATATTTTTTTACACCGTAGCGTAAACACAGTGAGAAAGCCTTATAACGTGAACAAATTTGTCAGTTATGCAAATCGTTTTAATAAAAAGGGGCAATCCCCTAAATGATTGCACAGGATTAGTTTAGTAAGCGGTGCTGATTTGGCATAATCTAATCTAAAGTTTTTCGTGAAAAATGTCACAAAAACTACCAAAATTCTAAAGTTAAACTTCTTGTGATTGGAAAAGCAAAAAATCCTAGCTCTTTTAGAAATTTTGAATCTCCTGTGGACTACCATTGCTCCAAATCGTAATGGATGACAGCTACCATTTTTGAAAATTGGTTTAACTACCCAGCAAAAAAAATTGGAAGTAGTGCAAAGCGAATTACAGTTACAAGACTTCTAAATCAATTGTGTAAAAGCATTAATTCTAAATGACTTCTTAACTGCAAAATAATTTGTCATAAATGATGTGCTTAAAAATGAATGCAACATCATGCAAAATATCGTAAAGAATTCATGTAAACAAACAAGTTTAACACATGAAATATCCGATACTTGTCACCAAATATGCATGAGTTCCATGCACTTATTAGAATGGAGTGCAGTTCATTAATATATTAATATAAACACATGATCTCAAATGACACGCTAATGTTAAAATCATTAGTGTTTTCACCTAAATTTAATCACTTCGTCACCAGTTGAACCCCTGCAAAATCACTTTTTTGTCATAGATTTTTTTGCTGGGTATTAATGGATGCTATTAGCTATTTCAACTTGGCAACGTCCTGAAAAGAAAACAATAGCAAAATGCTGGCTGAACATTTTTAGCTCTTTAGGAGAAGACTGTGAAAAAGATATCCGAAAAAAAAAAAAAATATGAATTTGGGTTAAATCACATGTATAATTTATTTGGAAATTTTAAAGAGTTACACCTTCGTCAACATGAACAACTTCGCAAACGTGAACACGCTCGGTTTTTAATAGTTTACGTTACCGTGAGTCTACTGTATTTGTATATGATCTAGAGTTTAAAATAAAAAAAAAAACCGTTAAATAAATATTTGCAAACACTTTTATAACCTTTATACATACATACATACTATTTCACTATTTTTAATTATTATTTTTTTTTAAACATGCTTTACAATTGAGTACCAGTTTTTATTTTAAAACTGTCGCCACATAATTGCTTGTAATAATTTTTTTGTTTGCAAAATTTAACTTTTTATTTGTTAAACGTAATGTTTAGCAAAATATTAGTACTAAACAAATTAACACAAACATATAATGCCAAAACAACAGCAATAACAAGCTTAGAGAGTAAAAATAGATTTTTTTTTAAATCGTACACAATGGGAAAAACCTTAAACTATGAAAATGTTAATTTTAAAAAGGGAAATACCCTTAAAAAATAGTGCTGCGAACGATGCAGTTTTGTGAGGGAGAAATGTTTAAGTTTCTTTTACAAACTACCCAGAGGAAGGCATGAAATTTATATGGCGAGTTGCCCCTTTGAAGCATTACATTTTTTACACAAAATGCCCGTTTTCCTAAGCCTATTGTAGTGTGTTAATGACATGCTGACTCATAGAGTATTTCTAATTATCTCCCTGAAAGATATGCTCCGTAGTAAGGGAAGTATGGATGGACATTTAATTTTATTTGTAAAATTTTTCATTTAAAAATTCACTTCCACTACTGGATCAACGTAAAGCTGTTTTCGAAACGTATATAAATGTAAGGTGACCAACTATTTTTTGTTCAAAAAGAGTACACTTTGCAAGTATTTCATAGGTCAAAGAAAAAAAGAAATTAAACACACATTTAAAGCAGCATATCAATAAAAAAAAGTGCCTTAAAATTTGGAAATGTTCTTTTGTTTATTTATTTTTTGACACTTTGGGGATAATTTTCAAGTAATTTGGCTACAATTTTTTTTTATATGGCATCTCTGACTTTGACATCTTTCACCAAAATGGGAATGAGATGCAAAACTATAGAAGACATTGATTTGAGAGCCTTTAATCGACCATAACTGTTTTACGATTAACAGGTCTGCAAACTTTCTGACTTTGACATCTTTCACCAAAATGGGAAATGAGATGCAAAACTATAGAAGACATTGATTTGAGAGCCTTTAATCGACCATAACTGTTTTACGATTAACAGCGGTGCAAACTTTTTAATTTCAATATTCATCTCTTTTCACAAATGTAATTTTGACGTTGTTTGAAATAGAAAAAATTTTGACATTGTTAGAGGTAGTATCTATCTATCTATCTATCTAGGTAAATAAAAATGGCCTCTCAATTGTGCCGGAAACGGCAAGCAATATCCGCACGTGAAATTTAATTCACTGTTAAAATAATTTTAAATATTTAATTAATAAAATTGAAATAAAATAATCTAAAAAACGTTTTAGAAATACAAATGAGTATAAAATTATACAAATGACAAATGAGTACTTTCAGAATACAGGATTTGAAAAGAGTACGGTTTGCGAAAGAAGAGTACAAAACTCAGTAAATGAGTACAGTTGGTCACCTTAATAAATGTGATTCGAAAGACCTGTCTTCTTTTTGTATTTATTTTTTTAAAATCACAAATTTGATATTAAATTAACATTTATGAGACTGACTTAATCTAATACCAAGTTTAGATGGGAAATCATTTAGTTTGGTAGCATTTTATGGGTGAAAAGAAAGCATCGCTTTTATGTTCGCTATTCGGCGACACACTTTGTTGACAATAAAAACATTAACGAAATATTGCCGACAACATGTTCGTCTGTGTGAACGCGAATGAAAAAATGAAACTGAGTTCCAGATGTTTAACTACTACATGTTTCCCCCTTCTAAACACGGACTGATTTATGCAAAAAATATATTTTTAATAAATTTTAAAATATTAATTTAAAATAATGAATTACAAAAGCTGATATAAATACTAGTTCGCAACATACCAGTCATACGATAATATGAAAACTGAACGACTAAGTGTTACATAATGTCAGTGTTGTCTACCTCGAATAGGTCCATATAGTGTAACAAGGCTCAATGTAACATTATGTCTTTGATGTAAAAAATTTATTTCCATCTACATTATACAAAAAATCGACTTGTAAACCTTTTTTGGTTTTAACTAAAAAAATATTTTTCACCACATATTTCAACACAGAAAAATTGAAAACGCGTTTTAATTACGAAATTCGTTTATTTAAGTGAAAAAATATTTGAATTATAGCCTATTAAGAAATTCGAAAATCTAAATAACCAGTATTAATTGGAAATCTTAAAGGAAATTCCCTGGTGCACGAGGAAACAATTTGTAATGTAACTTCAGCGATTTTCCGGATATTACAAACAAATATTTTTCACTAAAGTCCGTTTTTCACTTAAAACAATAGGTGCTACACAAATTAATTAATATTTTTTATTTAAGAAATGCATATAGACCAGCTTAAACAAAAACAAACAACCAAATAAATATTGAAAGATTATTTGGGAGCATATCCTGAATAATTCAGTAAATTATATTTTTTTTATTAAAAAAATTGATCAAATAAAAATTTTTTCAATTAAAAAAATTTTCCGTAAAATATATTCTTTAATAAAACTATTTTTATAAAAAAAATAAATTTCATTAAATATTTGGAACAAAAATTCAGATTTGTATTAATTAACGTCGATTTTAAACAATAAAAAAAATAAATTTGCAAAATATTCACACTTTACAAATTAAAAAAAAAATTATAAATAAAATTAACCAAACAGTAACAAAACTATATTACAGATATGGTACTTCTGACGAAATTGCAAAAATAGAACTTCACATGTATTTTCCTTGTACGTTTATACAAGGTGGGCCAAAATAAATCACCGTATTGGAAGATGCTTTTATTTTTGCAAATAGCGGCCAATATCAAATCTGTTTTGATATTTGTGAACTAGACATATGTAGAATACAAATGAACAAGCCATTAAGCGATACACTCCCCAAGAACACGGAATAATCGTCTCGAGACCGCAGTGGACGATTTTTCGACCAAAATCATAATAAGCGATGAGGGTCATTTCCACCTCAGCCGGTACGTGAAAAAGCAAAACTTTCGCTTCTGGGGCACCGAAAATCCACGAGTAATACACGAGCAGCCATTACACTTGCTCAAAGTGACTGCATGGTGCGCTGTTCACGCTGGTGGAGTCATCGGGACGTTTTTTTTTGAGGAAGCCGCTCGTCAAAAGACAACAGTGGACGGTGCGCGCTATAGGGCCATGTTAGCTGAGTTTTTTCTGCCGCAATTGAACGAATTAGGATTGGAGGACATGCGATTCCAACAAGACACAGCAACGACACACTCTGCACGAGCCACAACCAATATTATGAAGGCGGCGTTCCCGGATCGCCTCAGTTCTCGTTTTAGCGATTTACATTGGCCCGTAAGATCGCCCGATTTAACCATTCCAGACTTTTTTGTGGGGTTTTTTGAAGTCCAGTGTTTACGTAAACCAGCCCGAGACCCTGGAAGCCCTCAAGGACAATATTCTCGCCGAAACAATGAAAAATGCTCTAAAATGAGCCCGTATAGCAATCAATTGTGACGGCGCCAATTTGCCCGATATCATCTTCTCGACTTGACCAATAAAATTCTAAAGGTTCAAATAAACATAATCGAAAAACAGAATCAAAGTTTTTCATTTAGAAAAAAACGAGAGCCAAATAACATCGGATGACTTCTTTTGGCCCACCTTGTACATACACAATGGTTCCACCAGTACGAGAGTAACGTTAAGGCAGTGTTGTCAGAATGAAAAATTTCTATTTTTTTAAATAATTTGTTTTTGATTTATCATTTGATTTATTTAAAATATTTTATAAAAAAAAGTTAGTACAAAAATTTTACAAATTTATTTTGTATATCTAAAAATCATTTCAACAACTGGAGAATTTGTAGAAAATTTGTATTTACCATTACTAGAAATAGAAATTTTGTTAAAATTTGAATATAGAAGAGAAAATGATTTAAAATAAATTAGGGAAAAATATCGAATTTTGAAAGAAGTAGTTTTAATATAATTATCAAAAAATTTAGTACAAAAATTGTTTTCAACTGATCAAAACTTTGAAATGTTTTTTATGACAAACAATAGAAATATGGCAACACTGCGTTTGCCTGTTTTTTAAACCAAAGAGATGCATTCAAAACGGTTTGACTACTTACTGGCCGATCATACTAATAGTTGATCGAAATAAACATAATATTTGTGTTGACAGTTGTGCTAAACACTTCACGCAGTTAAATACAAAAGAAAATCGCAATTATCTCACACAACAAATATTATTATAAATACAAAACAGAAAATATAGCAATAAAAAATACATTCATACTAAATCAAATTTGAATAAATAAAATAATAAAAAAAAGAAGCAGCAAAATTTATACATGCTAAAAAAAAAACACTGTGAAATTTATTTTATTCCTGCTGTTGGTGTGTGGTTTATATTTTCGTGTTGTTTAAAAAAAAAAAATATTTTTTGTTGTTTATAAAAGATTCATCGAACAATTTAGAACATTCAGTTGAAAACAGACCGTGGTGATCAAAACAAGTGTTAATTCCAAAAACTAAAAATAAATCAAATATTTAAAAATATTTAAATTTTAGAGAAAAAAAACAATTTTCAGAAAAGAAACGCAAACAAAAAAAAAAATTATTTTTTTTTAAATAACAAACAGATAATAAGAAATTCAAGCAAAATGTTTTACAAAACAAATTTATATATTTTTGGTGTAATTGCGATCACATTAATATCGCTGCACTCTGTCACAGCCAACATCAGCGACAATGAAGTGAACGATATACCCGAAACCTATAGTATGTATCTAATTATTGAATAACTACATGAGACAATAAAATTCTAATATTATTGTGTTTTTTCTTTTTGTTTTAAAAAATTCCTTTTAAATTTATTATCTTTTTTTGTTCGCGAGTTTTGTTTTGCTAAAATTATCTATTAGTTTTTGATCTTTTGAACTGTATTTTTTTTTATAACTAAATTGTTTCTGTATTTTTTATTTTTCTTATTATTTTGCTCAATAAAAAAATTCTTGGTTTATTTATAATCAATTGCGCAATTTATTGTTGAAAAAAAAACCGCATAAAGTTGTGTGATTTTTATAAGAAGAAATCGTTATAAATCAGTGGCGATTATATTTACTTTTACATTAAAAACCCTGACATTGACATCTTGTTGTTTTCTTTTCATTTGTTTTTTTTTGCGATAATTGGGTTAAATTGTATTTAAAGTATTTTTTTCATGTTGTTGTTTTTGTTGCTGATCTTCAGAATGATGCTATAATTTTGTTTTACTTTCAATTGAAAATTTCTTATCAATTTTCTAGAAATTAAATTCCAAATATTTTAAACGCCATTAGATTGGTATGCAGTTTCTAAAAGCCGCACATTGGACGTGTTGTGCTGGAGACTTGAGGTTTAACATTTAGTAAAGATGTTTGGAATAAAATGAAAATATTTTCAAATAACATTTTTTTTTAAATATTTTAAACTAATAAACTAAAGAAAAATTTTTAAAATATTTTATTTGAGGTGTTTGCATGGCGAAAGTTGTCGTGAGTGTGTTTTATAATTCCAAAATAAAACTTTGAAGCAGCAGGTCATATGTATGCATATACATTATGTTAAATAGTGTATTAATGAAATTAAATTCGGAATTCACACACTTTAATTAAAAAAAAAAATAAATTAATTAAAAAACAAATTTTTTGGGTGATTTTATTTTGCTTTTAAGTTTTTTGTAACAAACTTTTTTGGAAGTCAAAATTTTACCCCCAAATTTATTATCAATTTTTAAGTTTATTAAAATATAAAAATTGTTTCACAAATTTCGTTTTAAAAAATTACCAAAATTGATTATGAATATGACTGTTGGTTTTAAAACTTTTCAAAAGATTTTTTTAACCTTAGCCTTTCTAAAGTCTAAAAAAACATCGTTTAGCAATACTCACCGGGTGTAAAAAAATAATTAAAATTTTGTTATTAATTTTAAATAATTTAAAAATTTTTTCAGTGAGTCGAAATATTCTCCAGATTTATGTAAAATTAACAAAGTTATTAAAGAAATAAATCCAAATTGTTTACCCAAATGGGTAGTGGTAAGGCGAGGGTTAAGGTCTGGTCAAAATTATTACGGAACAAGTGAGAATTTATCAGAGATTTATTTTAAATTAGAAAAGCTGTGTTTAGTGTATATTCTTTAGTTTAAAAAATTTTAACCAAAAGCGAAATTATAAAAAATTTTTTCATAACAATAATTTATCAAAATATTTCATATTTAAGAAATTTTTTAAAATTTTTAAGAAAAATATTTTTTTATTTTTAAAAAAATTATTTTTTTTTTTTTGTGAAAATAAGAAAATTTATTAAATCCCAGCAAAAACTAGGTAATGACTTGCTCTTACTAAACAACATACTTTTCAATGACTACTACATATCGTCTGTCTTACTAAGAAGTATTTTAGTAATGACTTAATTTATAATGTGTTACGTAAGTACTTGATTTCAGACATTTGCTTAGATACACACACAACACAATTTCTTACTGCGAAATTTACTAGAAACCATTAAATACATAACTTTTTATAATTCTCATTTAGTTTAACGCGCTTAGGGTATAAGTAATAATTATTTTGAAAACAGCGGCAAAGCACTTCATTAACAAAGTGATGACTTATAGATTTTCACTGATTGTTAAATTTCAAATTAACGTATCTCAGAATAATCTAACCGAATTTTTGTCCTTAGAACAACCGAACGACTTCTGTAAGTCCATAATAGTAATGGGTTATTTAGGTTATTAAAATCAAGTCCTTATATATTGCTATAGGAGTAAGTACTTATTTAAGTCCCTATTTATGAGCGACCGTAATAAGTACTTATACGAGTCCCTATTTGTAAGCGAGGGTGGTAAGTACTTGCCTCCAATGACATCGCCGTGTTAAAATAATGGGTTTAGATGCCAAATTGTAAGTAGTGAACAACTGTTTTCTAGTACTTTCAAGTCATTATAATGTAATGTGTTATTTTGCTGGGATGTTTTTCAATATTAGAAAAGCTGTATTTAGGGTATATTCTTCAGTTTGAAATATTTTAACCAAAAGCGAAATTATTAAATTTTATTTTTTTTTTTCAAAACAATAATTTATCAAAATATTTTATATTAAAGAATTTTTTTTAAATTTTTAAGAAAAATATTTTTTTATTTAAAAAAAAAAATATTATTTTTTTTGTGAAAATAAAAAAATTTATAAAATGTTTTTCAATATTTTAAAACTTTTCAATAATTTTTTTTAAAGTGGGGAAAAAAGGTCTTAATGGTCTTTGCTTAATATTAGGGTGCCCCGGTGGTGTAGTCAGTAGAGAACTAGTCAGTAGTTTGGGGGTTGTGGGTTCGATTCCCGCCAGAGACTCTGTACTGGTTTGCTTCTCTTTCTCTTTCCCTTCTATTCTAACTATTTCTATTCTTATCTCTATTAAGGCGTCACAATGGACCGTAATGGTCTCCGGGTGAGGGTGTAAAGGTAACTTTGCACCAGCCTTACCTACCTACCTACCTACCTTGCTTAATATTAAACAAAATATAAAATTTTCTAGAGCCATTAGGCTTAGCAGCTAGTAACTTCTAATTTGTATTAGATATGTAATTTTTTTATAGATCTAATAAACAATAATAAAAATAAATTTTTCTGAAGTATTGCCTAAAAAGCAAGTGTTTACAAGTCAAAGCAGTTGTGCTAGACTTAAGTTATTGATACTAAACGAAGGAGTGACAAAATTGAGTCAAGTAAATCATTCATTAAAAATGCATTTTTTTTGACTTAAGACATTCGAATTTTTTTTTAATAACAGATTGTTGAAGATTAATAAAAGAAGAAAGTTGTTTTACAACAATTAAATTTATTTAAAATTTGGGGACAGATTACAGCATTCGATATGGATCGAAACTTTTCTCAAACGTTAGAGTTTTTTGGTTTTAATAATATTTAATATTTAATTTTTTTTAGAAAAAACTAATTTAATAATAAAATATATAATAGTTTCTCATGATCTTCTGTCGTTAATTGATATCGTTGAGAATTGCAATGATTAACTAGTTTTTACCAAAATGTATGTTGACATCAAATCAATGAAATCGTTTCAATGTAATAAAAACAATGTAAAACAAATATTCAAATTACATACACAAACAATAAACAAATAATTTGTTTTTTTTTTGGCTTCTTAACAAAATTTTTCTGAATATCGAGCCAAAAAAAAAAAAATATATAAAAAATTAAAAGATGTTGTAATTTATTTGTTTTTTCTTTAAACAAATGAACTGTTAGTAAGTCAATGAACCTTGTTATGAGTAAATGATTTAATAGAACAATGAATTTGCATTGCCATTACATTTAGTTTGTAAACGAACCTCTATTTAATTAAAGTTTGTGTGTATTTTGCGTACTCTGTAGATATATTTGTAAGTGTGATGTGAAAGCAGATCCACTCTTAACAAATTATAAGTTTTTGATTGATTCGACGAACAGTAACCCTTAATTAAAAAAAAAAAAACAAAAAAAATTAGTTTATTTTTTTCTTATTTTTAAATATAATTTTTAACTAAAAAAATGTTTGTTTATTTTTAACTTTAAAAATCTTTCCGCTAGATTTTATTTAGTTTTTAATAGTTCGATTCCAAGAAGTGTTACTTTAATGTACCTAAATGAAGAGTAACCATCCAGGGTTAATAGCGAATAATCGTTTTAAAAAGTGCTGCTTTAGAAAGTTTTTTTTATTTTTACATTTTTTGGAAAATTACTTGTTCAGGGAATTTTGCCATCTTTTAAAATATTTCTTGAGATCATAACCCTCAGATCAAAATATTAAACCCCTCCAGATAAGAAAATTGAAATACATCACAATTTATGATCCGAGTGTAAATATAAAAGATATATAGAAAAACGTAAATAAGTGACTCCTGCGTTCGGCAAAAAAGTTTTGTTTTTAGAACTGCCTTGTATAATTAATTAATTTTGAAATTGAATTAAAGATAAATAGTAAATAAGAATGGCAGTGTACCCCTACTGATTAATTAGATTAGAGAGAGAGAGATTGTGTACGAGAGTATTCGAACTATGGACCAACTTTAACTTTTTTACGTCAATCGTTTAGTTCAAAAGATCCGTTTAGCAAATCTCAACTGGACACTGATTCAAAAGACAACATCTTAAATTTTCAGCTGGAAAATAATTATGTTTATAGTTAAATTGCAACATAAAATTAATTGCATTTCAATCTAATCGATTAGCCGATTACACAAATCATTGTTTATCGTTAAATTAATTTAATGTGTGCGTGCCTAAACAATTTAATATAAATATATTCAATAAACGTCTGTTTATAGTTTATATTAAACATTTGAATGCTAAACACGCACAAACAGAACAATAAATAAATGACATCTTAAATAATTTGTTTGTAAAAAATATCTATTAGAGTTATTAAATTTCATATGAAAAAAAAAACTATCTAAGATGTCAATAAATGATTTTTAATGCTATAAAGCAGACTAAGATGATTTATTGAAGTCTTAAGATAGGACCTCACGATTTCCGTAAAAATAACGAATCTGACACAATTTTTATTGTTCCAAATGGCCGCATAAAAAAAGTTGTGCCACCACCCATGTACTCTGTAGACAGACGATTATTTATATCTTTACCTTTATTTGCCTTCCAATACAACAAGATTAAAAATCTGAGTATCAAAGTAATGGATTTTTAAGATGCAAAAATATCGACTTTAATTTGTTTAATTTAATTTGAAAAAAGAAAATAATAATTAAAAGCTTAAGTTTTTTTTCAAATTTTGATAAGTAGTGTTAAAAGAAAATACAATAAAATAAATACCAAGGCGAATTCATACAGGTGAAATTATCAGCCCAGCTGATTGTGAAACATTTTGTCAAAATTGGTTGAATTTGCCTTATTAATGCAGGGAAGGGAAATGTGATTTTAAATTCTGTATTAAACAATTAACTTAGATGTACATTTTTGATAAAAAATGTGCTAAATTTATATATATTTGTAGCTTTTGCGTCATTAATAATGTGTTTCAAACAATTATATCCTTTTTTTAATCAAATTTTATTATATTTAATATGTAAAAACACCTTTTCCATCCCTGATATACGAATTGGCCTTGACATAAAACATCACATGAAAAGTTGCTTTGTTGTATCAATTCGCCGTTGCATATACCTTATGGCAGTGTTGTCAGATATGGCGACTTGTCGCCAAACATGGCGATGAAAACTTATTTTTGGCGACGAAAATTTTGAAATGGCGACTGGCGATTTTCTTGGCGATATTGATATTCCTTGCCGATATTTTTGGCGATATTTTTTATGATTTCTACTATGATAGCATTGTGTTAAGAATATACCTGTTTTTCCGTTTATAAATTTTGGCAGCTCTATTATGCTTTTGATAAAAATTACTTTCTGGCAGCTTTATTACATGTATTAAAAGCTGATTAAAAAGTTATCTACAAATCGGCTAATGCATGAAGATTGACGTTAACTACTATATTTTTACATAACTTAAAACAATCTCAAATAGTAATGGCGCCATAAGGAAAAAAGAGGGTAAATTAAAAATAAAGAGTAATTGGAAATAATATTTCAAAAGTGGGGGAATAATTAAATAAAAAAAATTATAAGGTAAAAATGGCATCTTTAGCAAAACAGGCAAAAAGTGATCGTTGCCATAAGACAGACTGGGAACAAGAACTCTGGGAAAAAGGTAAACTAAATAAATATTTCTTACGAATTTTTAAAATATGTTTGTTTTAGGTTGGCTTAAATCCATTATAAAAGCCCCAGTATGTTATCAGTTAACGAATAGTGCAGCATATGGATCGTGGTGTTTTGCATGTAATCTTTCTTTGAGATCCCATAAAATTTATCTGAAAAAACATGTTGAAACAAAAAAGCATATTAAGCAATAGCCCTCTTCGAAGTGTTTTATATAAACGAGCTTTCGACTTGATTAACTTAGGAGTTGATAGCAACAATTTCAGAAAACTTGTTAAAATTTCTGGAACTCGTTGGTTGAGTTATGGTGAGGCTGTTGAACGCGTTTTAGAGCAATGGGTAGAGTTGAAGTATCATTTCTCCCTAAAAGCAACAGCTAAAAAAGATAAAACTGCGAAAAATATTTACGATGAATTGTGTGATGAAAAAATAAAATGGTTCTAATATTTATAAACCCAATTATAAACGAAATGAATAACTTAAATTTGCAGTGTCAATCTGAATATATGGATGCAAGAAGTATGTACCAAAAACTTTTACCTATACTTCTTACGTTTGGAAGAAAAATTTTTATGCCAAATATTTTGTATAGTGCAGAACATTGCGATGGATTAATAAAAAATTTAAAAGAGGCAATTCATTCAGACAACTCCTTTTTAAATTTGGAAAATATTGATTTTGGTGCAGAATTTCGAACTGAATTAAAAAAATCTGTTTTAAATGCAACTGAACATTGATTTTGAAACAAAGTTGTTTTTTATATTTTTTCTGTAATGAACTGTGTTAAAACTAAATTGAGAAACAAAATGCAATACGAACTTCTTAATTCTTTACTTATAATTATATCATATATGAATGTAATAGTATAATAAAAATACTTTTTATAACTAAAAATAAAAAAATTTTGTTTTGGCGACATTTTCGATAATTTGGCGATATTTGACAGTCCATTTGGCGAGAAAGCCAAAATAAATCTGACAACACTGCCTTATGGATATGCCTTGAAAATACATTAAAATTTGAAAATTTCTTTCATAAGCTGCTGAGCGTTGCCTATAAATTTAACATTTGAGGAAAGTAAATTCGATTAATTTTATAAAAACTTTACAGCCTCAAGTTAATTCAAACCGATATAGTAAAATTAAATGCGGCAGTTCTGCAACATGACTGTTTTTGTCTTTAGTGGCCAAGGCGAATTCATCATCAGGTGGAGTTGACAACGCAGCTGATCTACTTTTTTATTTGCATAAATGATGGTTGAGTTGTCAAATATTATTTTTGTTTACATAGATAATTTTTCCCGCTTAAAAAAACACATCGGCAGACGAAAGCAACAATAAAATATCATGTTGTTTTTCAATGTTGTATTTGTTGTAGAATTACCACCACCTGATAATTAAATTCGCCTTGGCAGTGGCTTGTAATTTGAAGTGGAAAATGGTTTGTTTAAAAAAAAAAAAACAAAATAAATCCTGTGATCAGTTATATATAATTATATGTATGCATACATGCTGTGTCTGTACAATAAACAAAAACTTTTAAGATTTTGTCGAAGAACTCCATATCATAACAATATAATTACAAATATTACAAATAAATTAGAAAAAAAAATAAATAAAACATATTAAAATAAAATGGTGTTTTAAAAAATTTGTAGTTATTGTCGCTTATTGTCCACGAACACAAAAAATATTAGTGCATTTTTTTTTTTTTTTTTTTTAAATTTTTGTTGGCATATAATTGCCTATCAAGCTGTCGTATGATTTCCAAACCAGGGTTAAAATCTATTGGACAATATAAGCACCATATCGGCCACTTTTACTGCATGAGTCATTTCAATGAGAAATCACACATTAAGTTTAATGATAGAGACGTTTGTTACTATTTATAGGTACGGTATGCTTCTAGAGATATTCTTAAAAAAGTTTGGGTAAATCGATTACTAACTGGCAAAGTTATAGGCAAGCATCATTTTGTAAAATATATATTTTCTAAAATATGTCAAAACCTTCTAAATAATTTTTGGACATGCTAGAGATACCAGAATACAGGCAGTAGTCTCAAATATTACTGCTGAGAAAAACTGACAAATCGGTTTCAATTTAACTGAGATATAAGCACAAAAATTCAAAAGCTTTTAGTGCTTTTTCTAAAATTTACAAGTGAAAATGGTTTTTTTCAGCTTTTGAACAACAGAGAAAAACGATATGGGTATAAAAAAAAGTGCTTGACTATCATAATATAGGACAATAAAAAAAAATTTTAAATCCAAGATGGCCGCCACTACAAAATGGCGAACAATTAATTTATAAAGGGGTTAAATCTAGAATTTAAAATTGTACCCAATTCAACCACCTCAATATTGGTATTAATCAAACAAACTTTGCCAGTGGAGTATAGAAAATAATGAAAAATTTTAAATCGAAGATGTCGTCCAAAATAAAGTGACGGAAATATGGGTCAAAAATTTTAATTACGGCTATGCCCTTTCAACTTCCACAATTTGGATAACAAATGAAAGGGCTTAACCAATAGAATACAGTAAACTATAAAAAAGTTAAAATCCGAAATGGCACCCTAAACAAAATGACGGTTAGTATTTCAATCAACCACATCAATATGCGTATCAAATAAAAAGGCCTGAGTAATAGACTACTCACTACTACTAAAAATTCTAAATCAAAATCAACATTGGAGATAATAAAGCAAAATTAAATATAGGCTAAACTGCAATGTGGATACTACACCTACGTACAAGATGGTGAAGCGTATTATCAGATTCAGTAGGGCCACTTCCACTTGAAAAATCAAAAGTGGTTTTAATATTTGTTTTAATTTTTTTATAAAAAAAAAAAAAAACGAAACGCAGGTTTTATTCCAATTTCGAACGAAATTTATCTCTGTACCATGTGTGTTAATATTATTTATGAAACTAACTGCCTGTTCAACGATGTCGAAAGAAAACACAAGCGAACTTTCATTCGTACAAATATATTGAAAACAACAACAAAAACTAAAAATTTGTTTTTGTTTTCAACGTATTTGTACGAATGAAAGTTCGCTTGTGTTTTCTTTCGACATCGTTGAACAGGCAGTAAAACTAAGATTTGAATTTTCGTCATACTTTTTCAAAGAAACAAAGAACGACTTAATTTATATTTTCTAAGTGAATGTATCTCGGTGTCATGCTCTTATATATTAAAGAACATTAGAGTTGTAAAGAGAATCGCACTCTTTTCATGTTGGGACACAATTTATAATATATATTATTAAGAATTAAAACTCTAACGATTAGGTTCCTTTACTTAAATCCGCCCATAATAAAACTAATACGAATAATGAATTGTTTTTCTAAAAATAAATATTTATAATTTATGCTAAACACTCAAGAGACACAAAACAATTGAATAATTTTGAACATCGCTTGGGTGTTATGTTTTAAAAAAATAAATAAATATAAATATCTTATGCATACTTATGTCTGACATTCTTGTTTTCGTATGATTTATTTAGAGAATTAACAAATTAGTTTCCAAATGTTTTGCTTGGGATTATGTATCTAAGTAATGTGGTGTCTTTGCATTAGAAAACATAATATAATAAACTGCATATGTTGTTGTGTTTATTTAAATTAAATAAAATATTTCAAAAGGCGTAACACAGCCATCTGTCACATGTGACAGTTTATTGACTTTTTTACTTAACAAAACACACATTGTGGCATCTGTTTTGCTTTGTAGTGTTCTTGTTTTTTGTTTATTTAATTTTTTTTCTTTTTTTCAATAATATATTTTGAAAAAAAAAACAAAAATAAATAAATCTGAAATGTGTAAGAAGAAATTAGGTCACTGCTGTGCAAAATTACCCAATGACATATGAAAGCTTATTGAAACAAAAATATAATTTAAATAAAAGTTATTATAGGGGATTTAGTAATTTAAAAATTAAACAATAAATATTAAAGTATACAAACTAGATAAGTGAACAAGTGCCATATGTTTTTATTTATTTGTGTTTATTTATCCAGCAGCCAAGAAATGTAATGAAGTGTATGCCGTTTGTAACACATTCAAATATTCGTATTAAGACCTACATATTAAATTTTAAAAATATTCGCCGACAATATAGTGATGTCTAACGATATGTCCATATGCATAATAGAGATTGAATAATCAAAAAATTAAGGCGACAAAGTTTTTTAAATGTTAAAAAATTCATAGGCAAATGTGATTTTTGGTCAGTATTATTTTAGTAACAGATAATGAATGTGATGTCCCTATTTTTACGCCCACAATTTTATAACGCCTATTTTTTTCTTTTATATTTTTTGGATGAATAAATTAAGATTATGTTTAATATCAAAATTGAAATAATCTGAAGAACTTGGTGTAGCATTCCTGTTTTAATATCTAAAATATAAGGAGTGCTTCATTATTAAAATTATGTAAATTATATGGGAATTAATTTAATAACCAGTGCTTTAATTTGGTAGCTGTTGTTGATAGTTTTAATGCAGTGAAATCTTTTTCTGTCGACTTGAATGACATATGTAAACCCTAAATTAAAAAAAATATATTTTGCAGTGAATTATTAAATTTGTTACACACATTTTTAACACAACAATTACAACAACTATTTTTCCAATTTGTTAAAAATATGCCAAAATTGTTCCGGTGCCATAATCAGGAATTGACTACCGTCCGAAAGTTTTTAAACATTTATTACATAAACAAATAAGTATATGAATGTGTTAGAGATAGGGTGATCGACTCGGTTTTACAACCGGTGGAAAACCCGGTTTTTTCCTCTTTTTGCTGACAGTTTTTTCTAAATTTTGGTTTTTCGAATATCGAATACACCGGTTTTTTATCCGAAAAAACCGGGTTTTAATTTTTTTTAGTTTATTTTCATATATCTTTGAAACCAATCGTACCAAAGTATATTTAGTATGCGAATTAAATAAAAAACTATAAAATATTCTTCCATAAAATTGTTGGTTGTTTAAAAAACAAATGTAAAATAAGAAATATAATTGAGCTTAAAAATTATTTTTTTATAGGATATAAACCTAAAGTTAAAACTTAAAGGTAATTGAAGCATAAGCCTAGCTGATCGATAATTTTTAGGTAAAAGGTGTAGTTACAATAAAGGAAAACCAATAATCTCTCTTTTCAGATCCTAATTTTAATTAATGACATTAAGTGTCTGTCAACTTAAATTTCAATTAAACCATCGAACAAACTAGTTTATTCCTATATTTGTATGTCTGTCAGGGGTATAAAAAATAATTTTCAAAATGAAACTTTAAAGATTTTCTCTCTAGCCTTTAAAATGTATTTCAAATTACAAAAATCATTTCAAACAAAATACGTTTGTGCATATTACTTTAAAAGATATATTTAAAATTTAAAAAATATACAGAAGGAGATACAAAAATTAATAACAGCCTTATAAAAAGTCTGTTTTATTTATGTATTTATTTATTTAACTTGTAAATAGTAGCTTTTGGCCTTAAATTCAACTAATTACAACCAAATTAGTCAACTGCATTAATGTCAGTTATTGCGTTATTGTGCAGCCAAACGTATATAAATTGTAAAAATTTCATATTTAGATATATTTTTTATTATAATCTTTTTTGCAATATTTTTTCTTTAAATACAATATATTATATATTCGAACTGGTTAACCGGTTTTTTCTCTATTTTCAAAATAGCAACCGGTTTTTTTAAAAATTCTAAATTTCAAACTATTTGAAAACCGGTTTCTTAAAAAAATCGAATAATCGATCACCCTAGTTAGAGACAATAAACTCTTTCCTGATCGTCAATCAGGATACAGACTTCAACGTAGTTGTATCACAGAAATATCTGAAGTCATAGAGGATATATTTTTGGTATTTTTGGACCACTCTAAGGCCATTGATACTATGAATCATTCAATGTTATGCCTTAAATAATCAAAATTTTTAATTATTTCATCGCTGGCAGTTCGACTGATCTATTCTTACATTTTTAGTAGATCGCAATCGGTTATAAGTGGTGATTTAATTTCACACCCCCTTTAAGTTTTAAGAGGTGTTCCAAAGGTTTCCATACTTGGACGATTGCCATACTCGTTATATGCTAATGATTTGGCGCAATAACTGCAATATTCTAAAACACATGCTGATGACGTTCAATTGTATCTTAGTTGTATCAAGGAGTTAATCACCAAAAACAATTAGAAATTAAATAATGATATAGAAAAAATATTCACCTGGGCCTTATCCAATGAAAGCAAAATGCATACCCAGCAAAAAAAAAATTGGATGTAGTGCAAAGCGAATTACATTTTAAAGGCTTCTAACTTATTGTGTAAAAGTAATAATTCTAAATGACTCCCTAAATAAAAATCAATTCATAAATGATGTGCTTAAAAGTGAATGCAGCATTATGCAAAATATTTTATACAATTCATGTAAACAAGCAAAATTAACTCATGAAAAGCCGTATGCTTTTCACCATATACGCATGATTTCTGTGCACTTTTTAAAATAGAGTGCTGGGTATCAATTCTCGTTCTATGAAACTATGAAATGCAAAGTTTTTGTGTGTCATATCATATGGTGCCACCATACCCTTTGCTATACAAAAACTTTATCTATCACATTTTCACAGAACTAGAATTTAGCCCCAGGTCATTAAAATATTCATGTAAACACATGATCTCCAATGGCACGCTAATGTTAAAATCATTAGTGGTTTTACCTAAATTTAATCACTTCGTCACCAGTTGAACCTCTGCAAATTCACTTTTTGTTATGGATTTTTTTTGCCGGGTGGTAATAAGAAACAATAATACACTATATGATGATGGCTTCAATATTATTCTTGATGGTTCAATAATAAATATAGTAAACACAGCTAGAAACTTGTTTGTAATATTTGACAAATTTCTAACTTGGTCGAAACAAATTAGCCAGGCGTGTGGCAGAACATGCAGTATGTTGTGAAATTTATGGACTACTCTGCAATTTACCCCGTTGAAGGTTAATATCCATTGAGCAAAAACATATCTGCTGCCAATACTTCTCTACTCATCAGTATTTTTTACTGATTGCAAGTCAAATAAAATTATAATTTCTATTTACAAAATGACGACAAAACGACAAAGCAGCTTAAATAACTCTATGATAGATTATTGTAATTCAAGACCACTAAGTAGGAGAAGTATAAGTCAATTAAGCCATTACTACGATGCTTCAGAAAGTGAATTTTTTATATTTACCATACGTCTGTGGAATCAACTCATTATTAATTATTTGCAGATCACTAGCAATGCAATAAGAATTCGTAAATTACTTGTTGAACATTATTCATAACATATTTTTGTTTCATTTGTTTTTCATATCTCCTTTCCGATTTTATGAAAAGCTTTTTAGCCAATAATTTATATATATAAAAGTGAAACTCTGTCTGTGTGTGTGTGTGTTAGCTATAGACTCCGAAACTGTAAAACCGATCGGACTCAAACTTTGGCAAGTTGTTGTACACATTGCAGCGAGTATTTATGGGTGGCAAAAAGTGATCGGGGCCACGCCCATAAAAAATTAGTTATCAGTTTTAGCTATTTGCACTTGACCGATTTTCCTGAAACTTTGCACACATATTGAACTATCGTGACTATATAATTTCGTGATTAGAAAAGTGGGCGGGACCACGCCCATAAAAAAGTTATAATATTGAGGTACTTGCACTGGACCGATTTTTCTGAAACTCTGCACACATATTGAGCTGTCATGACTATATAATTTCGTGATTAGAAAAGTGGGAAGGGCCACGCCCATAAAAAAAGTTATAACTTTGAGGTTATTGCACTAGACCGATCCTTCTGAAACTTTGCACACATATTAAGCTGTCATAACTTTACAATTTCGTGGTTATAAAAGTGGGCAGTGTCACGTCCATAAACAAAAGTTATTATTTTCAGCTACTTTCACTTCACCGATTTTTCTGAAACTTTGCGCACATATTTTGAGCTCTCATGATTATTCAGTTTCGTGATTAGAAAAGTGGGCAGTGCCACGCCCATAAGAAATAAGTTATAATTTTTAGCTACTTGCACTAGATCGATTTTTCTGAAACTTTGCACACACATATTACGCTGTCATGACTATTTAATTTCGTGATTATAAAAGTGGGCGGGACCACGCCCATAGAAAAGTTAAAATTTTGAGGTACTTGCACTGGACCGATTTTCTGAAATTTTGCACACATATTGAGCTGTCATGTGATTAGGACAGTGCCACGACCATTTAAAAAAGTTATAATTATTAGCTTTTTGCACTTGATATTCAATTAAAATTCAGTATGCATTTTTATTCATTAAGGGGGGTATCAACACGGGCCGGGCTATTCTAGTAGATATATATTATTGCTTTTTTATTTTACTTTTTCTATTTTATTATACCCTTCACAATGAGTGTAAGGGTATATATAGGTTTGTAATTCTGTGTAAAATTGAATACAATATTCATTTCCGGGAAGTCCATTAAGTATAATCCGTCTGCTCATGTGTTGTCTATGTTGTAATCAACTTTTTGAAATCGGCAAGACCCGTGTAGGGTACCAAAATATCAGGAACATAATTAAAAATAGTAGGCGTTAACGTAGGCGTGGTAAAAAAGTATCCCATTTAATATACCAGAGTTTTAGTTATATTATGTGAAAATTTCAAGAAAACCTGTCCAGCAGTCTGGCCTACCTTAGGGGGCGTAAAAAGAGGCGTTGCGTTTATGGGTATGAAAAATAGATGTTGACCAATTCTCAGACCTACCCGATATGCACACAAAATTTCACGAAAATCGGTCGAGCCATTTCGAGAATTTTATATATTAGATATGAATTCCTTAAATTATCTTTAATTAAATCTGCAAGCAAATACAAACTATAAAGGTTGGCAGTTTAATGGTTATGTCACTACAGATCCAAGGGAAACTAGTTTGAATCTCGGGTGGTTAAAAAATTTTTTTTTTATTCTTTTTATATTTTTTTTATTATTAATAAAAACATATATTTATAACCTTATTTCATAATTTTATGATGGATTCGTAAACAACTGACATATAAGAAAAACAAATTTAAAAATTCAAAACCAGATATGGCTTTAGAAATAATAAAGCTAAATGACGTATAACATTAATCCTGAAATCTAGCCTAAGTTACCCTGTAGTCACGATGGCTATCTACAAGATGGTGAAGGGAATTATCAGATTCGGCATGACCGAATATAGCACTCTTTCTTGTTTTTTTATTTATTATTAATTATTATTTTTTGTTTTATTTAATATTTATTAACATTGATATTTAACAACTGTTCTGATTCTGATAATATAATTTATAAGATATTAGCTAATACCCGGTGTGCTTCGCCACCCCAAATTTAAGTATTTAACTCATATGGAAGGTGCCACGCCCACTATTGTTAATGCACCCATTTTTTCCATAAATGTTTATTTGAATATCAAAGTTGCTTTTGCAAAATTTTACTACTCTAATCGATATCGTTTTCCAAATATACGAATTTTAGTATTTAATTCATATGGCAGGTGCCACGCCCACTGTTGATAATGCACCCATTTCTTGCCTAAATGTTCATTTGGGTGTCAAAGTTGCTCTTGCAAAATTTTACAACTCTAATCGATATCGTTTTCCAAATATACGAATTTTAGTATTTAATGCATGTGGCCACGCCTACTATTGCAAGTCCGCCCATTTTTTACCCAAATGTTTGTGTGGATGTCAAAGTTTACCGTACTTAATTTGAAGACTCTAGCTGCATTAACTTTCGTGATATATAACATTTAATACTTATTCTTACAATAGACATGCAGAAAGATTCTGTGGAAATTTCAAGGAAATCGATCCAGCCGTTTAAACGTCTAAAAAGCACAAACAAACATATAAACACACATTGATTTATATATATATATAGATTTTGTCTGGTTGTATCAAAAAAACAAATTCAATAAATATATACAAATACAAATTCTATAGCACGAATTCTTTAGTTAAAAATATTTTAGCCGTATTACAATACTTTACAGAAATACGTAGAAGTAAAGGTGTTGGGAGTAAAAAATCCGACAAAGCCGAATAAAGCACTACTTGCTCTTGTTTTTGATTACAGTAAAAACAAATATTTGTTGAGTTAAATTGAGCGGCCTTAAAAACGCTTGATTGTATGTAGAGAAAAAAACATTGAGACAAGTATTGTTGAATGAATCAGTCAATCATTTGGCAGTTTATTCAACTATAGATTTGTTTGAACTACACCTGGAAGTAAGTTATTGATGCTTCTTGGTTATGATAAAATTCGATTCTAGGTAAACAAATTTCAAAAAAATTAAAAATCTACTTTTGCGGAATAATTTTTGTTTTTATTAAATATGCAAATATTTTTCTGAATATTTTACTGAATCCCCTCAGTACGTTCGGCAAAAGAAATATTTGTGTCGAAATTGCTCTGGAAAAACTTTTTCCCGGTACGATATTGTGCATAATAAGGCTTAGGATGCGAGGACATAAGCATTGCATTTCCAAGTAATCAAAAAGTAATTCAATGTCTGCAAACCTGCTAAAAAACTTTTCTAATGTCTTACTAGAGCAAAAAAAAATATTAGTTTGGAGCAGGGGTCTTAGTCTCCGAATAAAGAAAAAATATATATATAGGATTTCTAAGACAACAATAAATAAAATCAGGTAAGGGCGAATGGTGGCTCCCATTCCAAATATAAAAAAATTTACTTCAAATTTAGGGAACGCAGCATGTGTGTCCTTGACATTGACAGTGTATAGGGGTAGATAACGGGTCTTGGCATATTCAAAATAAAGAATCCTTTATGCCATATAACAGTTATAGTCTTCTAGCTGCAAGCTTTTTTTATGGGCCGGTTTTGTAGTATTTTTTATTTTTTTGCTTCCAAAATAATTAATTTTTATTAAATCTTTTGTTGATTTTTTTCTCTTTGCTATAATTTTTTAGTAAAAATTGTTTTAAAATATTTCTTGTACCTGTGCAGAAGTTTGATTGGTGGTAGATTCCTCTTATCTATATATAAACACTCACACAAACTCATATAATATAGATACTCAAGTTAAAATTAGCCAAATAAAATTTGGTGTACCTGAAAGCTGTCTTGAGAATTTATTGAAAGTTTTTCATATTAAAATATTTTTTTAAAATTTTTTTTCAAATAGATATTGTTTTTACAAATTGTCTTAATATCAAATATTTAATTAAATTAAAAATTTAATAATTATTTAATTTTTTATTTTTATTTAGTTTTAGAAAATTTGGCATATTATTTTAAAATAAATATAAGATGAAAATATAGCTTTTTATTTAAACTCATAGTTTATCAAAAATGTCTTACTAATCGAAAGTTTTTCTTACTTATTAACAACAAAATTTATAAAAAATTTACTTTAAATGTTAAATGTTAAATTTACGGAATGTTATCTATACGCAAATGGGGTAATTATAATATCTTATATTATGATTACCAACATTCTTTGATTGAATTTTATTATTATGGCTTAAACATATAATAATTGTCAGTTGTTATTATTATGATCACTTAAAGTATCAAACAATTATAATATTATGATTACAAATACAATCGACCATTATTGCTTTTACCTGAAGCATATTATTATTTTTTTCTATTTGTTATATTGTATTAATCACCTTTATAAACACAATTATTTTAACCATTACTATTTTACATTTAAATGTTAAAAAATTTCTTATATGTATTATTTCTTTTTTAATTTTTGTTTATTTTTTTTCACGTGTCGAACTTTTTAAATAATGAAATTTATTTAGCAAGAAGTAGAACATTTAAAACAAATTATTATTAAAAAAATCATTTATTAAATGCTTATTATTTATTGCTTATTATTTAAATGCTTTTTAATACAATGTTATTTTTGCGAATACATCATACTATTTTTGTAATCCAAATTTTTCAAATCATATTGTTTCATGAAAAGTAAACATTAAATGATTTAATTTCAACAAACTTTCGATTATCGTGACAAGGTATATGATAAAACAATATAAAACTAACAATAACTTGATTTCGATAGACAAATATTGCTATAGAAATTAAAGTATATGGGCTAATCCTGCGTTACGGACGTTACATTCGCACGCAAATTTGCTTGTTAAGATTGACAAGGCTGGCGTTCACATTGGAATATTTTCAGGAAATTTTTTGCAGAATGCAGTTCTTTGGGTGTTCTTCAAAACTTGTTTTAAACTTAAAGGTTAACTGTTTTTGAAAAAAAGTTATGCTAGCTTAAAGTTCCGTTACGGACGTTACAAAAAATGGAAGTCGATTTTGAGGTTTATGTGCATTTGCACATTTTTTAACGAATTTTGCATAATAAACAAAAAAATTTCATATACAAAAAATTAATTGGAATATATGACGATATCAATCCTGCTTATAAAAGAAGTCTAAGTAGTCCCGTTAAACAAAAATCTTAATTTTTGTCTGTTACGGACGTTACACTTTTTCCATTAAACCAAATTGTGTATATAAAAAACATTAATGTATTTAAAAATCTTTTTTACCTTGTAATTATTAGTTTATTAGTTACAAAAAAATTATAGAATATTTCACTACTCCTTTAATAGCTTACATTCATTTATTTCTTTGTTTATTTGACTGTTTAACATTGTATCTTATGCTTAATAGACCCAGCTGTTCGAGCTACTTTTATAGTATTGTCGTTGGAAAAGCCCGAAAAATAATAATATGATTTAAGAGCTGGAATATTTTTTTACAGTTATCCATGTTTTTGATATTTCATTAGATATAGTTTTGACATAATTTTTACGAACGTAAAATAAGAAAACGCCATTTATATTTTTTTTTGCTTATTTGTGAAAATCTCGAGCGTTTTTTAAGATGAGATTTTGGGCTTTTACTAGTTGCCAAACTTTTCGCTTAACAACAGCGCCAACACCGTCCACTGCTCCTTTTCCATGCGAAGTAGCGAAAAAAATTCTAACGGAAAATCTAGTACGTAAACATTGCATGCATGGGCGTACCGCCAAATATTTGGAGGGGGACATCAGGGTTGCGGTTTACAACATGGTTATTAATAACTTATTATTGACTTTTAGGAATTATTTTAGGTTTCAGAAGAATTTGAAATTCATCTCAATTTAAGTTGCAGATTGGAGGATCGCATGTTATTTAAACACACTTTTTGTTACTTTGAGGTGAAGTTTTTCGGGTTCTCGGCAAGAGCAATTTGAAGCCCAGATTCAGATTCAGCAGATAAAAATCCATTATAAGCACTTACTTCCACCTCATACTATTAAAATAAAATTTTTGGGTATTTTCATGCCGTTACGGACGTTACACACTTTGTTATTTATATTTAAGAAAAAAAGTGTAATAAAGGTATTTCTTTTTTTTCATCAGATTAAAGTGCATAAAAAACTCTGTTTATAAAGCTAGTTTGGAAAATAAAATTATTAAAATTCATTCGGTTAAACTTAAAAACCCTATTTTCCGTTACGGACGTTACACACAGTGTACCCATTTTTAGTTCAAATTGTTAATATATGTTAGATAACTTACAAATATGATTTGTATCGCAAATAAAAGAAAATTAAACAATCTAAAGTTTTGCTAAACGCTAAATACTGAAACAACTGTTTTTCCCACTTTTTTGACCATTAAAAATACCCTTTTTTACAAAAATAAATATAAGCAAGAGGTACGCTTAGGTTAGCCTCTGACAAGGCCAAACAAACCACTGTAAAACCGTATTGCTTATATATTTTGAAGCTTGAATATGTATCCTATTATTCCATTAACAAACATTTGGATTTTGGGCAACTTTAAATTTCTGTCTTTGGTTTAAAAATTCGGATTAGCCCATCTCTGTTATGATCATTTCGTAACCATGTTTTTTTTTTATTTTTTTTATTATCGTGTAGAGCCTTATAAATAAATAAAATAAATGATTTATTCTTAATTTTATGAATCGTATTTTAGTAAAAAAAAAATTGCTTTTATTTATAATTTATTAATAAAATCTTTCTTGCGAAATTCCAGTGGTCCAAGGTGTTAAAGTTTACCAAGGAGATCGCGAATGTGTTTTAGTGGGCGGTTTGTGTGTACACAGCAGCGATTGTAATGAACCCACCAGCAATAAAGGATTGTGTCCCTCGAATGCCCATCGTGGTATTGAATGTTGTTATGAATGTAAGTGGAAACATGTTAAAAACAGAAATAAATTTCTTAGATTTTCTCTATAATAAACTAATTAAACTCTCTTTCTCAAAATACTGATATTCGCAACTAAAAACATACAAAAATAGTAAAATTGCTAACAAAATAAAACAAAAAATCCACTCACACACACGAACTAATCTAAAAACAAACATTTAAAACAAATGATTTCTTAAAATAAAGAATTCTAATTGGTATTATTTGCATTTAATTCCCATCATTTAATCCCATTTTATTTCATATTCCAAAACATCAACAACAATGTCTACTTCAACCATAACAACACCAACAACAATTATCACTACAACAGTACCTCTAAGGCCAGCTCCCTGTAGAGAACATTTAGGCGAATGTATGAATCGCTGCGCCGAAGATCTTATTAGACCGGGCACAGATTGTACAAATGGTCAAGTATGCTGTGTTTTAATATAAGTTTGCAACGAATTCTACAAATCGAAAGGGAGCTTAAAGCCATAAAGCTTTAAACATAAAAATATAATAAAATTAATATTTATATAATAACAATGAAAAAATCTATATTAGTTGTAACAATTTTTAGATTTTAAGAAGCAATTGAAATAGAAAAAAACATGTTTGTTTTTTTTTTTTTAATTTGAATTTATAACTATGGAATTCACAAAAATTTTGGTTAAATCTTGAGCCAAGCTGTTCTTTTTAATTGCTTAAGTAAAATATTTACAGAAAGGAGAAAAGCTTTTTAAGCTGAATTATTCTCATATAGAATTGTCTTTGAAATCTGTGTTAAAGTAAAAGTTTTTAAAAGTATAAAGTTTGTAAATATTTAAGCAGCACAAACACATTGTTGTTAATTAGTTGATTCTTTCCTTAAAACTTCAATTTTGTGAATTCTTTAACAAAATATATTTTATATTAAATATTTTATTTTTTTATATGTATTTTATAAGTTTAATGTTGACAGCTATTTTTTATAGTTTTATATAATTTTTAAAATAATTATTAAAATTGTATATTTCTTTTAAAATTTTTATTTATAATTTTTGTTAAATTTTAAGAAATATCCGTACATAAAAATAATATTAATAAAATTTTAAATTATAAATGAAAAACAAAATGTGTTAAAAGTATTTTTTTTGGAAATTAGTAAACGGTCCGCCAAATAAAATGCTTTAGAAGAAAAGTGTAGCTTCAGCTGTGTGGCACGTAGCGCCGTCCTGTTGGAACCAAATGTTGTCAATATAATCCTCTTTAATTTTTGTGAACAAAAATTCGTTCAACATGGCCCGATAACGATCGCCATTGACTGTAACAGTCACTCCCCCCCCTTTTTTTGAAGAAAAATGGCTCAATTATGCCTCTGGACCAAAATCCGCACCAAACAGTGACTCGTTTTGGGTGTATCGGCTTTTCAATGTATGCATGCGGGTTTTTTGTGCCCCAAATGCGACAATTTTGCTTGTTTACATACCCGCCAAGATCAAAATGAGCTTCGTCTGAAAAGATGATTTTTTTTGGCAAAATCGGCCAAAGTAATGTCGCCATATTTCCCAGCGTTGTTCAAGCGTATACACAACCATATTCGTCCAGCGGAAGGATAAAACTAATTATCCGTCAAATTAGACATGAGCTAAGTGTTACTATTCACGAAATAAGCACTAGTTGAAAAAAAAAACGTTAGATTGCGGACACTTTATTTTGAAAAGCGACAGAAACAAAGAGAAAAACCTCCTAAATAGTACAATGAACTTTGCCACAAACTTATAAATAACATGTGCAAAATTATTCACAACATACATATGTCTTTATATGTGACATAAAATAAAGAGGCAGATTTACACAAAAATTCAGTAACACATATCCCACACGCAAAATTAAATTTCCACACCCGGCCTTTAAAAATCGCAATTAATTATAAAATATATCACAAATAAATGACCTTGTTAAACAAACACACCAAAAAATTCAAAATTTGAAAAAATTTTGAAAACAAATTCTTCCAAATCTTGTCACATGTGTGTTAAGCGAAAAATATGCAATAAATAACACAGTACAACATTTTTCAGTTAATTGATTGCCAACTCAATTCTGTGAACTGTATGTGAAATTAGACCCAAAAAGAAGAATTTCTGCATCATTCGTTTTGTCTTCTTACCTGCGATTTGAAGTTAGTATCGATTTGAAGTTAGTACTATCGTATAGGGGAATTTATCACGTTTTAGGCCCTGTTGTTTGACATAGCTCGACAACCACTAGCCCAATTTAGTTGAAATAATTTTTAAAAAATTAAGAATTACAATTCCCTTAATTTGTTCATATATTGTTTTCCTATACAAGTAACACTTTCGAAGTTAAAAATGAATGTATGAAGGGAAAAAATTATTTTTTGCCTAAAAATTTAATTTTTTTTTTTTTAAAATACATAAAAAATCCAAAATGGAAAAAAGTTTCAAGTCTAGTTATTTTTTCGCAAAGTCACATAACCTATGAGCAAAATGAGACAAAGATCATAAAAATCGATGCACGCGTTTCGCTTTTATTCGCAATTGAGTAAATGTATGAATTTCAAAAATCAGTTATAGCCACCACCCTTAAAATAAAAATATAAATTAAAAAATTATCATGCAAAAAAAAACTTTATTTATAAAAACTTAATGAAAATAAAATAATATGCAATTAATACGCAATTATAATATGCATAAAAACAAAATTTAGAACAGTTTTTCAATTATTGGCAATATCCATCCTTGTAGAAGTTGACGCTTGTGGTTCTGATGATCTTGTTTTCTTCGTAGGTTGTTCATATTCATGGTCTGAGTCTGTATCTTCATCCGAGATACACATACTATTCAAGGGCGTGTTTCTTTCACTGTGTCCACCAATTTCAATGTCTTCATCTTCGGTGCTTTCTTCAAACTGCATAATTGTGGAACTCCACCAACAAACCTCTGCAAGCAATGCATCCAATTTTTTGCTTTTGAACCGCTTTTAAAATGACATGGTCACCTGGTGGAACCTCTCTCCTTGTTCGTCTGATTCCTGAGGTGATTGTGCCAAAAAAGTATCGAGGTGGTGGTGCAAGAAATGCAATTTCAGCGTCATGGATGCACAGATTTTTTCGAAATAAAACAGCAACCTGTCCACTCGTTGCTGTATCTCTTCTCGCTGGACACGGTTCTTTCCTAGAACGACTTCTATTACTTCTTTCAATGCGTTCCATGCATGTTGGTGGTCGTGATGCTCTGAAAGCAAATGTGTGAAAGAATCACTTTTGAGCAATTTCCGAATATCAGGTCCATTGAGAATACCTGTTTTAAATACATAAGAAAAACGAAAAAATTATTGGTAATGCGAATGTATAGAAATTAACAAATTTAGATATGACAATATTGAAATACAGAGTACGATACGTACCGTTTTTAATTTTCTCATCACTGAGTTTCGGAAAGATGGATTTCAAACAGTCAAAGGCGCCGTTAACTTTTTTGACCACCACTTCAACGAATTTCCCAGCTATTCCCAGTTTCATGTGGAGCGGTGGCAACAAAATATCATCCAGGTCCTTTATCATAGGTTCATTGCGTAATTTTAATTGTTTGTTGAGCTCGGGAGTTCTTCCTTTCCAATCTTTACATTGATATTGATTTCCTTTGTATCGTGAATCCCAATTACAAAGGAAGCAGAAGTATTTTGGATATCCGCCCTTTTCTATAATCCCTTGTAGTATGTTGACCACCTTCAGATCGCAACAAATGTTCCATTTGTGTTCATCGTATTTGATTTTCTTCAAAATTTCGCCCAATGCTTCATACGTTTCCTTCATAGTTGTGCTGAATCCCAATGGAATGCATGTTTTTTTATTTTTTTGTGCAGCAGCACAGCCTTCAAACTAGTAACTGAACCATCGATGAATAAACGCCAGTCGCCAGCGATATAATCCATTCCCAATTTTTTCACTAAACCTGGGATATCATGGCCGTACGTGAACGTATTTGCTTCGTCAACGGAATAAAATTTCTGAAAATCAGCTTGGCGTTGTCGGTATGATGTTGCGCTGACATTTTGCTGTGTGAGTTTTCTTCTCTTCAAAAATGATGTCAGCCATTCGGAGTCGTGTTGTGATAGTCCCAGCTTGGCCACAATGTAATCCATTTCGATTTGTGGTAGCGGTTGTGGTGCACTATTTTCAATATTGGGTATCCAATCAGCATCATCCAAATCGGTCGGATTGGTGAAAACGGTTGCGGCTAGCAGGGACACAGTATCCGCACTCGGAGGTTTAGGTGCATCGGTATCAGCAGGGCGTTGCACTGGAAGTGTGGCAGTAAATGCAGCAGTGTATACTTTTGTTTTCAATTGTTGTCTGTTTAATACAGGACGAAAATTTATGCATGCATAGCACCTGGATTCATTATGTCCAGTTGTGTCTTCCACCCAAATTACTGGCTTCATAAAAGATAACTTTCTACTTTTTCCGTGAATCCATTTTAGAAGGGTAGTATAACAACTGTTGCACACTGTGTTCGGCGTAAAATTTGCACCACTTAAATCTGCTTCATCGAAATAATTACAATACGCGGTTTTGAATTGCTCAGTAAACAAATTTTTTCGATATTTTTTCTGTATTTTTCGGACGATATGACCACAAACGTAACAATATTCATCCAAATATGGGCACTTGTTGTTTTCCATATTGATATATTTTATGTTTTGTTGTTATTCACTTTTAAAAAACTGAAGAAAAATCACTTTTACTGTTCGCGTTCGTCGGCACTGGCTGAATGCCAAAAATCGATCAATGCACACCTATAAATACTACGTATTTTTGAATATTTTACTGCCAGGTACTTATAAATGGACGCATATTTTAAGGGCGGCTGGCTATATACCTGATTCAGCACTTGTACGTTTCAAACTGTGCAAAACTTTCAAAATAATGACCACCCTTAAATGTGGGTGCAATTTCTGTAAAAAAAATCATATAGGTAGCCACCGGAAAAACCAAAATAATAAAAAGGTCCACTTTCCGTTTAATTGTCCACGTACATTTATTACCGCAATCATAAAAATCAAATAACCTTTTGTTTATTCCTTTTTTTTAATTCTCAGAATCATGAAAAAGGTGTCAATGTTTTCTCCAAATAATGTTGTGCATATCTCGAGCAAATTTTTGAAATTCATACATTTACTCAATTGCGAATAAAAGCGAAACGCGTGCATCGATTTTTATGATCTTTGTCTCATTTTGCTCATAGGTTATGTGACTTTGCGAAAAAATAACTAGACTTGAAACTTTTTTCCATTTTAGATTTTTTATGTATTTAAAAAAAAAAAAAATTAAATTTTTAGGCAAAAAATAATTTTTTCCCTTCATACATTCATTTTTAACTTCGAAAGTGTTACTTGTATAGGAAAACAATATATGAACAGATTAAGGGAATTGTAATTCTTAATTGTTTAAAATTTATTTCAACTAAATTGGGCTAGTGGTTGTCGAGCTATGTCAAACAACAGGGCCTAAAACGTGATAAATTCCCCTATACGATAGTACTAACTTCAAATCGATACTAACTTCAAATCGCAGGTAAGAAGACAAGACGAATGATGCAGAAATTCTTCTTTTTGGGTCCAATTTCACATACAGTTAACAGAATTGAGTTGGCAAATCATGTGTTGTACTGTGTAATAAAATGAGTAATGACATGCTTATACTCAAAAATGCATGCCACTGCTAACAAATATGACTTCATAAGACCCCACCATAAAAAGTCCAGCGATGTTAAAACTTACTATCTTGGTGGCCAAATAAGGTAACCTCCAGATGTTCTGAAGAGTACAGTTTAAGAAAAAAAAAGTTGTATAATTTGTGCAACTCTGCTCATTGGCAAAATAAGCAATGGTATTTTGACAGTGACTTAATATTAATATTAAACGACTGATTATCACAATGGGAACAATAAAATGGACCTAAGTGAGCTGCACAACAGCTCCCTGTTCTACCTAATATTAAACGATAACAATTACTTATGTCTCCGAAACTATATTGCCGCATCAGACTGTAAACACCCATCTCAATGTATACCAATGTGTTTAAAATACTTCTCGGAGTCTAACAAGTTACGTCCAACCATGTAAAGTTTGTAGTCAAAGAACAAATCACAATTCTAACTAAATTTTATTGAAGTTTTTTAAAAGGAATGAGGTTGTTGTGTTCTGGTCTAGTTGATTTGGATATACATAGGTCTAGCTATAATTGGACTTAAAGCTTAGCTTTATATTAACAGATATATATTAATATGCCAGCGTGGATAGTAGAAAAATTATTATTTCTCTCATACCCAAAAGAAACTTGTTTTCATAACTAATAATGTTGAGAGCCGTAAAACAAACAGTTCATATATTTTAAAACTTACCCTAAAATTCTAAGCTGGATACGTGCCTGTTCATATATCTATCACCAAATATTTGCAAGCAAAACTATTCAATTCACAAACCCCTTGTAATATACCATCTGCACTAGTTTTTATAGGATTGTCATTCCGTGTGAAATTTGTACAATTTTAATTTCCGACCCCATTAAGTATATATTTTCGGAAAGCTTTTGAATAGGGGAGTTGATTAAGGTCTGTCAGTATGTCCGTCTGTCCGTATGTATTTTGAAATCAACTTTTTGAAACCCCCGACATCGCCTGGACCCGCGTGAAGTATTGAAACATCAGAAACATTCGGGAGTAGATCGGTATTGATAATCAGAAAACTCGGTACATAAACAACTGAGATATGAGGAAAAAACCACGACCATCTCGTTTTTTCACAACAACAACAACATACATACATACATACATACATACATACATACATACATACATACATACATACATACATACATACATACATACATACATACATACATACATACATACATACATACATACATACATACAAACGTGGTTTACTGGTGAGAGTAAATTTGGCATTGAATCCCAGCTGAGCCAAAAAAAAATTTTATTTTTTATTTTATATATTTTTTTTATTTTTTTTTTTTAATTCATTCTTATATTTGTTTTTAATTTTTGTTTCCTATTTTTTTTTATTTTTTTTTAATATTTTTTGTATTTTTATTATTTTTTTTTAACATACATACATAAACTCAATTTCTAATTTTACAATGGGATGTTTTTATGTATGTTTTTTTATACATATATGTGTACGTATTTCATATGAGATGAGTGATGATATAAAAAATCTTTATTGCATTACTACACGTTGCGAAGGGTATATACGACAAAAATAGCGACAAATATTTGAAAGTGTAGTAAAGACAGTGCTTAAAGCACCAAATGACAACGCTGTTTCTAATCTACTTCTTTAATATTATCCTTTCTTAAGCTCTTATTTTAAGAGCTTAATTTTCTTAGCAATAAAGCCAATAAAAGTAAAAAAAGAGAAAACAAAAACAAACAAAAATTGAATTGTAAAGTGAAAGGGGTTTAGTTAAGTTATGTAAAAAACAACTTAAATTAATACGTTAAGTATTATTTGAAAATATTAACGGATAAGACCACCCGTGTACGTTATTGTTAATGTATTCGGTCGAAAACTTTATTGCTGTTTCTTATAATAGGCGTAAACATTCATCAACATCAAATCGTTTTTAGAAACATTTGAGTTTCTCTAAGAAGAATAATTTTAGGTTGATTTGATGGGGTATTGGTACTATGCTTGATTTGTATACGTTTTAAATAAAACATGTTATTGTTCATTATTGTTTTTTTTATAAACCCACCGTTAAATTTCCATGTCAGAGTTATTGTTGTAATAAATGAGTAATAAACAAAATTAAGATTTTAAATATATTCAAACATATTTTAAAAAACTTTTTTACAAATATAAATCTTTTTTATTTTTTTTTTGTAATTTGGGAATGTAGTAGTAAAACTAATTAAAAAAAGTTGTCATGTTGTGTGTTCTTGAGGTGATGACGTTATTAACATTAATGTGCGGCGAATACTAAACACATTTATAATAAATATTTGTTTTGCTTGAAAATACATAGTCTTTTGAGTTATTAAATACTTTCGTTAGTTTTAATTTGCAAATAAAAAGTAACCTCCCTCATCAATGTAGTAAAATTAAAAGTTTATAATATTCTTATTGACAAAGGTCATGCAGAGCGATCTACATTAGTTTTTATAAAAAACCGGAACCATATTTAAAAAATTTTATAATAAAAGGATTAATATATTGTTTTTATTTCTTCTTTATTTTTTTTATACAAATTATTATTTTATTCCGATATTTCGCTACCACGTTGGGTAGCTTTTTCAGGGAAAGCTTTTACAATTTATAACAATTGAAATCTTTAGCTCGAAGAAATAAAAACAATATATTAATATAAAAAGATCGAAGAAATTTACACAATATAAAAGGATTAATATAACATCTAGAAGAAATCTTAATACAGGAATAAAGTTCTGAAGATTTTAGTAGTAGGTTTACATCCTTTGCCACCTGTTTGGCAACACGTTATTCTTTCGTGATGCATATTTTGATACACACACTACAACCAACAACTAAACCATAGATGCGACCTCATTTATTTATTTTGTATTCGTTTAATAAAAAAAAAATATTGTAATTTTTTTTGTAAATTATCTAAATTTACCTAAATTTTATTATTTAGCAATCGCTATATTAATTTTCCTTCAGCTCATTTTTTTACAGTTGAACCAATAAAACCTGTTCACAGCTTGTTCGTTTAGTATGTTTAAATAATAAATTAAACAAGTAAGAGCGCTATATTCGGCCGTGCCGAATCTTATATACCCTTCACAACGTGTAGTCATGAAATAACAGTAGTTTGTGTCACCATTCATCCCATATGAAATACGTTGATACATATATAAAAAAAATTTAAAAAACAAATTATTATATATAATTAGAATTATTATATATAAAACAAAAAAAAATTAAAAAAAAAAATAATAATAAAAATATAAATAATATAATAAATAAAAAATAAAAAAAAAAATTAAAAAAAAAATTTTTAAAAAATTAAAAAAAAATTTTTTTGGCTCAGCTGGGATTCGATGCCACGTTTTCTCTAACCAGTATACACGTTTGTATGTATGTATGTTGTTGTTGTAATGTTGTTTTTGTGAAAAAAAAATCGAGGTGGTCGTGGGTTTTTTAGTATTTCAGTACCTTACCCGATGTCGGGGGGCTTCAAAAAGTTGATTTCAACATACACACGGACAGACGGTCAGACGGACAGACTGACAGGGCTTAATCGACTCCCCTATTCATAAGCTTTCAGAAAATATATACTTTATGGGTCGGAAATGAAAATTGTAGAAATTTCACACGGAATGACAAACCTATATATACCCTTTTTCACTGTGTGAAGGGTATAAAAAGAAATGTTTTCCATCTATGTATGTATTATAAGATTGTGAAATGAATAGCAGCACTATATTCGGCTGAGCCGAATCTTATATGCCCTTAACATAGTTATTTGTATTTGAAATGCAACTTATTTTTAAACAAATATTTTTTTCCTATATCGTTGAGTTTTATGGTTCAGTTGGACTTAATATTTCCACAGAGGACGTGTTCTACATATGTCGTGCATACATAGAAGAAAAATTGAACACATTTATCTAGACGCTAAGCTAAATGAATTGTTGAGAAAAAAATAAGGTAGAAAAAGCTGAAGTAATTTTGTTTTTTTGCTTATATCTTCGTTATTTGTATGGCAATCTTACTACATTCCAACACCAACAGTTTTAAGAGCACAACTGACAATTGTATGTTTCAACCTCGACCAAAACTTATTTAATAATTCAATAATCTTAACTTTAGCCTTAAGTATATAATATATATATTTTTTTAAATTTTTTTTTTTTCGCAAATATCTATGCTCCATTGAACTACGCATACTGTGTGAGTTCCGCTGCTTCCTGCCAAAACACAATATTTTGGCCTCAGGTGAGTAAATTTTGTGAAGCCAATTTAAACATCCTCGTGCTCAGATTGAAATGTTGCAAATAACTAATTTAGGTTGCAGAGAACCATCCTCTTCTGTATTTGAACTTTCTTGCCATCGATTCGTACTAATACCCAGACTTTCATACCTGGCATTAGGCGACTAATATCATATCGCTGATAAAACTGAGTTACTTGAATTTCAGTTTCGTTGTCTAAAGTTTTTCCATTTTTTTTTTTTGCCTGGGAGTGTGAGAATCCCATGCTCAGCAACCTCTTTGCATGCTTTTTAATTTCTACTCAATGCGATTTCTTTCCAAACCCAAAAATTAAGCCACCATTAAAATCAACAGCTGAACCTAGTAACGCCAAGAAAGGATTGAGAAAAAAAGCAGCAACCTTAAGTGATAAATAAAGGGGATGAAAGACTGGGTAGGTGTAAAACTAGTAATTATATAAATGATGACTAAGATTAAAATCCACTATTTTATTTATATTTTTTTATACCCTTCACACAGTGAGAAAGGGTATATATAGGTTTGCCATTCCGTGTGAAATTTCTACAATTTTCATTTCCGACCCCATAAAGTATATATTTTCTGAAAGCTTATGAATAGGGGAGTCGATTAAGCTCTGTCAGTCTGTACGTCTGACCGTCTGTCCGTGTATATGTTGAAGTCAACTTTTTGAAGCCCCCCGACATCGCTTGGACTCGGGTGAGGTATTAAAATATCAGAAATATTCGGGAGTAGATCGGTATTGAAAATCAGAAACATCGGTTTTTTTTGTTTATATTTATTATATATATTTTAATTATTTTTTTTTTTTGTTTTATATTTATTATATATATTTTATTATTTTTTTTTGCATTTTTTTTTTTATTTTGTTTTTTTTTTTACATATGAAAATTTATAATTTTACAGTGTGATGTTTTTATATATGTATATTTTTTATATGTATGTACGTATTTCATATGGGATGAATGGTGATATAAACTACTGTTATTGCATGACTACACGTTGTGAAGGGTATATAAGATTCGGCACGGCCGAATATAGCGCTCTTACTTGTTTTATTATATATTAGTTTAATTATCATTACAAATAAATAAAAATTTTTTTTTTCAAAATTGGTATAGCACCAAAATGATTTTATTCCTGAGGCTATATTGTTGGTAATAGAGTATCGAGGGTATAAAATCTTAATTAGGTATGTTACATACCGTTGGAAAGGCTAATTTGTTTAGTTTCTTAGTAAATATCTCGTTTTTAAGGTTTTAGAAACTTTTACGCACACAAATAGGAAATAATTGAAAGTAGTGCATATACAAATCTTTGTACTGAGTGACAATTTTATTTTATAGATATCCCACTCGCATCACACTAAGCGACCTTAAAGCTCTTAAAGGAAAACCTTTTTTCGAGCAAAAATTATTTTCCAAAAAAAAATATATTAAAAAAAATTTTGTTTTTTTTTTAATTTTCTTTCCAAAGATTGAAGAAATAGCTATCGAAACTATTTGGGACAAATTTTGCTGAGAGCAATAGGTAATAAGTTACAGGGATGAGAAGAAACTCCTACTTGGCCAAAATGTCAAATTTTGATCCCTTATATCTCAGAGAGTTCTTGACCGATCTTGTTAAAAATTTGTGTCTGAGCTTCTATTCAATAGGGCTAATTTTGGTCCAAATCGGAAGATATCGGTTTCAAAAGTTGGTACACTTGAGGCGAAATGACCCATATATAAATATGATATTTATAATGATACTGGAACATTGGTTAGAAGTGAATGCACAAAGGGCTAAATCAAATAAAGGAATATAAAATAAATAATACTAAATACAATACAAAAATACTGTTGGGGCCAGCAATGAGGACCGGGTTTAACCAGTGACAAATAGAAATAAATAAATTGTCTTTAATTCATAACAAACACTAAACAAGTTCATTCTAAGATACACTTTGACAACAATTTAAAACACATTAATTAATTCACAGAATTCATGAATCAAGTTCAAAGAGTTTTTAATTTAAAGTCTAAATAATTTCTTTTATGCGTTTTGCTTTTAGAATTAAAAGTAAAATCTACATGTCTGTTAAGTAAGAACTGTGATGCAACACATGTGGCGCAATAAGAAATTTTAAATGAAATAAAAAAAGTTTCCTTCATTATTACTTAAATGAAAAAGTGTTGTATGTATTAAATTTTGTTTATTATGGAAATCAACTGGAAAATAAACAACACAATTAACTTAATTTACATAACACGAGACGTAAGACCTGCCTCCCTTGTTTTGTAAAACACTTGAGCTCACTCAATATATTCATAGAAAATGTTCCATGAAAAATCGCTTCAAGTGTGGTGAAGTGATTTACAAACTATGGGCGTAAGTGTTGTATTTGTTTATAGTATTTTCGATTTAATTAAATGTTGTGTTTTAGAAACTCACAAACAAGGTCATTTGAATTGAATGGAAAATGTACAATTGTTTCTACATTTCATTTTCAGTCATATGTAATAGAGATCATACAGTTCGAGGACGGCAAAAAAAAAACCGAAAGCGAGTATGAAATAAAATAAACAATTTGATTGGCGTTTAAGTTTATTTGTTGTTTGCTTTTCTTAAGAAGGAAAACCGTAGATTTGTTCTAAAGAGAATGTTTAAATTTTCTTAAATACATACAACAATGTCGAAAAAAATTTAATTTTGTATTGGGTGCAATTATTTTTGGTGCCTCTAAATTTTAATCAAGAATTTTACTAAGAATTAGTGCCAATGAAAAAGAAACAAAAGGAGCATTGTAAAATATATGGAATGAAAATATATATTCAAATGTTCAGTGGTAATTATAGTGCTGCAATCTTTATGAGAAGTAAAAATAAAAAAAATACAAATTATGCATCTACTAGTTTTGAACACACATAAAGACTAAATGACTGTGGTGGCAAAATTCGTTGATAACATAATACGATGTTTGTTGGCACCATGTAGAGATTTCAAACGGGATAGGACCTTGAAATTTATTTTCACAAATTTTCGTACTTACTTTAATAATAAATTACAAATTATTAAAGGAACCTCTTAAGATTTTTTTATTATAAACAAAATAAGAAATTTTATTCGGCCGAGTCGGACCATATGGCATAATGGTCCTTCTTGATTTAAGGTATGCCCTCTATTACATTAACATATGTACTTTTGAATAGACTATAAAATGTTGGGATTTTCCGGGTATTTTAAAATTAAGAATTGCCATCCCTACTTTGATGCTATTGTTCGTTTAACACTTACACTAGCATTTCAGTTATAATCTGAATAACGTTTTTAATGGTCAACATAAATGACTTGTGGTTACAATTTTTTTCTACTTTTTTTTTTGAATTTTATATTTTTGGTCATAATTATGAGTACGATTAAACTACAATTGCTATTGCAATTGCCACATTTTGTGGTAAAGGAGTATTTACACTCATACATTATTACATATTTTTGCAAAATGCATCAACAACACATAGATTTCTACATTAATGCATTCGTTTGTATTCATGGGCGATTACAGAAAATGTCTGTTCAAATGCGAGGGTAAGTTTTAAAATTAAAGGTAACAATTTTTAACAAAATGTTTGTTAGAATATACAAGTGATGCAAGATGAAATTTTTGTAAACCTTGATAAAACAAAATATTATTTTAGAAGTGCGCATTTGTTTATTACTCAAAAATTATTTTAAACATCAAGAAAAATATATTTGAGGCCTTTCTTAAACAAACAGCAAGTTACTTAGCATATTTTTAAATATTTTCTAAAAACGACTAAAACTGATCGTTTGTTTATTAAAACAGCAGTGCTATAATAGAGACATAATGAAGGTATTCATGTTCGTTGCAAAAATGCCTAATTTATTTTGTCAACAACAAACCTAGATCGAGCAAAACAATTTATTATAATTCTATGCTTTCGAAGCTTGATATATTTAAGAAATTATTAATTTTTTTAAAATTATCTTTTGCCTATAACTTTACCAATTAGTAGTCTATTTGTCTATTTTTTACAAGTAGCCTTAATGGTATAATAGTAACAAGTTAATAGTGTGTTTTTGGATTTAACATTTTAATAATTTTAATAATTTACTGTATTTGCTGGTCAAGCCCTTTCATTTGATACCAATATTAGGGGATTCAAGGAGTTTTAACTTAAAATACCATTCCGCCATTTTGTAGTGGCGGCCAACATGAATTTTAATTTTTTTATAGTGCTTATATTGCGCTAGTTAAGTTCTTTCAGATGATACCAATATTGACTCTCTCGGTTGTCTAGCAGTTAAAAAAAATTGATTTTAGTTTGTAAATTTTTGGAGTTTATATTTTTCAAAAAAAATTTTGCCTATAACTTTACCGATTAGAGCCCGCTTTATCCAAAATTTTTCACGAATATCTTAAGATATGAATCAAGCCAATTTTTGATACCCTGTTCTGAAATGAAGCGTATTACAGTAAGAGCGTTAGTCAGAAGAGCCAAGGTCCCATCCACTGCTTACCAAATAGTTTTAGACCGGTCTGTCAACATATGGCCGAGCGTTGTCATGATGAATATGTATTATTACCCAACTTGTTTATGCTCGAAATGATAGAAGTAGTTTTGCAAGATTAACAGCATTTTATTTTCGCGAAAAGCGTTGCAGTTTCGCCTAAAGCAAACATTTCAATTTATTTCAACAAAATAAAAAAATTTAAACTTGTTTAAAAAAATTTAGAAAAAGAACGAAAAGGTTTATGAAATATAATTTATAAAACTATGGTTGCATAAAAAACTATCTGAAATTGAGGTTAAAAAAATATTTAGTTAATTTTCCGTTTGCCAGTACACAGCTGAAAACAAATGCGAAATAAATTTTTGACATTTGTAAACTAGTGCAGGGACATTTTTACACTTAGCGAAAAATTTTTTTCGCTAAAAAAAAACTAACGTCTTTTACAATTGTTTAACCAATGAATTTCTTCTTTTTACACATTCGGAATTTTTCCAAAATTTATTATATTTTTCAAACAGTGTTTTAGTGTAGAAATAGGTAAAATATTTCACGACTTAAATTCAGGAAAATTTGTCTTTGAATATTAATTTTGGTTTCAGTTTACGGAAAAATTATTCATATTATGAATAAGACACCTACCTCGTACATGTTATTAGGTAAAAGTTTTCAAAAATTCCAAACACATTTTTTTGCACATGTTATGGCAACCAGAAATTTAACCTTAACTATATACAGACCTTTATGCTAGGCGCACAATTGGGACGAAGGACAAATTTTTCGTCACGAATATTCGTCATCAAAAATAAAACATATTTGTGTATATGAGAATGCATACAATTGCGGCGTCAGTAGAACTTCGCTAATAGCGGCGAACTCTGCAATAGACTTATTTCTATTTCTTACGCCGGCGAACGACGAACAAATTGGTACAAGGTGACCATTTTTTATTATATTTGTTTTTACTTTTCAACTTTTTAAGAAAATAAGGATAGTTTTTACTTTAATAATTGTTTTATTTTTTCTTTTAAAACATTTAAAATAAATATGAAAAAGTTAACTACAAAAAATTTGTTTTTATTTGTGTTTTTGCAAATGTTTAAGTGATTTTTTCATATGGTCACACCATTAGCTCTTATACAAAAATAACATTTTTATTATTGTTTCCTGCACGTACACACATTTACTTATACGTAAATAGGTTTTTACTATGACAGAAATTATATTTATTATTTTGCTGAATTTAACAAAAATTTAAATTCTTTGAATATTTTTGTTCTTTCTTTGCACAAACAGTAATCAATTTTATCAACTATAAAAGGTTTTACTTTTGTGTCGTTATTGTGCTTTACACGACGAATTTACACAGCGAATTTTTACCGACGAATTCATCGTTTAGATTGGTGAGCTGAATACCTTTATTTCTTCTTAAATTTTCGTCTTAAATTTTCGTCTTAAATCTATATATATAAAAGTGAAACTCTGTGTGTGTGTGTGTGTTAGCTATAGACTCCGAAACTGTAAAACCGATCGGGCTCAAACTTTGGTAAGTTGTTGTACACATACCGGGGAGTGTTTATGGGTGAAAAAAAGTGGGCGGGGCCACGCCCATTAAAAATTAGTTATAAGTTTAAGCTACTTGCACTTGACCGATTTTTCTGAAACTTTGCACACATATCGAGCTGTCATGGCTAAATAATTTCGTGATAAGAAAAGTGGGCGGGGCCACGCCCCTAAAAAATTAGTTATCAGTTTTAGCTACTTGCACTGGACCGAATTTTCTGAAACTTTGCAAACATACTGAGCTGTCATGACTTTACACTTTCGTCCTTAGAAAAGTGAGCAGTGCCACGCCCATTAAAAAAAAGGTATCATTTTGAGTTACTTGCACTGGACCGATTTTTCTGAAACTTTGCACACATATTGAGTTGTAATGACTATACAGTTTAGTATTTAGAAAAGTGGGCAGTGCCACGCCCATAAAAAAGGTATCATTTTGAGGTACTTGCACTGGACCGATTTTTCTGAAACTTTGCACACATATTAAGCTATCATGACTATATAATTTCGTGATTAGAAAAGTGGGCAGGGCTGGGCCCATTAAAAAAGTTATAATTTTAAGGTACTTTCACTGGACCGACTTTTCTGAAACTTTGCACACTTATTGAGCTGTCATGACTATACAGTTTCGTAACTAGAAAAGTGAGCAGAGCCACGCTCATAAAGAAAAAGTTATAGTTTTTAGCCTTGCACTTGATATTCGATTAAAATTTAGAATGCGATTAAAATTCATGAAGGGGCGTAGCAACGCGCGCCGGGCTTTTCTAGTACATATTATAATTATTTTTTTTTTTAAGTTTTATAAAATATTTGTAAAATAATGAATGAAATATATTATGTCTTCTAAATATCTGTGGCAGCCTTGTGTAAAAAACATTGTTTTCTTAAAATATCAAGATTGATGTGATAAAGAAAATTATTGCTTTAATCTACAAATTCATTAAATTGCATTAGAATAATCAAGCAGCCATCAAACAACAAACTTTACTTAACTCGTAATTGAATATGATATTATTCAAGTTATTTAAACTACCACATTCCTCCACACCACCTAAATCACCCTCGTATAGTTGTGTGTAATTGTGTGCACAACTCCTTTATTGCAAAATAGAAAAGCCAAAATACCATTTTTGTTTGTTTTTTGGTTATTTTCCTCTACAAGCATGATTGTGAACAGATACACAGAGAGACAAACTATACTGGACTTGCACAAACCGGGCCTATCATGGTCATCTTTTATGGCCATTAAATATGAGAGAGACAATTAAGCAAAGAAAAAAATTTTAGGCAGCAGCAGTTATCAACTAATTTCCTTTTTTTTTTTCCTTTTTGGGTTGAAAATTAAAGATGTTTTACACAATAATTTTCTACAGCTTTTTAATGTGAGGCTGTTATTAATTTTAATGAGTTTTTTTCTTTTGCTGTTATTTGGAACCCTTAAAGGAAAATAAAAAAGGGAATACTGGTGTGTTTGTTTCAATTTTGATAACTCATATTCTTGCAGATAAAAAAATAGATACAAATGAGAGATAAGTGAAATAAAAATAAAACAATTTTCTTAAATATCTTGAGGTTATAATTTCACCTGAATTAGACGCAATTTCTTTAATTAAAAAAATTTAACCCTTCAATTTCCACACTCATCAGAGCTAAAAAAGAAAGAAAGGGTAGACACTGACTGACACACAGATACACATTTAAAGAAAAATAAATAATTATAAAAAAAAACAAACTGGGGGTACAGTAAAAGGGTCCTTGATTTGGCAGCACCAACTTAAGCTAAGAATTCTATCGTTTTGTTGTCTTCAAATTACGAAACTGTGCAAAATATAAAAAAATACTGACTAACATTACGCTAAAATATTGTTGCTGCTGATGCTGCTGTTCAAGTAGATTTAACTGTCAATATGTCTGTCATGCTGTCATCAACATCTCTACATTTTTAATAATTCACTGCTACACCACTGACAAACACACACATACCAATACCCCCCCCCCCCCCCCCTCCAAAAAGAAACGTTGAAATAAAAAAAAAAAAACAGAATTAAAAAGATTGCGAATGAAAGAATTGAAAAAGATACACAAAATGGGAAAATTCGTATTTTTTTTTCATTTTACTAAGATGTTGGAAACATGTAAGAAAGTTTTAGTTTGTTAAAAAGGATAAAATAAACAGGAGTTCTTATTTATTTAGATGCTAATTTTCAAAAAAAAGGGGCAAAAGAAAAAATTAGAAAAAAATTAATTAATTCCTGATATTGTTGGCGGAAGGTATTCTCTCTATTTCTTGGAACAGTAGCCTTCAATCACATTTATTTGCACATCTTTTTTAACAGAGATTCTGAACTCATATACAGTTATTAAAACAAATTTTATTAGATAGCTTTTGTTCTAAAGCAAATTTAGATAAATATATCGGTATATGTGACCTTCTCCGAGAAAAGGGCCCTAGTGTGTAAAAATGAAGTTTTGAGAAAAACGCATTAAAAGTTTCATTACGCACTATCACTGTGAACACACCTGCAGTTGGGAGATGCGATTTGGTATGGTTAGTTGTGATTGGATGCCGACTTTGGTGACGTCATGTCTTAAAAAAAAAATAATGTTTTTCTCATTTTTATCGATCCAAGATCTTTTTATACGTTTTTACGGGGTAAATAAATTTGTATAAGAAATCTAACTCATTTCTTCTTATTCTACGCCCTTTTAGGTACCAGAATTTACTTTTAAGTTCAAACCAGTTTTTCGACACACTAGGTTCCTTTTCTCGGAGAAGGTCACATATGGGCATTTCCATGAATATGTCAACCACGACTGTAAAAATAAAAAATCTTGAAAGTTTTTCAATATAAGTTTATTGACAAAAAAAAACACTCAAATTTTACTATGCGCAGGTATTAAGAGCTTATTAAATTATTTTAAGGGCAATAATAAGAGTTCAATCTAATTATCTCTTTGACTTATTTTAAAGAATTGCAATCAACTATTTATTTTAGCAACTAAATTGTAAAAATAAATTGTAATTGTAAATATGCTTTAAAATTAAGGTAACAATTGTAAGGTAACAAGATCCATAAGAAAAAAGAAAATATAGAGTTCAGTTAGCGGTATTATTATACCCTTCACACAGTGAAAAAGGGTATTACATTACAACAACAACATACATACATACATACAAACGTGTATACTGGTTAGAGAAAACGTGGCACCGAATCCCAGCTGAGCCAAAAAAAATTTTTTTTATTATTTTTATATTTTTTTTTTTAATTTTTTTTTTATTTATTTTTTATTTTTTATTTAATATATTATTTATATTTTTATTATTATTTTTTTTAAATATTTTTTTTTTTGTTTTATATTTATTATATACATTTTAATTATTTTTTTTAAATTTTTTTTTTAAATTTTTTTTTTAAATTTTTTTTTTATTTTTTTTTTAAACATATATACGTAAATTTATAATCTTACAATGGGATGTTATTATATATTATGTTTTTTATATGTATGTACGTATATCATATGGAATCATACTGTTATTGCATGACTACACGTTGTGAAGGGTATATAAGATTCGGCACGGCCGAATATAGCGCTCTTACTTGTTTTTATTTCCCTTGGATGTTTTTTCAATGTCAAGTGCGTAGTGCAAAAACATTATTTGTCTCCGTCATTCGTATTTGAACAGTCGCAAGGGCACCTAATTTAGAATTTAACTTTTTTTCTTAATATAATATAAATTTGATTAACTAAGAATACTATTAGAGAAAAATTTGTCACGTACGATATGTCACGAACGATATTAAATTGAATTTATTATAAAATCATTTAAAGATTGTTTTCAAGAAAGTACGATGGATTTTAAATGGAAAATATTTGGTTTAGTGTAAGAAATTATAAAAAGAAAAAACACCTCCCAAGATTCGCAGATTTTTTCATATATCCATATATACCTAATAATCACTTCTGTTTTATGTCACGTACGATATATTGTTATTTTTCTGGATATATTAGATAACAATGATTCGAACACTATATTTTTTTTTAATAAAGTACGCTTTGAATGGAACATAAAGATCGAATTTTGTTTCAGTTACTCTTACTTTTGCAAAAATTACTCCACTTTATAGGAGTACAAATGTCACGTACAATGACATGGAAATGCCCATATGGTAAATTTTTCGTAAATTTTCTCTATATTTATAAATAAAATATATATTGAAATTTAAACTAATAGAGGAATTTGTATTATATTTTATATTAGGCTATAAGTTCTATGTGATAATGACAGAATATCTAGGAAAAGTTAGTCATCCGATACTAGCTGAGTGGAATGCATTTTCGAAACCAGCTACGGTTTCATCATCAGCACTCTTTTGATCAGAACTACAAATGTTGTGTGTAAATATCAACTATTTAACTCAGTATTTATTGAAAATTGAAACATAGAATTATTTGTTCTAATTTATTCATGTCTTTCATATAACACTGAGTTAGTACGAAATTTACCAACATCTGTTTTTACTGTATTCTTTTTGCACGTCATTACCACAAGTAATTAATGGTTGCCTCTAGCTACAGATCCACAGATGTCGCTAAAGCAATTTTTCCAATTATGCAGTTGCATTATATGTCACATGTGTTCTAAACAAGATGGTATTAGTTGAACAATGTTTTATTTTTACACCATGCCCTGTGTTTGTTTGTTGTATTTTTAAATTTGAACTTGTTGGAATTGTTTAATAATATTTTTCCCCAACGAAAATATTTTGTAAATTATCTTAACTAAATTATCTTGATAAAAATTATAGAAATATTTCAATAATATTTTTTTTTTGAAAAGGTTCAATAAATCAATTTATATAAAATTTATGATTAATTTTTATACAATAGAAAATTGTCGATAAAATTTTAGTTATAAGAAATTTTCGATTAATTTCTATTAAATAGAAAATTTTTTAATAATTTTAATTTTTTAGAAAATGATCGATTATTTCTCATTCTGTAGAAATTTTTACATGATTTTTTACTCGATGAAAAATGTTCGTTTAATCGTCATTGTATAGAAAATATTCGATTAATTATCATACAATAGAAAATTTTTTTAGATTTAATTTTGTAGAAATGTTCAATAAATCTTGTTTCTTTAGAAAACATTCTATACTTTTTTATTTAATAGAAAATTATTAATAAATTATTATTTTATAAAAAATATTCGATACATTTTTATTCATTGGGAAGTTCTTGATAAATTTATATTTGATAGAAATTTTTGTTAATTTTTTATTTTTATGAAAATTATCGATTAGTTTTAATTATAAAGAAATTTTTAAATTAATTTTTATTTTGTAAAAAATTTTCAATTACTCTTCATACTTTTGGAAAATATTCGATATTCGATAAGATAAAAAAAATTCGAATAAATTTTATTGTGTGGAAATTTCTCATTAGTTTTTAGTTAATAAAATGTATTCAACAAATTTTTATTCCATAAAAAATATCTAAGACAATCCATTCTTTAGAAAAGTTTTGATAATTTTTTTTGTATATTTTTTTTAGTAATTTAAATTTCTAAATAAATTTTCATTGCGTAATCATTTTTCTTTAAATTTTTGTTCTATCATATATGTTTGTTAAATTTCGGTCTGCGGGCGGAGGGGAGTGGCAAAATCCAATTTTCATATTGCACCACCAATGACATATACATATATTTATTTTCTTTGCTTTTTTTATTTTATTTTTTTCGAAAGCCGTTGTCATGTTTTTCCAAACGAGATATCAAACTCCTCAATCGGTTATGTAGTTCCGAAGATATTTACAAAAAGGGCCAGCTAGTATTCCATAGAGTTTTAATAAATTCTTTCTTTATAAAATTATCAGAAAATGTTTTCTATTCTTCTTTTTAAAATTTTTTTTTTTTTAAATTACAAAAAAAAAAAAAATTTTTACAGGAAATTTTCTGCTTCGTTTTTTTTTCTGATGAAAATGTTGAAAAACTTTAATAGAAATTCTTAGGTTAGGTTAGGTTAGGTTGCAAAGGAGAGGCATTAAAAGCCCAAACCCATGACAGGTATACACTTATGACCGGTTGGCATGCTGTGCGCTCCATATGGAAAACGGAATTCCCAAACAAAAACCATAATTTCCCATAAATAACGGACTAGTCCAAGAACCCAGTCCCCTCAATGTAACGCCTTATGGATCTCCAGTTCGTGTTCCCCAGGTATTCCAAGTTCGGCATAGTATCCACTGTAAAATTTTCGCGCCTAATATGCCCAAACGCAGGACAATGACAGAGGTAGTGTACCAAAGTCTCATCCTCTTCCTCGCATGTTCTACATGTTGTCTCCTCAGATAATCTCATGCGAGCTAGATGAGTTCTCAACTCCGCATGACCTGTAATTACAGCGGTTAGTTTCCTAAGTGTAGGTCTACTTAGTCTCAGAATCTCCTTTGATTTCCCAAGATTTGGGTCACCCCAGAGTGTTCTTGTCACCTTACCGACATCAGTGCTTTGCCATTTTCTGACATGTTCCTCCATCGCCCAACGTTTAAGTTCATCCTTAAATCGTTTAAGGGGTTTGGCGTTCTCCAAAGTTATAGTACTCAAAAGAGCTCCCATTTTGGAAAATTTTTTTCTGAGAATCTTTATAAAACATTTCTTTGAGTATAATTGAATTACAAGCTTTCGATATATTTACTATATCTTTTTTGGTAAAACGAATTTTGTGAAATAATATATTTGTTTTTGAGTAATTGTTTTATAATTTTTTATAATTGAAAAATAATGTTGTCATTATTCTATTTAAGGATTTTTTTTTATAAAATTTTTGTTAATATTAAATTTAAAGGAGATTTTAATGATTTTCTCTATCTGTAGCAAATGATTCTAATTTCGTGCAAGTTTAAGAAACACTGTTTTAAAAATCAACAAATTTCTTGTTTCTAATTTTATTAATTTTAAATATAACGGTAACCCCTAAGGCTGTTCACAAAAGTCAATTAATGTAATCCTTACTAAGAATATTTATTACTTTTTTTTTCATGGAATATCAAATAAATGTTTAATTGAAAATAATTTTTTTGAGAAATTTTAATTAGTGGGCAGCAAAAAAAAACAGTTTTAGGAAAAGAAAATATTTGCCATTGAGACCCTAAAGAAATCTTCTTTTTAAAGTATTTATAAGTATTACATTTTTATTATTGTTTAGATTTAAGACTGATAAAATAATCTGAAAAGAAACATACAAGATTGCAAATTAATGCAAAAAATTGTCTTAAAACGTTTAAAACTAAGAAAGTTACATTTATCTGAAAGCTTTTAAGTCATGAGTTAAAAGCATAGATGACAGCAGGCACCGACTACACGATTTCAACTTTCCCGGTGTAGCTACTCGATTATTTTGGAAATGAAAGCAACATGGTAAACAGCTGATACTGAAACTGTTTGTTGAAGAAATACATATTTCAGTGCAGTCACTGTTAAATATTTTACTTTTAAAAAATAAAATTAATTATTTAAAATAAATTAATAATACTGTTGAACAATAAAACTGATTTTTTTGTTTGTAAAAAATTTATTCTAGACGTTATGTATGCTAACACTCATTTGCTTTAAAACAGCAACAAATGCCTTTGTTAGCATATTCAATATGTTGGACGTCTACACGATATGCTAAAAAAAAGCAAATTTTTTTAAAATAAGTCAGCAAATGAATAAAATTTTTGTGTATACATCATATGCAGAATTTCGTGTGATTATGTATGCGGGGTCGTGTAAACATTTTGTTTATATATATATCATTGGTCGCAGTAGAGACGCACTAACTCAAATAATTGTAACTTTACACGAGAAGACAAAAGAGTAATAGAAACTGTATTATCATTTCTTTTGTAAAATTGCTTGTAGAACTGTTATTTTTGATGATATTACATGAAATTTTTGTGTTGAGGTGTATTTGTGTGAAATCTTTTGATATCATAGAAAAACTTAATTTAGTAAAAAGTACGAGTTAGGGCCTTTCTACCTTTGACCATCAATATGTTTATCTAAAATAGTTTTAGTTATATAAAACAGTTATCGCTTTTGTTGCTAAATTTACATGAATTCCTAATTTAAACAAAGTTTTTTTTAACAAATTTTATTTGAATATGAAAAAAGCCTAGATTCCTAGTCATAAACTTAAAAATTCCTCTAGGAAAAATTACGAAAGAGGCCAGTCTGTAGTGGTAACTGAATATTGGGGACAAACTTATTCATTCTTATTCATTTCTTTACGGAAAAATAATCATGTAGAAGATTTAGTTTATATTCAAATAAATGGAAAAAACATAAGAAAAATATATGAATCAAACAGTTATAAGAAACATCAAAAAATTATTTTCGTTTTAGTTGCATGAAACAAATTTCCGCTTAGTGTAATGGCGCACCTACATAAAGAACAAGTGTGAACAATTCCGGACAGTTTAGCGACAATTTTTTAAAACTTATGAAATAATTTACCGTTTTTAAATTAATTTTACAAAAAAAAAAACAATAAACAATCAATTTTTTATTTCTTTATTTTGTTATTTATTTATTTTTATTATTAATTATTTTAGCACCTTATTCACTTTTGACAATTTTTACTTGCAATATCTATCCCTTATTTGCTGGTGTGACGTCGCTAACAAGTAAGAGCGCTATATTTGGCCGTGCCGAATCTTATATACCCTTCACAACGTGTAGTCATGCAATAACAGTAGTTTGTATCACCATTCATCTCATATGAAATAAGTACATACATATAAAAAATATACATATATAAAAAACATTCCATTGTAAAATTATAAATTTACGTATGTATGTTAAAAAAAAAAATAAAAAAAAAATTTTTTAAAAAAAATTAAAAAAAAAAATTAAAAAAAAATTAAAAAAAAAAAATTTTAAAAAAATAATTAAAATATATATAATTAATATAAAACAAAAAAAAAAAAAAAATAAAAAAAAAAAATAAAAAAAATAATAAAAATATAAATAATATATTAAGTAAAAAATCAAAAAAAAAAAAATATTAAAAAAAAATTTTTTAAATATAAAAAAAATTTTTTTTTGGCTCAGCTGGGATTCGATGCCACGTTTTCTCTAACCAGTATACACGTTTGTATGTATGTATGTATGTTGTTGTTGTTATGTTGTTTTTGTGAAAAAAAAATCGAGGTGGTCGTGGGTTTTTGCTCATAGCTTAGTTGTTTATGTACCGATGTTTCTGATTTTCAATAGCGATCTACTCCCGAATATTTCTGATATTTTAATATCGCACCCGGGTCGGGGGGCTTCAAAAAGTTGATTTCAACATACACACGGACAGATGGATAGGGCTCAATCAACTCCGGTACATAAACAACTGAGATATGAGGAAAAACCCCGAACACCTTGTTTTTTCACAACAACAACACATACATACATACAAACGTGGTATACTGGTTAGAGTGAACGTGGCATCGAATCCCAAAAGAGCCAAAATAAAATTTTTTTTTAAGTTTTTCTTTATTTATTTATTTTTTTAATATTTTTATTTTTTTATTTTTATTTTTTTATTTTTATTTTTATTTTTTTTATATTTTTTATTTTTTTTTTTTTGTTTTTTTTTGGCATTTATTTTTTTAATACATACATAAAGTCAATGGGATGTTTTTATATATGTATGTTTTTTATTATTATTATTTTCATATTAATTTGATGAATGGTGATGCAAACAATTTTATTTGCAAGACTACACATTGTCAAGGGTATATAAGATTCAGAACGGCCAAATATACTTGCTTTTCATTCTTGGATTGAAACAAACTTTAGCGCACTTTTGTTTTTATCTTACCATGGGCGCCATTCTCAAATTCATTGACTAGGTTAATAAATTAATTTATTGAAAATAAAAAGAAATTCTAGTCCTGAGCTTTTAATAAAATTAACATTGTTTTAAGGTTCCTATCGAATATATTTTATTTCATTGCTATACAATTTTTCTTATCTTATATAGCATTTGTTATTATTTTGTTTTAAACTTTATTAAAGCCAGTCATTAATCACTTTCTTTAACATGCAGATAAACAAAACTTTAGAATCATTTTGTTTTCACAACTTATGACAACAAATTATCTTGACTCTTGCATGCTAATTACACGCAACCAGGTTTGAGTACTGCAAGAGTCGTTGTATCTTTAGACTCAAATACTTTGAAAGTAAAAAAAAACTACAGCTAGCCATAAAGACGTATTGCTAACTAAAAAGTTGTTATGTTTGTTGGCATAATTTTACGTAAGAACTGCAACAACAAAATGAGTTTGAAACGAATTTGATACACCAGATATTTATAATTGTTTATTACAAGCCATGAAATGCATTGTGTTTTTTATACAAAACTAATACAAAAAATATACTTTTAGCAATTATAAAATTTCTTTAGAGCGTTAAATTTTTGGCTTATTTATCATTATTGTTAAATATTTAGAAAATTTAACATTATGTTACTGACCTTACGTCCGCATGAATGAACTTATTTTTCTGCGTAGAGTATTTTTTTTAGGAATTTTTGAGTTTTATAGAAAAATAACAGAAATTAGCATATTGTAGCATAAAACTTATAACTTATACATTCTTTTTTTTCGCTCTTAAGTCCAATATGTAAATGATGAATAGAATATCAAATGAGAAGGTTTTTTTTTTTTTGTGTTTTTTGTTTTTGTATTTATAATCAGTAAGAAATGCACATTTTATTATTATCACAAGGTAGATTAAATATAAAAGTTTTTTAGTTACTTTGAGAATGAAAGAAGAAATGTTAAAGTAAAAGTACAGAAAACTCCTTGTTAGAGAAGTGGGTGACTTGATATGGCTAATTCTGTAACGGGCTGACAAAGAAGGATTGATCTGCCTTGTTATAAAGTGATAAATGTGAAGACCTATTTTTCGAATTTCGAATAGAATTGAAATAAAATTTTTAATTTTTCGAGATAAATTTTACTGTCATAGATAAGAACTGGACTTTCTTGTTATTTACATTTATACAGTGTCTTCTGTTGGTATCGAAAACATATATTAATGATAAACAGATAAAAGGTGCAGTGTTTTTTGAAATTTATTATTTTCTATAGGCATTTTCTGTATATTTTCATCCACCACACAAGCTAAATAAATCTTCTTTTTATGGAAGATTTGTGATAAATATCTTTTATTTCGAAAAGTTTTCTCTTCAATATTTTCAGTTGATCTTATTTCTGTAAAAAAAAATTCACAAAATTTTCTTTATATAGAAATTATTTTTAAAAAAATTTTCAATTAACTTTCTTTCTATAACAAATCTTTGATAAATTTTCTTTCTATAGAAAATTGCTGATACTTTTTTTCAAGAGAAAAATTTTGATAATTTGTATAGATAAATTTAATTCTATGGAAAAGTTTGAATACATTTTTTTCTTATTAACTCGATAATTTTTTTTTACAGAAAAGTTTTTAAATATTTACTTTCTATAGAAAATTTTAGCAAAATTTTCATTTTATAAAAAATTTTCGATTTATAATCTTTCTACAAAAAATTTTAGGTTAACTTTCTTTTAATAGAAAATTTTTGTAGAAATTTCTTTCTATAGATGGCAATATTTGATTAATTCTCATTGTATAGACAATTTTCGATAATTTTTTTTTTAATTTATGAAAAATTTTACATATTTATTTGATAAAAAAATATTTGTATAAACAATTTTCGAAAATTCTTTTAGACAATTTTCAATTATTTAACTTTATATAGAAAATTTTCAATATTACTTAATACAAAATGTTGAACAATTATTTTATGAACGATTTTTGATCATTTTTTTTTGACAATTTCGATGATTTTTTATAGGAAATTTTTGATAATTTTTTCCCATAAAAAATATATGATGGAGTTTCTTTCAATAGAAAATATTCCATAAACTAGTTTTCTGTATTAAATTTTATATAGATAATTTTCAATTATCCTCTTTCAAAAGAAAATTTTCGAAAATTTTTTTTATACTGGGTGGCCCAATATTACCGAAAGGGTTTTAATTGCTTATAACTTTTTTATTATAATTTTTTTTTTCTTTTCAGTATTTTGTAACGAAGACTTGGGGAATTTAAAATGGAGCAGATAAACAACGTTCCCAAATTGTTAAGCTTTATTTTTCAAATCAACGATCCATTGTTTTGACTCTGCGTGCATATTGTCGTTATTTTAATGCGCGGGTTGGAGCCTCAGAGTCAACAATAAACCGTCTGGTTGCAAATTTTCGACAACAAGGGTTAGTAAGGAACCTTACTGGTGCTAACAGAGGACGAACTGTGCACACTGATGACAATATTTAACTGGTACAGAGGAGTATTCGGGAAGGTGAAGAAACATCAACCAGGAGACGTTCAACACAACTTGGCCCCTCACAGGTGTTGCTGCAGAGAATTTTGCACACAATAGGAATGTTTCCATACAAAATTCAGTTTGTCCAAGATTTGAAACCGACAGATTACCAGCAACGACTTGATTATGCAGTTTTTTTACGGCAAAAAGCAAAAGAAATCATAATTTTATTCATAATTTAATTATGAGCGACGAAGCCCATTAAGTGTGTTTGTTAATAAGCAAAATTGCAGGATATGGGCTACGGAAAATCCGAGAGTAGTTTAACAGCGAGAATAACACCCATCTAAGTGTACGGTTTGGTGCGGTGTTTCATCGGAAAGGATGATTGGTGCTTATTTTTTTTGAAATTGAACACGGGGTCGCCGTTTCCTTCAATGGTGTCAGATATCGGACAATGTTGAAAAAGGCCAGCCGTGGAAAACCATCGGCAAGTATGGTTCCAATAATATGGAGCCACCGCGCACACTACGAGGAACACAATGGCTCGTTTACGCGACATCTTTGGTGAACGAATTATTTCGCGTACAAGTGATTTAAATTGGCCTCCGCGTTCAACGCTCCAGACTGTTTTCTTTGGATTTATTTGAAAGAAAAAGTCTACATGTATTAGCCTAGAACCATCCAGCAATTAAGAAGCAGTATACGCGATAAATTAAACAACATAACACCTGAAGTTTTGCGAAAGGTTATGGAAAATGTATTAGAAAGAGCAAGAACTTGCGAAGCAGAAAATGTCCACCACGAGAGATATTATTTTTCATAATTAAACTAAAAATATTCCCCATTTATATGTTGTTCAAAAAAACTTTATAATTATTTCTTAAATAAAAAGATATAACGAATTAAAACCCCTTCGTTCTCTTATGTAAAATGTTCCATGATTTTTTTTTAATTTTCCATAAATTTTCTGTTTTGGAAAAATTATAAATAATTATTAGTTAAAGAAAATTTTCTATAATTTTTTTATTGAACGTTTTTTTTTAATTTTTCATTATTTTTGTGTTTCAATTTAATAGATTCTATACTAAAGCTCTAAACACATAGACGACAGCAAGCAGTAATATGTCAAAAATAAAATCCATGTATTTAAATGAAAACGATTATTTTGACGGCAGCACAGCAACACGACTGCACAACAGCATTTGCTGCTACTGGCAACTTAGGTTATTTTCTATTTTGACGGGCATCAATAAACAAATATAGTGTTGCCATTATATATATTAAATTGGAAAAATAAGAACAAAAACTCATTTTTAATATTAAACATAAAAGAACATTACAAAAATACAATAAAGAAATAAATTTTTGTGTATTTATAGTTTTTCGTGATATTGTTAAATTTTTTTTTTAATAACTTTAATTTTATTCATTATAAAATATATAAGCGGCATCCCTGAAATTTGTATGTTGTATTATTATGTTGTTGCTGTCTTAAAAATAATTATTAAGATGACTTCAGAGCAGCATTTGAAGCCGTGAAGTTGTGAAGTCTGCTGTCGTCTATGTGTTTAGAGCTTAAGGCTTCACAATGAATCGTATTGGTGTCTGGGATAAGAGTGTAAAGATAATTTTACACCAGCCTTACTACCTACTAGGGTGATCGACTCGGTTTTACAACCGGTGGAAAACCCGGTTTTTTCCTCTTTTTGCTGGCGGTTTTTTCGAAATTTTGATTTTTCGAATATCGAATACAACGGTTTTTTATCCGAAAACGGCGGTTTTTTATATTTTTAAGTTTATTTTCATATATCTTTGTAACCAATCGTACCATAATATATTTAGTACGCGAAATCAGAATCCAAAAATCAGAAAATAAAAACTATTAAATATTCTTCTATAATATTGTAACCAATCTATTTGTTGTTTAAAAAACAAATGCAAAATAAATATTATTTTTTTATAGGATATAAACCGAAAGTTAACCGAAAACTGTAGTTACAATAAAGAAAAACCAATAATCTCTTTTTCCAGATCCTAATTTTAATTAATGGCATTGAGTGTCTGTCAACTTAAATTTCAATTAAACCATTGAACAAACTAGTTTATGCGTATATTTGTATGCCTGTCAGGGGTATAAGAAAGAATTTTTAAAATTAAATTTTAAAGATTTTCTCCCTAGCCCTTAAAATGTATTTCAAAGTACAGAAATCATTTCAAACAAAATACGTTTGTGCATATTAGGTTAAAAGATCTATTTAACAATTAAAAAATGTACAGAAGGACATACACAAATGTATAACAGCCTTATAAAAAGTCTTATTAATTTATGTATTAATTTATAGTATTTATTTATTTAACTAGTAAAGAGTACCTTTTGTCCTTAAATTTAAAACCAAATTAGTCAACTGCATTCATGTCAGTTATTGCGTTATTGTGCAGCCAAACGTATATAAACTGTAAAAATTTCATATTTAGATAACATTTTTATTATAATCTTTTTTACAATATTTTTAAATTTTTTCTTTAAATATTATATTTTATATATTCGAATCGGTTAACCGGTTTTTTCTTAATTTTCAAAATAGCAACCGGTTTTTAAAAAATTCTAAATTTCAAACTATTTGAAAACCGGTTTCTTAAAAAAGTCGAATAATCGATCACCCTACTACCTACCCACCTAATAATTTTTTTTCGATAATAAAATAAAAAATATTCAAAACATTTTTTTTTTCTACAACAAATTTTGGATACAGTTTTTTTCTATAAAATAAATTTGATAATATAATTGTAGAAATAATTTTTTGCAAAGATAATTTTTTTATAAAAATGTTTTGATAAATCTGTTTATAGAAAAACAATATTTTTTTCAATGAAAATTTTTCGATAAATTTTATTTCTATAGAAAATCTTCAACTAATTTTCTTTCTTTTGAAATCAGTTTATTGCAATAGCGTTTTTAAAATTTAATTGTTTCAATACTTATTCACACTTTAATTGAATCAGTTTTTATGTACTATTTGTTTAACTTAAACAATATTCATTTATTAAGTATGAGTTTCAGTTAGTTTGTTAAGGGAAACTGCAAAATGCAAACAAAAAACTGTCAAAAAGTCACAAGTTTGATTTCTTGTTACCGTTTCCTGATAATAATGCTATTTGCAACAACCACTGCCACAACTACTTCAACATCTATTTCAACTACTCATGTTGCAATTAACAAACATTTATCCCTATTTTCCAGTTGCAGCATAAAAACTGGTACATGCAAGATTGAACTAAAGAAAACTCACATACGCACTTTTCAGCTCATTAAAAAGTTTTGCGATTTTTTGGTGTTTATTATTTCATTTTGCTTTCTTATTTTAATGTTTAATATCAAATGAAAAAGTTTTTAAAGTTTTGTGTTTTTTTCTTACCCGTTTAGTACCAGCATTATTTTTTTCTGTCAAACAGGAAAAAAAGAAAGAAACAAAAAAACAAAAAGAGAAAAAGAAAATGCTGTTGTTTACACCATCCGAAATAAGAAAAAAATAAATTAAATATACAGCTACGAAAAACTGTAAAGATAAAGAATTAAGGATGATGCTGATATGTTGGTAATGATGTTGAGAATCAACACTTCCGGCTTATACCATTAACACATACACACAAGTACAAAAAATAAAATTAAAAATATTAAAAAACAGTACAAAATGTATAAAATTAAACAAACTTACTCCTTTAAAATTATTATTATTATTAAGATGATATGATGTCGACGTTTTATTGAGATGTTTTTAATTAGATGGAAAACTTTCTTTTTGGCTAAGACAAAGTGTTATGGCGTGGGTGGGTGAGTAATGATGCTTTATACGCGTTCCTTTTAGTTTATATGTGTTGTTTGAAATCCTTTATGAAAATGACGTTTTTTCGGCAGGGCATGATAAAAGTTAAAATAAACAACTGTTTTACTGACGTTAACAGATTTTGTTTACTATTTTTTTTTAATGAATATTCTTTTGAATTAATTGTTTTTGTGAGAATTTATTTCATAACTAGAATGGATTTTAAATATTTGGATTTTACCGGAGTCACGGGAAAATGTAGTGTTAAGTAATGCCAGTGCTTTTCTATACATCGATTATTTTTTATTTTTTATTAGAATAATTTCATTAAATATTTTCTGTATATGTGACGCGACATGACGAAAAGGACCTTATCATGCCAGAATAAAATTATCAGTACCGGCCAAAACGTGAATTAAAGTGTAAATTTTATGTTTAGGGTTTTTGACAACTTACGCTACCTAAATACATATCTCGTCGTGTATTAACATCACATTATCGGTCATTTTCTTTTGTTTAATGAGCTGTGTTTGACACTTTGAAACTTTAAACCGTATTGTAGGGACAAGCATAAGGATTTACTGTGCCCTTAGCCTCCCACAGCTATTGCTGAGCACCAGTCCAGTGAAGATGAACATCTAGATTCCGAAGAAGACAGCCCCCATGCTCCAAAGCTTTTTAATGCAAAGTAGAAGGAAAATATTTTCTACCTAACACCCATTTTTATACCCTTCACCTGTGGTGCACAAGGGTATATACAGCTTTGTCATTCCGTTTGTTATTTCTACAATTTTCATTTCCGACCCCATAAAGTATATATTTTCTGAAAGCTTATGAATAGAGGAGTCGATTAAGCCCTGACCGTCTGTCCGTCTGTCCGTGTGTTGGTTGAAATCAACTTTTAGAAGCAACTGTATGCTCCTCAGATCTGTGTATGGTATCAATCTCTTGGAAATATCCAGGAATGAATCGCTATTGAAATTCAGCACAATCGCCCCATAACTTTCTGAGATATGAGCAAAAAACCACGACCACCTCGTTTTTTTCACAATTACAACAACAACCTACATACATACTGGTTAAAGTAAGCGTGGCATCGAATTTCAGCTGAGCTTTATTTTATTTAATATATTATTTATATTTTATTATTTTTTTTATATTTTTTTTAAATTTTTTTTTAATTTTTTTAAAAAATTTTTTAAAATTTTTTTTGGAATTTTTTTTTATTTTTAATATATTTTTTTTGTATATATTTTTTTTTTTTTTTATGTTTTTTACATGTATGTACGTATTTTATATGAGATGAATGGTGATACAAACAATTGTTATTGCATGACTACACGTTGTGAAGGGTATACAAGATTCGGCACGGCCGAATATAGCACTGTTACTTGTTTTTTAATTTTTCTATTTTTCAAATATATGATTACTTAGTACTTGCCTATATTGTAGCTTTACAACCTTTTTAATGTTATATTAATATTATACTATTTCATTTCGTTTATGAAAAAAAGGTCACGCAAAATAAACTTTTGTGTTTGGGGGAGAGTTCAATAATGGCAGGGGTGAGTAAAACTCCCAAACGAAATCAAAATAAACAAATGGGCACTTCATGGGGCAGCCAAAATCCTAAAAAACACGTTCAACAACATAGTCAAACTTTAACCTCAATTATCTCGAAACTACCTTTTTTGAAATAAAAATTTCAGAATGCTGTAACCTCGTCAATTTTTGAGATTTTGGTGCCATTTTTTTCAGAATTTTGTCCTTTATCCATTGGTATCAAAAACATAATAAGAAAATGGCAATATAAGGTCCCTTTCGTCATGTCGCGTAACATACATTCAAATGAACAATATTTATACGGGAAAATGAAACCCAATTAACGATGCATAAAATTTTATATCATTTAACTGTAAATGACGGTTTAACGTGGATCAGATTTTCAGTTACTCTATATTATATCGACTTCTGTGCACGAAATGATCGTATTTTACAAAAACAAAATTTAACAGAAGAGCGTTCTTATTACTCATAAATAAATAAAAACGTAAATAACACTGCTACATACGATAAAATGTACACAGTGTTATCTCCATAACTGAAACAGTAATCGCTATAATATTTTATCAGCAGAGGGATTATAATGTAGAACAAATTTGCATAAAAAGTCGATTTTTAAAAAAACGTAACATACGATAATTTCGCGCAAAGGGGTCGATATATACAATTGAACTGTAAGACCTACGAATGTAGCAAATAAAAAAAACAGTCAAATCCTATAAAAACATGTCAAATCCTAAAATATTAGTTTCGAAGCAGCGTTAGCTCCAAAAGAAAGAATCACTCCTTTAAATCGTTCACGAAAAATGTATATTTTTGGTTTCGCTATATTACACGTGGCACTATTAAATTTACATATTACAAACACTACATATTTCTCGATAAAAGCTTCTCTTAATCGACGACTTTTAAGACCACTTTTTATAAGCATTGATCTTGGTTACTACTGTATGCTTTTATACAATACGGCGATGTTTGTAATCAACATAGAGTTACTTTTAAATCAAACTTTTAGCTGGCAGTTTACCAACGCTTCAACTTGGTCTGAATATTTAAAGGATCGCCGTGAATAACGTTGCAAGTGACAAAATAATAATTTTTTAGGAAAGCAAAAAAACGTATTTAAAAGGTTTGATTGACTCTTTTTTTTTAGTTTATCAAAAATAATAAAACTAAAATAAATAATGCACATATTCAAGAAATTCAAGTTTCAAATAACATATAAATTAACTGTTTTTATTTTTTTTAGTGGAAAAACGTTTCATATCCAAAATTTTTTTAGTAACGTATGATTTTTCACTATTTCTAAATCTTTAATTTTTATTGTCTTTCCAATTTTCGACAAATACTTTTCTTTTTGTATCTCAGTTACACTTATTAATCACTTTCGACAATTCCGATCGTAGACTTTTGTTTATAACTTACAACGTTCTTCCACTGACTGACTCAATGCATAATTTTGATGTTTTGGTGTTTGAACAAATGTAAGAGAGCAATTTTAACGGTAATTTGCAAAAAAACAGGTTTTACAAAATTTGTCTTTTACAACGTTATTCGCGGCTTTGCTTCATTTGACAAGCCTTTAAAGGACCATCGATTCTGTTGTGCGTGCTACGTTTGAACTATAAAGCATTATTTAGAACTACATATATATGGTTAAATTTTAAGGCCGATGTTGATTTTGAATAAAACACAAATTATTTAGGAAAATATTGTCATTTCTTTGGTATGATTCAATTATGTATGGAACAAAATATCAACCAAATGGTTGTTGCGTCCTCGGCGGTACACCTTCATTCGATGGTCAAAATTTTCGATGACGCTGCGGCATAATTAAGGTTCTATGCCGTTAATGTGCCGAACTATCTCATCCATTAGCTTTTGAATTGTTGCTGGCTATTCGACGTACACCTTTTCTTTCAAATAACCCCAGAGAAAGAAGTCCAACGGTGTCAAAGCACATGATCTGGGCGGCCAATCAACATCTCCACCACGCGAGATAACACGGCCATTGAATTTTTGGCGCAAACGAGACTTTAGCTGTGTGGCACCGTCCTGTCCACATCCATGTCTTTCAATTCGGGACATTAAAAGTTCGTTATCATCGATAACGATAACGTACACTATTCGCAGCAACTGCCTGACCGGCCTCATTTTGGAAAAAATACGGCCCGATGATGCCGCCAGACCATAAACCGCTCCAAACAGTCACTCTTTGTGGGTGCATTGGTTTTTCGACAATCACTCTTGGATTAGCATTCGCCCAAATACGGTAATTCTGTCTATAAACGCATCCACTGAGGTGAAAATTTGCCTCATCACTGAAGATGATTTTCTTCACGAAGTGCATGATATGAATTTTGATTTGAACGCTTTTTTTCATAATAAGCCTGAATAACTTTAACGCGTTGGTCGATTGTGTATCTTTCCATGGTTCAAATTGAGTGAGTCAGAAATTGAGAAATGTCAAATGAAATGCAGAAACAAAAACTTGTCGTTTAGGTGTGGTTCACATTCAACGTCGGCCCTTAAAATTTAACCACCCTTTACGTATAGTTTTATTTAATTCATCTGCTGGTCAATCGCAAAATCTTAAAATAGACTTGGCAGAGTACGACAAAATAGCTTAATCTCAACAGTAAATCCAAATATTATGTGAGGAAAGAAAGGTAACAATTTAAGATATTTTGTTTAGTTTTGGGCAGGTGACTCATAGCCGACTCTTGTGCTTCTAAAAATACTTTACTAATAATATCATGTAAAAGTAAATTAAAAGTTCACCAATTTTGCATATTGTGCCTGCAACTTGCGTTATTTTTATGCTAAAAAATACTCATTTTTGTTAAGTAATAGCAGATCCCGGGCCGCTTTGTTGGCCCCAACAAGTTTTTATACCCTTCACCTGTAGTGCACAAGGGTATATATAGCTTTGTCATTCCGTGTGAAATTTCTACAATTTTCATTTCCGACCCCATAAAGTATATATTTTCTGAAAGCTTATGAATAGGGGAGTCGATTAAGCTCTATCAGTCTGTCCGTGTGTATGTTGAATTCAACTTTTTGAAGCCTCCCGACATCGCCTGGACCCGGGTGATGTTATTGCATGGTCGAATATAGCACTCTTACTTGTTTTCATTGCGTTTCTTAGAATAATTTGATATTAACTGCCACCATTTATATGCAATAATTGTCACAAATAGTATTTTATTCGTATGAGGACATCACTCCCCCTCCTCCGATCATTGCCATTTTTGATTCTAATTAGGGAATTGTTATCAAAGGTATCTTGTACTAAGTTTAAACAAAAATGTGATAACAGTTTTCCAAAAATTACATGTATTTGTATATATGACAAATGTATTTATTGGTATAAACGAGGGTCATCTCATCTTTGATCCTCTTGATTTTGCGTCCAAAAAAATAAATAAATGTCGTAGCCCTAAAGTCTACAACAATTATAGTTTTGAGGATATGCCGGAGGATATATTTCTATGTATGGGAGGTACCAGACCCCCACATCTGGTCCTATCTAATTATAGAAATGAATTGTAAAATTTTTATTAAAATATCTAATAACAGGATTGAAAACTCTAATATTTATTGTTCCTGGAATAAATCCTATACTGAGTCTTTTGTATGGGGGTATCACTTGCCCTGCTCCGATCGTGTCGATTTTTAGTTGGAATACGGCAATTGAGATAAAAGAAAAATGCACGAAAATCTAAGAGTATAGATGTAATAGTTTTCTATAAATTTCATAAAATGTATTTTCTTTATATTGACAGTGCCACGCCCATTGTTCTTTTTCAGCTCATATTAGGCTCACCTATGCTAGTTGTTATTTCAAAACACCCTACAAAATTTTCAGACTTAAGGTATTACAGTATTCTGGTTATGCGGCAAAAACTGTTTGTTTTGTTTGGGAGTTGGGTGCCACACCCACTTGTAATTTTAAGAAAAAATGCCTGTAAGAACCATTTTTGTTCCTCATAAATTATTAAAAAAAAGCGCATGGCCACAGCAAATCGTGAAGATTTAAAACGATGCTAGAACACCACATCTATTTGCAAGTATTTTATCCAAATCCAAGCAGCTTTTGCTGAAATTCGTCATTCAACACCTTTTTAAAAAAAATAATAATAAAACTTCCTTTAAAAATATATTTTTACAATTTATTTTATAAGATTTAACCTGCTCTGATTCAAATACAACGTATATTAAACCGACATATTTAAAGAATAATTTTTTCACATGTTTATTGTTCTTTGCAAAACTACGACTACCTCACCCACCACCTTCACTATTATAATCATCATGATTTTAGCAGCATGCAGTTAGGATATCAAGAAATGCAGAATGAAAGAAAATGGGAAAAAAATTAAAGGAACTAAAAACTGAATCGAGCCTTACAATACTTGAAACCACAACCACAAATTGGAATATAGGGCCTTAAGCGTTAAGGACTCCAATACACACACATATACAAATATACCGTGATATAGTGCAAGCCCAATGCTGACGAGGTTCATGATGTTGGGCAATGACTGCCATGATGACGATGTTGATGGAGATGGCGTTGATCTGAATTTAAGAGGAGGTAGACTAAAGCGGAAATAACAAAAGAGACAACAACAAATATGAGGAAAATATGCTGAATCGAAATCATCATAAGTTTTTCTTAAACAAAAATGTACACAATTGTTGTTCTTGCTGTTGTGCTTGCTGCTGCTATACCTACTTATAAGAGGATATGAATTAAAAACGTTATTACTAAGGTTGTGAGCTTATATGCCATAACATACGTACACCCACACACACACTAACACCGTTGCTTGTGCTCTCATACACAAGTAATTGTTGAAAACCAACGAAGTATATCCCTGCGGGTTTAAGAGAAAAAAGTAGCCGCCGGTCATGAAAATAAAAAAGAAGAAGAAGGTGTAGTAAGTAGATGGATGACTGAGTGAATGTATGAACAAATTTGTCATCTTCATACTCTTGTTTCTTTGCGGTATAAAAAAACACCATAATACACCTTCAAAGTACAAATGAATGCCTGAGTGGTTGGACCGATGAATAAATGGCTGGATGGATGGATATGCAACCATAAAGTTGTGGAAGAGGATATGTTATGATGAAGGTTATATTTGTGGCAGTTTTTTATACGTATACTCACACAAACACAAGCTTAAACTTACATATACATATGAATTGTTACAGCACAAGAAAATATGGAAATAGAATTTAAGTTTGCCAGGATGTAGTCATAATTAAGCTTTAATACGAAATAAGACACGTTGCAGAGGTAAATACTTAAAACGTAAATTAAAACCGAAGTGCATGTGTTTTTTCCCCTTCATTTTGTAAGAACTAAAGCATATCGTCAGGAGTTACAGTTTTATATGCTGCCATAGTCTTAATAAATTTTTCAATTTATGGATTATTAATAAAAATAATTCTTTAAGATAGTTTGTTGAGAATGTTTTTCTGAAAAAATATTTTGAAAATGTTTGTAATATTCTAAATTAAAAATTTTGAAGCCAAATTATTTTATTATGATCAGAAACTTGTTAATTTTGTTCTAATAAAATCATTAAATTTATTAAAAATTTTGGGCTTCAAGTAACATTCAAAAATTGGGTGGCAAATTATTGTTCTTCTCCATTCATTAAAAAATAATTAATTTCATTCTTTCCTTTTTAACGTGATTTCTCTATTATAGTACGGCACATTCAATTACTTGATTCGCTCTTTAAATTACTTAAGTGAATTACCCTGTTTCCACGACATATTGTTAATTTGATTTGACAGATCTTTTTCGTACTTTTTTTTTAAATTATCATTTTGTTTTTTTGGAGTAACAATTAAGAAATTTTAATTATTTTATCAATGTAGGCAAAAAGTAAGTAATAATAGTAATAATATTGTAAATTTAGAAGAAATGTATGAAAAATAATATTATTATTTTTTTAATTACAAGAAAATAGGACCAGTGCAGCCAGCAAACCCTCTAAGCACAATTTCGTCCCATCCAATAATTTTGATGTGGCCAATGGCCAAATTTCTGTAAAAGTTTCTTTTTTGCTTTCGTTTTATTTTTTATATATGAAATTAAACTTTTTTTTTTGCTTTTAGCTTTGCTTTGATATTTTTACCAGCTGGATATAATAAACTACCGACAAAAATTAAAGAAGACAGTGATTTTATTATAATTCGGATGGTAGTTCTAAATGAATCACCCACAAAAATTTTAATTTGCTTTGAAAATTTTGCATGGAAAAATTACGTAATTTGGTTCGTAATTAGGCTTTGAATTACAAATAAGACATCGAATTACGAATATCGTTGCAGCGGAAACATGCTATTAAGTTCAATATTTTACGTAGAAAGATGTTGATTTTTGAGAACACAACAGCATAAGTATTTACTGCCATATTCATAAAAATTATTAATGGTTTATAAAGGATTTGTCGAACTGATCTTCTGTAGAAATTTGATTTAAAAACCTCTTACAAATCTGTTTTAAATTTTTATGAATTAGGCCATTAAGCTTAATTATTAAATAACCTGAAAGTTTTCCTATCTCGACTTAAGAGGCTTTGTCAAAAGTCGTTAGACATAAAAAAAATGAAAATGCTTGTATGCTAATTTGTATTAAAGTTTAAAATTTATGTCTGGCAATACTGTTGGAAGAAATTACATTGGAAATTTTACAGCGTTTAACTAATATCGTACGGAGAATATTATATTGTTTTTGGAAATTGTTGATGCCACACCCAGTCTCCATACAAAGTAACAAGTTATTATCACATATTTGGGGAATTATGTAAGCTAAAGCAAGAACTAAAATATAACCAAACAGTTAGCATGCCAATACCTATATTTTTGTATCTAAACAATGTCCATATCAAGCATAAATAGTATTAACCATCATGCAAAAAATGCGACAAAAAAGGAACGTGTTCATGTCACCGCACGTTATTTATATTTATTATCGCATGTTTGGGGAATTGTAATATAAGTAAAGAAGCTAATACACGGCAGGTTTTTTAGACCTGACTTGTCAAAATCCACACTGTTAAATACGAACATGTCGTGTGTTACATATAAAACATTACTTCTGTGAAAAACATGTGTTGAAACATCTGACAAAATTTCAATTAGAGTGCGCTCTATTGTTATACCCTTCACACAGTGAAAAAGGGTATATATAGGTTTGTCATTCCGTGTAAAATTTCTACAATTTTCATTTCCGACCCCATAAAGAATATTTTTTCTGAAAGCTTATGAATAGGGGAGTCGATTAAGCCCTGTCAGTCTGTCAGTCTGACCGTCTGTCCGTGTGTATGTTGAAATCAACTTTTTGAAGCCCCCCGATATCGCTTGGACCCGAGTGATGTATTAAAATATCAGAAATATTCGGGAGTAGAACGGTATTAAAAATCAGAAACATCGGTACATAAACAACTAAGATAAGAGCAGAAACCCACGACCACCTCGATATTTTATTCACAAAAACAACATTACAACAACAACATACATACATACCTACGTGTATACTGGTTAGAGAAAACGTGGCATCGAATCCCAGCTGAGCAATAAAAAAAAATTTTTTTTATATATTTTTTTTTATTTTTTTTTTATTTTTTATTTAATATATTATTTATATTTTTATTATTATTTTTTTTTTAATTTTTTTTTTAATATTTTTTTATTTTTTTTTTGTTTTATATTTATTATATATATTTTAATTATTTTTTTTTAATTATTTTTTAAAATTTTTTTTTTATTTTTTTTTTTATTTTTTTTTATTTTTTTTAACATACATACGTAAATTTATAATTTTACAATGGGATGTTTTTATATATGTATGTTTTTTATATGTATGTACGTATTTCTTATGGGATGAATGGTGATACAAACAATTGTTATTGCATGACTACACGTTGTGAAGGGTATATAAGATTCGGCACGGCCGAATATAGCACTCTTACTTGTTTTCTGTCAAAACATGTGACAACAGCCGTTGGCAGAAATCTCTGCTGCTGGAAAGCAGTCAGCGATTTACAAATGTCTCACAGATTTTAAACTCAGATGTAAAAAACATGCCGTGTACTAGCAGCTTAAGTCTTTAAGTTTTGTTAAAATAATTCTTATAAGTGTGTATAGCCCGGAAAAATTAAAGAGATACAAATTGTGGGCGTTGCGCATTTTGAGATTTAATCCGAGCTATTTTGTTCTCAATTTTCCTTGTCTTGCAAAAAATTGTCGTAATAAAAATATTGTGGATACGTGTGTGACGCTGTAGTTAATTCATTACAAAATTCTTTATTTGTAGATCGTCTGTAGAAAACCAACTTAATGACAAAAATATGTACTTAGGAATTCCAGATAAATTTATATAAAATGCTCTTTTGCAAGGTTTGTCACAAATTCCTTTGGGTATAGCGGCTTTAAAATATAAAATATTTCTTTATATTAAGAGAAACCTTTCTGATTTAGGAGAGCAATAAATTAAAAATCAAAAAGAAAATTTAAGAAATTATTTGAAATTAAACAAATTTTATGTCTTTCGAGCAGCCTTTTATTTCGGCATAAATTAACACCAACTTAAGAAATTTTTGTTGATAAAAATTTTTTTTTTAAATAAAATTTTATCATATTGAAATCAAAAATTAAAGAAAAATTTCCGATTTATTTTTAACCAAATTTTTTAAAATAAAACAATTTTCTGACAACTGTTGCAAATTATTTTAAAATATGTTCTAATTAAATTTCTCTATATATATTTTTTTTTTTTATAAGTAAATTCCTAAATTAAAAAATATTGCAATAAAACTCTCTATTCATGTTTAATTCCGAACCTCAATCTTCAATAATTTTTGCATCTACATATCTGTGGCTTGGAGCTAAAAGGGCCAATGTCAAAATACTTACTTTTGAGAAAATTGGAACTTTAACTTTCATAGATGCTTTCATAGTGACATTGGCCAGCATTTTATTAATGAAGCTGTTCTGGGTTAAGTAGGACTTTAGCTGCTTTACCATAACGAAATAGAGCAAGAAAACAAATCTAATGCAATGATTAACTAACTTAGCTCCAAGCCACAGATATATTGTTTAAACTAAGATCTCTTAGTGGCAACCATGTAACTCAATAGACTTTCTCATAAACTACCACACAGTTACACATGAAAAAAAAAAAAAACAAAACAAAAATATTTTGCAGTTACACACACTAAAATGCTTTCTTCCTTACTTCTTCCTACTTCACATACACATCTATAGTCGTGTCAATTTTTTTATTTCATGCAAAAATTAAATTTCTCAAAAACTAAGGTGAATTTAACGTTTTCAGTACAGTTGAGGCTGCACAACATTGCTTCGCCTTGTTACAATATTTTTCTTCTCGTAAACAATTTTTTTTGCTGTGTACTTTATGTTCTCGATTTTCATTTTGCTCTTCATATTTTTTTCACCTCTTGGTTGATGCTTTATTTGGCTTTATATCTTGAGGATAGTGGGTATATCATGTCCTTGAGGGATTACCTGATATGCTGCCATAAATTTAACTTTGTTTCCTTTCGTGTTTACTTTTGACATTCGCCGTTGATGTCCTTTCGTTTAGTGTAACAGCAAGAATGCTCTTAAAGGCGAAATAAATTTAAAAAGTGTAAAAAAAGGACAATTTATTCTAAAGTCCTGTAGTGTGTGGTTTATGAAAAAAAAAGCTGTAAATATATATTCTTTTTGCTCTACGCTTTTGAGTTATTTTCTTAACATTTACTTTAATCGATACATGACCTCATATGCAGTAAAATGGAACATAATTTGTAACATCAAATAATACCCTCAGAATCACAAAATGCTATTAAAAATTAAATACTACATGATGAAATTAAAACTTTAGGCCATTGATCAGCTAAGAAAGAGTGAAATTAAAAATATGGAAAATATTAATACAAATTGAAATACTAAATACATCCTATTTTAATACAACGATTATGATTAGAATAACGTACAACATTTAATAGTTTTATTTAAGTATTGCAAAATTATTTGCAGTACGTAAAAAACTAAAACCTAAATGACTCGTTAATATATCTCCATTCATACTTACATATGGGAATATTTTTTTAATGAAGTACTGAATAATTTAATGCAGACTTTGAGTCTTTAAAGAGGACATACAGAAGGTAACTAGGGACTCAATTCTCGCTTTGCGAAAATGTGAAATGAAAAGATTTTGTTTAGTAAAGGGTTTGGCGGCATCATCTGATATCACAAACAAAATGTTTTCATTTCACAGAATGATAATTGAGCCTTTGGTCTTGGTTTCATTAGATGCCATTGTGGTTCTTAAAACCTCGAGTAGCATGTTCGTTTATACTCACACGCTACTGTCACACTAAAACAACCGTGTTCCCTTATCAATATATCGAACTATAATCCAGTTCTTGTAAATATAAGCTCTCTAATTTTAATTAATGGATGACTTCAATTAACGAGGTTAAATATCGGATTATTATTTCCTATTTTATTTTAACTTCTGAAGAAGCCAATTTTAAGAAACGTGATCATACTCTTTATGCAGTAACGGTTCAGAAGGAAAATTATGACATGAACGCAATCGTTATTTTAAAATTTGTTATAAATTTTCTATTCCTATTTTCTATTTTCAATTCGAAGCAAACGAACTTTCAAGTAATTTTACGTATTAGTTCGTGTGTCGCGATTCGCCAGCAAATATAAAAGCTATGTTACGACCGAGCTCACAAGCAATTAATAAATACGTCCGTTCACTATCAACAAGTTAAAAAGAACTCTCTTATATTTTTTACATGTTCTCCAAACTAGTCATTTCTTAAATGTAATAGGGATACTATTAATAGAAGCGGTAGCATTATGACGCAAAATCTTGTCCTGCTTGGTAAGATTTTTAGTTACACAGTTGACTTGAAAATTGCTATGCCAGTATATTGAACAGTTTGTATATTTAACTGAGTGATTAACACATTCATTGGTCTAACTAGATGTCAAGGGCACATCCGTTACTCATATTACAGCAGCTTTGGTGTCAGTAAATATACAGATACCATCGGATGTTCGATCTGTTAATATGCGTGTTGCAAGATTTATTTTGTAAAAATGTTCACATCAAATATATTCGTACTAGTCTTTGATTTAATGTTACCATGAACTGCCGGATTAGCCTCCTTGTGGAGTTGAGAGAGAGTTGAGAAAGAGAGCTACCTAGGAAATGATAATAAGAGCAAAGTTTTCATATTTATTGTCTTTGCCCCTTTAGTAGTACTATGCACTAATATTAACCCGTCCTACAATCGATTGTTATTGTTGTTTGCACTTACGATTAAAGGATATACACGTGTAGGGGGAATATCGAAGCAGACGACTACTATCACGGGTCCCTTTTCGACCCCCTTCATTCCTCACTGATTTCGTGTCCATAGATCAATATCTCCTCAATCACGGAGTCCCGCGCCACAACCGACGTTTGCTTTGGACTAGAAAAACGATTTCACACTGCCGACTGGTGATTGTCGACAATTCTCATCGCACAGTCCTTTGTAATCGCCAGCATTTCCCTCATACTAAGGTCCCCCATCGCACTCACACTTAATGTGTGCTTGCCTGTGATCCTCAATCTTTCGTTCGCCAACGCCGGACACTCGCATACTATATGCGCTGCCATCTCGGCATCCTCCAGGCACATTCTACAAATATCGTCATCCACGATCTGCATCCTTTAAGGATTCTCAGAAGACTTCTTAAAAGTACTTGACAAGTGTTACAATCAAGTGGCATTTTAATGGAAAAAATAATGAAAAAATAAAATCGCCACTAACATCACATTCGCTGGATATTTAGTAGTAGTCCAAAATTGGGTAAAAATTATTGTCATTTAGACAACGATAACAATTGTTGCTTAAATATGTTATTCAACACCGAAATCGAGAAAAGTGTTGTTAATGTTTTTAAACGAAAAGATTATCGTTAAAACAGGTAAGTAAATCGCTCTACAGGTTTGATTGTACATATGCTTTATAAAGTTTAGTACAACTAGTATTTAACATAACCGCTTGGTTTAAACAGATTCCCTTACTTATAGCACCATCAAGGCTTCCACCTGTTTCCTTTATTTATACTACATTTACACCTACACAAAATCTAGTACTTACGGGATTTTGAGCGAAATCTTGTTCATTTCTACCAGATTTCCCATACAAAACAAAATCTACTTCGCCACTAGATTTTGCCAGAATCTACTTAAAATCTAGTACTACTTCGTGAAGCAATTGTGGTTTTGATTAAATTGTAATAAAATATACTACGCTGCACACAGAAAAATTCAATCATAATATTTCAGGTGACTGCAATTGCACAAGTTCTTTATTGCTTACATTTTTTTTATATGGAGTTTGAATTTTGGAGAAGTAGAGCATAGAGAGCCTCTCAGACAACCTTTTAAATAAATATACTATTTTGATAACGAAATCTTGCAAAGTGTTAAAAAACAGTGATATAAACGGTATAGAATTTAATAATGATTTTAAATTAAATCTACTAGATTTCGCTCAGGTGTAAACGTAGTACTAACATGATCGTAAATATATTCAATGAGGGTTATAAGTCAAACAGGCTCCAGATTTTTTTTGTTACTTTAAAAGGCTTACGAAATATTTTAAAAGTAGACGCTATATAAGGATTAAAGCTAAGTTTTTTACAACCTCTCGCCACTTCTTTAAGCATAAGGCTGCCTGTGGAAGTCTAAAAGCAAATAAAATGATGCTATTACAAAGTCAACTTTTTTTTAAACGACCCTTAAGGGTTTTCAATTGCATGTGTTTTTCTTGAAATCTAATAAAATAAAATATTATTAATGCTATGTTAAGTTCTAGGTTTTAGTTTAAAAAATTCGAATAAAACCAAAAAATATTTAAAAACTGCATAGAATTTTCTATTAGAATAGAGTCTTCTGTTAATAGATACATTCAAACATTTTTCATTTACAATGTTAGTTTACAACAAAAACATCATGCTCAACAACAACAACAACAACAACAGAATGAGTATTCTGTTTTTATTAATATTATTGCATTTGACAGCTGAGTTTATGTTAAATTAGTGCACAAATTTACTTTACAAAGTGTACAAATTGGTTTTCATAACGCCTCATTTAACTCGAATGGAAAAAACAAACACTATCGCACTCATCACACACATCCACACATATATATGTGTATCTGCAGAAGCATTCAAGCCCATTTACATTTATAAATACAAACTCTCTATTAATATGAATGTGTGGGCTTGTGCTGTCGTTTGTTTGTACTTTTCACAAACACAAACGCAACCAAAATATTCAGTGCACTTCAATATACATACGTGTATCACTTTGACCATTCAGGTGTGTAATAGTGTAAACAATTATACTTGCACTTCATTCCTTCAACCAGTGCACTTAATGCAATTGACCAACCATCCTGCTAGTATCTGAAACATATAGAGACCACAACTCCAAGTGCATTGATCAATTTGAAATGCAACTGTTTGTGAATTATGAATTAAATAACAAAAATCGTAGGCATTGTATGTACTACCATGTGTAAGTGTGTGAGGAGTAGTGTTTGCATTGTTAACTCAAGGTTTAATAAATATCGCAGTGACCCGGTATCTGTGGGTAGTCGGTGTTAGTTACCCGCTAACTTTTAAGATTGTGATGGTTTTATATTACACACATGATTATAGATGATGTTGTACTAGTGACTTCTTTCAAGTGTCAAGTGGATTTTAATTGTTGACCTCTAGCAATGAATTTTAAATGTGTTTTTTAAAATTGCAAAACATTCAGACAAGTAATAGTGGCATGTCTTTAGTATAGCTTTTTAAGGGCACACATCTACTTCTCAAAGTAAAAATATTTAAAGGACTTTAGTTCAGATACAATGTTGCATGTTATTATTCTTCAATTATGCCCTTCATTAGGAAGACTTAACACAAATTGTTTTGAATAATTTTAATTCTATAAAAGTGTTGGCAAAATTTATTTAATTATTTTATCCTTTTTATTATGCTAAATCAATTTCACAGCAAATGAAAACAATCTCTTAAGAAAAGTTGCCTTTAGACAAAATAAAACTATGTATTTCTTTTTAACATTAACTATTTTAAAATTTAAACATGCAATTTATTTAAATGTAAATGGAATTTTTGTAATATTAACACAGAGAAAATTTCCATATTGTTTCAATCTGTCTGAGCATTTCTAAAACAAAAATGTAAAATATACAGACAGAGAAAGAGAGATGAAAATATTTAATTAACACCTTTTGTTTATTTTTAATCCTTTGATGGCTAAATCACATTAAGCTTGTTATGCTAAACATGTCACACAAACATTCACACACACACACATACTTATACCCTCTTTTTATATGTGGCTTTGAAAGCACAACCACAGTCAATCATTCATCTAGCAACCTGCCACGTTTATATTGTGTCATTTGCTTTTATTTTATATTATTACAAATATTCCACACCCTTTGACTGTGGCAAGTGAAAAATGTAACACACTATCACTCACACACAGCTAATCTTGGAAATAATAGTTGGCTGAAACTGTGTGTCAGAGTCAAAGCCTCGTTTGATATAAGAGTGAAAAAACATAGAGCAAAAACAAAAAAGAATTGTTCATAGAAAATGTCAATTAAAATATTAATTTGCATACAGATGAGTTCACATACACACACAAACACATGCATCCAGTATTGATATAACAAATGTACTTATAAGCATATATAAAAAGCTTTGTGCATATGAAAGCATACATAGCGATGGTCACAAGTAGAAAGGTGCTCAAGTGTATTTTTTTACGAAATTGTGTTTTTCACTGACAACAATTACATTTCACACATTTACAACTCAAAACAGAAATGTAATGCAATAGTATAAAAACTCACATTTTTACAAGCAATTTTACAAAGGAAAACACATTTTGATAATACGAAGTAAAGTTACAATTATTTGAGTTAGAGCCTTTCTGCCAGTGACCAACGATATAAACACTTTTATCTATAGAAGTGTAAGTGAATTGATGTGGACTCAAAGAAAAATACATACATATCATGCTATCATGAGAATATAATATCAGGGAGGTCTAGTGTTAAAAAAATCGCTTATAGTTGTAAAAAAATTTACAGCATACTTTTAGGATAATTAAATAAGTTTAAAAACAAATTATGAAAAATGGAATATGATGGATTCTATTTTTAGCGAATTAAAAAAAAAATACACAAACACACCCTAAATATACGTGTGCGCTTTTAATATATATTGTTTTAATTTTATTTAGAAATCATAACGTTTAAAAAACATGAAGTAGACTTTTATGATCTAATTGGTAAAAATATAAACAGCTCCCAAAGAGGCTTGCAAATCATTATTCCATAGAAAATTAATTTTGCATCAATTTTGTGAATAAGGCAGTGAGAATAAATTTTATCAAAAAATATATATACACATATATTGGAAGTATACGCTGTTGTGATTGCTAAAATCACTATGAAGGATTCAATATTTTTTAATAACAATTCTGTGCCAAAAAGGAAAAATTGCTTAAGTAGCTATAAGCTAAATTGATTATAACGGATTATAACAGTCACGAAATTTAAAACTGCCCACAGGCAAATTTTCAACTATTTTGGAAAAACTTTACCGAAAGTTATAGCGTAAAAACTTAATGCCTTATCATTTGGAATAAAAACTTTTTTTTAACTTGTAATGCAGCTCAATATACGAAAATAAATATGCTCTTTAATTTGTTTGGCGCAGGATTCTTATAATAAATAGTCTCTGTTTTAAAGGAAATCAGTTATTAAAAATCAACTCAAAAATTTAAAATTGTTTTCCTGAAAAACTATACAAACGGACATAAGCAGTTTTTCCTTATTGCCAAAGAATTATCGTTTTATGGAAATTTTATAAAGTCTTATGTATTAAATAAATAAATATCATGAAAAAATATAAATATATCTTCTAAGTTTTGTGATCTTTCTATTGATAATTTAAGATTTTTATTCAAGCTTAAGATCCCTTTTTGTTTTTTCGAAGTTTTTTTTTTTATTAATAACCAATATTTCACTACCAAACAATGGGTAGCTTCCTTAGGGTAAATATAAAAATTATATAAACTAATATAAAAAATAATTTTTTTAAAGTTCTTAAGTTGCTTACAAATTTGTAGGCATGATAACGACGAAACGATTTCCTAAGCCGTGGACTCAAAAATTGATCCAGCAAAAACATGAAAATTGTTTTTTTTTTTGAGATGATATTAAATATATGTATATATTTGTTTCTTTTTTGTAACATATAAATTTTTAATAAATATATTTTGCCAACTCGTCTTAACAAAGCCTTTTAGACGGTGAGGCAAACTGTTGTACTTAAATAATTTGTCAATAAAATTTATATAATAATAAAAAAATTTGAAAAATTTTGAAATACTACAGATTCAGGAGCAAATTACGGCATTCGAACGTGATCGAAATTTAAAAATTCTTAATAGAATCTCTATACCTAAAGAACAGCGAACCCGATCGTTCGATTAAATTTCGATCGTGATCGAATGCCCTTATTTGGCCCCAGAATTGATATCAGATAAAAGTTCCTGATCACGTAGTGTATTCTAATGCACGTGATAGAAATTTTGAAATTTATGTTGGCCTTTAAATATTGCTCATATGGATCTATTTCTTGTAATTAAACATTAACGCCATTGAACCCTTTTAGGATGGGTATCGAAAGAAAAGTACAAGGCAAAAATTATATCCAATGTGGCCTCCAAAGCAAAATGGCGGAATTATAGGTCAAATATAGTAACTAAAAACAGTTTCAATCAACCACCGCAATATTAAACATTTTAACCAGTAAACAAAAAGATTTAAATTTCAAGATGGAGTTCAAAATAAAATGATGGATATAAAGGTTAAGAATTCATTCGGTTCAACCTCCCAAATATATGAATCAAGTGAAAATGCTTATCTAGAAGAATACAATTTAGTGATCAAATGATAATACAAAATGGCGTCCAAAGCAAAATAACGGATAATTTTTTTTACCCAATTAATATACACGTAAAGAAAAAACATGGTTGTGGTAACCATAATCGAAGAGCAACATACTATGATTAAATTGTTTGGTTATCGTTAAAGCATATAATGGTTACCAGTTATCATTATTATGTTTAATTAAAATATCACTCAATAATCATATACTATTTTTAAATGATAACCATTTTGAAATTTTTACGAAAAGTAAACATTAAATGATACAATTTAAACAAATGCTTGATTATCGTGACAAAATATATGATGAAATGAAACGAAAATAACTATTACTTGTTTTCGACAACCAAATATTGTTATAGAAACTATAATATGACCGTCGTGATCATGTTGTAACCATGGTTTTCTTTGCGTGTGGGTATCAAATTGAACGACTTGACTAGTTACTCCTAAAAAAAGAAGAAAAATTTCGAAATCAACGATGACTTGAACAACAAAATTGCGTTTCTTTGGGTATAAACAATTACGTAGTAAAACACATGATTTCGGGACTCAATTCTGATAATTGTTTATGAAAGTAGACCCAAGAAGAAGACCTTCTGCATCATTAGTTTGGTTAAGGTACATCAAAGAATAATTTAAAAATTAATTTTAAATTAATAAGTATCGTATAGGGGAATTTGTGTTAAGGCTTTTTTCTTTGTCATAACTCGAGAACCACTAGTCCGAATAAGCTGAAACAAATTTAAGAAAATTACAATTCCTTTAATCTGTTCATATAACAGTTTTGCAGTTATAAATAAATGTATAAAAAAAAATTTTTTTGGCCAAAAAATTTAAATTTTTATCTTTTTATTTTTTTTTTAATTCAGAAAAAATCTAAAACTGCTCCCTCTCTTTTATGTATCCACATTATAAGGATATTATAAAAATTTTTGCACACTGTGTTCGGCGACGACTTGGACTATGCAGATGATCTATGCCTACTCGCACATAGCTTTGAACATATAAATGAAAAACTTCAAGCCCTTCATCAAAATGCATTCATGGTTGGACTTCGCATCAACACGAAGAAGACAAAGGTCATGAGGATAAACACTAACAACACTAACGCGCTCCTCCTAAATGACACTGTTATAGAGGATGTTCAATCCTTTAGCTACCTTGGCTGCACATTCTCATCAAACAGTGGTGCCGACGATGACGTCAAAAACCGAATAGACAAAGCGCGTAAGGCTATGTACTCGATGAGGAAAGTGTGGATATCAAATGATCTTTCCCGTGACCTTAAATTAAAAATATTCAACACCTGTATTAAACCCATCCTCCTTTATGGATGTGAAACCTGGTGCCTAAATAAGTGCGCTACAAGGAGGCTCCAAACATTTGCCAACCGTTGTCTACGCCATATCATCAGATGCTTCTGGCCAAACACGATCAGCAACTCTGAGCTGCTCCACAAAAGAAAACAGATACCACTCCAACAAGACATACTAAGGCGAAAATTTGGATGAATTGGCTACACGCTCAGATCAACAAATTCAATCGCAAAAGCCGCTCTGAGGTATAATCCACAAGGTTCCCGTCGACGAGGACGCCCAAAGACAACCTGGCGTACAACAACACTCAATCAACTATCTTTAGCTCCCGATCGCAATCGATGGAAATCTCTAATTGAGGCCGTTTGCTCCCAAGCTGGAGAATAGCGGAACATCATCATCAATTTATGGGATGGCTAAAACTTGACCTTAAGAAATGAAATATAATATAATTTTAATGACCGCATTGCCGTACAGTATTCCATTTCATCAATTTTATTTTTACTCTATTCAGATAAGAAGAAAGCAACAAATGTTCAGTTTTTAATATTGATATAAATAGCAGTTCACACACACTTTAGGCATCATTTGTAAGGTTTGTAAGGTGAACGCAATAGAAAAATGTGCTGTTAAATATCTCGCAGGTTGGCTTATAAACTCACCGCTTTATTTGAGCATGTAGCAAGCCATTTTGTAAATGTCAATCTTAGTACTCATTTTCTGTTAATTAATTATAGGCATAATGCTTTTCCGAAAGATAAACGCAGTAGTTATAATTTAAAACGTTTTCATGGCCTAGCCTTTATTATATTTATGAAGCGAATTTTAAATTCATAACATTACAATGTCATATTTTTAATTGTTTTATATCATTAGTTTCAATTATGGGAATATTGCTTTTGTCTTACACAGTTAATTATATTTACACAAGTTTAATCTTCTCAACTTTCAAATAACAAATTACAGTTGCTAACATAAGTTTTAAGCATTAACAAAGACATAAAATAATAAGATTTAAAATATGTAAGAAAATTATTATGGCAAATTTGGGCTCTAATGTATGTGTGTGAGTGTATGGTATTAAGTCAAACATCTTTGTTAAATATGAAATATCAAAAAGCTGAAACTAGCTGCAGAAAAAAAACAAACAATACGTACATACGTACCAACAGCTGTTACAGCAACATCAAAAACTAACAGGTGTAGCTTAATGACATGATTTACTCAAGATATAAGCTGACGGACTTAAATCCAACTAAATTTATGAAACCACGAGCAAACAAACATTTAGAAAATAAAATAAATAGATTTTCACTCACACAATCAAGTGCATAAGAAAGATCAAGATGCTGATATCTTTTAAGGGGTATGGGACCATTTGTCATCCATCAGCACTTTGTTTCAATAACCTCAAAAACTATATAGTAAATGATATGATTGCACAAGAAGGACTCATAAATGTCGTATGTGCACGCATGTATCTGTATTCAAATGTGCAAAATGTCTGTCTCCTTTAAGGAAAGGAAGAAAAAAAAACAGAAAATTAAACTCTTGCTTTCTGAGAACTTTACAGAAAACCTTATTCAGATGTATATGTGAAAGACATACAAATATGCAACGGCTGTTGTTATAGTGCAACTTCCTGAACGTATTTCCTTTCTGTTTTCTTATAAATATTTTCCCATGGATAACAACTGACGAAGAGGTCGACTAAAATGACGATGATGATGACGATGATGACAATACTTGCTTGTAACCAACCTCTAGCCAAGTAACCAACCAACCAACCAAGCAAACAATCAACTATCCATTCATACAACTTCGCAATCCAGAAAGAGGTACTAGAAACTCCCACATTTGCACAGGTAAGCACACTTACATATACATACTTATAAGTGTAACCACTGAACCATTTGTATTTTCATGAATAGCTTGCAGGTGTATAAAGCATCATCTCAACTGAACCTCAACTCGACTCATCTTTAACTTGAACACACACACACACTCACACACTCATTTACAATTTAAGGATTCTTTGATATATTTACCTTACATTTACAGGCAAAGAGTTTTACTGAGTACCACTACAATACATTGACTGCATTGCAGTCGTCACTCAGGCAAATAAATTGTACTACTTATATGACTCCATGTCTTTCTATCCGTCCGTCCGTCTAGTCGTCATACCAGAGAATTCCTGGCTTTTTTTACTATGTCATATACAAACTACTTTATCTTTTTAACCAGGCATTCATTTTCTATTTATACTGCCTTCACCCACACACACTCCCACAGTTTTATTTGTGTTTCATTTCTTGTACTTTTTTCATTCTTGTCGATTTTCATCTTCTTCATCTTCTCTGGCAACATTTATGCATTCACTCATTCATATGAGTTTTGTGTGGAAGTCAGCATCATTATGTCAAATATGTATGAAACAAAACGAAATCGTAACTCTATAAGAAACAGCATTGAAAGTGAATAAGTTTATGTTGTGTTGCTGTTGTTTTTATTGTTGCATATGAAATGTAACTGTATGTATGGCTTGCAGTATAATGCAACTAATTTGGTTGCATTTCTGCCTCAAGGCTCATTTTACCGTGACGGTGTAGTAGTGATGCCATGAAAATTTAATATGTACGTTGTTGGCTGGTACCTCTGCTATTCGTAGTGACATAAAGACATTTACGCGAACACGGTTTTAAACACAATCACACAATACTATTTTCCTAAGAATGCTATCTTACTTATGTTTACCATATACACACGTATTCTATCTATGTGTGTGAATGTTTTAATGTCTTTTAGTGAGTGAGAGTTTCCTGCTATAGTGAAGTATGTTTCTTTTGCGGATGTAAAATTGTTGTATGTGTATATGTGAGTGGAAAGCAAAGGGGTTGAGCAAAAGTATAGCAGCAGTTGTGTGCAATGACCAGTGGACGAAGAAATAAAAATAAAATAAATACTTTCCTAAAACTAACTTACTTAGTTGGGTATTTATAGCGATATTTGTATATCATTGGCTGAACTAAGAATGGATTTCCAGGTGCTCCCCTAATTATCTCCGAATTTATTACGTAGATTTTCGGCATGGTGTTTCCAACTGAGTTAAGGCCGTCCTTATCCAAGACAGTTCTGCTGAAATTTTTTGTAGTTAAATCCAGACCATGGCTGGTTGGGTATCATGGTAGTTTACTACTAGTGAATTATCAAGTGGCGTCTACATCAGTCGCCATGTTTGCGGTCTCTTAGAAGCAGTTCAAAGGGGCGATGTATCCTGTAGTCTTCAGGTATTTCAATAGATTATTAAGTCTAACCTCAGGTATCTCAGAGGGATTATTCAGTATTGGTTTGCCCAGGATTCTTTGCCTCTTGCCAACTAGGGCAGGAAAATCGCACACAAAGTTGTAAGCCCATTTTTTTTCTTCTTCAGACCCATACACCTACTTTAAACCGGACCACAATTCAATATGTCAAAGCAAAAGATTGATAAAAACTTCATACATTTCTCAATGGTGTGTGAGTTTGATTTCATGTCCCATTTGGCCTGCTGGATATAGCGCGTTCATGCACAGCAATCAAAATTCGAAAACTTGCGCTGTTCATTAATAATTTGATAAATACGCTGCTAATAAATCAAATTTTATTTATAAATCTATGCTTTTGCTTCGTATATATTTGAAATTTCTTCTTTTTTGCACCAACGTTACGTTGCGCAAATTTATAATGTGTCACGTTACGTAATGTTGGGTAAAATAAAGTCAAGTTCATACTTGTATGTTATCTCATAGTACATCCTATTACGTTACGTATAGTTACATCAATTTAGGTAAGTTACTTTGCTTTACGTAACACGGCAATGCGTAACGCACATGAGTAAAATTATTTTTCATCCACCAAATTCTACTAAAAACCAAATTACCTTTTTATTATTAACAAATATACAGTAAGGGGCAAAACTGTACACGAAATTAAATTTTTTTGTTTTAATACATGTTCAGATAAACTTTGTAATTAAATTCAATACATTATTTGTCCTCAATACAAAATTAAAAAAAACTTTAATTTAATAAAAAAAACTTGTTGACGTAATTAATATAAAAATTTAAGTGTGAACAATTATGTCCACTGAAGAAAAAATTCACTTTTACGGGATCTTATATTTTGTGTGCCCTCCGCGTGCAATTTGTACCGCTTTGATTCTCTTTGGCATACTTTTTATAAGGTTATTAAGAGTTTCTAGATCGATTCTATCGCAGCCTTCAATACATCGGTCATAAAGATCGTCCACCGTTTTAGGTGGTTCTTTTGTTGGAAAATTTTACTTTTTTAGAATGGACCAAAGATGCTCGATCGGGTTGAGGTCTAGAGACTGCATAAATCATTTATTATACCCTTCACACAGTGAAAAAGGGTATATATAGGTTTGTCATTCCGTGTGAAATTTCTACAATTTTCATTTCCGACCCCATAAAGTATATATTTTCTGAAAGCTTATGAATAGAGGAGTCGATTAAGCCCTGACCGTCTGTCCGTCTGTCCGTCTGTCCGTCTGACCGTCTGTCCGTGTGTATGTTGAAATCAACTTTTTGAAGCCCCCCGACATAGGTTGGACCCGGGTAAGGTATTAACATATCAGAAATATTCGGGAGTAGATCGGTATTGAAAATCAGAAACATCGGTACATAAACAACTGAGATATGAGCAAAAACCCACGACCACCTCGATTTTCTTTTCATAAAAACAACATTACAACAACAACATACATACATACAAACGTGTATACTGGTTAGAGAAAACGTGGCATCGAATCCCAGCTGAGGCAAAAAAATTTTTTTTTAAATTTTTTTAAAATTTTTTTTTTAATTTTTTTTTTATTTTTTTTTTATTTTTTATTTAATATATTATATATATTTTTATTATTATTTTTTTTTATTTTTTTTTTTTAATTTTTTTTTTTATTTTTTTTTTGTTTTATATATATTATATATGTATATAATAATTTTTTTTTTTTTAATTTTTTTTTTAAATTTTTTTTTTAAAATTTTTTTTTTATTTTTTATTTTTTTTTTGTTTTTTTTTAACATACATACGTGAATTTACTGTTATTGCATGACTACACGTTGTGAAGGGTATATAAGATTCGGCACGGCCGAATATAGCGCTTTTACTTGTTTATATATCATTTTGACCTGGTTCCAAACCAAATATATCGAGACTTGGTAGATAGGAGTCTTCCAAAATTGTAATATAGTCTTTCGAACACATTTTTCCAAGCCATCAAAGACCCATCTCCAAATTTCATGGTTTGGCATATGTTTCATTCCATTAGCCCAATACTTTTGTCAACCCATGTCCATTGACGCCCATCTAAATCGATTCGGCTAATTTTGGTCTTATCTGACCATGTTACATGCATTCAGTCTTCAATCGTAAAGCGTTGGTGCTTTTTGGCAAATTCGAGTCCTTTTTGCTTTTACTCTCATGTAAAAACAGCTTTTTTGGTTTCGTTCTCGCTACTAATAAAATAGTTTTTAGACTTTTACGTACAGTTTTGGTGCTTACAGATAGATTAGTTCTTCATTTAGAATTTGTTTAACCTAAACCCCAGTATTAGCTGTAGCAGTCAAAATAATTCGCTTAGCTTCTCGAGTATCCGCCGACGAAAGTTTTTTTGGTCGACTTCCTTGATTGCTTTTGATCTCCAAATGGGTCTGTTTTTTTATTATGTTGATGAATCCTAACGATATGCTATACTTTTGAGCAATCTTGCGATATATAATTCCTGCCAGCAAATCATTTACCACATTTTGTTTCAAGAAAGCCGTCTTATCTTTTGCCATTCCAAAAAACTGCATAAAATCATATTTCTTAGCAATTGTTTTTAATTCACTTTTGCACAAAAATTTTACTCACTTTTAAAGAAAAATCCACCAACAAAAATTTTTATTTATTAAAATTAACAAAATGATTTAATATTCTTATTAAGCAGAGACAATATTGTTCAAACACATGGTTTGAGTTTTGTTTTAACATTAAGAAAAACGGTAACGGTATTTTGGAAAAGAAGTTGCCATACAAAAGATAACTTAATGCCATATGATCCAAGAAACTCACAGAGTTGCCAGACTCATGAATTTTAAACCTTTCTATACATAGAGGTTTTACCTTATATATACACATGTAGGGGGAATATCGAAGCAGACCACTACTATCACGGGTCCCTTTTCGACCCCTTCGCTACTCAGTGATTTCGTGTCTACCGATCAGTATACCTTCAATCACTGAGTCCCGCGCCACAACCGGCGTTTGCTCTGGACTAGAAAAACGATTTCACACTGCCGACTGGTGATTGTCGACAATCCTCATCGCACAGTCCTTTGTAATCGCCAGCATCTCCCTCAGACTAAGGTCCCCCATCGCACTCACACTTAAAGTGTGCTTGCCTGTGATCCTTAATCTTCCGCTCGCCAAAGCCGGACACTCGCATACTACATGCGCTGCCGTCTCGGCATCCTCCAGGCACATTCAACAAATATCATCATCCACGATCTGCATCCTCTTCAGATGATATTTGAAGTTACCATGTCCTGTAATAAACGCAGTGATCCAGCTCATCATACTCCGATTAAAACCGAGTATCTTCACTGCATCCCTGCCAAGTGGCTCCCTGAGCACCATACGGGTCTGTCTACACGTGGTTCCCTCCATCCACCTTCGCAAGTTTATAGAGTTCACCCATTGAAAGATCCTCGCCCGCACTAACCCATTACACAGAGCAGTCCTGGGTTCCGGTCCGCAGAATGCAGCCTCAGACCCCTTCTTCGCACACCTATTGAGCTTTAGAACACACTCAAGCACCAAAGAGGAGTTCACATCTATCCGCTGAATACGTTTTATAACCGACTGGTTGTCAAGTGCAATAAAAATTCTCTTCCCATACATTCGACATTCCAATAGGTGGAATGTCGGTTTTTTCCCTTACTGTAAATTTCTCACAATAATTTTTATATAAATTGAAATGCTTCCCCATCATAGCGACAACCATCTACTTTCACCATGTAAACTTTTTGCAATACAATGCCACACATCGTATATATCCGAAATAACAATTGTTGCCGTTGCTGTTCAGTGTCATGCTTGCTTGCGATTTGACAAAATTTTAAAATGTATACGAAGCCTCAATATCGGTTTATAAAATTTATTTTGGAAATTCCTAAAACGTTTATGGTTCATGAAATAAGTCTCGCAATTTTCCCCATTTTCACAAGGGGGGCATTAAAGCGTTTACATAAGTGCCCTTAAGGTTAATATGGCATCTTAAACGAAAATTCTTAAACCCTTCCACAATATTACCTGCATATTAGCATGTGTTTGTGTGATGATAAGTTGTTTGTATGTTCCCATGTTAATGTTGTTGTTATTCATTTTTTTCTCAGTTTTCTGTTTATTATATTTCCTTTAAAACTAATACCACTACATTACTAACATCGCTGTAGCTTATACGATGATAACTTTGCATTTGTATAAGCCTTCTCAAGCTTATGTGCGGGTCTATGTGTGTGTGTGAATTTGGTTACTCCTGCATATGTGAGTTTAATGTTGCCTTATTCTTGTTTCTTGATTTCCTTTACCGTTGCTCTTAGAGGCCCTTAGGCGGTTTTATCAAGTTTTCTGTGGATTTTCAAACAAGTGTATTCATATTTGCTTCATTCCGCTGACTACGAGTTATTTGATCAAATAGCAAAAAAGAAGTGGAAAAAAAGCTTCGCTAAAGACAAAAAAAAAAAACAGTTTCCTCTTCGTTTAGCCCAAAGGTCAGTGATGAAAGTAATGAAAATATAACTCCATACAGTTAAGTAACGTAATACTTAACTTTATGCTTATTCCTGTTTCTTTCCTGTTATTATTTTTTTTTTTTATTCATACGTTTGTATATTTTTCATATTTGATTATTTTAACTTTGTAAAAGTAAGCATAACCTATTTATGTTTAATATTTATGACAATATTGCAAAAAATATAAATAAATTATTGAAATACACACATTTACTGTGGAATTTGATGGGAGTTTTTTTTTGAAGAAATATTTAAACTTGAGTGAGTGAATTGAAGGCGGGATCAATATCTGATTCCAACAATTTCTACTGACGAAAAGGAGACTCTTAATTTATATTTATTTGGAATAGAGCTGTAGCCTGACAATGTCGTCTTTTTTTAAATTCTTAAGTTTGGTCCGTCATATACACCTTCAAATTGTTTAAAGTTTTTCCTGTCTCCTACAGTAGATCATAATCATATTTTGCTTTAAGCATTTGCATGCATAGTTTCTCACTCAATACTATATACCCCCTTATGTATGAACTTCGTTACATCTAACTCTTAGTCATCCTATTTTGAAATTACAATTTTCTCATTAATTTTTTTTAATTGACTTATATTTTTCCCCAAATATTTAATTTGTTTTTCAAATCAATTTTAAATATTTTTAATAAATCTGCAAATTTTTTTCTCCCCCCCTCTTTTGAAATTATGGCAAAAATATATCCATTATTGCCATTATTTATTAATTGTTCATCAAATGTATTGATTTTTAAACAAAACACCAGATTTATATTAAATTTTGTTTATGAATCCCTTTAGGCCGTTTGAAAATTATAGTATGTCAAATGTTTTTAACTTTTTTTTTTTGTTAAATAAAATGCAATGCGACACAACTATTTTATGGCGGACTTTAGTGCTCTTATTGCATGTGAAATAAAATAAAAAGAAACAAAAAAAGCACAGAAAAAATGCCACAATAAATATGAAATATATAATAAAATATTTCATTAAAGTAAAGTATCAAGTACGGTGGGACCTCAATAAGCTGAATCAAGAGAACAATTCATGAAATGTTTTTTTTTTTTTTTTGTAAATGGCAGACTTACTAGTCATAATGTTTGCATTTAAGATAGAGCAAAAAAACTTTTAAAAAACAAAGAAAAGGTTCTCCTAAAGTTTTTGTATTCTCAAGTGCTCTATAGCTGATAGAGTGTATTTCAAATTCTTTACAAAATTCTTTAACAATGTCACTTATTTATAAATCGAAATTATTACTGTTGAATTATTATTTCCCTCTTTTTATGTGGATAGAAAATATTTCTATGGCAGAAAAAAATTTATATAAATTATAAACTATTGCTATTTGGTGGCTATTGCATAAGTCCATATATTTTTTTCTGTATAAATAAAGGAAAACAGCCCATACGAATGAAATCATATGCAAATGAATCTGTGTGCTTAAAGTTATAAAAGTAGCATTTCTTTTTTTTTTTTTTTAATAAACGTATGTAAGTATGTGCAACAAATAAAATATATATTTTTAAATGTTTATTTTCTTTTAACAAAAGTCATATATGTCACAATAAATACAAATATAATGTCACTCATGGTTTGAAACATCCATGACAACAATGAACAACATCATCATAATGATCATCGGCAATGGCAAGCAGCATCATCACCAGCACCAACACCACCAAATATTGTAGGGTGAGAAGTATTTAAAACACAAGCGAAAAATATAATAAAATCAAAAAGGGATGAGGTTGTGTAGTGAATGAATGAAAGGTACATGTACTTACATTAGACCGTACCACCTAACAAGCAAAGAAATAAAATTTCGCCGTACACCTTTAAGTATAAGGTAATCTGCAGGCCAATAGGGAAAGAAAATTTTACAATTTTTAGGCGGACGTAGGAGAATTTTTTTTAAAAATTTTAATCGATTAATCACACCTTAATATGCGAAAGTAAGTACCAAGAATTCCGGATGATTTTACTACCCATTAGATTTTGAAAATTAAAAAGAAAATACGGAAAGTTTTCAAAAGTGAACGAAGTGCCATTCACTTTTTAAAGATTTTCTCATGTTAATCTTTTCTGGGGCAATGCCGTAAGTGATTCATCCGTGATCTTTAAATTTGGCATACTTCTTCCAACATTTCAGACGAATTCTCACCAATGCACATTAGGTCAAATGACTACTTTTTCTGTGCAAAATTAATTACGACTACATTATAAGAGTAATCGAAACAGTTATTATATGAATTATATAATTATGGATGGTTCCAATAAAAAAATGAAATTTAACCCATAAGTGACCAAAAATTAACCCTCTAGCACCCATTAATTTAAACACAGTGTATAGAATTAATTAATTTGTTTTTTAATACTAAAATATTTATTAATTGTTTATATCCAATTCACTTTGTAAAATTAATTCAAAAGAGGCTTCTTCACTTTCATTATTTTCGTCGTCTTGTTCATTATGGTGAAGTTCTTCTGTTGGTTCGCAGCAACATAATAGTTCAATTACTTCAGGTGGTAACGTGGAACGTGTTCTTTTTTGAATGCGTCTATATATCACAATTCCTTAATTTGCTTTCCTGGCGTATTGAATTATACTGCTCTTTAGACAAATTATGTTCAAGGAGGAAGCTTTGCGAAGCTTTTTTAAGCTTTCGCATTTGAAAGCTCTGCAGCTTCTTTTCTTTTTCCAAATTCAGATTTTTTGCTAAATGGTACACGAGGACGTCCAACAGCGCCACTTGTTGCCTTTTCTAAAATGCCATCTACCACAATATTTACTTCAGCATTAAGCCATGCCTAGTTTTGGTTTTTGAATAAATTTGTCTTTCTATGACACTTTTTCCACTTTTGTTCTAGTTTCACGCAAAACAAATTAATTTTTGTTGGTATTTTGTTTCACCATTTCATCAGAAATTGGCGAGGTTTCAAGTTTGTCATATACGTGTTTTAAAACGGCATCAACTTTTTGTTTTTTTGTACTTCCCTTTCGCCATACTTCAAAAAGATCAATCTTTTTTATGCAGAGGTTACCTAACAAAAAGAGGCATTACTCGCAAAACGCAAAAAATCGCAATTTTTGATAAATAGCAAATAACTTACTAGATAATATTCTAATTATTTTGTGCAATTTGAGAGTGGAGAAATGGGGTACATTTTTTTAAAAGCTTTTAGAAAATAAAAATTTTATAAAAATTTAGCTATTTATAGATGTTAACGCTAATGAGTTATTTATTAAGTATAGCGACATATATAAAACATTTAAAATTAAAAATATATCTGCTTACTTGGCTCTTTCTTTTCCATTTTACTCTAATAAATTATCACAAACACAGTCCGAGATATACGCACTTAAAGTTGTCCACGCACTACTTAACTTAGGAACACAATTAGAGAAAAAAATTTAATCAGTTGACTTCGACACGCTGCGGTTTAACAGTTATTAATATTTAGTCAAAACAAAAATCACTTTTTTTATTCTGAAGTCTTTAAAATTAAAAAACAACAACAACAATAGTAAAACTGCAAGTTGATTTTTGGACTTTCGCACAGAAAAATGTGTCGTTTGACCTATGGCAGCTGTAATATCAATAGGATTGTGTATGTTGGTAGCTTGTCCCTGTACATGAGAGATATCTCCTCAAATCGCATGATCTTGGTGGGAAATGAACTGCTGTAAAACGTGAGATTAATTGCTCACCAAACTCGTCTTTCAATAGATTTAAGGTATTAAGTGCTATGTGGCACATTCTGAAACCATATGTCGTCAACCAAGTTCAATTCTAATGTCTTGGGCTTAACCCTTATGCCCTTATGTGATTGACAAAAAGAACTACATATCCTGTACGACAAGGTATTCGGGTACCTTAATACAAATCTTATATAAAACAAAAATTTCTTCAAACAAATTTACAAAAACGAGTTGCTTTAATTCTACATCGATAAGTAATAATATTTTTGCGATTCGTTTAACTCCTACTTTTTGCATGGCCAGTTGTATACTGGGAAACCAACAGAAAGTGAGCGTCAGACTAATGTAGAAGAAAGAACGGTTTTAGATTTTATAAGACCCTACAAAAACTCAGGAAGGAATGTAACAACCGAAAATTTTTTTACATCCCTTGAACTGGCAGAAACAGTAAGTCCATTAGTTTGATACCAGCCAATATGCAAGCACACAAAGACAGGTTAGTGTATTATTGCATATTTGTTGAAAAGTCTTACTTGATAGAACTTACTTAACTCTGAGATTTGTACTTCATATTCCAAATTATATTTCAGACAAATATTTTCTACAAATTTCCAATTTAGCAAAGAGGCGCCTTTTTGTTCGTATGTGCCAAAAAAAATCTGTAATAATGTACCTATTATAATAAAACTAAAGGAGGTGTAGACAACAGGGATCAGTTGTTAGGCGAATTTACTTGCAAGCGAAGAACAAGTCATTGTACGTTATCCCTATTTTTAAATGCTATAGATGCAGCAGCATTGCCATCTTATATTATTTATATGGAACACATTACTCAATTCACTTCCTCTGACCGCTGTAGAAAATTTTTAAAATATTTAAGTCTAAGTCTAGTTGTCTATTGAAAACGGATGGTACCGTGCTAAAAATTCAAAGGTCATTGCAAAAACTTACACTCGAACAGGAATGGAAGTTATACTTGGCAAACAGATTGAAACCAATATAGAGCCAGATACCTCTAATGTACTCAGAGATAAAAGTGGCCGTATCAATGTAGTAGGAAGTTGTAAGACCTGTTCGAAACTTCGTATGAAGCAGAGGAAAATACGTAAAATTTGCAGCAATTGTTTCATACCAATTTACAACTCACATTTGGTCAATCGAGCATTATGTACAAATGTACAGGACGATCAATAAATCAAATTTGTAATATACATATTGTTACAGATTTATTTTTAAATAGCTTAATTTACATTATAATTTATTTTAATTGTAGTAGTTTAAGTTACTGTAGTTTTGTTTGTATTAGTTTATTTTGCTGGTTGTTTGAACATGATGTTTGTTATTATGTGTAGCATACTTTTAGGCACTTCTCTTATTTCTGCATATTACTTAACGTCTTAATTAAAATGTAACGGTTTTCGAATGTACTAGAATGTACACACGAGAACTTTATCGAATGTTACCGAACACCACTATGGGACTATAAATAGCCGAACAACACAGGTAACATGATCAGTATTACAATAGAGCTTGTAAAGTGTGTATCAAAGTGAGTTTGATAATAAAAGTGTATAACCATAAGTGTAATAAGCAAAGTGATATAAAAACAATATCTGATTGTATTAAAATAAATAAAGTGCTCTTAATTTTTTAACTAATTTCAACTGTTTTTAATTGCAATAAAAGAACTCAAATTATATTTAAAGGAAATAATCCAACGTTTATAAAAGTTATAAACGTAACAATATATTGTATTGTTGTACATAAATTTATATAAACATGTAAATGAATTATTATTTTTAATTTTCTTGTAAACATAAGAATGTATAATCATTTTCTCATACAAACGCATAGAATTACCAGGGTACCTTGTACACTTAAGGGTGTTGGAAGAACTTTGGCATCTTACGTCTTTCTAAATATATGCATTCTTTTGAAATCTATAAAAATTAATAAAATACCAAAAGTCAGGAGCTCTCAAGAAATTTCAAAAACTAAGCTTATCAACTTCTACAAAAAATTTCAATTTCAGAATAGGTTCCCGGGTACCTTGTCAGTCACATAAGGGTTAATAATGTGGGCAATAATCAAATATTAAGTTGTTTAATTGATTTTAACGGTGAGATTTTCATCGTTCTTGAAGAAGTACGATCGTCATTGACAATGGCTGTAGCAACATTTTCCTCGGTACGCGCTTTTCGCATGCGTGTTTAGTGGGTCGATTATGATGACCATAAAATGGACGTAATTTACGAAATACATTTCTCGTACAGCACAGATTTTTGTAATAAAATTTAATGATTGCAAGCGTTCTTCATTTGTAAGACTATTTAAGATGACAATATCAAACCTTGCCTATCATTTTTTGTATTGCCACATATCACAAGTCTTTTTGTACACTGTAAATCCAAATAGCAAAATATCACCCTTTATACTGAAATATATTTAACGATCTTTATTTTGGATGCAACAATTTTGTTTAGAAATCGGCCTAGAAAAATACTTTATAACGGGTCCGCCATCTAACGTTTTTTTTAACTCCTGCTTATTTCGTGAATGGTAACACTAAGCTCATGTCTGATTTGACAGAACGAATATGGTTGTGTATACGCTTCGCTAAGTGGGCCTGTGATCGACTTACAGAAGATGCCGATTTTGCCAAAAAAAATCATCTTTTCAGATGAATCTCATTTTGATCTTGGCGGGTATGTAAACAAGCATAATTGTCGCATTTGGGGCACAGAAAACCCGGATGCATACATTGAAAAGCCGATACCCCCAAAACGAGTTACTGTTTGGTGCGGATTTTGGTCCAGAGACATAATTGGTCCATTTTTCTTTGAAAATGAGCGAGGAGTGGCCGTTACAGTCAATGGCGATTGTTATCGGGCCATGTTGAACGAACTTTTGTTCACAAAAATTGAAGAGAAGGATACTGGCAATATTTGGTTTCAACAAGACGGCGCTACGTGCCACATAGCCGAAGTTACACTCGATGTTTTGAGCCCTGTTTCAAAAAAAAAGTTATTTGGCGGGCCCTTTATAAGAAGGTGCACGTCGAACTTTTTTTTTGCGGTACGGTCTAAGATACATATATTGATGTATGCAAATATATATGTGTGTTAGTTGTAGCCCTGTTATTAAAGTAATGCAAGAGTAGTTAAAAAATTGAGTCACAACATCATGCTTGTTCATCTGTGTATGAGCAGCTGTGACTGTGTTATTATCTTTCTGCATACTAAGAGCGATTTGTGGAATAATTTGTAAAAAATAAAAATAGGCAAGTCATACTATTTAGTAAATCTCTGAGCATAATAGACACTTATGAAGCGCCCTACATGACACAAGTAATGTATTCCGATTAATAACGAACAACATTGTTTCAAAAAGTCTCATAAGATTTGGTGTCATCAGTTCCACAAGATTTTATTATAACAAAGAAACTACTAGACAAATAAGGAGAAACCAAATGTAATTTATGCATGTTATATTATAAAGTGAAAATATTGAAAAAGTTTATGAAAAGTCATATCAAATAGACTGTGTGTGTATGTCGTATACGCAAAAGTACAAATACAATAATATTAATAAACACACACACATATATTTACATATGGGAACTTCCATGACATCGTACGTGACATTTGTACTCCTATAAAGTGAAGAAATTTTTCCAAAAGTAAGAGTAACTGAAACATAATTAGATCTTTATGTTCCATTTAAAGGGTACTTTATTTAAAAAAAATATTATATTCGATTCATTGTTGTCTAAAATAAATAAATAAGATAAATAAGAATATATCGTACGTGACATAAAACAGAAGTGGTTTTGTGTATATATGGAAATATAAAAAAATCTGCGAATCTTGGCAGGTATTTTTTCTTTTTTTAATATCTTACACTAAACCAAATATTTTTCATTTAAAATCCTTCATACTTAATTCAAAACAATCTTTAAATGATTTTATAATAAATTTAATTTAATATCGTTCGTGGCATATCGTACGTGACAGAATTTCTAAAAGTATTCTTAGTTAGTCAAATTTATATTATATTAAGAAAAAAAATTTAATTCTAAGTTAAGTGCTCTTGCGACTGTTCGAATACGAATGACGGTGACAAATAATGTTTTTGCACTACGTACGTGACATTAAAATAACATCCAAGGGAAGTATAAAAAAAAACAATCCGCTAATTGGACTCTATATTTTCTTTTTTCTAACGGATCTTGTTAATTATTGTTGTTACCTTAATTTTAAAGCATATTTACAATTACAATTTAGTCGCTAAGAAAAAAATAGCTAGTTGCAATTCTTCAAAATACGTCAAAGAGGTAATCAGATTAAACTATTATTATTGCTCTTAAAATAATTTAATAAGCTCTTCATACCTGCGCATAGTAAAATTTGAGTGTTTCTTTTTTTTTATCAATAAACTTATATTGAAAAACTTTAAAGAGTTTTTATTTTTACAGTCGTGGTTGACATTTTCATGGAAATGCCCATATATAAGTTTAAATTTCATAAACCAGCCAGTAGGAATGCATATGACTATTTTATTTTATTCTATATATTTCTTTTCCATATTATTTTTAATTTTTTGTAACTTATAAAAAGGTGCAGCAACTGATGCACACTTTTAGGTAGAGGAAAAATATTTCAACTATTTTTTTTTTTTTGTATTTTATTTCAGATTTTATATATTGTCTATATGACAACTGCATTGCAGGAGCTTAAAAATAAAATAAGTTTCACTATATTAAATATCGTTTTGTGGTTGATTGTTTTTCTTTTATTATTAATATTTATACTTAAAAACTAAAAATAGGTAAATAAAGGAATGGGAACATGTATATGTATGCATGTGAAAGTACTTGCGTGTGTATTAAACAACAAAAATATATTCTCTAGAGTATTTGAAACATCAATTAAATATTTATGTTGAATGTTAATGGTAATATATGCCAGGGTTTATATTCACAACTGAAGTGTATTAATATAAATATTAAAAAGTTGTTTTCCATATGAATCTTGTTTAAAAAATTAGACCCTAACATTTTTTAAGTTGAATAGTTGAAGTAAAAATTTTTTCTATGGAAATTTTTCTACCCTTCACCTGTGGTGCACAAGGGTATATATAGCTTTGTCATTATGTTTGTAATTTCTACAATATTGACACTCTAGACAACCGAGAGTGTCAATATTGATATCATCTGAAAGGACTCGACTAGCGCAATAAAAGCTCTGTAAAAAAATTATATTCATGTTGGCCGCCACTACAAAATGAAGGACAATAAATTTATATGTGGGTCAAATCTGGTATATTAAAATGTAACTTCTTGAACCCCCACAATATTGGTATCAAATGAAAGGACTTGACCAGTAGAATACAGTAAATTATTAAAAAATTTAATATCCAAGATGGCGTCTAAGACAAAATTGCGGAAACATATTTTTTAACTCCATCAATATGGGTATTAAATGAAAGAGGTTGAGCAGTAGAATACAGTTTTAAAAAATTTAAAATCTAAGATGGCGTCTGAACAAAATGGCGGAAACAATTTTTTTAACCTCGTCAATATGGGTATCAACTGAAAGGGCTTGACCAGTAGAGTACAATTAACTACGTAAAAATTCAAAATCGAGGATGGCGTCGGAAATAATAAAGAAAAATGGCGAACAACATGAAAAATAGGTTAAGCTACGATGTGGGTTTATACCTATGCAAATGATGGTAAAGGGAATTATCAGATTCGGCATGGCCGAATATAGCACTATTGCGCTAGTCAACTCCTTTCACATGATACCAATATTGACTCTCTCGGTTGTCTAAAAGCTGAAAAAAATTGATTTTCGTTTATAAATTTTTGGAAAATATATCTTTCAAAAAAATTTATGCATAACTCTACCGATTATAGCCCGCTTTATCCATAATTGTTCACGAATATTTTTAGAGGCATATTACAAAAAGTAGCAAAGGTACCTATAAATTATTGTAAGGCTAAAAAATTTTGATTTTGTTGGTAAAAATATGGAAAAAAACAGAGGCAGTCGCTTTTATTTGCTCATGTCTCAGGCGATTGTGCTGAATTTTAATAGCAATTCATTCCCGGATATTTCCAAAAGATTGATATCATACACAGATCTGAGAAACATATGGTTGCTTCTAAGAGTTGTAACGAATCCACCATAAATAGTCCTGTTTTCGCATGGAAGGTAACTATATTTCTTATCGCCCATGCTCAGGGTAGGGAAGGTCTTTTTTCCGTGCAAAACAAGTAAAGTATCGCTGCATAAAAGTATTTTATAGATAGCTCATAACGAAAAGTATACTAATAAATAATAGAACAAAACAAAAAGAATAACATATATATGTGTACATATCTAAAGAGGATAAATTAAGGTATTTACTTTTACATTATATTTTTGTTAACCTGTAGATTCTTCAATTTACATTTTACATTTTTTAAAGATTATTTATCCATTCTTCCTACTTTTCGTGATTAAAATGCCAATTAAATGAATCATTATTAAAAAATTATAACAAAAAAAAATCAAAATTTAATATACAAAATTTAAATAATCTAAATTAAAATTGATTTTTTTTTTTTTTGTAAGGTAAACTGTTAAATTTTAAATAATGTGTATTATTATAGATAGGAGGCGTAAACCAAAAAAAAATTAAGCATTACTCACTTTGATAACTCCATCGTCGACAAGCGCTTGATGACTGGATTATTGCTAAAAGGAGTTAAAATAATTAAAATTAATTAATTAATAAATAAAATTAAATTCAATTAAATATATATATATATATATATATATATGTATGTAATGATGTGGGTATTAATAACATAAATGTAATAACAAAATTGAAATCAAGTGTAATAATTTACAAGTACAAGTGCTATATTCGTCCGAGCCGAATCTTATATACCCTTCACAACGTGTAGTCATGCAATAACAATTGTTTGTATCACCATTCATCTCATATGAAATACATACTTACATATACAAAGCAACCCATTGCAGAATTATAAATTGAGTTTACTTTTCCAAAAAAAAAAAAAAAAATTTAAAAAAAAAACAAGTAAAAGCGCTATATTCGGCCGTGCCGAATCTTATATACCCTTCACAACGTGTAGTCATGCAATAACAGTAAATTCACGTATGTATGTTAAAAAAAACAAAAAAAAATAAAAAATAAAAAAAAAATTTAAAAAAAAAAAATTTTAAAAAAAAATTAAAAAAAAAAAATTATTATATACATATATAATATATATAAAACAAAAAAAAAATAAAAAAAAAATTAAAAAATAAAAAATAAAAAAAAATAATAATAAAAATATATATAATATATTAAATAAAAAATAAAAAAAAAATAAAAAAAAAATTAAAAAAAAAAATTTTTTTGCCTCAGCTGGGATTCGATGCCACGTTTTCTCTAACCAGTATACACGTTTGTATGTATGTATGTTGTTGTTGTAATGTTGTTTTTATGAAAAGAAAATCGAGGTGGTCGTGGGTTTTTGCTCATATCTCAGTTGTTTATGTACCGATGTTTCTGATTTTCAATACCGATCTACTCCCGAATATTTCTGATATTTTAATACCTTACCCGGGTCCAACCTATGTCGGGGGGCTTCAAAAAGTTGATTTCAACATACACACGGACAGACGGTCAGACGGACAGACGGTCAGACGGACAGACGGACAGACGGACAGACGGTCAGGGCTTAATCGACTCCTCTATTCATAAGCTTTCAGAAAATATATACTTTATGGGGTCGGAAATGAAAATTGTAGAAATTTCACACGGAATGACAAACCTATATATACCCTTTTTCACTGTGTGAAGGGTATAATAATATATATAAAAAAAAATAAAAAAAATGTATTAAAACAAAAAAAAAACAATAAAAAAAATCAAAAAAAACTCAAAAAAATTTTTTAAAAATAATAAAAAAAATATAAAAAAAAAATAATAAAATTATAAATAATATATAATATAAAAAAAAATATTTGGCTCAACTGGGATTCGATGCCACGTTTACTTTAATCAGTATACATGTACATATGTTGTTGTTGTAATTGTGAAAAAAACGAGGTGGTCGTGGATTTTTGCTCTTATCTCAGAAAGTTATAGGGCGATTGTGCTGAATTTCAATAGCTATTCATTCCCGGATATTTTCAAAAGATTGATACCATACTCAGATCTCAGGAACATATAGCTGCTTCTAAAAGCTGATTTCCACCAACACACGGACAGACGTGCAGACGGACAGACAGTCAGGGCTTAATCTCCCCTATTCATAAGCTTTCAGAAAATATGTACTTTATGGGGTCGGCAATAAAAATTGTAGAAATTACAAACGGAATGACAAAGCTATTCATATATACCCTTGTGCACCACAGGTGAAGGGTATAAAAATATATTTATGGATATTTAACCCATAATGTGCTAAATATGTTTGTTGGAATTTCTGAGAGTTTTATTATTTGGGTTTATTGCTGGGATTTTCTATATATTATATTATAGCCGAGAGTTTTACGTTTAGTCTTAAAGTAGTTGCACGTCTTATTTCATTTCACGAAATCTGTTCAATTTTATATACTGCATTAAGTTCAATAATTGTAAAACTTGAAATCTGTTTTCAGCTTGCTTTTGATTTAGAAATATTGTGTTTGTTTTCATGAATTGTTTAAGATATTTGGTTTGATGTTGCATTCGTTGTAAGGCACATCATTTGTGACAAATTATTTCGTGTTTAGGGTGTCATTTAGAACGAATGGTCTTACATTATAATAATTCATAATTCACTTTGCACTATCTTCATTTCTATTTTGCTGGAAAGTTAACGACCTTTGAACTTTTACATCAAGCAATTTGTTCATTTGCAGTGCGTATGAGCAATATTCAATTATTAAATATTGCACATACGCACCGTGTTACTGTTTTCTGCAAATTTTAACAAAAATAACAACAAACAACTAAAAAAAACAAAACCTTTTAAAAAAAGAAGTAATTTCAATCAAACAAAAACGCTTCAAAATTAAAAATAATTATCAGCATTGTAACTACTTTAAAACGTTTCATTTTTAATAACATGCAAAAATAGTAAATTATTAAACATTAATATTAATTTACATAATAAAAGCCAGCAATTTATAGCCAAAAAAAAAAGAAGAAGACAAATAATAGTTATTAATAAAAAAAAATTGTTGTTATAATAAAACATTTTCCCTTAGTTTTATTAATGACAATGTTATTATTTAATACTTTTTCCAATACATATTTTTTGTTTGTCATTGTTGATTTTAGCCTTTTGGCGGTTTGTGTATGTGACTGTGTATATTTGTTAAAGTGGCAATAATAGCAAACATTAAAAACAATACTATTAACTATTAAAAAAATGCAATATAATTTATATTTTACATTTGCTGCTTTTTTAAATTTATGCTTTTTAATCATTAATAACAACATACTGCGCATACAAATACAAACGCCACAAAAAAATGATTAATTTTTGTTTTAATAAATGTTTAAATAGGTGTATGAGTGGGCGTGTGCGTGTGTGTGAATACATGAGAAAAGTTCAATAAAAAAATTAAAAACAACAAAGTCATTTTTAATTACAAATATAATTTGTCCTTTGGCTATCAACTGGCAACACTGGGTTATAAACGTTCCTCAATTATTATCCCCATTTACATGTTTAAGTTAAGCCCTATTATTATGAGTGCCTCTCTTGTTTGTGTGGAAGTGCCACAGCAAGAGAGTGTAGTAATGCTTAAGTCCTACAAATATGATGACAATGTTTTATTAGTCCGTGTATATATATTTTTAATATTTTAATATACGAATAGTTCAGCTTAAGGCTAAAAGTTATATATTTTATTGTTGTTTTTCATTGTATTCATACTTTTTATTTTAATAATAATATTGAAACTAACTCTTTAAAATATTGTGTTAGATTGTATATGTTTTTTAATATTCATTAGCTTTGAAAATGTTGTAATATTTATTTAGAAATGCAAATCTTTTCTTTAGAATTTTTTTTGTAAATAAATGAAATATTTAAAAGATTCTAATTTACGCATCAATAAGTTCTGTTTTAAAGAGTTTCAAATCAAAAAAATATTTCTCAAATATGCAAAGGTATTTTTGTTTGTTTGTTAAATATGCATAGATACGTTATTGTCTATATAAAAATATGTGTTTTCATTAAGGCATGTAAGTATTTTCAATTTAACAAAATAAAATTTCTAAAAACAGTGGAATTTAGTGTAGAGTAGTGGAAACAAAAATATTAGATTAATAAAATGCAGGCTTATATTGAGTCATATTTTTTTTTTTTTGTAAAATTGAATTTTTGTATCAGAAGTAAATTAATTAAATTCTGGGATGTCCTAATGTATGCTGACGACGTAAAAATATTTCTTAGTTATAATAACCACGCTGACCATATCCTCTTACGAAAGGACCGAGATGCTTTTAGTTTTTGGTTAAATCTGAACATTAAAAACAAAATACCTGTGTCTCTTTCGTAGATGAGAAATGGTAACGTAAATTATGTCCCTAAAGTCCATAATCAGTTGCATATATTTAAAAATTAAATAGTGATGCTTGCAAAAATTGTATGTTACACATTGTAACATTGCAAATTTTCTAGCGGCCAAAAAACATCTTGCACTTTCCGACCTGGCAACATTGTTTATTCTTCATACAAATGAGAGCTGTTAATGTGTTTGTTGTTGAGTCAACTTGCTTCATTCTATGAAGATAAGTAGTTCCGTAAAAATATGAATCAACGAGAGTAGTCTTGCAAATCATATAAATATGGGTCGCTATAAAAATAAGTACGACGTAGTACTTATGTTCATTGTGTGTTGTACTTATAAATCAACGTTGTTGTGGGTATGCGTACGTCAGCTCAGTTAAATTTCAATGATTTATACGCACTTATACTCAAGTTTTGTGGCTCACTAAGAATGTCGAAAAAACGACTCAAAGCCGATCACTGCGCCACAGGTAAAAGGGTATAAAAAGATTTAAGAAAATCAATTTTACAACCAACTTGTGTATACTCATAGTTGCATACTTACAAAAAATTATTTAATAAAATCTATTTCACAACCAACTTGCGTATGCTCGCAGTTGTATATTTACACTTTTGTGAATGGCATATAAGTATTTAAATAGCCGAATATTAATCATTTTAATTTTATTTTGATTTTCTACAAAAATATAATATTTTCCACTGTGCAACATATAAAATTTTAAATTTGTTTGTATAAAATATGATTTTTTTTTTATTAATTAGTAAGTATTTGTTTATTCAAGCAAATAATAAAATATTTGTTTAATGTGATGGCATCTGAATCCGAAAAGCTTTAATGTTTTCTAATAACACAGGCGATGGAAGTAGTTAAAAGTGTAAATAAAAGAAAAAATTGTTAGTTACTTTGTACTGATGCCAAATATCAAATCTAGCAAATTCAGAAATAGAATAAAAATTTTCCGATTCTGGATTTAACATTTTCCATTTTAGGGTGTAAGAGCACAAAACAAGTGAAAGCATTTTTATGATCACTATGAATGTGAATTTAAGTCACTGCTTAAGCAATATTATGATGGCGCTATAACATTGTTCTAGAATAAGCTAGGCAAACACTTGGCAATATAATAAACTAGGTCTTCAGTACTAAACGGAGATAACACAACTATATATTCAATAATGTTATTTCTATTAACAAAAATTCGTATTTAATTTTTTTTTCATATATTATGATTGCTGTCTTTGTACTTGTACAATTTACCAAGACTGTATAGTTTTCTAAAATATTTTTGTTATTGATTACTGCTAGTAAATTGTGCGTAAATATATGATTTTTTTTATTATAGATGTTTGTACTGACACACATCCATTTCTCTTTTTTGTTGTTGTTTCAAAATTTACATTTAAATAAATGCCTCTTGTCCAAAAACTTCAAAAATAATGGACACACATAATATGCATACACACACATCTGCAGTGGTGAGCAAATTTGTGATTAATTTTGAATATAAATTATTTCTTAAAAAAGATAAAGTTATTTACTTAAAAGAGTTAAGGTTAAAATTAATAGAGTTTGGTAAAATAAAAATGATTTTCTTATACCATAGACAGACGACAGCGTTAATTTGCATTAAAAGTCAATTCAAATTAACTATTCCGATGTGTATTAGATTTCACTTAAATGCACTAAGGGCCGTTAACAATAAGGGCCTACAGTTAACACTAAACCCAAAATTGAAAGCTTGGTTAGCCAAAAGCTATTAACACAAAGTTCAATTATCTTATAACTTTTAGATTATTTTGCCAAATTTCAGTTCAATTTAACCGAGTACTATTTGGCGTTAAAGTTCTTAACTGGAAGAAAATATTTGATGTTTGAATTTAAATATATTATATTTTTGCTATTTTTAAACAATTGAAAAATGCCTCTACGATTAAAAAGATTTACACATTTGTATAATTTATATAAAGTAAATATTTCTTATGGTATGAAAAGAAAATATAACCACATAAGTCGAATGGATCATTTTAATTTACCTGATGCAGAGTTTTTCATGAGATATCGTTTATCTAAGAGAATTGTTAAATTTATAGCAAAATTTTTCAAAATACATTCAATTTTTAATAAATTTATAAGCAGACAGATGGGTGCACATTTCCATGGGTGCACGTATACATTTCTTCTTTTTTTTGAAATTCATTCATAATAATTGATAACTACAAGTTAACTAACTTTTGCCTATTGTTAACGAACATTTTTAATTTATATTTAAAACTTCAGTTTAAGCTTACTGAATGTTAGTAAACTTTTACGTTAAATTTATTTAACTGAATATTATGTTAATAGGCCTAAACCATACTGAATTTAAACTGAATTTAGCAATTTCAATATGGCAACACGGTCGGCAATCAATTAAAATAGATTCGATATGTTGAACTTTTCTACATATTTTTTGGAATGCCTTTCTGTTTAGGTGTAAGTTTTCCTTAATACTGGTATCGTCCATCGTAAGCACGTCACTCTCCTAAAAAGTGCTGTTACGGTCCTTTAAAAAATACCATATATGTACACCTACATATGAATTATAACCTCCATGAAAAGACACCACTAAACCTATGAAATTCCACAATTTCCTTTCTCTTATTTCAGAGTGTCCTTCTGTCATCCCAACTTGTAGCAACATGTTCAGATTTGTGATTGCTAGTGCATTTAAAATTTTTACTAAATGCAAAAACTGTCGTCTGTCACAGCAAAATTTTAATTTGCATTAGTGAGACTCTAATGCAAATTAACGCTGTCGTCTGTCTATGGTATTAGATATTAAAAATCTCTAGTCTACAAAAATTTTAAAACGTACATTAAGGTTAGGTAAGGTAAGGCACTAAAAGCCCAAACCTATGACAGGTTTACACTTATGCCCAATTAGCATGTTGTGCGCTCCATATGAATAGAATAATTATAATAGAAAGAGAATAGAAGAGAAAGAGATGCAGACCAGTCTAGAGTCTTTGGCGGGAATCGAAACCGCAACCCCCAAACTAGCATACCAGCACACTACTGACTAGTCCACCGGTGCACCCGTACATTTACTACCGTCTTTTATAAATCTAATAATTATTCTGATACACTTTCCTGCAAAATAACACATTACAAAACAAGTAACAGTGCTATATTCGGCCGTGCCGAATCTTATATACCCTTCACAACGTGTAGTCATGCAATAACAATTGTTTGTATCACCATTCATCCCATATAAAATACGTGCATACGTACACGTTAGAATAAATGTGGCATCGAATCCCAGCTGAGCCAAAAAAATTTTATTTTATTTAATATATTATTTATATTTTATTATTTTTTTTTATATTTTTTTTAAATTTTTTAAAAAAATTTTTTTTGAAAAATTTTTAAAATTTTTTTTTAAATTTTTTTTTAAATTTTTTTAAAAATTTTTTTTTTTGTAGTTTTTTTTATTATTTTTTTCTTATTTTTAATATTTTTTTTTTTGTAATTTTTTTTGTTTGGTATGTTTTTTACATGTATGTATGTATGTATCTTGTTGTTGTAATTGTGAAAAAAAACGAGGTGGTCGTGGTTTTTTGCTCATATCTCAGAAAGTTATGGGGCGATTGTGCTGAATTTCAATAGCGATTCATTCCTGGATATTTCAAAGAGACTGATACCATATACAGATCTGAGGAACATATAGTTGCTTCTAAAAGTTGATTTCAACCAACACACGGACAGACGGGCAGACGGACAGACGGACAAACGGTCAGGGCTTAATCGGTTCCTCTATTCATAAGCTTTCAGAAAATATATACTTTATGGGGTCGGAAATGAAAATTGTAGAAATTACAAACGGAATGACAAAGCTATATATACCCTTGTGCACCACAGGTGAAGGGTATAATAATGAGTTGAAAGTACTAGAAAACAGTAATTCACTACTTACAATTTGTCATCTGAACCCATTACTTTAACACGGCGATGTCATCGGAATACTTACCACGGTCGCTTACAAATAGGGAGTCTTATAAGTACTTATTACGCTCGCTTATACTATTATAGCAATAAAAAAGTACTTGATTTTAATAACCTAAAACTACACAATAATATTGTCGACTTACACGAGTCGTTTGGTTCCTCTAAGGACAAAAATTCGGTTAGATTATTCTGCGATACGTTAATTTGAAATTTAAAAATCAGTGAAAATCTCTAAGTCAGCACTTTTTTAATGGAATGCTTTGCTGCTGTTGTCAAAATTAATATTACTTATACCTTTAAGCTTAGTTTTCACTATGTCATTTTTGTTATCAAATTGTCCAAATTGTTGGCAATTGTAAGAAAACGGGTTGTCATATGGCGTCATCTATGTTTGCAGTCAGTTATGCACACAAACTGGCATCTAAACTGACAAATAAGTGAAAACTCCAAATTTCAGTTTGTCAGCAGATATGGCAGCATTTTTTTCAAAGTAAATTTGACAACAAGTTGTCCATTATTTTTGTTTGTCGTTCGTCAGTATTTTTGTTAGTTTTAAAATGCAGTGAAAACGCATTTGACGCAAACTGACGAGAATTCATTTAAGTCAGTTTTTGTTGGCATTTCATATGACATAGTGAAAACCAAGCTTTAGCGTGTTAAACTAAATGGGAATCATAAAAAGTCATGTATTTGAAGGGCGTCAAGCAAATTTCGCAACAAGAAAGTGTATTGTGTGTGTATCTAAGCAAATGTCTAAAAATAAATACTTAAGTATTACATTATTAATCAAGTCATTACTAATATACTTCTTAGTAAGGCACACTATATGTAATAGTCATCGAAAAGTATGGTGTTAAGTAAGAGCTTATCGTTGCCTAGTTTTTGCTGGGTTTCTTGTCTTTCATATTTTATCGCGTTTAAATTCTTACTTGTAAAATTTGTATTCTTATCGAATATTTTTTAACAGAAATCACAAAAATTTAATCACTTTTTATTCATGTTACCACATATGCTCGCCACTGTATATAAAATATATTTTTAAAATGTTAGCTTTTCAACTGACCAATAAGATTTTGTGTCAATCATACTTTATAATGATGACATACACATGAATATTTGCAGTCATACGCACTCGTTTTTTGCATACACAAGCAAACGGATTGATAGAATTTTTATACTCCCATATTTTACATACGCCCTGCAGATAATATTGAACTACGTGGTTCATTTTAGCTAAATGGACTATTTACAACATGGTCCTATGTAATACAGTCATGGACCATATCATTTTGAAAACAAGTAAGAGCGCTATATTCGGCCGTGCCGAATCTTATATACCCTTCACACCGTGTAGTCATGCAATAACAGTAGTTTGTATCACCATTCCATATGATATACGTACATACATATAAAAACCATACATATATAAAAACATCCACATTGTAAAATTATAAATTTACGTATGTATGTTAAAAAAAAAATAAAAAAATATTAAAAAAAAATTTTAAAAAAAAATTTAAAAAAAAATTAAGAAAAAAATTTAAAAAAAAAATTAAAAAAAAAAATTTTTAAAAATAATTAAAATATATATAATAAATATGAAACAAAAAAATAAAAAAAAAAATATTTAAAAAAAAAATTAAAAAAAATAATAATAAAAATATAAATAATATAATAAATAAAGAATAAAAAAAAAAATAAAAAAAAAATGTTAAAAAAATAAAAAAAAAAATTTTTTGGCTCAGCTGGGATTCGATGCCACGTTTTCTCTAACCAGTATACACGTTTGTATGTATGTATGTTGTTGTTGTAATGTTGTTTTTGTGAAAAAAAAATCGAGGTGGTCGTGGGTTTTTTCTCATATCTCAGTTGTTTATGCACCGATATTTCTGATTTTCAATACCGATCTACTCCCGAATATTTCTGATATTTTAATACCTCACCCGAGTCCAAGCGATGTCGGGGGGCTTCAAAAAGTTGATTTCAACATACACACGGACAGACGGTCAGACGGACAGACTGACAGGGCTTAATCGACTCCCCTATTCATAAGCTTTCAGAAAATATATACTTTATGGGGTCGGAAATCAAAATTGTAGAAATTTCACACGGAATGACAAACCTATATATACCCTTTTTCACTGTGTGAAGGGTATAACAAGAGATTGTAGTTAAACGACAAGTGTTTGTGTTTTAACGATTATATAAATTGTTGTCAAGACGTGTATAATGGTCGTGTAAGTGCTCCATCGAGTAGTGACAAAGAGTTGTTTTAAGACTACTCCGATGGGTTATATGGTCTAGGCCTAGGACAACGTAATGTAAAATCGACCACATTGTCTCCATACATTAGGGTGATCTTTGGATTAGTCCTAGTTTATTACAGAGTTTACTTTAAATGCGAGTTTGGACTAGTCGCGTTATCTGCAGGGTATACACACAAACGCACACTCACACACTGATGTATGCACAATTTAAGTAAAGCCAGTTTTAGTTGCATTATTTTCATTTTGAAACACAAAGTCATTGATATTTTCATTAAAATTCAATGAGTAGTTAAAATAATATATAAAACTTTAAGTGGAGAGAGAAAAATGCACAAAATAAATATTATTTTATAAACCAGAAACATACAGAAATCAGTATGATACACTCATTTATATAAGAAATGCATATGTATGATGATTGTAATTTGCATAGGAGTATATGTGTACACACTCTTCTGGATAAAAAGAGATAAAAAAATAGAACTTTTGATACAGCATGATTGAGAAAAAATTTTTTCGTTGAATTCTGTGCAAAGCCAGCTAAAGTTTTATAATATTAATTTCTGAGTACGCTACCTGCTCTGATAAGGAAAATACAAATAACCTTTCTAAAGAAGAAACATTACAAAAAACCTGGTTGGGCATTAGACCGAATGAATACATCAGGCGTCCTCTCTACCGAACACACAATTGGAAAGTTATACTCCATCTGTTGCATTAACAAAATCTTTCCTTTCCTGATCACTACTCAAACTCAAAAACATCGTAATATCGTAATATCGTAATATCGTAACATCGTTAAAAAGTATTAATGAGATAACTTGTTAGCAAGAACATTTAATAAAATGATTCCACAACATCGATCGTCAACTGTACATCAAAGATAATTTCTTAAAAGTTTTCACCGCAAGATTTTTTAACTTGAAAAATGGAAAAAAAATAAAATTTGTATAAAATAAAGCGTCCGCCAAATAACTTTTTTTTTGAAAATGGTATAGAAAAAAGTGTAGCTTCAGCAGTGTGGAACGTAGCGCCGCACAGTGAGACAACGCCGGCATTAAATACAAGGAGTAATTGCAGAGTTCTGAAATTTTGCACAGGTTACTTTTGAGACAATTCCAGTTTAAAAAAAATAAAAATTAAGAAAATTCGCCCACTTTTACGCCCACCTCCCATACAATCGAAATTTGTAAAATGCCGTATTGTCCGTAATACTTAAGGGATAACTTTAAATTTTGGTATACTTGAATGTTATATTGTTACAAACATTATCGGAATAAAGTTTTGGACTTTGGCCCACTTTTACCCCCATCCCCCATACAACCTCAACATAAAAAGTGCAATATTTTCTAAAATATTTTAGGTACAATCTTCAAATTTGATATTATTATTATTATTTATATAATTTAAAATGTTTCATGCAAAAATTACAATAACACGCCCACTCTTACACCCACTTCCCATTAAAATGCAATAAAAAAGAACAATTTTTTTCATTCTATCAATAATTTTTTAATATCATCATGGTATTCTAATTTTCTCAATATCTTTATTGCTATCGATCCAAATATCAGAAATTGCACTATAAAAAAATATTGAATTATCCATGACCTTGTAAACTTTTTTTAACACTTTATATAAACTTGTATAAACTTGCACTCTCAAATATGTAGATTGTGAATTAAACATATAATTGCAATTACCGTTTGTTGATCAATAATATTTAAAACAACAACAATGTAATATTTTTTTACAGTTTGTTTTTAAAAAGTTTGTGAGCACAATATAAAATATCAAACAAACAATTAAAAAAAAAATTAAAAATTTGTAAACATGCTATTGCATGCTAACATATGTACATACTTACGTATAGCGACAAAATGTGCACGTTGCGTATTTTTTGTAGTTTTTTGTATGTTTAAAGTACTTTTGCAAACTTTTGCTATATGTCCTCTACTTTAAATGAAAGCTGAGACCTCAATCTTTCATTTGATATAAGTCTGCACCTAGGGCGAGGGGCTGCTCTATATTTCCTAGTCCATTGAAAATGCAAAATGTTAAATTTTTACACCACAATTCTGTTGTAAAGAAATTTTTTTTTGTGTTTCTTTTTTTAAATATATTTTTTTATCTACTCATTCTACAACAACTAAATTAATTAAAAAATACTTTAAGGTTATATTTATTATGTATTTTTTTATTGATAAGCTTTTGAATATTACATATTGAACCAACATATTTCAAGCGCGTTAGCATACCTCAACTTTGACTTGCTCTAGACCAAAAAGTAATGAAGTTATGAATCTCAAATTTCAGGGAATTGTTACTCATATATCTGCTAATATACTGTGAAAATTTCATCCAAATTTGACGACACGCCAAAAACTATTTTTTGCCGCTGTTACTTTAGAGCTGTCTCACTGTGCGCCGTCCTGTTGAAACCAAATGTTGCCAATATCCTCCTCTTCAATTTTTGTGAACAAAAATTCGTTCAACATGGCCAAATAACTATCGCCATTGATTGTAACTGCCACTCCTGGCTCATTTTCAAAGAAAAATGGCCCAATTATGATTCTGGACCAAAATCCGCACCAACCAGTGACTCGTTTTGGGTGTATCGGCTTTTCAATGTATGCGTGCGGGTTTTCTGTGCCCCAAATGCGACAATTTTGCTTATTTACATACCCGCCAAGATCAAAATGAGCTTCATCTGAAAAGATGGTTTTTTTTGGCAAAATCGGCCAAAGGAATGCCGCAATATTTACCAGCGTTGTTTCAGCGTGTACACAACCATATTCGTTCAGCGGAAGGATGAAACTAATTATCTGTCAAATCAGACATGAGCTAAGTGTTACCATTCACGAAATAAGCACTAGTTGAAAAAAAACGTTAGATGTTGGACCCTTTATTATATCGTATCGATAAGTGGATGCATGTCATTTACTTTACAACGATTATTTAATGTAAATGTTGCCCGAGGCTAAGCCGTAGTTGGTTTATCCGTCAGCTCCAATTTTGTCTTTGTTTTTCCAGCATTTCGGCTGATATTGTCCTCTAGGTTTTGAATTGCATTTTTACTGTCTCTGTATACGATAGACTTCACATAAGTATTCCAGCAAAACATAGTCCAGTGAGTTCTAGTGGCGGCCATAAAACTGCTTTCAAATGTGATATTAATAGATTATCTTAAAATGTTCATGGCATAGCGTACCGTGTGGCACGTGACACCGTCTAGTTGAAATTATATGTCCGCCAAGTCCAATTCTATTATTTTAAACAAAAAAAAGAGGGTTTTCCTCACAGCATACTTTGATCCTTTGACTGTATAATTCCCATTTTAATCGTTCTTGAAGAAATATGATCATTATTAACACTGGCCGCTACAACAGAAATTTCTACCTCGATACGCACTTTTCCCATAGAGATTGGTGAATTAATGTCCAATAAAGTGCAACTGGTGTTAACAGCTTGTTCGGTGGGTCCATGGAGGTGACCATAAGAACACATTTTTAGACAACACTTGCAGAGGTTGATAGTGTGTTAGTCTATTCATGGTAAAATGAAAAACCTAACTGAGCATTTTTTTGATTTCCACAAGCCACGAATCTTTATTTTACACTGAAAGAATTTTTTACTGAAAACTAAGTATCAGAAAGATTACCCTTTAAAAGTATTTAAAAAGGACTTACGGATGAGTAAAGTTTCATTTAAAGAATTGTTTCTTGCAGCTCGGTCTTTTTAAAATTTTGTTTGCTCTAGTATAAAAAAAAAAATTCTTTGATAAAATTCCAGATTAATTGCAGCGTCTCGTTTATTTCTTCCACATATTGTAAGTGCATTAAAGCGAAGTCAAAATCATGCAAAAATAAATTTGCGATGGAGCTCTTTACCGAATCTCAATCTGGAAGTTTCCCTGACGTTTACACCGTGTAACAAAATTTAAATTTTTTTTTAAAGCGGAATAGATAGTAGTATATTTGTGGGCTTTCTGGGACACCAAATTCATCCTTATGGAGATTGCATGAGGATGAATTTTTGTTTTAAATTTTCATCCCAATGGTAATTTCCCATAAGGATGAATTTTTGTTAATAATTTAAAATATTCATCCCAATGGTAATTTCCATAAGGCTGATTTTTAATTTTTGGTTGATATGCATATTGTTATTGTTTGTTCGTCTCAAGTTTCAATTAAAATTTTTTTATTGTCTGTGCAATTTACTCATACGGATGATTTTTTTGTTGTTAAAATTTTTTTTAAAATTGTGTTGTTAAATTTTTTTTAAAATTGTAATATGAGAAAATGCAAAGGTAAATTATTATTTGTAAATACATATATAAATACTTACGTATATAAATATGTGCATACAAACTTACATGTTTTAGAAAATGTATGTGCAAAATTGTTTAAATAAGAATGTTAAGAGATGAATTTTCACAGATGAATAATTTAAGAGAAAATAATTTTTATTGAATGTAATTATAGTTTTCCATAAAGATGAATTTTATTTTTTAAAGATGAATAATTTAAGAGAAAATAATTTTTATTGAATGTAATTATAGTTTTCCATAAAGATGAATTTTATTTTTTAAAGATGAATAATTTAAGAGAAAATGATCGTTTGAGTGATTTTTATTAAAATAGTAAAGAGGGATTGAATAAAAAAATATATGGAAATAAACTCAAGTTGCATTAAAATAGATTATAATATATATAAAAGAACGATAATGATAATATTTTTCCTCATTAGTCTAATCAATACTTAAAAGTATGCTTAATAAAATGGTAAGAAATCGCATCATATTTGGAAGTTTTTTCTAATTTTATTTAAAATATTTTAGATGTATGATCAAATAATAAATATTGCCCAAGGTTTAATACCTCAGTATACAAAAATTGATGATATCCCCCTACATCAACCATATAAAGTCCTAAGGTTTGAGTGGAAGGAATCACAATATGGATCAAAAGTCATAGCATATTTGGATAATAATAAATGGTTTTATCTTCCTCAAAGAATTACAAAATTTTTAAATAAAGAAGATCCATACTTATCTGAAATGAATGATAAAGTGTGGACAATTATTTACAAAGGTCGACAATCAGCAAATGGTTTAGCAGTATTTGAATTAAACTACAATTAAGAATTTAAATGTTAAAAACCTCTACCATAAAGTAAATAAATAAAAATACATTTTTTTAATTTAAAAATATTAAATCATTTGTTTTATTTCTTTGTTTCTTAAAAATCTAAACTTAAGGCTAATAAGATTTGGTCGCCATCCTCATCCATATTGGAAAAACGTATAAAATAACATTTTGTACATATATACAATAATTTAAACATAATTTGTGTATCAGTTAATTAATTATTTATTCTACATTTTAAGTAAGCATTATTAATAAACAAAATTTTTCAAAAACATAAAACAAAATCTTCTTTTTTCACGTATGTAGATGTGTATATGAAATACATTTGTTGTTTTGTCGTGTGCTATAGCTGAAATGAAATTTAACGCTTTAATTTTATGATAACAAAGTTTTTACATAAGACATTTGAAGTTTTATTATATTTTTTATTTCTTAAATTGCACTTTTAGTTGAAAAAATAAGCTGAGTATATTTTTAAGTATTCTTGGAAGTTTTCCTGAAAGTTTATTGACTTTAAAATGTATTTTCTTTCAATTGTGTTAGACATAGTCATGATTAATTTAAAAAATTGTAAGTTAACTAAAGAGACAAAATATGAAAGGTTGTTGACATTAGTAAACAAAATATTTACACTTTTGTTAGAATAGGTCAAGATTTTAGAATTTTGTATGAGTGTAAATTTTATGAATATGATAGAATTTTTCGTAACGTATTTAAACAATCAATCATTTTTAAAAAAACTGTGCAAGAAGCGACATGGATTTTCTTAAAAAACCTAAGGAAAACGCTGTAAGCAAAAACAACCAAAACGGAGAAAGGACAATAGAAAAGGAAAGGATACATATAGAGGAAGTGATCATCCTACCGCCAATAGACCTCCAACTATTCCTGGCATTATATGATGGGAATGACAACATTATTTTAAAAGCAGTGAAAAATCTTAAATAACCTTAGTACTATTGTATCATTTTTATATAAGTTAAAATAATTAAAAATTCTTAATATTTGATTAAAAGATACATTTTTACTTCTTAAATAAATAAAAATACAACAGTATAAACCACATAAATTAGATGTTTCACTTTGAATTCGTCTTGTATTGCAGATGAAAGTTTTGGAATTTCTTCTTAAAAATGAAATGAATTGTTTAATAGGTGGTTGGCCAGCAGAGCAGAAGAATTCAGCTGCTTTATTTTTAGGAAAGTAAAATGCAACCCAATGCTGTCCAGGTTTATGTGATGGATCAGTGTTAGCAATATAAAAACATGGTTTTTTAACTGATTTTGTTGGTAATTTATTGCATGCATAAACACCTTTAAATTTACTCTTTGTTGTATTGTTTGAATTCAAAGTATTTTTTATTGTAATTGCATTCATAGCGTTTGAAAAATACTGCGAGACTTATCAATTTCTATTATGCTATCAAATTCACAATACACTAAACAAGTAATCGCTTCAGTAATTGGTTTTCCAAAACGTCCTTCAATGCGAATTGTCCCTTGATTTATTAAATTTCCACAGTTAGAGTTGTTATTATGATCAGGTGTTAAATCAAAAGCGAGCATAAAATATCCGTTATCAAAAAGTTCTTTCGTTATTTGATGACCTTTATCAAAATGATGAATTCCAGTTCCTTTAAATAGTGTTTGATAACCACGAGTGCTTATAATTGTGCCATTATTATAGTTAAATTCAATTGGTTGTGCGGGAAATTGCACTCCATTAACAACCAAATTGAATCTTTGTAGGTTAAAATGTTGAAAGTTAAATGGATTTTCTTTTCTATCTCCTGTATAAGCTTTATTAGATACCATACCAAAAATTACAAAATTAGGTAGCTGTCCAAGTATAACATTATCTAAAGATAACGAGTGGTTTCCAGGATGTATAGTAAATGTTTTTATTTCCACTCTCTTATATGGATATATTGCATTTTTTGATTGCAACACGTTGTGATGTGCCATTAAAATATTATTATTGATAGCAAGATGATTTATGTATAAATTAGTTTCGTGTATTTTTAAATTACATTCATTTTTATCTCCACCATCTAAAATATAGAATTCGGGTTTCTCCAAATTTAGCGTTACCTTAATATCAACATTATTTAGCAAGTATTTTTGTTGATTAAACACATCTACATGAAGTTTTCCAAAAAGCTCTACTTTTTTCCAATTTTAAATAATTTTCTTCTTTTATCTAATCCGGGGTTTTCTTTCTCAATTAATGAATTAATTTTATTTGTATCAACTGCCCAACCACAAGATTCAAGATGTGTTGATGTTGCATCGTTTCCATAATTTAACAATGTTTCCATATATGCTCTATAGTGATAGTTATTGTCTGGTTGGGATACATTTTTATTATTTAGATGAACTATACAGTTTCTAAATAATGAGTGTAAAAGGTTATTAACAACACTTCCGCTTCCTTTAAATTCAACGACTAGTCTAAGATAAATACTATTGAGATCTCTATAAGTTTCTCCATTTCCTAATGATACAAACTCAATAGTACTAGAATTATCCAAAGAAGCTATTGGGTTGTAGGATATTTCTTCAGTTTTAATGACACTGGTTTGAATTGGAGGAGCTTCAAATAAATCTAATTCACTTTTCATACATTCTATAAATCCAGACATTTCAAATTTCCAAAAATATCTTTAAAGTTCTTTCCTCTGCAACGTTTTAATTTATTCTGCGGTCTCTGTTTTAAACGTTTTAGTTTTATACGCTTCCCTTTGCCTCTTTGCATTGTTTTAATCTTGTCGATAGCAGCCTCTGTAATGTCATTCATGACTTTTCTTCCTTGATTTAATAAAATTTGTTTTACTGGTTTTGTTCCAATTTCCTCCAACATTTCTTTTCCAATATCTAATGATTTATTTTTTAAAATATGCAAACCTGTTTTCAATAAAGGTTTTAGATGGGAGAATAAAGCTGAAAAAAGTGATCCAATACCACGTCCATACTGTATAATTCTTGGTGTATGATATATTTCACCAATATTTTGTAAGTTATTTCCAGACTGATTATTATAGTAATTTGTATACATCACATCCATGGTTGTAATAAAAATGATTTATCTTTCTATTACATAATCATTATATACGTTTCTTTTTAAAGTGTAAAGTGCAATAAACTGGAATATATTCTAACAAGTCCATTACTTTCCCTTCATCATTTCGAATCATTATTGAAATATCATTAATATTAAAAGTTTCGATAGGAAAATATTCAATACGGCTAAAATGAATATAATTTTTTAATGCCGATATTGAAAATATTTTTAAACATTTCGTTTTTTTACTTCCTACGTATCGAGGTTTAATTATATCAGTGTAAATAAATACGATTTCATCTATTCCAGTGGATTCATTTTTATTAATAAAGTTGTTTATATTGGTAGGCAAATCATTTAAAGATTTATCCAAAATATATTTTTTTGACGATAAAATAGAATCTTTTCTATTAGCTTCAAACTCTTGATCAATAGTTTGAGCATTTTGTTCAATATTTGAGCTACCTTTATTTTCGTTTCTTTTTATATTTGAATTTCTTTTATTGTCACCTTTCTTTTCTTTGAATGGTGTTATAGTTTTTAGAATATTATCATCCACATTATTTAAACGGTTTGAAATTTTATCACCATTCTCTAAATTTGTTTTTATTTGCTCGTTTGTTTTATTCATAAGTTCTTTAAATTTCAATTTAATACTTTCATGATTAATATTAACATCCGGATTTGGTGTTTTTAATATTTCATAATCTAAAGGTTGGTTTAACACATTTCGTTTTTTACGTTTTATAACATTTTCATTATCTTCTTTTTTTGTTTTATTCATTAATGAAAAAGAAATATCTGATAATCCAACTACCCATTTATCGTTTAGGTATAAAGATTGCTTTAGCAAATTTGTAAAAGTGCTTGAAGAGTTTTTATAAGTATCTGTTGAATCATTACTTAATAAAGTAACATAAAGATCACTTTCTTCCATACTTGAAGCCATCTTCAAAAGAAATAATTGAAGTTAGTCGTTGTTTGCTATACATATATGATTAAAATTGGGTTATTCGCCTATGTCGGTTTGATGAATCCATGAATTATGTTCCTTTCCGAAACCTAGCCATTTTACAAACAGCTTTTTTCCACGACGTTTCAACACTTTTTCTACTAAATAAACGTTGGGAACTTTAGTTTTTAATAATTCTTCTTCATAAAATCCACCTTTTATTATATTTCCCTTAAGATCTTTAAGTTGATATGTTATTGGATTTGTTACAAAACTTTTATTTATTTGAAAAACTTCTGAAGACCAATTTGGTGTATATCCTTTCTCAAAAACATTTTTATATTTGCTTATGCGAACAAAATCATTTGTCTTATATTTTCCTCTTTTAAATATTTTTAAGTTATTGTATATAGTTCTAAGAAGCCTTTTTTCATTTTTCTTGTTAACAGAGTTGGGTCTCATTTTAATAGTACGGTGATAAGATGAATTATACTCTTGCAATAATTTATCTAATATATTTATCCACTTATAATTTCCTTGCATACTGAATTGTTTCCACATTTTAGTTTTTAAAGTTCTGTTAAAACGCTCAACTACAGATGCCTTCATATTTGAAAAAGTGTGATAATGATTAATATTAAGTTTTTTCATTAGACTTTTAAAGTCTTTATTATAAAATTCTTTTCCTTGATCAGAATGAAGATTTTTGGGAGATTTTTGTTCGTTCAACTTTATAATATTTTTAAATGCTTTTGAAATCTCTGTTCATGTTTTAGATTTCAGTGGTGCAGCATGCGCATACTTTGAGAATACATCTATTACAGTAAGCATATACTTGAAACCTTTATTAAATTTTGAATATGGAATCATCTCCACTAAATCTATTTGCCATGTATCTAGAATACCCTTCTGAATAAATCGTCGACGTTTAAAGTTTTTTCTTGCTTGACGATGAAGTTCATAAACAAGAGTTTGTTTACTCATATTTATGGAAGGAATGTAAAGCTTCGATTCATTTACGTGTTGTGTATGAATGTGTAAACATGTTTCAACAGTTTATATATCCATTTACAATGATGGTGTGTGGTCCCTCAGGTTGTGGGAAATCTACATTTATTAAAAATTTGATTGAAAATCAACACTTAATATCTAAAGGCATTGATCGAATTGTATGGTGTTTTTCTGAAAAAAATTCACTACCATTAATAAAAAATGTTCAGTTTATTAAAGGAATTCCAGAAACTTTTAGTACTAATGATAAAGAATCACCTTTAATAATATTGGATGATTTAATGCTTGAATCGTCAAATAAAAAAGTTTGTGAACTCTTCACTAAGGGGTCACATCATAGAATTTAGCTGTAATTTTAGTAACACAAAACATTTTCCATAAAGGCGCTTATTCAAGAGATATTTCTTTAAACTCTAAATATGTAGTAATGTTTAAGAATCCAAGGGATAAGTTACAATTTCATCATTTGGCTCGTCAAGTATATCCCGAAAATTCAAAAGCTTTGGTTGATGTATATAATAAATGCACTCAACATGCTCATGGTTATTTATTAATTGATCTTACACAACAAATACACAACGCATTAAGATTCAGATCTGATATATTCAATAATACTCACTATTCAATATTTGCAAATATAAACAATGACTTCCAATCTAAAATTGTTGAGGGAGAACAAACATATTCTTTATGTTCTTAAAAAAGCGAAGCCCAAACTACGTAATGCAATTTTAAAATATGTTGATGATGTTGCTATTAAAGCTATACATGAAATACTTTTCAATGTTATTAAAAAAAATCATAAAATAAACAAAACAGTTTTTGAAAAATTAAAACCATATAAAAATGCGATTAGAAAAGTTTGTTCACCACAAACCTCTAAGAAACAAAAGAGGAAACATCTTATTCAAAAGGGAGGATTCTTACCAATTATTATTTCTTCAGTATTAAGTGGAGTTATTGGAAAAATTTTGGAAAATGTCAAATAATTTATCTAAACTAATAGTTATACAGCCATCAGTTTATGAGAAGTTTATAAACAAAAATTCTGATTCCACCTTTTTGCATCGAAAGCTTTTACCACTATATGCTTCACACACGTTAAAAGATATTAACAAATGGTATTATATTAAGCAAGAATTAGCGAAATATTTAATTGAAAAACAAAAATCATCAAATCAGATCATAAGTTCTAAATATAACAATTTACGTGATAATGAAACTCAGACAAGAAAAACATACAAAAAGCATATTGAAACTCAAACAATGCAATCAAAGCAAAGTAGTGTTGGAACACAATGTAATATAAACTTGCCAGAGGATATTTATACTTACGATCACGATGATCAAATTGATATAGATACAACAGTACAAAAAATAAATCCTTGTTCTGCATCTTCAGTAGCCAAACGACTAAAAAATTTTTCAAATAGTGGAACACCAAAAATTAGAATATTATCAAAGGAAGAAAATCATACAAAATTGAAGCAATCAACTTTACCGTATCAGTATTCCCCACGAGTAACTAGAAATCGTAAAAAGTTAGATTATGAAACTGAAAATGTACAATGGCAAAATATTTAGAAAATAAAACACATTTAATAATTGAAAATATAAAGTTTGTTTATTATTGATAAAAAAAAAATAATTTCTTAAAATAAATAATTGCAATAGTTATAGTTTGTTTACATAAAAGTTTAATGTATTTAGAATTAATATACAACAATTATTATGGAATTTTGTATATTTTAATATTCTATTTCCATTAGAAATTTATCTAAACTATCATCAGATTTGCCTACCAATATAAACAACTTTATTAATAAAAATGAATCCACTGGAATAGATGAAATCGTATTTATTTACACTGATATAATTAAACCTCGATACGTAGGAAGTAAAAAAACGAAATGTTTAAAAATATTTTCAATATCGGCATTAAAAAATTATATTCATTTTAGCCGTATTGAATATTTTCCTATCGAAACTTTTAATATTAATGATATTTCAATAATGATTCGAAATGATGAAGGGAAAGTAATGGACTTGTTAGAATATATTCCAGTTTATTGCACTTTACACTTTAAAAAGAAACGTATACAATGATTATGTAATAGAAAGATAAATCATTTTTATTACAACCATGGATGTGATGTATACAAATTACTATAATAATCAGTCTGGAAATAACTTACAAAATATTGGTGAAATATATCATACACCAAGAATTATACAGTATGGACGTGGTATTGGATCACTTTTTTCAGCTTTATTCTCCCATCTAAAACCTTTATTGAAAACAGGTTTGCATATTTTAAAAAATAAATCATTAGATATTGGAAAAGAAATGTTGGAGGAAATTGGAACAAAACCAGTAAAACAAATTTTATTAAATCAAGGAAGAAAAGTCATGAATGACATTACAGAGGCTGCTATCGACAAGATTAAAACAATGCAAAGAGGCAAAGGGAAGCGTATAAAACTAAAACGTTTAAAACAGAGACCGCAGAATAAATTAAAACGTTGCAGAGGAAAGAACTTTAAAGATATTTTTGGAAATTTGAAATGTCTGGATTTATAGAATGTATGAAAAGTGAATTAGATTTATTTGAAGCTCCTCCAATTCAAACCAGTGTCATTAAAACTGAAGAAATATCCTACAACCCAATAGCTTCTTTGGATAATTCTAGTACTATTGAGTTTGTATCATTAGGAAATGGAGAAACTTATAGAGATCTCAATAGTATTTATCTTAGACTAGTCGTTGAATTTAAAGGAAGCGGAAGTGTTGTTAATAACCTTTTACACTCATTATTTAGAAACTGTATAGTTCATCTAAATAATAAAAATGTATCCCAACCAGACAATAACTATCACTATAGAGCATATATGGAAACATTGTTAAATTATGGAAACGATGCAACATCAACACATCTTGAATCTTGTGGTTGGGCAGTTGATACAAATAAAATTAATTCATTAATTGAGAAAGAAAACCCCGGATTAGATAAAAGAAGAAAATTATTTAAAATTGGAAAAAAAGTAGAGCTTTTTGGAAAACTTCATGTAGATGTGTTTAATCAACAAAAATACTTGCTAAATAATGTTGATATTAAGGTAACGCTAAATTTGGAGAAACCCGAATTCTATGTTTTAGAAGGTGGAGATAAAAATGAATGTAATTTAAAAATACACGAAGCTAATTTATACATAAATCATCTTGCTATCAATAATAATATTTTAATGGCACATCACAACGTGTTGCAATCAAAAAATGCAATATATCCATATAAGAGAGTGGAAATAAAAACATTTACTATACATCCTGGAAACCACTCGTTATCTTTAGATAATGTTATACTTGGACAGCTACCTAATTTTGTAATTTTTGGTATGGTATCTAATAAAGCTTATACAGGAGATAGAAAAGAAAATCCATTTAACTTTCAACATTTTAACCTACAAAGATTCAATTTGGTTGTTAATGGAGTGCAATTTCCCGCACAACCAATTGAATTTAACTATAATAATGGCACAATTATAAGCACTCGTGGTTATCAAACACTATTTAAAGGAACTGGAATTCATCATTTTGATAAAGGTCATCAAATAACGAAAGAACTTTTTGATAACGGATATTTTATGCTCGCTTTTGATTTAACACCTGATCATAATAACAACTCTAACTGTGGAAATTTAATAAATCAAGGGACAATTCGCATTGAAGGACGTTTTGGAAAACCAATTACTGAAGCGATTACTTGTTTAGTGTATTGTGAATTTGATAGCATAATAGAAATTGATAAGTCTCGCAGTATTTTTCAAACGCTATGAATGCAATTACAATAAAAAATACTTTGAATTCAAACAATACAACAAAGAGTAAATTTAAAGGTGTTTATGCATGCAATAAATTACCAACAAAATCAGTTAAAAAACCATGTTTTTATATTGCTAACACTGATCCATCACATAAACCTGGACAGCATTGGGTTGCATTTTACTTTCCTAAAAATAAAGCAGCTGAATTCTTCTGCTCTGCTGGCCAACCACCTATTAAACAATTCATTTCATTTTTAAGAAGAAATTCCAAAACTTTCATCTGCAATACAAGACGAATTCAAAGTGAAACATCTAATTTATGTGGTTTATACTGTTGTATTTTTATTTATTTAAGAAGTAAAAATGTATCTTTTAATCAAATATTAAGAATTTTTAATTATTTTAACTTATATAAAAATGATACAATAGTACTAAGGTTATTTAAGATTTTTCACTGCTTTTAAAATAATGTTGTCATTCCCATCATATAATGCCAGGAATAGTTGGAGGTCTATTGGCGGTAGGATGATCACTTCCTCTATATGTATCCTTTCCTTTTCTATTGTCCTTTCTCCGTTTTGGTTGTTTTTGCTTACAGCGTTTTCCTTAGGTTTTTTAAGAAAATCCATGTCGCTTCTTGCACAGTTTTTTTAAAAATGATTGATTGTTTAAATACGTTACGAAAAATTCTATCATATTCATAAAATTTACACTCATACAAAATTCTAAAATCTTGACCTATTCTAACAAAAGTGTAAATATTTTGTTTACTAATGTCAACAACCTTTCATATTTTGTCTCTTTAGTTAACTTACAATTTTTTAAATTAATCATGACTATGTCTAACACAATTGAAAGAAAATACATTTTAAAGTCAATAAACTTTCAGGAAAACTTCCAAGAATACTTAAAAATATACTCAGCTTATTTTTTCAACTAAAAGTGCAATTTAAGAAATAAAAAATATAATAAAACTTCAAATGTCTTATGTAAAAACTTTGTTATCATAAAATTAAAGCGTTAAATTTCATTTCAGCTATAGCACACGACAAAACAACAAATGTATTTCATATACACATCTACATACGTGAAAAAAGAAGATTTTGTTTTATATTTTTGAAAAATTTTGTTTATTAATAATGCTTACTTAAAATGTAGAATAAATAATTAATTAACTGATACACAAATTATGTTTAAATTATTGTATATATGTACAAAATGTTATTTTATACGTTTTTCCAATATGGATGAGGATGGCGACCAAATCTTATTAGCCTTAAGTTTAGATTTTTAAGAAACAAAGAAATAAAACAAATGATTTAATATTTTTAAATTAAAAAAATGTATTTTTATTTATTTACTTTATGGTAGAGGTTTTTAACATTTAAATTCTTAATTGTAGTTTAATTCAAATACTGCTAAACCATTTGCTGATTGTCGACCTTTGTAAATAATTGTCCACACTTTATCATTCATTTCAGATAAGTATGGATCTTCTTTATTTAAAAATTTTGTAATTCTTTGAGGAAGATAAAACCATTTATTACACTAGGTCACAAATAACAAACTTTTGTCTGTTATTTGTTTCTAGCATACTTTTTCTCATGGATTTGGACCTACTGAACACGAAAATGAATTTTAAAAATTTTTCTGTCGATTGGTTTGCGAGATACAAATTTTTTAATTTTTTTTTTTAATTTTTGGAGGTACACTTACTATTTTGAGCATATCTTTAGTCTTCTTTGACCTATTTTATCCTACTACTACTCAAATTAAAGACATTTGAGCCGTCTACAACTTATTCTCAAAAAATTTTCAAATCGGGTTAGTAGTTTTGATGTTGGCGGCTTAAAAAGGTTAAAAAACTGGGTTTTTTTAGTAAAAATGTGGCTGAAAAATTCATATAAAAATTCATATAAAATATAAAACGCGATGTAAACAGCGATTTTAATTTTTTTACGTATAGCTGACACTTTTCCAAAGAAAATAAGCCCTTACTTAACAAAATCTGATGACAAATGGCCGACTTATTATTTTTTTGGTAAACGACCGAAATTCCGCTATTTCACGATTTTTTGATTTTCATTATTTGCACAGCTTACCTACCCAACGCAAACGAATAAATACATTTGAACTTAATTTAAAATAAACAAATTAGTCTTCGTATATTATTTTTTAATTTATTTACAGCACTACATGCTCATACATATTTAAACATAAGGAGACACGGTTATCAATTGCATTTCAAAACTGTCTGTGAAAGTGTAAAGAAGTTAATATTTAGAAAACGCAAGGAAGACAATGAGTAAAAGACTACGTGTGTTCGAGTGTTTGAACGATCCAGACAATTTCTGCAATGTTTGTGGCCAGTTTATAAAAAAAAATCACGCACACAAGTTTACTCCAGCAGTACAATTGCACTATTTGAATTATTTTGGTATTTCACCAAATATCACAGAACCATGGACACCTAAGTCGCTGTGTGATCTTTGCTATATAATCTTAACCAACTGGGCAGCTGGCGGAAGGTAAGAATTTTTATTTAAACACATTATACATAGCGAATATAGTAATTTATTTTAATTTTAGCCGCCATATGAAATTCGATACACCAATGATGTGGAAAAAGCCGCTATGCCATTCCACAGACTGTTATTTTTGCCTCACCACAAACAGTGGGGTAGGAAGATTTTTTAAATGGAACTACGCTCAAGTGGGATCGTTTGCGCTTCCAGTACCACATTCGCATGATGTGCCATATCCAGTGTGCCCTGGTGCATCTCTTCAAAAAGCAGAATCGTCAGAAGAAGAGTCCGAGTCAAATGCAAGCGAATTTGAGCCGGGTGCAAAGCGAAAATTACTGTCACAGGCCGAACTAAACGATTGGGTGCGCGATTTTGGTCTCACTAAGGAGAAAGCCGAACTTTTTGCGTCTCGGATGATACAGTGTGGATTTGCGGCTTCAGAAGTGAAAGTAACAGCGTACAGAAACCGTCACAAGGAGTATGCAAAATTTTATACAAAGAAAGACCAAATATGTTTTTGCAGCGACATTTCAGGCTTGTTCCAAGAGCTTCACCAAATTCACAACCCCAACGAATGGAGGTTGTTTATTGACAGCAACAAAGAGAGCTTGAAGGCAGTTCTCTTACATAATGGGAATGAAAAGCCATCTGTTCCTATTGCTCATGCGGTTCATTCAAAGGAGAACTATGAAACTATGGACATTTTGCTGAAATGCATAGAGTATAGGAAATACAATTGGAAAATATGCGCCGACCTTAAAGTTGTGGCCATTCTGTGTGGACTCCAAGGAGGCTATACGCGACATTGCTGTTTTCTGTGCCTTTGGAATAGCCGCGCTGATGATCAGCATTATATAAAAAAAAAATGGCCGGTACGAACGAAACCTGTAGTTGGAGAAGCGAATGTTCAGCGCAAACCACTAATAGAGAACCGTGAAAATATAATACTTCCGCCGCTGCACATAAAATTGGGTTTGATTAAAAATTTTGCCAAAAAATTAGACAAAGAAGGTGAAGCTTTTGCCTATTTACGGTCAATTTTCCCTTACCTTTCGCTGGCAAAAATTAAAGAAGGAGTCTTCGCAGGACCCGAGATAAAAAAAATTTTGAAAGATGAAAAATTCCCAAAGCTGTTATCACCCATCGAAGCGGCAGCATGGAATTCCTTCAGGCTTGTTGTGGAAAACTTTTTAGGAAACAACAAAAGCCCGAATTATAAGGACATAGTTGAGGATCTGGTAAAGAACTATGAAGCCATGGGAGTGCACATGTCACTTAAAATACACTTTCTGCATTCTCATTTGGATTTTTTCCCTGAGAATTTAGGATACGTGAGCGACGAACACGGCGAGCGCTTTCATCAGGAATTGAAGGCTATGGAACGACGCTATCAGGGCATCTATGACACGGCTATGATGGGTGACTATATTTGGACCCTAATACGTGAGACCGATTGCAGCGAATACAAAAAACAAAGAAGAAGTCAGCAGTTTTTCCACATGGCATAAAATGTACACTTATATCTTTGTTTTTACTCATTTTTTTGTGCGTTGATTTGCTTAATTTAATTAGTTAGTTTAATTTCGTTAGTTTAGCTAATTGTGCGATACATTGAGCATGTAGTGCTGTAAATAAATTAAAAAATAATATACGAAGACTAATTTGTTTATTTTAAATTAAGTTCAAATGTATTTATTCGTTTGCGTTGGGTAGGTAAGCTGTGCAAATAATGAAAATCAAAAAATCGTGAAATAGCGGAATTTCGGTCGTTTACCAAAAAAATAATAAGTCGGCCACTTGTCATCAGATTTTGTTAGGTAAGGGCTTATTTTCTTTGGAAAAGTGTCAGCTATACGTAAAAAAATTAAAATCGCTGTTAACATCGCGTTTTATATTTTATATGAATTTTTATATGAATTTTTCAGCCACATTTTTACTAAAAAAACCCAGTTTTTTAACCTTTTTAAGCCGCCAACATCAAAACTACTAACCCGATTTGAAAATTTTCTGAGAATAAGTTGTAGACGGCTCAATTGTCTTTAATTTGAGTAGTAGTAGGATAAAATAGGTCAAAGAAGACTAAAGATATGCTCAAAATAGTAAGTGTACATCCAAAAATTAAAAAAAAAAAATTAAAAAATTTGTATCTCGCAAACCAATCGACAGAAAAATTTTTAAAATTCATTTTCGTGTTCAGTAGGTCCAAATCCATGAGAAAAAGTATGCTAGAACCAAATAACAAAATGGCTGTTGCCTAGTGTTATTATCCAAATATGCTATGACTTTTGATCCATATTGTGATTCCTTCCACTCAAACCTTAGGACTTTATATGGTTGATGTAGGGGGATATCATCAATTTTTGTATACTGAGGTATTAAACCTTGGGCAATATTTATTATTTGATCATACATCTAAAATATTTTAAATAAAATTAGAAAAAACTTCCAAATATGATGCGATTTCTTACCATTTTATTAAGCATACTTTTAAGTATTGATTAGACTAATGAGGAAAAATATTATCATTATCGTTCTTTTATATATATTATAATCTATTTTAATGCAACTTGAGTTTATTTCCATATATTTTTTTATTCAATCCCTCTTTACTATTTTAATAAAAATCACTCAAACGATCATTTTCTCTTTAATTATTCATCTTTAAAAAATAAAATTCATCTTTATGGAAAACTATAATTACATTCAATAAAAATTATTTTCTCTTAAATTATTCATCTGTGAAAATTCATCTCTTAACATTCTTATTTAAACAATTTTGCACATACATTTTCTAAAACATGTAAGTTTGTATGCACATATTTATATACGTAAGTATTTATATATGTATTTACAAATAATAATTTACCTTTGCATTTTCTCATATTACAATTTTAAAAAAAATTTAACAACACAATTTTAAAAAAAATTTTAACAACAAAAAAATCATCCGTATGAGTAAATTGCACAGACAATAAAAAAATTTTAATTGAAACTTGAGACGAACAAACAATAACAATATGCATATCAACCAAAAATTAAAAATCAGCCTTATGGAAATTACCATTGGGATGAATATTTTAAATTATTAACAAAAATTCATCCTTATGGGAAATTACCATTGGGATGAAAATTTAAAACAAAAATTCATCCTCATGCAATCTCCATAAGGATGAATTTGGTGTCCCAGAAAGCCCACAAATATACTACTATAGATGAAAATTCGATGTGGTCCTTAATATTCAAACCATAATTCTGTGGCTTGGAGCTTAAAGGGCTAATGTCAAAATATTTACTTTTGAGAAAATTGGAATTGAACTTTAACTTTTATAGATGCTTTCATAGCGACATTGGCCAGCATTTTATTTATGAAGCTGTTCTGGGTTATGTATGACTTTCGCTGTTTTACCATAATGAAAGAGAGCAAGAAAACAAATCTAATGCAATGATTAACTCAAAAGAGCAAAAAAGTGACATTGGCCCTTTTAGCTCCAAGCCAAATAATTAAAGTTCAACTGCTGACTCAGTTTTTTATTTTCAGATCTTTATTATGACTCTTTTTAGACAAGATATTTAAAATATTTTTAACATAAATATGTAATATTTTAAATCAATATGGGTTACATGTTAAAGTGAGTAATCAGCAGAGTGAAAGAAAATCTGCAACTGGAAAAAAATGTCATTAGAAAATTGTATCCTTCTATATCCCTTAACAATTTTATTTCTTTAGAGTAGTTAATGATATATGCCTATTTGTTTTTCAAACTTATCAAAATATTAAGGATAAGGAAGCATAAATTTTTCGAAGGATATTGCTTGTAATTTTTTTGTTCTAACAAATTTAAAAAAAATTTGTTTATTCAATGGATTATTCTCTTTCATACAATATTGAATACAAATAACACATATTTGTGTTAAACTAATTTTTTATATTTTGTAGCCTTCGAAAATTATAAGTCCTAAAAATAGTACAAAAGTTCTCAACTATCTGAAAAGTATCTGTAAGAATTAAGTACGCAGTTATACTTCATTAATCCTGTAGGTTAAAGACCACGCCTAATTTTTATGTTCACTAAGTAGTTACTGTCATCACTTGTACCAACCAATAGTACCGAATGTAGCCGCTCAATTTTTTTTATTAATCTTTTCTATAATTTGTATAAAATCAGTCGGTTACAGGAGTCATTTTTCTTTCATTTGTAACAATATCCACTCTTTTGGTATTGAAAAAGTATTGTGCATGCACTCATGTACGAAAATATATTATTTTTTTTTTAATTGTAGTAAATGTTTTACTTGTAGTAAAAGTTAATTTATTTTCTGTTTATTGAAATATGATTGCATATTGGTTATGTACAGTTGGCGATAAAAAATCTTTTTTTTTTCGCCGGATTAATTAGCATTCAAAGGCTTTGCAAATAGACTAGAAGAAACACGTATTCAGTTACATTACGCACTGAACATTTAAATTGTAATAAACCCTTTGCTTTCGAAAGCACAAATTTGTGTTATTATTTTAGAATTTAATTATAATTATAATTTAAAAGTATATTGTAGTCAAGTATTTTTAAAATGCTTTTTGGAATCTCCATTTTAAAAGCACAGAGAACTCTAACATTCAAATAAAATTACACAAGTTCAGGTATGACGGATCTTGGTTGATGGTTTAGAAATTGCAATTTTAAATCAAGTCGTTTTTTTGCAACTCGCTGTGTTATTTAAAATATTTTCACAAAACTTTGAATTTAACATTTTTATACCCTTCACACAGTGAAAAAGGGTATATATAGGTTTGTCATTCCGTGTGAAATTTCTACAATTTTGATTTCCGACCCCATAAAGTATATATTTTCTGAAAGCTTATGAATAGGGGAGTCGATTAAGCCCTGTCAGTCTGTCCGTCTGTCCGTCTGACCGTCTGTCCGTGTGTATGTTGAAATCAACTTTTTGAAGCCCCCCGACATAGGTTGGACCCGGGTAAGGTATTAAAATATCAGAAATATTCGGGAGTAGATCGGTATTGAAAATCAGAAACATCGGTACATAAACAACTGAGATATGAGCAAAAACCCACGACCACCTCGATTTTTTTTTCACAAAAACAACATTACAATAACAACATACATACATACAAACGTGTATACTGGTTAGAGAAAACGTGGCATCGAATCCCAGCTGAGCCAAAAAAATTTTTTTTTAATTTTTTTTAAATTTTTTTTTTAATTTTTTTTTTATATTTTTTTTTTATTTTTTATTTTTTATTTAATATATTATTTATATTTTTATTATTATTTTTTTTTTTAAATTTTTTTTTTTAAAATTTTTTTTTATTTTTTTTTTTGTTTTATATATATTATATATATATTAATTTTTTTTTTAATTTTTTTTTAATTTTTTTTTTTTAATTTTTTTTTAAATTTTTTTTTAATTTTTTTTTTTTATTTTTTTTTTTTGTTTTTTTAATATACATACGTCAATTTATAATTTTACAATGGGATGTTTTTATATATGTATGTTTTTATATGTATGTACGTATTTCATATGGGATGAATGGTGACACAAACTACTGTTATTGCATGACTACACGTTGTGAAGGGTATATAAGATTCGGCACGGCCGAATATAGCGCTCTTACTTGTTTTACTTGGTTTTCCATTTCTTTGGTCGGTCTGTATTTCATATATTAAATATTATAAAATGCATTTTTATCCTGCACCAATACACATACAAAAGCGCATACAAATGGTAATTGCACAGGCCGAATTATTTATTTTTTATTAAAATTTTATTCTTTTTTTTTTCTTTTTCACAAATAACGTCAAATGGAGTATTAAGTTGAGGTATTTTGTACAGGATTTATGTAACAGTTTTTTATGTTTTTTCTCTCTCGCAATTTTCACATCTTTTACTATTTCTCAGAGCTAGAGGCGAAAAGTATCGAAAATTGCAATTGTAAGTTAAATACAATTTTAAGGTTTTCTTTTCATTTCTTTCATTTTATTATATGAATATCTTTTGACTTTTTTGTTTAAACAAAATATTCAATACAACTATGTATATAAAATATGTACGCATGTATGTTTATGTATGCACACGAATACATACACACACCTATTAGTACTTATACGGGTATGGACAAAAGGAGGGTGGAATGGTGATTTGAAACAATTAATATTAAATAAAGTTTAAGTTTTTTCATAATTTTTGAATAAAGAGAATTTTGTTTTTTATATTTGAAAAAAAAAATCTCTGTCTTTATAATTTTTTTTATACAAATTTTCTATTTTAAAAATTTTGGGAAATTTTTTTTGAACGACCTTTCTCTATAGGGGCATGGATGGTATGCGTATCAGTATTCATATCGATTACAATAAGCATTTACTATAAGAAAAGTGTATAGTATCCTGCAGTTTTTATACCAGAGATGTAAGTCTCTTTCTTAAAAGGATGTCTCGAAATAACTAACTTTACCTTATGTTTACAAATATATAACAAACAATACAGGGTTGGTGAATTTCACTCAACCTACACAGAAATAAATTATTAAAAACAAACACTTGTCTTAAATTGATTTCATTTTCTATAAATATTTTTGTTGTTGTAAAAATTGTTGTTGTAAAAATTATATGCATCGCGGCAACAAACACAAAAATTAAGAAACAAATGCATTTTGTTTTTGTATATAAGTATGCCAGCATATGTTACACAATTCTTTATTTTCTTCTTTAATTTTAATAATTTTGAAAGAACTTTAGAGCGAAAACTTTTTATTCATGGTTTTGTATTTTTTAAAACGTTTTTAACCAACTGAAACTGCGAATTATTTATTTTATCAAAAACAGACAGACTTTTAAAAAAGTTTGGTAACGCTTATAAATTGTACATTAAAAAATAGTCAGTTGATTGGATACTAGCACCATATGGATTTGCTATGTTAATATCGTTTTAAATGAAATTATTTTGACAAAAACATCTGATTTTTACCCACGTTTTTATACCCGGAGTCGATTAAGCATTGTCAGTATGTCAGTATGTCCGTCTGTCTGTGTGTATGTTGTGTCACTTTTGAAGCCCCCCAAATTCTCCTTGACCTGAGTAAGGTATCAAAATATCGGAAATATTCGGGAGCAGATTAAAAATCAGCAAAATCGATCTATAAGCAATTGAGATATGATAAAAAAAACAAAGGCCACCTCTTTTTTTTCAAAACAACAACATACAACAAATACATACAAACGTGGTATACTGGTCAGAGTGAACGTGGGTGGCATCGAATCCCATCTGAGTCAAAAAAAAAAAAAATATTTTTTTATATATATTTTTATTTTGTATTTATTTTTTTTTTTAAACATACATACATACGTAAACTCAATTAATAATTTCACAATGGGATGTTTTTATATATGTATGTATGTACGTATTTCATATGAGATGATATGATGGCGGTATTTCGTTTCATAAATTCGTACATATTTTTAATTATATCAGAATTATTCGTATTTGATAATTATTAAATTTTTTTTTGGTGTAATAAGGTTTGGTTTTTGAATTTTATATTTTTTTTTAGTTAGCATTGAATTAATAGGTTTTCTATTGTCTAAAATTTCTGAAAATTTTTATTATTATTAGTAAAATATTTTGTATGAGTGGTGCGACATAAAGCTAAGGAAAAATTTGTTTTTACAAAATCGGAATCTATTTATGATTAACGTGGGAATATTGAAATTTTAATCAAGATAACGGAAAATTTTGTTTTTTTGTGGTAAGCACTGTGAAATTATTGTACATTAAATTTGAAAAATTTATCTTTGGAATACATTTTGGTTTCTTTTTTTTAAATACAGGCCTAAGTTCCAAATGCTACCAACAAATAACATAAGTAACTGGAAGTTAGATATTCGTGGGAAAACCCGATCGAGTAATCCTATTTTGGCTTATGATTTTATTTTGCGGTATCTGTAACCAAAAATTGACATTCTCCCCAGTGAATACTAGAGAAAACCACTTACCTGTAGGTAACCTTTAGGTAAACTTAAAAATTAAATTGGAAAATTTTTTGTTATATCAGCAAGCTAACCAGACGTACATTCTCTTAACATTTTGTTTTAATATGATTCAAAACTCTGATCATTGATAAAAATTCTAAGACGCGATTCTTGTGTAAATTTTTTAATATTGTTTGTTTACTTTTGTTCATAATTTCTTTATGTTTACTTAATTTAATTTGTCTGTAAAAAAACACCCTACACAAAATCTTACATTAATTAGAATAACACATACATATTTACACACATTCAGTAGTTTAAAAACAACAAATTTTAAGTAAATAACGATAATACTAATGATCAAATTAATTTAAAAAAATATATGATAAAAGAAATATAAGCAAAAACACCCTACAGCTTGTCTACAGTCAACTGGCGCCGGCGGACTTCGATGGACATTAAGTTTATGTAAGTTGTATTGATTTGATTATACACAATAATTTGTTGTTTTAACGTAACATGAGTATTTAACGCCCTACTGTTAAATTATGTAATGTTTTTTTATTATCAATATCCATACATTTTTGTTTTCTAGAGTATATATTAATGTTACATTTTCTATTATTATCTTTCACAAATTAGATACCTAAACTCAAAAAGAAAAAAATAAATTGTTGTCATTTTTGATTAACGTAAAAATTATTGAATTCTACATTTTCACTATTTAATGTACAATAAAAATACGTAAAGGTTATCAAAACTACTTTTTTATATAATCCATTCAATTTTTTTATTTTTAATTTTACTAAGTTTTCTTTTTAAATGTTTATTTTGTTTATAAATTGTTGAACATAAAGAATATGGATATGAAACTTTCAATTGATATATATTTTTATTAATGACGAAAGGTGAAGAAAAGGTATGAGGTAGATAGGGTAACTTTTATATTGAGCTTTTATTGGGCTGACAACCAACTATGATTTCTGTCAGCATGGAGGGAGGGCATAGGAAGTGTAGCGAATGCCATCGAAAGCTACACTTCAATCATCAATCGCGCAGTTTTCTTTTTATTTATTTTTTGATTTTTTCTTGTTTGTTTGTAGGTCGTTTCTAAAATTCGGTTCTTATTTAGCTACCTAAAGTAAAATTACTTTGTAACGGATTCGGATTTTTTTTTATAAATTGGGAACTCAACACAAAAATCGACAAGCACAGCCGGATTAATAGGTAGCAACGTTCCCTTATTTAACCACCAAAATAAAGCATTCGTTACAATGAATGGTGATACAAGCAATTGTTATTGCATGACTAGAAGTTGTGAAAGGTACATATATAAAATTCGGCACGGCCGAATATAGTACTCGTGCTTGTTTTGTTTGAATTTATTAAAACTAGAAATTTAGTTTTGTAAATTTTGTAATTGAATCTAAAACTTATGAATTAGTAAGAACAAAAAATTCTATTATAAAATTTCCTTTATAAAAGAATGAAATAGGTGCAAATTTAGTTCCCCTAAAACGACGATGATGATGATGAAACCATATGTAGTTTTGAAAATGGAATCCACTCTACCAGTGTCGAAAAGCTAAATTTTCATAATATTCTTAAATTACACAGTACAACAAAAACAAATTTTTTAATGGACATAAAAAATTCTATATGGCTATTTTTAATTCCTTATCCTTTGTGGCTTTTGTGGGACTTTAAATTTTTGAAGAACACAAAATATATAAAATAATAATATTATTTTTATTATAAATATGTATTATTTTATATCGATGTGATTATCAGATGAAAATAAAAATTCATTGACTAAAAAACTTTGACAGCCTCAGGTTTTTTTTACAATAGCCATCAAAATATATTTAAAGGGCTTGAAAGGATAAATTTATCAAAGAATATTTTTTTTTGCCCTGGTGAACTAGAAAAAAATTTGTTTTTTACTACAAATTATTCCCCTTTATATTTGTACCCCTATTGATACAAAATATTAAATAATTATTTTATTATTAGCGTGTGCCCAGGACTTTGTCTGCATAGTAATCGCTCTGACTGTTAGCCTATGTGTAAATTTAGGTTGTTTGTTATCTATCTTTACACCCAATTTAATTTATTGAATTTCAGCATTTTTTTGCGTGACTAAGTAAAAAAAATCCCATCATCTAAATATCTAAACATCAAAACATTTACATTTTTTTAATTAGTAGTAGGATTACATGATTTGTTGTATTGTTATATAACTTTCTTCTCTAGTCAAGAAAAGAAAAAAAGTGAAAAGAAGGCGGGTTTTATAAAAAGAATAGTTTTGCGAGTTCCTTCTAATATTTTCTACTACTTAAAAAAAATTAAAATTGTATAGTAGGCATAATCGCAGGAAATCTTTGATTTTTATCCCCTTCACACAGTGAAAAAGGGTATATAGGTTTGTCATTCCGTGTGAAATTTCTACAATTTTCATTTCCGACCCCATAAAGTATATATTTTCTGAAAGCTTATGAATAGGGAAGTCGATTAAGCCCTGTCAGTCTGTCCATCTGACCGTCTGTCCGTGTGTATGTTGAAATCAACTTTTTGAAGCCCCCCAAGATAGGTTGGACTCGGGTGAGGTATTAAAATATCAGAAATATTCGGGAGTAGATCGGTATTGAAAATCAGAAACATCGGTACATAAACAACTGAGATATGAGCAAAAACCCACGACCACCTCGATTTTTTTTCACAATAACAACATTACAACAACAACATACATACATACATACATACATACAAACGTGTATACTGGTTAGAGAAAACGTGGCTCGAATCCCAGCTGAGCCAAAAAAATTTTTAAAAAATTTTTTTTTTTATTTTTTTTTTATTTAATATATTATTTATATTTTTATTATTTTTTTTTTAATTTTTTTTTTATTGTTTAATATATATTATATATATAATAATTTTTTTTTATTAATTTTTTTTTAAATTTATTTTTTTTATTTTTTATTTTTTTTTGTTTTTTTAAAATACATACGTGAATTTATAATTTTACAATGGGATGTTTTTATATATGTATGTACGTATTTCATATGGGATGAATGGTGACACAAACTACTGTTATTGCATGGCTACACGTTGTGAAGGGTATATAAGATTCGGCACGGCCGAATATAGCGCTCTTACTTCTTTTCCTTTACAAACCATCATCTGAAAACTATTGAAAGCTTCCAAAAAAAAAATCATCTACTGCAGCCTTTTTTACGTGATAATATTACACATATGGACCGTTTCATTTATAAATATAGATTTCACAATAACGAATGCTGAAAGCCGACTCTGATAATACTCTTCAGCATAATACAGCTAGTTATAGCGACCACAACATTGCTTAGATTTCAGATTTGTTGTTGTACTCAAATTAACTTTATTATCTCCGATGTCATCTTTGATTTTGAACCTTTACATAGTTAGTTGTACTCTACTCGTCTAGCCCTTTTATTTGACACCCATACTAATGGGGTTGAGAAAAAAATTATCCGCCATTTTATTTAGGGAGCCATCTTGAACTTTAAATTTTTTCAATGTCTACTTTATTCTACTGGTTAAGCCATTTCATTTTATTCACATATAGTAGGGGTTGGAGGGAGCTAAACCGTAGTTATTATATTTACTCATATAACCACCATTTCAATTCGAACGCCATCTTGGACTTTAACTTTTTTATAGTTTACTGTATTCTAATTGTCAAGTCTATTCGTTTGATATAAATGTGGAGTTTGTAGTGGAAACATTTTCAAATAACACTGCTCAGCAGCAAAATCCTCCATAAAATAAAACTAGGTGGACTATATAGATTTTAATGCGCTGAACTCAAATCCATTGTCGGTTTTTTTCCACCAGATCGGGTTTTTTTTTATGGGCGTGGCAAATTTTTTCCCCTAAATTAGTCAGGTACGGAGACGTATTTCATCCTAACTCGAGAACCAGTCATCCGATTTTCAAAAATAAAACATCAGAAGATGTGTAACAAAATTGTATTTATTTCAGTCAAATAGAATTTTTCTCTATCTCTTATCGTTTTGGAGTTATTCAAAAATTAATGGAGAACAAAAATTTTTTTCGTGCAAAATTCGTAATATTTTCAATTTAAAAATGAAAAATCCCGATCTTATGGCAAAAAAACGACAACGAATTTGAGTTCAGCGCATCAAAATCCATATAGTCCACATAGTTTTAATTAACGGGAAGACAAAAAACTAATTTTTGTAGAGCAGTGTAATTGATTGGACCCATACATGAGTTAAATGTATGCGATTTTGTAGTATTATATTTGGCTAGTTAGGCCTTTTCTTCTGATATCCATTAAATTATCTCTGTTGTCGAGAAGCTAAAACAAAATTGATTGTAGTTTGTAAGTTTTAGGAAAAATATCGAAGCATTTGTATTTTTGTGATAGAATTTAAGTTACCGGTTTGGCAGTTTTCTTAGCTTTAGTTTTAGAGACCAGGGCTTGTATTTAAGTGTCTTTAGCGTGTCCAAAAATTAATTATTAACGTTAGTTACTTTATATATTTAAAAAACTATAGATTTATAAATTTATTTTAGCTAATAACTTTGCCAATTATAATTATAATTATTGACCGATATTCCAATATTGTTCACAAATAGTTCTAGAGGTATAATTTACGAACATATGGTAGCAAACGTGGTTATAAATTATTATAAATCTGTAAACGGTTAATAGAAAAAATAATAAAAAAAAAACAAAGCATGTCTTGTTTATTTGATCAGATAGTTATAGGACGATTGTGCTGGATTTCAATAGCGATTCATCCCCAGTTATTCGAATAGGAATAATACCCCACGCAGATCTGTGGTACAAGTGGAGGCTTTTTAAAGTTGATTTCAACCGACACACGGACAGAAAGACATAACTCAATCTGGTTTTAAACAAGTAAAAGCGCTATATTCGGCCGTGCCGAATCTTATATACCCTTCAGAACGTGTAGTCATGCAATAACAGTAGTTTGTATCACCATTCATCCCATATGAAATACGTACATACATATAAAAAACATACATATATAAAAGCTTCCCATTGTAAAATTATAAATTGACGTATGTATGTTAAAAAATATAAAAAAAAAATTAAAAAAAAAAATTTAAAAAAAAAAATTGAAAAAAAAAAATTAAAAAAAAAAATTTTTTTAAAAATAATTAAAATATATATAATAAATATTAAACAAAAAAAGATAAAAAAAAAATTAAAAAAAAAATTTAAAAAAAAATTATTAAAAAAAATAAATAATATATTAAATAAAAAATAAAAAAAATTAAAAAAAAATTTAAAAAATAATAAAAAAAAATTTTTGGCTCAGCTGGGATTCGATGCCACGTTTGCTCTAACCAGTATACACGTTTGTATGTATGTATGTTGTTGTTGTAATGTTGTTTTTGCGAAAAAAAAAATCGGGTGGTCGTGGATTTTTGCTCATATCTCAGTTGTTTATGTACCGATGTTTCTGATTTTCGATACCGAATATTTCTACTCCCGAGTATTTCTGATATTTTAATACCTCACCCGGGTCCAAGCGATGTCGGGGGGCTTCAAAAAGTTGATTTCAACATACACACAGACAGACGGTCAGACGGACAGACTGACAGAGCTTAATCGACTCCCCTATTCATAAGCTTTCAGAAAATATATACTTTATGGGGTCGGAAATGAAAATTGTAGAAATTTCACACGGAATGACAAAACCATATAATTCCTTGCCACCACAGGTGAGGAGTAAACAAATATTTTATATATTTTCTATTCCTAAAAAACTGAATTGAATTATTGATCAATTGCCATATCAATGTTTTTATATCCACAAAATGCTATAACATCTAGTATTTCACAGTGCAGCAACCGTAACCGTAACAGTCAGCCTAAGCAGTCGTTCTTACAACACTAACAGAACTGTAGGGTGTATACACAAAACCGTGTATGTGTTAAAGGTAAAATATTAAAATTTCTTTAACTACAAACCCGTTTCTTTTCATTACAATTCGTAACGAATTTCCATTTGAAATTGCAATGAAATAAAAGATGTTTGCGGACATGCATAAGAAATGTAAATGTTTGAAAATGAAAAATAAAACTCTTGTACTTCATCTTATTGATTTAAGAATAACAGTAAAATTCAAATTGGAAAAATATAAAAACTTTATTTTCAGAAATAAGAAAAAGCTAAGATTTTAAAATCAATTAAATATTAAAGTTCATCTCCCTGGCAGTTTAATGAAAAAGAAAACCGAAAAACTGACTTTAAAAGGCGCCAGGCATATTAGTGAAAATTATGGGCGCCTTAAAATTAAAATTACACATCAGACAAACTATTATTTTACTTGCAGCGTTGCCATTAACTGTTAGCAGACATTCATCAACATCATTATCACGATTAAGAATTCACACTAATATTAGCAACAACATCATTATTATTATGACCAATAACACCTTCATTATTTTCAAAAGCTTTAAAGCGTTTTATTTTTCTATTTTGTTTTTTTTTTCATATTTCTCTACTGTGGCGAACAGTTTCCTGCTGTGTGCTGTTTGCAACTGAACTGCTGCTGCTGCAACTACTTTTTGCCGTTAGCTGCAAGTTCATTTTATTAGTGTCTGCTTTATATAGAACATGTTTTGGAATAAATTCAACAAAAAAAAAAAAAGCATTTAATATCACAGTTTAAGTAAAATTCTACTCTCACAAATTATACTTTTATAGCTGCCAGGCTTCTCTATCACATTTGAAAAGTAATTACGATTTGTATGTATGTCTTGAGGTGTGTGTGAGAAAACCTTTTAAATTAGATTTAATTGTTTCTCTTTAAATTTGTTTTTTTATGGCCTTTAAAATTGGCGAGCAAGTAAATACGATATAGAGTTTTAACTCGTAAATAAAGAAAAATTTTAATTTCCGTTTCATTTTTAATACTAAAATGTTTTAATAATGGTTAAGGTAAATGATTATAGCGGTAAACAAAAATCATCTTTTTTTTACAAGACATTATACCGAACAGGACAATATTGGAAAACCTCGTAATTAGTGTTTTAACTTCTGACCTCTTACCCATTTAGAAGATTTTGAAATTTTTTAGGAATAAAATATTTTTAATATCAATATGTAATAGTCTATATCAGTAAGACTATCATACGCAAATTAAATATATATGTGATCTTCACCGAGAAAAGGGACCTAGTATGTGAAAATTAAGTTTTGAGAAAAACGCATTTAAAGTTTCATAACGCATTATCACTGTAAACACACCTGCAGTTGGGAGATACGATTTGGTATGGTTAGTTACGATTGAGTGCCGACTTTGGTGACGTCATGCCTTTGAGGTGACGTATTTTTTTCGCTATTAGTGTAACAATACCTTCACTGTTGTTGCTGCTCTGTTTGTTCTGATCTCGATACTTGATTCTTAAACCGCAACCAGTGACTGACGCAACAACGGGTTTTGTACGCTTTTATGGGATAAATAAATATTTATCAGAAATTCAACTCATTTCATCATATTCTACACCCTTTAAGGTACCAGAATCCACTCTTAAGTCCAAACCCGTACTTCGAAACACTATGTCCCTTTTCTCAGAAAAGGTCATGTATATTTTTTTAGTTCTTCAAAACCAGAAAGAAAATAAAAAATGTCCTTGAAAATTTTTTTAAAAATTTAATTTAAAAAAAAAACTTTAGAAACGAAATTATACTTTGGCAGCAATTGTCAAAATTTCAAGAATTTGGAAGGATACATTTTTCGAACGACGCTGTCAGGATCAACTTCTTTCAATTTCAGCCATAAAATAATAAGGTCATTTGCTTTTAACAAGACGAGGCTACGTGCCACACAGCAAATGCAACAGTTGAATTATTGCGAGAAAAGTTTGGAGATTCGATTATTTCAAGAAATTGTGATATTAAATGGCCTCCAAGAAGTTGTGATTTAACCCGATTATTGTATTTCTTGTGGAGTTATTTGGAGTCATTCTCTTCAAGCTTTGCAAGTCAATATTAAACGTGCCATTCATGACATACGGCTTAATTTAGTTAAAAAAGTGCTCGAAAATTGGTCTCATTGAATTCGTTCCTGCAGAAGAAGTCGTGGAGGCCATTTGAATGACGTTTTATTTAAAACTTAATTGTATCGTTTGCACTTCACATTAAATAAAAAACTTTTGAATTTCCTTAACAATAAATGTGTGTTTTTTTAAAGAAATCATACCAATATTATTAAAAAAACCTTTTATATTTAAAAATTATTTCTTTTAAGGATTTAAGTAGTATCCCAGCAAAAACTTTACTTACAAAATAAGTATAAAAGTAATGCAAATTTATTGAAAGTTTGACTAGAATAACTACTTATTTTTGTTTGCAATGTCCCAAAATAAATCCATTACAACTTATTTAAATACTTTTCTTTATGCTAAAATAACTCATAAAATAATTAGTTACAAAAAGGAAATAAAAACAAGTAACAGTGCTACATTCGGCCGTGCCGAATCTTATATACCCTTCACAACGTTTAGTCATGCAATAACAATTGTTTGTATCACCATTCATCTCATATAAAATACGTACATATGTATATACTGGTTAGACTAAATGTGGCATCGAATCCCAGCTGAGCCAAAAAAATTTTATCTTATTTTATTTAAGATATTATTTATATTTTATTATTTTTTTTTATATTTTTTTTAAATTTTTTTTAAATTTTTTTTTAATTTTTTTTTTTTGTAATTTTTTTTATTATTTTATTTTTAATATATTTTTTTTTTTTGTAATTTTTTTTTTTTGGCATGTTTTTTGCATGTATGTATATAAGTATGTTGTTGTTGTAATTGTGTAAAAAAACGAGCTGGTCGTGGTTTTTTGCTCATATCTCAGAAAGTTATGGGGCGATTGTGCTGAATTTCAATAGCGATTCATTCCTGGATATTTCCAAGAGATTAATACAATATACAGATCTGAGGAACATATGGTTGCTTCTAAAAGTTGATTTCAACCAACACACGGACAGACGGGCAGACGGACAGACGGTCAGGGCTTAATCGACTCCTCTATTCATAAGCTTTCAGAAAATATATACTTTATGGGGTCGGAAATGAAAATTGTAGAAATTACAAACGGAATGACAAAGCTATATGTACCCTGGTGCACCACAGGTGAAGGGTATAATAACTGGATTCAAAATTGCTTTTTATATAAAATCTTTAAGTATTTAAAAAAGGTTTTTTCCAAACACTTTTTCTAGGAGAAGAACTTTAACTACTCAATTTGATGTATATCAAACAAAATAAACTAAAATTTTGTGAAAATGAGCAAGATTACTTAATTGTGAATAAATTCGAAAGGAATCAACCGATTTTTATGATCGATATCTTTTTTTGTTGCTATTACACGTGGCTTTTTGATAAAGTAATAAATTTGAACCAGTTTTGCCGTTTTCGATTTTTTATGATTTTTTTGAAAACAAAAAATTGCTATTTTGACGTAAAAAATATATTTAATTTTTTATTATAACTCCGACATACGGCTTAATTTAGTTAAAAAAGTGCTCGAAAATTGGTCTCATTGAATTCGTTCCTGCAGAAGAAGTCGTGGAGGCCATTTGAATGACGTTTTATTTAAAACTTAATTGTATCGTTTGCACTTCACATTAAATAAAAAACTTTTGAATTTCCTTAACAATAAATGTGTGTTTTTTTAAAGAAATCATACCAATATTATTAAAAAAACCTTTTATATTTAAAAATTATTTCTTTTAAGGATTTAAGTAGTATCCCAGCAAAAACTTTACTTACAAAATAAGTATAAAAGTAATGCAAATTTATTGAAAGTTTGACTAGAATAACTACTTATTTTTGTTTGCAATGTCCCAAAATAAATCCATTACAACTTATTTAAATACTTTTCTTTATGCTAAAATAACTCATAAAATAATTAGTTACAAAAAGGAAATAAAAACAAGTAACAGTGCTACATTCGGCCGTGCCGAATCTTATATACCCTTCACAACGTTTAGTCATGCAATAACAATTGTTTGTATCACCATTCATCTCATATAAAATACGTACATATGTATATACTGGTTAGACTAAATGTGGCATCGAATCCCAGCTGAGCCAAAAAAATTTTATCTTATTTTATTTAAGATATTATTTATATTTTATTATTTTTTTTTATATTTTTTTTAAATTTTTTTTAAATTTTTTTTTAATTTTTTTTTTGTAATTTTTTTTATTATTTTTTTTTATTTTTAATATATTTTTTTTTTGTAATTTTTTTTTTTGGCATGTTTTTTGCATGTATGTATATAAGTATGTTGTTGTTGTAATTGTGTAAAAAAACGAGCTGGTCGTGGTTTTTTGCTCATATCTCAGAAAGTTATGGGGCGATTGTGCTGAATTTCAATAGCGATTCATTCCTGGATATTTCCAAGAGATTGATACAATATACAGATCTGAGGAACATATGGTTGCTTCTAAAAGTTGATTTCAACCAACACACGGACAGACGGGCAGACGGACAGACGGACAGACGGTCAGGGCTTAATCGACTCCTCTATTCATAAGCTTTCAGAAAATATATACTTTATGGGGTCGGAAATGAAAATTGTAGAAATTACAAACGGAATGACAAAGCTATATGTACCCTGGTGCACCACAGGTGAAGGGTATAATAACTGGATTCAAAATTGCTACTTATATAAAATCTTTAAGTATTTAAAAAAGGTTTTTTCCAAACACTTTTTCTAGGAGAAGAACTTTAACTACTCAATTTGATGTATATCAAACAAAATAAACTAAAATTTTGTGAAAATGAGCAAGATTACTTAATTGTGAATAAATTCGAAAGGAATCAACCGATTTTTATGATCGATATCTTTTTTTGTTGCTATTACACGTGGCTTTTTGATAAAGTAATAAAAAAAACAACTTTTGCCGTTTTCGATTTTTCATGATTTTTTGAAAACAAAAAAAATTGCTATTTTGACGTAAAAAATATATTTTTTTTTCTTTAATTTTTTATTATAACTCCGAAACTACTCATCCGATTAAAACGCAATATATAAACGGATTAAAGGCTATGTAAATCTATATTTTTCAAAGCTTATTTTAAGAACATCGGACTAACCGTTTTCGAGTTATTATTGATTAAAAATCCTGAATTTAAAAAAAGAAAATTATCCATAGAATTGAAAATTTTAACCATTTTTGTACTAAGGTATCCATGATGCATCAAATCTATATAGCGGTTATAAAACCCTTTTTTTTGCTGTTGACCTGTGCTATTTATTGAAATTTTATTTAATAATTTATAATAAACTTTTAGTGATTTTTTTATTTAAAAAAAAAAAAAATCGTTTTTTATGTCCTGCAGTTTCTTTACGAAATAATGGTTTCGGGGGGACTTCCAGAGGTTAAAAAATTTCCGATTAAATTTTAAAAGCGCTAAATATTTGTTAATGCAAACAGGTTTCTTGTCTGTTCGAATTAGTAGCTTTAATATAACTAAGGTGTCATAATGTGTCCGCATATCAAATAGTAAAAATATTTTGTTGTTTCGAGTGTCAGGTTTATATACTCAAAGGCCTGCTGATTCCAAAAACGGTTACCAATATTTTTTATTTTAAATCATTTATTCAAAATTTAATAACTAGAAAAAAAATTTTTTTTCAGTATTCAGTAGATACTTAGTGCGAAAACGCTTGCTTTCTATGTTACTCCCATATAGGTATCCGGCTCCCTTGTATCCCAATAGCAAATGTTTTTTTTTGTCGCGCCCATAAGGATTATTGAAGGGCCTGTTATTGTTTTGTTTTGATTTTTTGTGGTCGGAAAGACTAAATAATTTTTCTATATTTTAGCTATAGATTTTTATAAATTTTAGAAAAATTTCGCAGCTTTAATCATTTTTAATAAATTGTGTTTTCGTAAATGTTGCGAGCGAGAAACAGTTTTAGATAAAAAAATTTTCATTTTGCTGCTAATTTTCGTTTAACTACAATCAGTATTTTTAATAAATTTTACTTTTGTTTAATGTTTTAATTTTTATAGTACATTTTCTATTTGCTTTAAATTTTTGCAAAACGTCTCAATTTATAGAAAAAAAAAATTTTTTTTTTCATTTAAAATTTTCAATTAATTGTCAAGTTGCAGAAAATAAAAGCTACAAAAAAATATTTTCTATTTTTTGATGGAAAATGTTTAATTAATAACTTATGGATATGTAGTCAATTTGTCTGTCTAACAAATTCATATATTTAAAGATTTCAGAAAGTGCGCTATCATGTCGTTATTGTTAAAACTTTTTGAGATTTAAAAAAAACTCAAAACTTTAGCAATGAACACTGCAATATTTTTTATGTATTTTTTTTTTAAATTTTTTTTTAAATTATAATACAATACGACGACAACACAATTCAGCATATCTACAGTTATTTTTTTATCGAGAAATCTTACTTAAACACTTGTTTTAAGTCAATATAACTTTTACTTTTTAAAGCTCACGAGTATAACTCAGACTGTTATATGCTATCAGTTTATAAGATATGCTTTCGAGAATCTTACTATTGAAAGTCAGTTATGTGGACACATAACAAGCTGAGCTATGAATAAAAGAACACGATTGCCTCCGGTTTTTACCCAAAAAAAAAAAAAAAAATTTGCATCTCCTATGGACCTTCTTGCAACGTTTGTTCATACACTTAATCTATGTACGTTGGGCAACATTTAAAGGAAATTTTAATTAAAAAAGAATGTTAATTAAAAGTTCAAATTACCGATATTGGTCATAGTTGCACCATATAATTGTCTTGTAAATGGTACAAACTGTGTGAAGAGTATATATATCGGCACCTGTTTAATAACATTTTTTCTTTTAAACACAGTTGCATCAGTTAATTTTAGAAATAATTATGAAAGCCTTGAATGCGGTTCATACTTGTATTAAACGGACACAATAAAAAACTTTTTCTACATGATATAACTGTTGGTTTAATTAAAGTTAAAAATTGTGTGCTTAATATTTGTACCCAAATTTTGTATTTTACTTTTATATCCTTGAAATGAATTTGAATTATTGATAGTATTCGTTTCATTATATTATTTTAAGCCTTGGGCTCTATCACTAAAACTGTGATGTATTTGTTTGGAATTAGTTATTAGACTGTCATATAAGTGTTCGTGCGAATAATAAGGTAGCACCATTTACTCCAAAGGCCATATTATATTATTTCAAAAAGATAGGATAAAATATAAATGTTTAAAAATACAAATTTTCTAAATATTTAAAAATGTCCTTTAAAACTCTTAGGGATTGTTTTTAATTCCTTTATGCCTTTCTGATAATATTTTTATACCCGACCCCATAAAGTATATATTTTTTGAAAGCTTATGAATAGAATAGTCCGTTAAGCCATGTCCGTTAAGCCATGTCCGTTAAGCCATTTCCGTCTGTCCATCTGTCCTTCTGCCCATCTGTTCGTGTGTTGGTTGAAATCAACTTTTAGAAGCAACCATATTTTCCTCAGATCTGTGTATGATATCAATCCTTTGAAAATATCCGGAAATAAATCGCTATTAAAATTCAGCACAATCGCCCCATAAGTTTCTGAGATATGAGCAAATATACACGACTGCCTCTGTTTTTTCCACATATTTTACCACCAAAATTAAAATTTTTCAGCCATAGAATAATTTATAGATACCTTTGCTACTATTTGCAGATATAATATGTCTCTAAAGATATTTGTGAAAAATTTTGGATAAAGCGGGCTCTAATTTGTAAAGTTATAGGCAAAATTTTTTTTTATAAATATATATTCCAAAAATTTACAAACTAAAATCATTTTTTTAAGCTTCTAGACATTCGAGAGAGTCAGTGTTGGTATCATCTGAAAATAATTTCCTTGCGCAATATAAGCACTACAAGAAAAATTAAAATTCATGTTGGGCGCCACTACAAAATGGCGGGCATTAAAATGGGTCAAATCTGGCATTTTAAAATGTAACTTCTTAAATCCCCTCAATATTGGTATCAAATGAAAGGGCCTGACCAGTAGAATACAGTAAATTGTTAGAAAAAATTTAAAATCTAAGATGGCGTCTGAACAAAATGGCGGAAAAAATTTTTTTAACCCCGTCAATATGGGTATCAAATGAAAGGGCTTGACTGGTAAAATTCAGTTAACTACAAAAGAAATTTTAAAATCAAGGATAGCGTGAGAAATAATAAAGAAAAAATGGCATATAACATGATATATAGGTTAAGCTACGATGTGGAATTTTACCATGTACATGATGGCGTAGGATATTATCAGATTCAGCACGGCCGAATATAGCCCTCTTACTTGTTTTGTTATTATTTTTATTTTGCCTGGCTAAAAAAATTTATTGCATATAATAGACAACTAATGTTTAAATAATCAAATCATTTAGATGAAATCTAAAAAATACAATTTTATTTCCTATACCGAATAATAATTTGTATTAGAAATTATGTTTTTAGAAAGCACCCTAATGGTAACAAGGTTTCGCAATGACACAATTAACTGTGATAACTAGTCATGTACCACAGATGAATTGTAAAAGTAATAGATGTATGAATGAGTACAATAGCAGTTTGTATTGGTCTGTCTGTCAGTCTATTTTCAGAAAAATATTAACATTTCACAAATATGAAACAAATGAGAATTAAAGCAATAATTTTACAAAACTGTAAAAAAAAATTAAAAATTAAAATAGTTAGCAGTGGAGGGCAAAAGTTATTTTCGTGTTACCATTTAAAATAATTTTATGATGACTAGGTTTTATATTGCTTGTAGTTCTGATTTTCGTAAAAATTTTGTCATTTTGAAAATGCTCTGATATCATTAATGGTGGTCTACACTGCAAAAAACGTCGGAATGTTGTACGTCTGTCTGTCTGATTCTTAATTCTTAATATGTGTTAAGGAATATTTAAAATTTTTTGCCTCATATTTGAAAGCCAAAAGAAAGTAAAAGGCTTACTGCATCGACATTAAAAACTGTGTACCAGTTTTCAGAAACAAATAAATTTTTTAATTAAATTTAAAAGGAAAAAAGAGGTACCAAACCTAACCCACTGGGAATCAGCATAAAATTTACTTCATATATAGTCATGTGTATAATCAAAATCTTCTACTGCAGTTCGAACGCCACTGCTAAGACATATTTTATATTTGCCAAGACCTCACTAAAAGCACGAATTTAGTTCAGCTGCATGCATTAAATATTTTAATTAACAGGGCATTAGTGATGACTATAACAATAGTAAAATAATAATTTATATAACAATTTCATTCATACTTAAAATCAGTAAAATAGTACAAAAGAAAAAAAGAACGCAATACACTTAAACAAATATTTGTATCTGTGTATGCTGGTGTTTTTGTAACTGCGACCATTAACAACAATACAATTACAAGTATATTACAAGCCAATTTGCTCCAAATTCCCTGAGGATTCACAATAATATAAAAAAAAAAATACACATAAACATACACAATTATATTGACGCACAGTCACAATAGAGCCCGGTAGTTTTTATTTATCATTTGTGTTACTAAGAGTTCGGTTATTTTGCTGACAATTCGTAACATGTAAACAACCCAGTTGGCAAAATTGTCCTAGAAGACGTTATTTTTAATGATTTCTTTTAAGAAATTTTTTAATTTTCATGCATGAACTTTTTTATTGAATTTTTGCTACTGTATCCAGTAAACTGGAAACATGCAAACTTTCGTTAACGGCTACTCTCGCGACAAACTAGTCAGGGGATCATGTATCATATTCTATTGTTTGTTAAAGAGCTTTTGCGACAATATGAGCTACATAGTCCTCAAATTATTCGTGACTACACAAAAAAGAACATTAAGAAAAATACTAATTTTGTTTAGTTGACTAAAGACAGCAGAATAGAAAAGTTCGGAGATAGGAACATATAGGTATAGCTATAATATATCCACATAGATAGACGCTGAAGAAAACCAGGAGGTGTCTCAAGTCAAGTCAACACTTTTGTATACTATTTTAATGACTAAATGTACATATATACTAGTAAATCGCTAGCAGCAATATCTTCATATGGTCCCATAAGAACTACCTAATCATTAATTCAAAGGTCACCTTTTTTCCAATGACAAGAACATGATGAGTGTCACAAAGCGTTGTTTGACATTCCCTACAGGGTATATATGAGTATTTAATTATATGAATTCGTGGATATTTGTTATACACTTCACACAGTGAAAAAGGGTATATATAGGTTTGTCATTCCGTGTGAAATTTCTACAATTTTCATTTCCGACCCCATAAAGTATAAATTTCCTGAAAGTTTATGAATAGGGGAGTCGATTAAGCTCTGTCCGTCTATCCGTGTGTATATTGAAATCAACTTTTTGAAGCCCCCCGACATCGCCTGGACCCGGGTGAGGTACTAAAACATCAGAAATATTCGGGAGTAGATCGTTATTTAAAATCAGAAACATCGGTACATAAACAACTGAGATATGAGCAAAAACCCACGGCCACCTCGATTTTTTTTCATAACAACATTCAACACATACATACAAACATGATATACTGAGCCGAGTCAAAAAAATTTTATTTTTTATTTTATATAATATTTATATTTTTATTGCTTTTTTTTTTATTTTTTTTTTTTAATATTTTTTTTTTTAATTTTTCTTTTTTTTAATTTTTTTTTTTACATACATACGTCAACTCAATTTATAATTGTACAATGGGATGTTTTTTTATATGTTTGTTTTATATATGTATGTACATATTTCATATGAGATAAATGGTGATACAATAATTGTTATTGCATGACTAGACGTTGTGAAGGGTATATAAGAGTCGGCACGGCCAAATATAGCACTCTTGTTTTAAAATATCGTCTGCCACGATTTAACATTGTATCTTGCACCCATAACTAAGAATGGCTTTTAGACTTTCCAATTCATTTTCGTTTAGCCTACAATTATGCCAAGTGACTTCACTGATCACCCAAACAATTCAAAAAAATAAATATAAATTTGAAAACGTGTTTTCTTCTTAACTCTTTTCGTTTTCTATTGACATTTTGTTGTTTGGATATAGTAACCAAAACTGTGGGGTACACACACACATGTAGCGATGTACAATTACACTTAAATACCCCAAAAACATAGATTTATTCACATGTGAACTCGTCGCACTCAAATGCGATGAGCAAGCATGCGAGGAGGATTTCTGTTTAAGGACAACAATAACTACAACAACGTGTAGATTTGTATGTCTACATGTTTAATAACAATACTGTTGTTTGTTGATGATGATGTTGTTGATGATCATGATGATGTTGCTCATGATGTTGCTTTGAAAAAATGCGTTCATATTGGGCATTATTATTATTATTATTATTCTTCAGCATCATTTAGTTTTCTCTTGTTGTTTCTTTTTTTTTTTTTTATTTCAAATTGTTGTCGCTGTTGCTGCTATAAAATTAAACGTCGCGTTTTAGCATCATTCTGCCAATGTCATCATTGTTAAGATATTAAAAATAATATGGTTTCAGGCTTAAAATTTTATATTTTACATTGTATTTAATATTGAACGCTATGCTTGCTCTGTATGAATTTTATAACTCTCTCGCTACTTCCTTGCGTCTCCAGTAGACATTTACAGAAATCAACACACATGAGTTAATATTTATTTATCAACTAAATACATGTGTATGTATTTATGTATTTTTCTATATGATTTTATTGTTTTCTATGGCTATGTGCACATGCAAATAAACAATTGTTATTATATTTTAAGGATGTAAAGAAATAAAAAAAGTATTTATTTTATTGCATGATTAAAGTCCTTAGGCCATTATTTTGTTTTGAAAAACCTTAAGCTTTGGCCGTTATGTTGCATGATTTGAAGCCTTCGCCAAAATTAATGTTTAAGCAGATTTGACATAAAGTTTCTAAAAACGATAAATATTTTTTTTTTTTTAATCAAAAATTCTGCTTGACATGATGAATGTAATGAAGTTTAATCTCAAAGTTGTAATTTGCTTATAATTTGAAAAAATATCTCTTTACAGAAAATTTTTAGAAAAATTTCCATCAAATATAATTTTGCTTTTCCCGTTGTCAAAACACAAACCACTAAAACTGCATCGTAGTTAAATAACAATCAAAAGAGATGAAAATATTTTATTGGTTTGCAACTAAAATTTCACAGGCAATTGATCGCGAAATTAATGTTATGCTACTCAAAATACACTATTGTAAGTAATGCCATGATATATATAAATTATTTAGAAAGAGTAAAAACCAAACACAAGCCCTTTTTAAAAAGAGTGTTACAAGACTTTTGACATACTGCATCAGACGTATTAAGCATCATTATTGATTTTTTGGTTTGGTGGATTCACAAGATGTGCTATAAGGTTGTATTGTCATAATACAAGGTGGGCCAAAAGAAACCTCCCTATTGGAAGATGCTCTTATAATTGCAAATGGCGGCCAATGTCAAATCCGTTTTGACATTTGTGAACTTGACAGATGTAGAATACAAGTGAACAAGCCGTGGTGCGATACATTCCCCCCAAGAACGCGGAATAATCGTCTCGAGATCGCAGTGGACGATTTTTCAACCAATATCATAATGAGCGATTAGGCTCATTTTCACCTTAGCGGGTGCGTAAACAAGGAAAACTATTGCGAGTAATGCACGAAAAGCCATTACACCAGCTCAAAGTGACTTCATGGTGCACTGTTTACGCTGGAGGAGTCATTGGGCCAATTTTTTTCAAGGACGCCGCTATAGGACCATGTTAGCCGAGTTTTTCTGCTGCAATTGAACGAATTAGGACTGAAGGACATGTGGTTTCAACAGGAAGGAGCAAATTCACACAATGCGCGAGCCACAATTGATATTCTGGAGGCAGCGTTTCCGGGTCGCCTCATCTGTTGTTTTGGCGATTTACATTGGCCAGTAGGATCGTCCGATTTTACCGTTCCAGACTATTGTTTGTGGGGTTTTTTGAAGTCATGTGTTTACGTAAACAAACCCGAGACTCTGGAAGCTCTTAAGGACAACATTCGACATGAGTGTGAGAATATGTCGCCAAAATTCTCGCCGGAGTGATAAAAGATGCCATAAAACGAGCCTGTATAACAATCAATTGTGACGGCGTCAATTTGTCCGATATCATATTCTCGACTTAACCAATAAAATTCCAAAGATTAAAAAAAAACACAATCAAAAAACAGAAGTTTTTCATTTAGAAAAAAAAAATGAGAGCCAAACAACATCGGATGACTTTTTTTGGCCCACCTTGTATATCAAAATTAAAAAATTATCGGAAAAAAATAACAATACAAGATTCTAAGTTTTTTTTATGCCCACCACAAAAAAAATGGACCCCATAAAGTATATATATTCTGAATCGGGGTGTGATTTTATGACGATCTAGCTATGTCCGTCCGTCTGTCCGTCTGTTGAAAGCACGATAGAGGTCGCACTGAAAAAGCTAGGAGGCTCAAATTTTGCCAGAATCTTTATAGACAACTTTTGTTTGGTATTGAAAATTAGCTAAATCGGAATATTAGGAAGAGAGTTATAGCTCGTAATGCAAAAGTAGATCAAAAAAACCATGTCCTTCCAACATTGAATAAAATGCAATTCTGTCCAAACGCAATAATGTAGAGCCATGAAACTTCGAATGTGTATTTCTTGAGTAAAAAAAATATTATTCCCTGAAAATTGCTTAAATCTAAGCATTAGCAAAGGAATTATAGATCAAATTGTACGAAAATTTATACCCGCAGTGTATTTTTCGGTATATTTTAAATTTACAACCTAAATAAACTGAAAAAATTACATGTACGATTCTGAAATTTTGCAAACATCGCAATTAGGCCAAAGGCTTTGTTGTAACAGAAAATAAATAAGGCACGCCCACTTTTACGCCCACCTCCCATAAAACGATTTATTTCAAATTCATAAAATTTCTCTATGAATAAAGATTTCGGAATAATAAAGGATTATTTTGAAATATCTAAGTTGTATTTATTAGTAGAAACTATTTCGGCAAGCCTACTATAACGCCCCCTTTTCACGTTATCTACCGTTAATGAAATTTAAAAGCTCATAAAACCGATAAAATTAGAGGTATGATGATGAAATTTTCTATAGATATCCTTCTAGTCAATGTCATTGTTTTGCTAGGAAATTTAGGTGACACGCCCACTTTTACGCCCACTTCCCATTTAACGGTTTATCTTAAATTCATATAATTTCTCTATGGACAAAGCTTTTTGAATAATAAAGGACTATATTGAAATACCTAAGTTGTATATATTAGCAGAAACTATATTGACATGCCTGCTTTAACGCCCTCTTATGTCAATTATGTGAAAAAAAATACTTGGCGTGGTATAAAGAAAATACATTTTATGTATCTAGAAAACGTTTACATTTATAATTTTTAAACTTTGTATGCTTCTCCTTTGACTAAACTCAATCGATCGAAGCAGGGAAATGAAAAAAAAAATTATGACACATTGCAGGAACTATAAATGTTAAGGATTTTATCCTGGTATAACATTAAAGGGGCACAAAGAAAATTCATTGTACTTAATAGTTTATCTGCAGAACTTTAATTGGTATAGACTTTAAATTCTGTTTACACAATGGACCAAATTGGTCTCCGACTGTGGGTGTTAGAAGCGGATCCTGCTTCCTTTCCCACCTACCTTAAATTCTGTTTTATTTGCTGCGATATTAGTTTTCGCCTTGGAGCGGCAAATCATTAAGTGTAGAGCATAGTAAGTCTTGGTACCCCCATATCAAAAAAATACATTTGGTGTCATTTCTGAAAAAAACTTTTATTGCTATTAGTTTAAACTTTGTAATATAAAAACGACATACTGCAACTTGCAGCTTATTTGCAACCAGTTGTTAATTACACAATTCCAGTCGTAAAAGTTTATATATTGTTTTAAATTGCCAAAACAACAACAAAATTAATCACTGTATTCCAAACTCAATGCAGTGATTAATTTAACTGATTTATGTATTTTAAATATAAACAATAAGTCTAACACATGTGTTCATTTTTTTTTGTTATTTTCCAAAAACTGACTTTAATGCTACAGTAAATGACCTCAAAGCATTTAAAAGAAATACAAAAACTTTTTTCCAATTTTCTTGTTCCTTCTGCACATGCAGCCAAAGCAAAGTGTAACATCATAATTTTTGAAAAAGAAAATAAAGCTTAAACTCAGAAAAAAACACACAAAAAAAGGTTTAGAAATAAATAAATATTCTACCGCCTCCTTTAAAACAGACCAACTTGTAAATGGTCCATGTAAACTAAAAGATTGTGGCATACAAAACACATAAACCAAACAGTTAAATAAGATGCATGTGTGTGTGTGTGTGAATATTCATATAGATTTGTTAAAGTAAACCCACCCGCATATGAATGAAAACAATAAATCAAAACAGTTTAAAAATGAGCACAAAATATGAAACAAATAAATAACATGGCAAATTACTCTTACACAAGTGCTGCAGTTACAAAAAAAAAAAAAAAAGAAACTGCAATACTTTACCATCAAACAGAAATACAACAACTGGAAACAATATAAACAAAAATTAAAAGAAACTGGAGTAAAACATGGGAGCGGGGGTAATAAGTGTATGCATGCACTAAACATATCATAACAACACTATAAACAAAACAAAAAAAACAAAAACAACATAACAGAACGACCGACAACTGGCCATAGAGAAATGCAGACAGTCAAATCGTCTAACAAACATTTTCGATAGTAAATATTAGAATCTCTTAGCAGCAATAAGTAAGTGTGGCAACATACACTTTTAAACACACACTTACAACCTTTTTACATGCCTTGCAATGACCATTTATATATCGCTTTTGCAAACAATGGGATCAAGAGGTGCATTGTGGCAAACGAGGAGTTGTAGTAAGTAATTATTAGCAGGAGCAGCTTAACACGCAGTCATAGTATTTAGCTGCAATAGCAAGTTATTTGTTGTGCTAAAATACTTGCTTATCGCATGCTAAAAACCAACATTTACCTTAAAGCTGTTGCAAAAATATCCATACCAACTTATGCTTAAATTTTGTGTTCGAAAAGTAAAAAAAAATGTAAAAGAGAGGGAGAGAGAGAAAGAAAAATACCAAGCAGAGTTATAATTGCACTTTTAGTGTTTGCGGTAGTAGGTTTTTATCTTTCAATCAGGTATCGGTTTCACAGCAACCACTTAAAAGTTATTTCTCCTTTATTTTAGGCACAAGGAAATTTAATATTTTAATGAAACTTCGTTTACAATTTTTTTTTGTTTTTTGTTTTTTGTGTTTTTTTTTTTTTTTTTTTTTTTTGGTTTAGAAATTACTTTTCTAAATATTAAACATATTTCTTTTTAATTCAAAATTAATTTTTTAAAAGTTTTATACATATATCTAATGTTAATAAAGAAATCTTCTCACTATAGTTCTGTCAAAAGGGAACTATTGCTTAAGTCGACTTAAGATAAAATTTAATTTACATTTTATTTCTAATTATCGTCCGATTTCAAAGCTTTCAAATGTGTCTAAAATTTTTGAGCATATAATTAAAGAAAAAATGTTTTTCTCAATTAAACGTCATATTTGTAATGAACAGCATGGATTTTTTCCTGGGCGTTCAACTACAACTAATTCTTCTGTATTTAATCACTTTTGTATTTCTGCATTTGATAGGCATAATCAAGTTGATGTGGTCTTTTTGGACATTTGTAAAGCTTTTGATAAACTAGAATACCTTGGTTTTCATGGTACTTTTTTGAGCTGGTTAAAATCTTATCTTTCTTATAGAAAATATTCAGTTGTGTTAGAAAATTTTGTATCTGTTCCATATATTGCTAGCTCAGGTGTTCCTCAGGGCAGTATATTAGGTCCTTTGTTATTTTTAATATTTATAAATGATTAACAGTATTTCATTTCGGGTGCTCATTTCTTATTATATGCTGATGATCTTAAAGTTTTCAAAGAAATTATTTCTATTGGTGATGCTTCATTATTACAAAAATGCATTAATGATATATCTTCTTGGTGTTCAATTAATTATTTATCATTTAATACTGAGAAATGTTATCAAATTACTTTTTGTAAGCGAAATATTTTGAATCGTAAGTTTTTACAATATAATTTGTGTAATATTAACTTAAAAGTTGTTAATGAAATATTAGATCTTGGCCTTGTTCTAGATTGTGAATTAAATTTCCAAGCGCATCTTAATCACATAATTCCTAAAGTCTATTCGATGTGGTCTTTTATAAAAAGGAATTGTAAAGAATTTTTGGACCCTATGACATTAAAATTGTTATATACATCTTTTGTACGTTCAAAATTGGAATACTGTTCTTTTGTGTGGAATCCTTTTTATTTAGTCTATTTAAATAGGATTGAAAGAGTTCAAAAAATATTTGTGAAGTTTGCGCTACGTAGTAATGAAATTATTTTATCTTCTTCCTCATATTATGCTCGTTGTTTGCTTTTGGGTTTAAAGCCTCTTTATTTAAGAAGAGCTTTGCATTCTTTTATGATAATTTTTAAATTAATAAATGGTTTTATTGATTGCGAATATTTGTTTAATTTAATATCTTTTCGTGTGCCATTTAAGTCTTTAAGATTTAATGATTTATTTTATATATCTACTCATAGAACTAATTATGTAATGAATGAGCCAATTGTGCGTAGTTTAAGTATTTTGAATAAAATAAATACTAATTTTAGTTTAGATTTTTCTTTATCTGAATATAATTTTAAGTTATGTTTAGAAAATAAAGATTTATTAACAATATTGTTAAATATATTAGGTTGCTAGCCTGTAAGGATTTTCCAATTTGGCTGAAATAAATAAATAAATAAAATACATTTTAAGTGTAATTAGAAATATTTTTCAATAGCTTACAACTAAAGGTTGATTAGAGAAACTATGTTAATTTATTAATGTTTTTATTTACCATTAGAAAAATTTGTCTGACGTGAAACCGGGTTGTGTCTCTAGGTTTATATATATCAAAAGTTTTCTATTAAGTGATATTTTTCTAAAAAAATTTCTCATAAAATTTCAAAAAATCCTTTAAAAAAATCTCTATAAATTTTCTATAAAACAAAATTCTATAAAAATTGGTCTCTTAAAAACTATTTATTGAAAATATTCTACAACAAAAACAATTTCAATTGTTAAGCAATTTTTAAATAAATAAGATCGTTACATGAGAAAATATTTTTCAATATCCCTGATGATAATCTGCGAAGCAGGTCGAAATATTGGAATAAAAAAATAAATGAAATAGAAATCTCTTTTTTAAAAATATAACAACAAAGTTTTTAAAAATTGAGCCAAACAAAATTCTACAATAAAATACATTTTTAAAAATTTTAGCGAAGCTTTTTTAAGGGAAAAATTTTCAACAATTTCTTTATATATTGAATTCATTGAAAATTTTCTAAAAAAAAAAGTAAATTTATTGATTTTATATAAAATAAATGTTTTAAATTATAAAACAACATTTATTTAAAAAACTTATTTAAAAACAATATTTTATTGAAAAGTTTTATGGAAATGTATCGATAAAACAAAAATTGATTGAAAAACTTTTTTAAATCTCAAATTAATTAGTAATTTTTTATTAAAACGAAATTTTATCAAAATTTTTCTTAAAAAGAAAATTTATCGAAATTTTTTCTAAAAAAAAACTTATTAAAAACTTCTTATTAAACAAATATTTGCTAAAAATTTTCTTTAAAACAAAAATATACTAAAAGTTTTTGTCAAATAAAAAATAATTAATAAATTTCTATAAAACAAATATTTATTAAAAATTTTTATAAAACTGCAATTTATTAAAAATTTCTTTTAAATAAAACCTAAAGGAAATTTTTTTTGATAGAAAGATTTATTAAAATTTTTCTAAACAAACAATATTTTTAAACATTTTCTTTTCAATAATAATTTGTTTAATATTTAAATTTTCTTTAAAACGAGTATCGAAAATTTTTTATAAATCGAACATTTAAAAAAAAAAATTATCATTAAGCGAAAGTGTATTGGAAATTTTTATTTTGTAGTATTTTAATTTAAATATATAGATTTTTTATAAAACGATAAAGTAGATTTCTCTAAACTAACAAGTTATCATCTACTACTTATTTATTATTACTTCTTATTTAATGAAATTTTCCTATTAAAAAATATTCTGAAAATTTGCCATAAATTGATATTGTGTTAAGGTTTTTAAATTTAATTTTTATTCAGACATTATCAGATGTTATATTGAAATAATGACATTATTTTTTTGGAGTTAAAATTTTGGATTTGTTTTTATTTTTCAAATAAAAATTTTTAAATTTAATCATGACATTATTGCGAATTTTTTAGTTAAAATATTGTTTTTTTTTCAAGGATTTGTTTAGCATTTTTTTCACATAAATATAATATAACAAAATACTAAAGTAAAAAATAATAACTAAGAATTCCAACATACTTTAAAATTGTCTTGATTAGAATTCCTTAATTTTACTTAAGCTACAACTTCAAAACTGCACCCTTATTTTGGCATGTGCTACAGATGCATTAAAATTGTATAGCATGTATGTAAATAAGTATGCATGCTCTTATTCCAAACTATTTGCATATGCCGCCTCATATTATGATCTTGCCCTCAACAATAAAAAAATAAAAACGAAATCAAACTATAAAACATCTCCGCTCTGAACAACAAATACTTTTGTTGGGCTTTAAATTTAAAGCAAAATAACAACAACACAAAAATATCTATATAAAATTTGTTAATAAAAATTAAATCGACAAAGAAGAAATAAGAAGTAAAGTAACAAAGTTGCTGTAAGCTCTTTTATACTGATGATTATTTGCAATGTTTCCAGGCAATCGCCTTCTAACGTTTTAGAGTTAAATTTTATTTATATTTTTTTTTCTCTACTCCACAGCATATGCAAGCGAAAGAGAGGTTGTGTATAATGTGTTTTTTTTTTATAAGTTTATGACCAAAAATCCCCTAAAGTTTAATTTTTTATGTTCATGATATTTTATGAATTTTTTATTACATCTCCTGAGGAATAGTTAAATTCCTTTTACCTCTTTTACCATTATCAAGTCATATGCATGGTATATTATTAAAAATTTATTATGTGGCCGGTTGGTACTTTTGTATGATTAAATTTTTAAATAAGTATTATTATTTTAATTACAATAATCTTGAAATATTGTTGTTTGAAAACTAAAGACAAAAAAAAACTAACAACATTAAGCAATCTGCGTGTGAAAATTTGTTTCAGTGATTATTACGAATAGATGTTTTTCATATCCACCACCTATAAATCGTCTGAAAAAAATTATAAAATACTTATTAAACACCCAACCAGATATATATTCTAAAATCTTATGTTTAACTCATGCAATTTGGCTATGTATGTCAGTCTGTCCTTCTGATTTAGGTACGACATAGCACAAGTTTGCTGTCATTTGTGTAGTAAAGTCTTGGCAACTCCACAAAATCTGTTTGAGAGTTAATATAAACGTAAAAACGTAGCATTATGTAAGAGAAAATCTGAATTCATTTCGGAAAAGTGTTTTACAAAAAAGAAAAGCTTCTTGACCATTAATCGAAAGTTTTATACAAAATATGGTCGATATATTAATCTAACTTCCATAAATTTTAATAGACTAATTAAACATAATTTACGAAAACTGAAAATCATCAGTTAAAGTTTTTTAGTGTTTCAGTACATTAGAATTTTAATGAAAATATATATACGTGGTGCGGGAATAACAATCAGATCAATGCTATATTAGGTCTCTTATCGACCCCTTTCGTTTGCTAGTGATTTCATAGCTACAACTCGGCATTCATTCCTTGACACTACACGCATTTCTCTCAACTAAAAAACTGTTTTACAAAGACTGGCGATTGTCGATAGTAAAAATCGTTCTTTGTGACAGCCGGCATCTTCATTGGACTGAGAATTCCTAAAGCATTCCTACTTGTAATCATTAGTTAAGCGCAATCTGAGTCTCCCTAACTTCCCTAAGTACGAGGTCTAGGAACCTCATCTGCCCCATCAGTTAAGATATTGATGTTACTAACAGTGTCCTCGTTGTGCATGGATTCATCCAATGTGAGTGCGCGATGCAGCCCCTTGAATACCTTCAATCGACTTTTGCACTCTACCCGCATTAGAGTCTCCCTAACCTCTTTAAAATTGAGGTCCAGGATTCTCCTATGCCCCACCCGAAGGTGCTGATAATACTTCTATATCCCAACTTTTAACAACACCAAGGCTTGACTACTTCGCCAAGGTAATATGGCAGCGAGAAAAATTTTTGTTAAATTTCAAGAATATTAATTCGTCCAAGACCATCAAATTAGAAGAAGAAGTCTTCAACTTGTACCCATTACAAATCTAAGACTTTATGCTTTATGATCATGCACAACGAAAAAAGTTTTTTGATCAGGATACACAAAATCAACAATCGCGTATTTTTTGATAACAATCATTCTAGGCGATGAAGCAAATTTTCTCTTGGATATTTTTTTTAAATGCAACATTTTGGAGAACCTAAATGTGATGGTCGAAACTCAAAAGCATCTACAACATGAGGCGCGTAGAAGGCATTATAGATTATAATTCTTCGAAAATGAGGGCGGCATGACAACTTGTTCCTTAACTGGTTGGTATTGATGTACATATCATTATGATTAATACAAACGCGGATCCAGGGAAGGGGAAAAATGGATATTTGACACCAAAATGGTATGAAAATTCCAGTTGAAAAGCCAATATTTGAACGAAATCATCCTTTTAAAGGTGTTTAGAAGAGTACTACCGCATAGAGGGATATATTTCCCTTATTGATTCTGTTCTTCAGGACTTAAAAATACGTTTCCCAAAAGACGCTCTAAATTTATTTGACATCCCTAAACTTCTGCCAAAAAGCATTAAACACTATTCATTAGACTTAGCAATTTAATTCCATTCCTTGTAGACGATTTGTTCAAGTACGAAGAAACTGATAAAAAACTACTAAAATCTAAACTTCAAGCTGAACTCTTGCATTGGCAGCAGAAATGGAAGATCTGTCAAGAACTTCCATAAAATTTGATAGATGTTTTAATTATGTGTGACCCAGATATTTATCCAAATTTAAGAAATATATTTACCATTTTTGTTTCAATGCCTGTAAGTAAGGCTACGGTCGAAGGAGCATTTTCCACTCTTCGTCGCATTAAAACGTGGCTGTGATCAACGATGACAGAGGACAGGCTAAACGGGTTAGCCATGTTACATATTCACAATCAAATCGAAGTTGATTCACAAGTTGTGTTTAATAAATTTGCTGCAACAGGAAACCACAAATTACAATAATATTAAATATAAATATTAGTGTTTTTGTTAAACTTTATGTCAGAAAATTTTTTATTTTATTTTATTTTTTTCGTTGTTGTTTAATAAATATTTATTTTGATTGAACCAAGGCATATCCATAAGGTACTCGTATCCAATCAGCTGACTGTTTTTTTTTTTATATACATTTTAAAAGCGTTACCAAGGCATATTCATACAGGTATATGCAACGGCGAATTGATACAACAAAGCAAATTTTTAGGGGATTTTTTCTTTCAAGGCCAGTTTGTATAACAAGGATGGAAAAGTTGTTTTTGTATGTTTTATCAATAAAATTTTATTAAAAAAAGGATATGTGCTTGTGAAGCACATTATAAATGGTGCAAGCACAAGAAATATACATAAATTTGGTAAGTTTATTATCATAAAAAGCACAATTAAGTTAAATGTTTAATTCGGAATCCAAAATCTAATCTTCCATTCCTGCATTAATAAATAGAATAAAGGAGAATTCAACAAATTTAGACATTATGTTTCCCCATCATCATGTGCTGATAAGTGCACCTGTATGAATTCGCTTTAGCATTACCAACTTTTTTTAAAAGTCATGCCTGCAGTTGTCAAACTTAATTTTTTAAATTTTATTGTACAATAAATAATTCGCAGATTCAGTTGGTTTAAAGCGTGTTAAAAAATACAAAACCGTGAATTAAAAGTTTTCGCTATAAAGTTTTTTAAAAGTTGTTCAAATTTGAGAAGAAAATAAAAAAAATTGTTTGACATATGCCGGCATATATACAAAAACAAAATACATGTGTTTTTTATTGTTGTGTTTGTTGCCGCGATGCATATACCTTATGGATATGCCTTGGATTGAACTTTTAAAAATTTTTGTTTCACCCCCCCCAAAAAGCTAAAGCTGAATCAGCGCCTGATGAGTATGATGGTACATTATACCAAACTTTCAGTTGAACAATTGAATTCTTACCTGAGATATTTCCACATCGTGTAATGTGTACCGTTTCTTTATACAAAATTAGGCCTAAAATCGTTTTATTTAAAACCTCTAGATTGCATTTTATGAGAATTTTAAAAGTTATGTGCTTATGTGACATTAAAAAACCGGTAAAAAAATAATTATTTAATTAATAAAACGTTCTTTCTCTGGAAATCAAAAATTCTAGTTGATTTTGTTCTTTTCTGTAATTTTTTTTTCGTTTAATTTTTATTTAGTTTTCAATGTACAGAAAATACAGATCTGGCTTGGATGTTGTCTAGCATAGTTTATAAAATCTGTGTCCATACCGTTTAACAAAGAGAATAAGAGCAATAGTGACTGCTATTTGTCTACGATTCTTCAAACTGGACCTTTTAAACCAGTTTACAAATTCTTCAACTGGATAAAGGAGTGGCCAGTACTAACGACTCTGTCATTGTGCTGCATAGTTAACTCCCCAGAATTACTCCAGTGCAAAGACGCCGCAATTACTAGATTTTAACCTAGAACAAAAGCAAACCTCAAGTTCCTATAAAGCCTGTAATGCCACCGAAAATACTTTTTATTATCTACCAAATGACCAATGCCTAATGACATTTTATTAGTTCTACTTTGTTTGTGTAAAACAAAGACAACGAGGAAATTTTTGGTTTTTCTCGTTGAAAAATAGTAAAGACGTCTTGGCACAGTCGAATATTTTAAATTTTGTTTTTATTTCAATACATATTTTACTCTGAGGGATCTGTGAACTTAATTTGCAAATCTCTTCTATTACAAATTCCTTTTTTCTAAAGAGATTGCGTAGAAAGGACAAATAAGTTTTTAGTGACAAATGCAAATACATTTCTTAAGGCTATTTAGTTGTTAAAAAATAACCATAAACACCTGACCCGTTAAGCTAAACAAAATCAACATTATTATCAATTCGGAGATAATGAGAAGACCTTTATGGTCATCATCCTGTCCAAATAAGTTTATAAAGTTTTTGCATTTCGTCTACCTTTGTGTAATCAAGCCAATGATATTGTTTGTTGTACTTGAATATAATTTTGTTTTTATACCCAGCAATGTGTAATAATATTCTAATAATATGATTTAATGCCTTGCGAACCATCTGGTTGGTTTTAGGATTTTTCTTCTAATTGTGAAAATAAACAAAAAAAAATATAAATTTTTAAGATAGTTTTAAAGGCATTAAACATGTAGAGAGTTTTGTATATGGTATGTGACATATAAAGAACACAATAACTTACGAACGACGATTTTTAAAAGTGCAATAATTATACATAAGATACATTACATGACTGAAAGTATACAACTGAAATTGTGCAAAAATGCTATTAATGCATTTGAAATAATTTCCTTTCCTAAATGGGTTAAACACCACAAATTACATGCATATATATTTAACACGAATTTCACACTGAAAACAATTTACAATCACACAAGGGTGTTAAAAAAATGTCTTGTCCAACACCAAAATTGCGAAATAACATAAACTCAACCACATACAAATAATAAATTAAATAACATTTATTTAAAACTAAGCACGTTTACACCTTAGCACTCAGACATATGTTTAGAACCGTACAAATGTAAATTTGTATACCCTTCACCAGTGGTGCACAAGGGTATATACAGCTTTGTCACTCCGTTTGTAATTTCTACAATTTTCATTTCCGACCCCATAAAGTATATATTTTCTGAAAGCTTATGAATAGAGGAGTCAATAAAGCCCTGACCGTCTGCCCGTCTGTCCGTGTGTTGGTTGAAATCAGCTTTTAGAAGCAACTATATGCTCCTCAGATCTCTATATGAAATCAATCTCTTGGAAATATTCAGGAATGAATCGCTATTGAAATTCAGCACAATCGCTCCATAACTTTCTGAGATATGAGCAAAAAACCACGACCACCTCTTTTTTTTCACAATTACAACAACAACCTACATACATACTGGTTAAAGTAAACGTGGCATCGAATTCCAGCTGAGCCAAAAAAAAATTTATTTTATTTTATTTAATATATTATTTATATTTTATTATTTTTTTTAAATATATTTTTTTTTAATTTTTTTAAAAAATTTTTAAAAAAATTTTTTTTTTAATTTTTTGTTTGTAATTTTTTTTTTATTTTTTTTTTTATTTTTAATATATTTTTTTTTGTAATTTTTTTTTTTTTTTTTTTTGTATGTTTTTTACATGTATCTACGTATTTTATATGAGATGAATGGTGATACAAACAATTGTTATTGCATGACTACACGTTGTGAAGGGTATATAAGAATTGGAACGGCCGAATATAGCACTGTTACTTGTTTTCATTCATTAAGTATCAATGAATTTTTCTTTTATTTTATTGTAACTAAAATAATAATACTAAAAATAATATTTAGAAAAGCATAAAAACAATTGTTTTCGAAATTGATGAAAAAAAAAAGAAAAAATAAATAAATTGATAAAATATTTAGTTTTTTTACTAAACAACCAGGGCCACATGGCGTGACTATTAACATCACAATATAGTTAGTTTTGCAGTAGTGTTAGTAGTTACATACAATTCAAAAGGGTCGTGTTTGTGGACATTTTTAAAACAGAAAATTTAAATAGAAAAATAGCTAAAATAAATATAAAACGTTTTATAGCTGTGATAAAACAATAAACACTCATAGAGGTGTTAAAAAATTGAAATAAAAAAAATAATCAAATACATGGTGGGCCAAAAGTCATTATGGAGTTTAAGTTCTACTAACCTACTAATATAATTAACGTTTGAATGTTTGGATATTTGTTACTCAATCACGCAAAAACGGCTGAACGGAACTAAACGAATCTGGTACTATTTATATTTTCTAAGCGAATCTAATGGGTGTCCCAACTAGAACGCAATTTTTAAATTTTAAATAAAACACAGATATTTAAAAAAAAAAAAATCGTGAAACTTTATTATATCGTAATGTAGACAGAATGAGGTTATGAATGGAACAATATATCGTGCAGATGGCCGCCGCGGCTTTGCTGGCACACACGCGATATTTTAATGAAATTTTCAATGACCTTTTTGCATAAATGCTGCGGTATTTCATTAGTGCAGCGTCCAATTTCCTCTGTTAAGGCTTGAGTCGTCGTCGGCTTATTCGCGTTAACCATCGACTTCAAAAAACCCCAAAGAAAAAAATCTAAAGGTGTTAAATCACACGATCTAGGCGGCCAATTCTGGTCTCCAAAACGCGAAATAACACGATCGGGAAATGACTGATGCAGCAATTGAATTGTTTCTCTGGCTGTATGACATGTGGCGCCATCTTGTTGAAACCACAAGCCCTCCACATTCATTTCTTCAATTCTAGGCAAGAAAAAACTGGTTATCATTTCACGATACCGAACACCATTGACTGTTTGCGCTTAACCTGCCTGGATGGAGTTTGAGCGTCATCATCACGTACAGCTGCGACATTTTCGGTCGATCGACCTGGTCGAAGGCGCATTGTTGTCTTTACATCACTAACAGACCCAGTTTCGGCAAATTTATCCATTAATCTCTTTACTGTTGACTCTTTTGGATTATCATTGTGACCCCAAATGCGAACTGTAGCCGCAAAACTTTCACCATTTTGGTAAAACAATTTCACAATGAGAATGCGTTGTTCATTCGTGTAGCGCTCCATTTTTACTAACCTCACACCTTCTACTAGCAAACAATAACAATTGTTCAAATGTCAAACAATGGGACACCCGATAGAACTCAATCACTCAAAAAAAATTGGTGGAATTAAATTAAATTTGACAAATATATAAATAACAACCTAGGTTAATACTAAGTCTACCTCTCATCCCGATAACTACGCAGACGAAGTCGCGGGCACAAGCTAGTATTCAATAATTTTTATTTTTCATGGAGAGATTTGCAACTGTAAAAAAACCAGAATAATATAATTTTGTTAATAAAATGAACGATTAATTATTTTAACGTAAAGAGCATAATGTCAGAATTTCCGCATCTGAAGTAATGATTCATCGCAAAGGTCATTGTCTACACCAACAGGGCATCGTAAAAGATTTGCTTCGAACCGATAAACCACGACCGATTAATACTGTGAAAAACATTGAACGTGTAGAACAAAGTGTTAGCGGAACATTTAAAGATCTTCCAGACGATGTTCAGCTCAGCTAGAAATGGCTCGATTGTTAGTACGAGTCATTAAGGAAAATTATATACTTTTCTTTCCATATAAGGTGAAATTAGCGCAAGAATTAAAACCCACAGTTTCAGTTAAATTTCAACAGTTGGCCAAAAAAGAAATCAACTTTATTGAAAATCTAATAATGAGTTACAAAGCTTATTTTCATTCGAATTATTTTGCCAATAAGCAAAACTGTAGGATCTGTTGTTTTGAGCCATCCAGACACATTAATCAACGCCAATTGCATCCCATTAGGTATACAGTATGGTGTGACATTACATTACATTACTTTATCGAAAATGAAGTTAAAACAGTAGTCGTAAATAAAGATCTGTAAGGGCTTACAATAAAACATTTTTGATGTCTTGCTCTTGAAAACAGACCTGAGACGTGGTTTTAGTAGAATGGATTCACTGCACATCCTGCCCATGACACAAGAGCACTTTAAAATCGAAGTTTTAGAAAGCAAACATTTTGGAAGAATATTAAAAATTTCTTGTTTAGCGCATTCGTCATTCATATTCCACTATTTTCTTTTGGATTAAGTGAAAAGAGTATATGTGAGCAAACCCGAGACAATTTCGTAACTTCAGACAAATTTGTTGCAGAAATTCGAGTGATACAGCCACAAATTTTGAAAGATGTGTTGGGAAATGGAAAACCGGGGTCATGTATTATTTTTATTATTTTAAATACTTAATGTAATATATTTTTCGATTTTAATAATTTTAAGCTAGTTTTTTCGCTTTATTCCTTTAACATTCTCAATTTCTCTATTATTCTTTTGAATAATAATTTTTTAATGGTGTTTTGGAAACAAACAAGTCAGTGCACTATATTCAGCTGTGCTTAATTTTTGACCACCCACTACCAATTTTGTGTACTATTATAGCACAATATATATTATTTTGTTACTAACAGTAATCGCTATGGAATAATCTCTTTATACTAAAATATGTATCACTTTCTTTATATAACTTCGATATGCTAGTAAAATATTTTCGTAAATTTAGTCTTTCAATGAAGATTGGCGTTAAAGTAGGCATGTCAATATAGTTTCTGCTAATAAATATAGTCCTTTATTCTTCCAAGAACTTTGTCCATAGAGAAATTATATGGATTTAAGATACAGTGTTATATGGGAGGTAAAAGTGGGCGTGTCACATTTCTTTTCTGGCATAACAATGACACTGCCTAGAAAGCTATATGTACGAAATATCATCATCATACATCTAATTTTGTCGGTTTTATGAGCATTAGGTGTAGATTAGTAGATTAGGTGAAAAGTAGGCGTTAAAGTAGGCGTGCAAATGTAGCTTTCACTAATAAATTCATCTTAGATATTTCAATATAGTTATATGGGAGGTCGGCGTAAAAATGGGCGTTTCGCATTTATTTTCCGTAAGTACAAAGCGTTTGACGACAAAGCAATGTTTGCAAAATTTCAGCATTGTACATTTAATTTTGTCAGTTTTATTGGGTTTTAAATTTAGAATATACCGAAAAATACACTGTGAGGTAAAAATTTTCGTACATTTTGATCTATAACTACTTTACTAGGTTAGGTTAGGTTGAAAAGGAGGGGTATAAAAGCCCAAACCCATGACAGGTATACACGTATGCCCAGTTGGCATGTTGTGCACTCTACTTTACTAACTCATAGATTTAAGTAATTTAAGGGAAAAATATTTTTTTACTTAGGAAATATACATTCAAAATTTCATGGCTCTACGTTAATGTGATTGGTCACAATTGAATTTTATTCGATGTTGGAAGGACACGGCTTTTTCGACCAACTCTTGCATAACAGGCTATAACTCTCTTCCTAATATTTCGATTTAGCCCATTTTCAATTCCAAACAAACCTTGTGTATAAGAAATATTTAGACAAAATTTGAGCCCCCCTAGCTTTTTCGGTCCGATCTCTATCGTGCTTTCAACAGACGGACAGCCAGACGAACACAGCTTAATCGTCATAAAATTAAACCCCGATACATAATATATAAAATCTATGGGGATATTTTGATGTGTTACAAACAAAATGAAAACAAGTAACAGTGCTATATTCGGCCGTGCCGAATCTTATATACCCTTCACAATGTGTAGTCATGCAATAACAATTGTTTGTATCACCATTCATCCCATATAAAATACGTGCATACGTACACGTTAGAATAAATGTGGCATCGAATGCCAGCTGAGCCAAAAAAATTTTATTTTATTTATTATATTATTTATATTTTATTCTTTTTTTTATATTTTTTTTAAATTTTTTTAAAAAATTTTTTTACATTTTTTTTAAAATTTTTTTTAAGTTTTTGTTTGTAGTTTTTTTTATTATTTTTTTCTTATTTTTAATATTTTTTTTTTGTAATTTTTTTTGTTTGGTATGTTTTTTACATGTATGTATGTATGTTGTTGTTGTAATTGTGAAAAAAAACGAGGTGGTCGTGGTTTTTTTGCTCATATCTCAGAAAGTTATGGGGCGATTGTGCTGAATTTCAATAGCGATTCATTCCTGAATATTTCCAAGAGATTGATACCATATACAGATCTCAGGAACATATAGTTGCTTCTAAAAGTTGATTTCAACCAACACACGGACAGACGGATAGCCGGACAGACGGACAGACGGTCAGGGCTTAATCGACTCCTCTATTCATAAGCTTTCAGAAAATATATACTTTATGGGGTCGGAAATGAAAATTGTAGAAATTACAAACGGAATGACAAAGCTATATATACCCTTGTGCACCACAGGTGAAGGGTATAAAAATATAAAAAACAAATTTTTGTCTCAGCTGGGATTCGATTCCACGTTCACTCTGATCAGTACACCTCGTTTGTATGTATGTAGATATGTGTTTTATATTGTTTTTGTAAAAAAAACGAGGTGGTCGTGGTTTTTTGCCCATATCTCAGTTGTTTATGTACCTGAATTTCAATACCGATCAGCTCTCGAATATTTCGTATATTTAAATTTATCACGCTGGCTCAGGCGATTTAAAAAGTTGACTTCAACATACACACGGACAGTATGTCAGACGGACAGACTGACAAAGCTTAATCGACTCCTCTATTCATAATTTTCCAGAAAATACATACTTATGGGGTCGGAAATGAAAATTGTAGAAATTTTTCACGGAACGACAAGCCTATATATATCCTTTTTCAGTGTGTAAAATCCGAGCCCGATAGAAAAAAAATGAAAAGGGGCCAAAAATTTTGGGGCTTTTTGGCTACCGTGTAAAAATATGTTTCAAAACAACCAACAAATGCACGTTTTGCTGATAAAAATAAAATAGTTTTTGTTTTAAAATAATATTTTATGTAGAATATTTAAAACATTTTTTGCGAATATGTTATTGCAACACTTATTAAAAATGTAAAAGCATTACAAATTCTAGCACAGTTTTAGGCATTTTCATATTGCAATACATTCTCATATATAAATATAAATAATATATTACTCTACTCGTTCTCCATTTTTATAAAGTACAATTATTAAAATTCGCAACAAAAATATTACTTCTTTATTAGCAAATATTTAGGGTAAAGTTGTTACAATTTTTTTTAATACTAACACATATAATAAAACTAAGTTTATTTCAACTATAAAAAAAAACTCTTTTACCTAAATGTATGCAGACTATAAAATATAATGATGAGAGCCTAATTATATACAACACATAAATACATGTACATATGTGTACATACGTACGTACATTCACGTTAATTAAACTTTATTTATGTCTGCAATCAAACATCTAAATATTAGCATATATTCATTCACATTTACGTAAGTATGTATGTTGCTTTTTGTATAGGTAAACTAGCCTAAAGCTTGTTTTATATTTATTAAACAATACGTATTCACAAATAATACAGTGATGAGTACAAAAAATTATAAAGAAGCACTGTATTTCGATAAACTATGTTTTATAAAATGTTGTAAAAATATTTCCATTTATAGTTGATTAAAAATAAAATAACTCATTTTAGATTGATAGAAAATTTAAAGGATTTTCTTTAATTATCATCTTGTTTAACTTATTATAACAAACAATTGATTTTAATTAAAAGGTCTTTCTGTAAAAGTTTATATACAGGATGTCCGGCGGGAAGGTATACTACTTTGTTTTGCCGCTATTTTGGTAAACATTAGTCTTGATAGTTCGTACTTGGCAGTCGTGAAGTAGAGCAAATGGCAAATTTATTATAGAAAAAATTATAGTAAACCAACTTGTTTTAATCGTTAAAACATTTTATCAAAATCAGTCATCAATTAATGTGACGATGAGAAAGTTACATGAAATTTTTGGAATAAACAACATGCCTACAAGACGCGCTATTTATCGTGCAGTGAATGATTTTGAAGAAAGAGGAACTGTAGCTAATAGGCCCAAGCATGGACCACAACGTACTGCAAGATCGGCTGAAAACATGACTGCTGTTCAAGAAAGTGTTCAAAAGTATCCATCAATCTCAATTCGACGCCGTGCTCAGGAGCTTGGTCTTCAAAGAACAACTTTGGCCACAATTTTGTACCAAGATTTTCATTTGTTTCCATTTAGATTTAGTTAGCACAAGAGCGTCTTCCAGAAGACCATTTACGCCGCCGTACTTATGCCAATAGGATGTTACAGCTCGCCCATGACATTCCCGATTTTCATGAAAAAATCATAATGAGTGACGAGGCACATTTTAATTTGAATCGATATGTGAATAAACAGAATACTCAGTTCTGGGCAATGGAAAGCCCTCAAATTGATCATCAGTCACCTATGCATTCATTAAAAGTCTGGTGAAATTTAAAACAGTGTAACAATAACTGGCAATGGGAAGCGATATCGTCATACGATAAGAAAAAATTTAACGCTACAACTACATGCTATGGGCTTGACTAGTTTAGGTTAGGTTAGGTTGAAAAGGAGTGACACTAAAAGCCCAAACCCACGACAGGTATAATACACTTATGCCCAATTGGCATGTTGTGCGCTTCATATGAATAGAATAGTTAGAATAAAAAGAGAATAGAAATAGAGAATAAACATAGAGAATAGAAATAGAGAATAGAATAGAATAGAATAGAACAGAACAGAATAGAATAGAATAGAATAGAATAGAATAGAATAGAATAGAATAGAATAGAATAGAATAGAATAGAATAGAATAGAATAGAATAGAATAGAATAGAATAGAATAGAATAAAATAGAATAGAATAGAATAGAATAGAATACAATAGAATAGAATAGAATAGAATAGAATAGAATAGAATAGAATAGAATAGAATAGAATAGAATAGAATAGAATAGAATAGAATAGAATGGAATAGAATAGAATATAATAGAATAGAATAGAATAGAATAGAATAGAATAGAATAGAATAGAATAAAATAGAATGAATACTAAATAGAAGCGGACCAGTCCAGAGTCTCTGGCGTGAATCGAACCCGCAACCCCCAAGCTAGCAGACCAGCTCACCACTGACTAGTCCACCGGAGCTTGACTAGACGGTGCCATATCGCATACGGCCAGAATTACAATGGAATTACTGCGAGACCTCTTTCCGCAACAAGTTATTTCAAGAAGTGGTGATATTGATTGTCCTCAACGGCCGTCCCGAACTTCTTTTTGTGGGGATATCTAAAAAGCAAGGCTTATGCAAGCAAACCAGAAACGCTGGAGGAACTCAAACAAAATATTCGCGATGAAATTAATGAAATACTGCGTGAAGTGAGTGAGAATTTAATTAAAAATGTGCTCAAAAGGGCTCGGATTTGTCAGGCTAACAAAGGCGGACATTTATCTGATATTGTGTTCTATATATAATTGCCGACAGTAAATAAAACATTTAACAATATAAGATCCATTCTCCTTCATTTAATCAAAAATTATAAATAAACAAAGTAGTATACCTTCCCGGCGCCCACCCTGTATATGATGACAATCTGCGGTGGCCGTGTTGTGTATATCAAAATGACTTTCATCGCTTAGTTTCCAATAGATATGTTAATTATGCAGTGTGCAGATTAAGGTATTTGATCTCGACCTTTACGTGGTTTTTGAAGTCGTTGGAAATTGTCAGTAAGCCGACCTTAAGGTCTATATGCTTAAAGTCATCTCTTAAACACCATTGAAGATAAGTATTAATTTTATTGCAAATTAGAACTCTTAGGTCTGTGCTACTACTTATGTGGAGTTACAGCCGATGTGTGATAGAACAGTCTTTCGAGTTGAAGAAGAATTGAAAAAGAACAGGCGCTAAAGTTCCTGTATTCGCTTTAGAATACAGCTTGTTGCAGAATAAACTGCAAGTACAAACATACCATTTCTACTTTTGCGCAATCTATATATATAAAAGTGAAACTCTGTGTGTGTGTGTGTGTGTGTGTGTTAGCTATAGACTCTGAAACTGTAAAACCGATCGGGCTCAAACTTTGGTAAGTTGTTGTACACATACCGGGGAGTGTTTATGGATGAAAAAAAGTGGGCGGGGCCACGCCCATAAAAAATTAGTTATCAGTTTTAGCTACTTGCACTTGACCGATTTTTCTGAAACTTTGCACACATATCGAGCTGTCATGACTAAATAATTTCGTGATAAGAAAAGTGGGCGGGGCCACGCCCCTAAAAAAGTTTTAATTTTGAGGCACTTGCACTGGACCGATTTTTCTGAAACTGTGCACACATATTAGGCTGTCGTGACTTTATAATTTTAAGACTAAAAAAGTGGGCGGGGACACGCCCATAAAAAAAGGCTATAATTTTGAGGTATTTGCACCAGACTGATTTTTCTGAAACTTTGCACACATATTGAGCTGTCATGACTAAATAATTTCGTGATTAGAAAAGTGGGCAGTGCCACGCCCATAAAAAAAGGTATCATTTTGAAGAACTTGCACTTGACCGATTATTCTGAAACTTTGCACACATATTGAGCTGTTATGACTTTACAATTTCGTGATAAAAAAAGTGGGCAGGGCCACGCCCATAAAAACAATTTTAAGTTTGAGGTACTTGCACTGGTCCAATTCTTCTGAAACTTTGCACACATATTGAGCTCTTATGACTTTACAATTTCGTGACTAGAAAAGTGGGCAATGCCACGCCCATAAAAAATAAAATTGTTAGGTTTTTTCACTTGATATTCAATTAAAATTCAGAATGCATTTCGATTCATTAAGGGGCGTAGCAACGCGCGCCGGGTTTGGCTAGTCTATATATATAAAAGTAAAACTCTGTGTGTGTGTGTGTGTGTGTGTGTGTGTGTGTGTGTTAGCTATAGACTCTGAAACTGCAAAACCGATCGGGCTCAAACTTTGGTAAGTTGTTGTACACATACCGGGGAGTGTTTACGGATGCAAAAAAGTGGGCGGGGCCACGCCCATAAAAAATTAGTTATCAGTTTTAGCTACTTGCACTTGACCGATTTTTCTGAAACTTTACACACATATCGAGCTGTCATGACTAAATAATTTCGTGATAAAAAAAGTGGGCGGGGCCACGCCCCTAAAAAAGTTTTAATTTTGAGATACTTTCACTGGACCGATTGTTCTGAAACTTTGCACACATATTAAGCTGTCGTGACTTTATAATTTTGTGATTAAAAAAGTGGGCGGTGCCACGCCCATAAAAAAGGCTACAATTTTGAGGTACTTGCACCAGACCGATTTTTCTGAAACTTTGCACACATATTGAGCTGTCATGACTAAATAATTTCGTGATTAGAAAAGTGGGCAGTGCCACGCCTATAAAAAAAGGTATCATTTTGAGGTACTTGCACTTGACCGATTATTCTGAAACTTTGCACACATATTGAGCTGTTATGACTTTACAATTTCGTGATTAGAAAAGTGGGCAGGGCCACGCCCATAAAAACAATTTTAATTTTGAGGTACTTGCACTGGTCCGATTCTTCTGAAACTTTGCACACATATTGAGCTGTTATGACTTTACAATTTCGTGACTAGAAAAGTGGGCAATGCCACGCCCATAAAAAAATTATAATTTTTAGGTTTTTGCACTTGATATTCAATTAAATTTCAGAATGCATTTCGATTCATTAAGGGGCGTAGCAACGCGCGCCGGGTTTGGCTAGTTAAAAATAAAGACAACAAGAGCAATAAATTATACTATTTGTTTATAATACTTCACAATGGATTATTTGAGTTCTGGGGCAAGCCACCAACGCCTTATGGATCTCCAGTTCGAGTTCCCCAGGTATTCCAAGTTCGGCATAGTATCCACTGTAAAATTTTTGCGCCTAATATGCCCAAACGGAGGACAATGACAGAGGTAGTGTACCAAAGTCTCATCCTCTTCCTCGCATGCTCTACATGTTGTCTACTCAGATAATCTCATGCAAGCTAGATGAGTTCTCAACTCCGTATGACCTGTAATTACACTGGTTAGTTTCCTAAGTGTAGGTCTACTTAGTTTTAGAATCTCCTTTGATTTTCCAAGATTTGGGTCACCCCATAGAGTTCTTGTCACCTTACCGACATCAGTGCTTTGCCATTTTCTGACATGTTAATCCATCGCCCAACGTTTAAGTTCCTCCTTAAATCGTTTAAGGGGTTTGGCGTTCTCCAAAGGATAGTACAAAGAGCTCCCATTTCGGAAAATTCGTCGGCTTTCTCGTTTCCGATCACAGAACTAACGATCGTTAAAGTTTATAACACTTTTACTGGGCTACTGAAAATTTCTTTAGTGCCAGATGGCAGCGACATTTGAGTTTTAACGAAATACAAAATAAAAACCACCAACACAAAATTAACCAATTATTCGCCATTTTCCGCAGTCTCTGTAAAAACAACAATTTTCATATAAAAATTCATGTATAGAAATTTACCTTTAGACGTCAAATATTAAACTGTATCGGCGGTTTTTGTTTAAGTAAAACACTATTTGCATATTAAAACTCATTCAGCTTATATAAATAGAACAATTTTAGCCTAATTGCGTTGTGTTTTTGTTTTTTTTTCGTTTTGCTGTTTGGCGGTATTTTATATATTATTTTGCTGTGACAAATTATTTGCCAGAAAATAATTATATTTAGTTTCCCGTAGCTTTTAAAATTAAAACCTGTGCATATACATAGAAACATACATACATACTAAATAGTAAATGCAGGTTCATACATACGAGTAAAATACATGCGAAAATAATGTCAGTAGATTTTTTTTTTTTTTTTTATAAAATATTAATTTTCAAAATTTTCTCCTCTACCACACACTAATCGAATGTGCAATCAATCAGCTTGAAATATAGAAGAGAAATTTGCTAAAAAAAAAAAAAATAAAAATAAATACCAATAATAATGAATGTGAAAATAGGTGGAAAAAAGCTATTAAAAAGCTATTTTCGCTTAAGTTAATACCTGTACATATGTATACACACATACATATGTCCATATGAACATATATATACGTGTGTATGTATACACCGTGGCTAAAGGTGATATTAAAGTAGGATGCTGCTGATTTCCCATCAATTATGGGAACCTACGACAATATTTTTTATGGCGAATATCAATAAGGGAAATGATATTACATATACATTAACATGCCTATAAACATACACACACATGAACAATAAGTGGTTTATTTATTGACTATATGAATATAGATTAACAGACAAAATAAAATTGAAAATTAATTGTATTGTCTGTATGCCGGCCAAAAGAAAAGGAGAAAATGAAAATATTTATAAGAGTAAAAAAATAAAGCTCAGATATGAAACCTATTAACTTTTAATATTTTTTTAAGGATAATACCTTTATTCGGTTGAACACAATATAGATAAGGGAGGAGTGAAACAACTACGAAGAGTACTTGTTTGTAAACTATACTAAAAGGATCGCATTAGTTGAAGATAGCTCAAAGAATACAGGACTTTTGTAAAATAGCAATAGGCTCAAAATATATCGTAAGCTTAAAGATGAGCTTACTGCTACTATGCCTCGAGAGTATGATGAACATTCTTTGACACGAACGTTGCTATAAGACCTCTTCACAAAATTTAAATACAGTGTTTGTGATGCCGTGAGAATTATATCTGCAATGACTGTTGAGAACATACCATAAATATTACCGATTAAGATACAGGTGAGCATGAAGAAGCCTTAGCTGATATTAATTAACAATATAAGCGCAATACCCAAAATAGTTAAATTTATACAGACGAATTAAAAAACACACATGAAATGGAAAGAGCTTCTACAATTTGAAACGAAGCAGAAGTAAATAATTTTATCTACCAGATCTAATTTGTGTTTTCCACAATAACATCAATACATTTACAGAAGGTATTGACTAGTTAAAGGAAACTGACACTGAAGCTCTGCTGCGTATTTTAATAGACAGCTAATCGTTTATGTGAACCTTGAGAAATAAATAGATTAAATTTCGGAATGTCCTAAAATATAAGAGTAAAATCAACTCAGTATAAAAATTGTAAAAGTCTATAGATAATTTGGATTTTAGGTCATAAGGGGGGATAAACAAAAAAGACAAAGCCGAAACACTATATAAAATTTAATCTTTGAAAACAATTACGGCCATATGCATAAAAACTTATAACAGGCTTATAAGTCGTTTTGTTTTAGCAAAATTCACTATTGTTGCATTCATAAACCATTAATAGATCATAAACCTTTTATAAACCATTTATACAATCAAAAATTTTATTGTTGGATTTACCCTTCTTTAAACCAGAAATAGGGCGACATTTCATGCATAGTTTACAATAAAAAATTTGTTTAAGAAATTTTGTGCAAAAATTTAAGGAAAAGAAATTGAAATATTAAACTGGATGCGATTAACACAATTTGACGTATTGGCAAGTGCAATTTATACAAAAGAAAATAATAAATTTAACATATTTTAAATTAAATAACACTAAAAAAACATGATAGTGATGTAAGAAAAACTTAAGAAAACCCGAATACTTTTCTTATCGTTATTAACAAAATAAGTTAATAATTAAAGTTAAGATTATAATTTTTGCTCAAATGTTTTCATATACCAAAGTTATATACTTTTTTTTTCGACAATCTTTTTGTGCTTTAATTTTATAAAAAAAAATTTACCTTTACTTGACAACCGGGTAAATCTTATAGTATTTATGAGCACTATTGACAATAAAATGAAAACTAAATAAAAAAAAGAGTTGCATAAATAGTAATAAAATCACTATAAATATTTAATAACTATACAAGTATTATTGTACGTTTATAAACACAAATTCTTATTAGTGGTTTATAATACAAAAAGCGTTTAATAACTATTGTACACTTTAACCATAAAATTACTATTTTTATGCATATGTCCGTTAATCTTTAAGAAATTTTGAGAACAAACTTAAAGCTTAGGGGAGAGTAGAAAAACATCAGAAAATAGAAAAATTCTGCACTGTTATACATGATTTTGCACTATAATTTCCAATACGATCTTTGATTTTGTTTAAAGGGTTTGAGAAAAAAAGTATCCGCCAACTTTTTTTTGACGCCATCTTGAATTCCATTTTTTTCCTAGATTTTTCTTATTATACCCTTCACCTGTGGTGCACAAGGGTATATATAGCTTTGTCATTCCGTTTGTAATTTCTACAATTTTCATTTTCGACCCCATAAAGTATATATTTTCTGAAAGCTTATGAATAGAGGAGTCGATTAAGCCCTGACCGTCTGTCCGTGTGTTGGTTGAAATCAACTTTTAGAAGCAACCATATGTTTCTGAGATCTGTGTATAGTATCAATCTCTTGGAAATATCCGGAAATGAATCGCTATTGAAATTCAGCGCAATCGCCCCATAACTTTCTGAGATATGAGCAAAAAATCACGACCACCTCGTTTTATTTCACAATTACAACAACAGCATACATATATACTGGTTAGAGTAAACGTCTCATCGATTTTTTTTTATTTTACATATTATTTATATTTTTATTATTTTTTTTTTTAATATATTTTTTTAAAAAAAATTTTTTTTATTGTTTTTTTTTTGTTTTTAGTATATTTTTTTTGTAATTTTTTTTTTGAAACATACATACGTAAACTCAATTTATAGTTTTACAATGGTGTGTTTTTTTTATATGTATGTTTGTACGTATTTTATATGAGATGAAGATGATCCAAACAATTGTTACTGCATGACTACACGTTGTGAAGGGTATATAAGATTCGGCACGACCGAATATAGCACTGTTATTTGTTTTTTTAATTAACTAGTCAAACCGTTTCGTTTGATTCAATATTGAAGGGGTTGAATTCGGTAAATTTTTGATTACAATATTTGATCCATTTCGAAATTTAATGTACGCCATTTTTAATGGCGGGCATTATGGATTGAAAATTTGTTATAGAGTATTATAGTTTGCTAGTCAAATCATTTCTATTAATATATATATCATACATAAGACTTTCTGTTATTCAGAAACCAAAAAAAAAAAAAATTACAACAAAAACGACGAAGTAGTTGTCTTTGTGCTTATATCTCAGTTAGTTTCAAGCCGATTTGTTATATTATTTAAGACTACGCGCTATATATTGAAGTCTTTATCGTGTTCTATATTCCGAGCTTTAGTTACTTGATATATTTCAAGAAATATATAATTTTAGAAATTATTTTTGCCTATAACTTTGACGATTAGTTACCAATTTGTCCAAAATATTTAACAAATAGCCTTAGAGGCATATTATATCTAAAAATATTAGCAAACATGTTTTTAAATTCTGCTAGAGTTGATTTAGACGGCAAAAATATAAAAAAAACAAGTAAGAGCGCTATATTCGGCCGTGCAGAATCTTATATACCCTTCACAACGTGTAGTCATGCAATAACAGTAGTTTGTATCACCATTCATCCCATAAGAAATACGTACATACATTTAAAAAAAACATACATATATAAAAACATCATATTGTAAAATTATAAATTTACGTATGTATGTTACAAAAAAAAAAAAAATAAATAAAAAAAATTATTTAAAAAAAATTAAAAAAAAAATATTAAAATATAATTAATAAATATAAAAAAAAAAAAATCAAAAAAAAAATTATTCAAAAAATAATAATAAAAATATAAATAATATATTAAATAAAAAATAAGAAAAAATAAAAAAAAAATATAAAAAAATAAAAAAAAAAAATTTTTTGCTCAACTGGGATTCGATGCCACGTTTTCTCTAACCAGTATACACCTTTGTATGTATGTATGTTGTTGTTGTAATGTTGTTTTTGTCTCAGTTGTTTATGTACCGATGTTTCTGATTTTCAATACCGATCTACTCCCGAATATTTTTGATATTTTAATACCTCACCCGGGTCCAAGCGATGTCGGGGGGGCTACAAAAAGTTGATTTCAACATACAGACGGTCAGACTGACAGAGCTACATCGACTCCCCTATTCATAAGCTTTCAGAAAATATATACTTTATGGGGTCGTAAATGAAAATTGTAGAAATTTCACACGGAATGACAAACCTATATACCCTTTTTCACTGTGTGAAGGGTATAAAAACAAAGAAGACGAGTTTATTTACTCTTATCTCAGAAAGTTATGGAGGATTGTACTGGATTTCAATATGGATTAATTTCAAAATATTTGCAATATAATTATATATACGACATACATATCTGTGCTATATGTGGGGACATCTAGAAGTTGATTTTACCCAACACTCGGTGAGAGGGAAATATGGAAATTGCCCAGGTGACTCCCTTATTCATAAGCTTTCAAAAAATATATTCTTTATGAAAATGAATATTGTAAAAATTATAAATGGAATGACAAAGCTCTATATACGCCTGGCACCTTGGTATGACAAAGCGAATTAACAAAATAGTTAGCATTTAATATTTTTAAATCTGTTTGTTAATAAAAAAAAAACAGAAATTTATGTATGTATTTACACGCAAAGAAAAAATATGGTTGCGGTAACCATAATCGAAGAGCAACATACTATGATTGAATTGTATGATTGTGGTTAAAACAAAGCATACAATGGTTGCCAATTATCACATATTACATATATAACTACAGTTGAAATCGACAATCTTTGCTTTTTTTACGGCAAATTATTGTCTTGCGCTGTTAGTTGCATATAATGATTAACTTCCTTTTTTAATTGCAATTTCTTACTAATATTTTTTAAAAATTTTCTTGTTTATTTTCAAGTTTTCCACAATGACATATCAAATCATTAAAGTTTTTTGAAAGTTGATAAAACAAAATTGGCTTATAAAATCAGTTGTGTAAACAAAAACAGATTTTCTCAGACGTAGTAAGATAAATATATGTGTGTGTAAAAGCAAAAATTATAAACCATCTGCAATATGATGATTTTGAAAAAATTTCTAGATCACAAAAACGGCAAATGTCATATGTAAGTAAAATACATCTCATCTGAAATCGGCTTTAGCTCGCATTATTCTTTAAAAGTTATTGTACTCATCAATACATAACAAATTTCATAGGTATGTTTTTTTTATATACAATTTTGTTCTTTCTTAAAATTTCAATTACAATCGCCTAAATACAGCTTTCTGGGTAACATCTTACATAATTACATTGCACATATTCACATGATCAAATATGTATGGATGTACAAAAAATTTTTATAAATTATTTATTTTTTCTCATTAATTATTGAATCCCCCGAGCTTTGTTTAACCCTTTCCTATCACCCACACTCAACAACCAATGTCTCTCTCAGTTGTGTGGGCCAATTACAAATGGGTTTAATATACAATCATGCACACAAACATACAAACATATTGGTGAGTAGTAAAAATAAATAATATCTTATTGTTTGTGTTGTAGTTGTTACTGCTATTGCTGTTGTTGCGAATGACGAAGTTGCTGTTGTTATTGTTGTTGTTGCTATTTTGTTTCTACATTTCATTTCCATTTTATTTTGAATTTTGTTTTATATTTATAATTAGCCCAAAGACATTTTTGGCAAAAACTAACTGGGGGGCTTTTATAGAACCAGACCCTAGTTTCTTTGTATGACTGTCCTCCCGCCTGTGTTCGCCCGTCTAAAAGACTGACGCTGCTTGCTTTTGCTTGGGTGTATCATATGAAAATGTTATGAATACATTGTGAAGTGAGTGCGGTGCGGATGTGAAAGAGTGTGTAAATATGTGTGTGTGTGTGTGTGTGTGTGTGTAGATATAGTATATTATTTTCAAAAGTTGAAATCCATCACTGGTGCAGTGCCTCCAGCTGTGTTTTGTATGAAATATTATAATTATGAGCGATGAGACCCTGGGGTCATTTATAGCATGGACCAACCAAGCGATAGTTATATTGTAGATGTTTTTTTTTTCTTTACATTTTTTTAAACTTTTTTGTTATATTACGGTTTTGTTTTGTATTTTTTATGTTTATATAGTTTATATATATATCTGTTAGCATTACAACAACTATGGAAATAACAACAACAACAGAAAAAGCTAAATTTTACTCTAAGCAAAATAAAGTTGGTTTTCTAACTTGTTGTTGGTGGTAGTAATAGTTGTGGAATTGAGGTAGTAGTGATGGTAATATTGGCATGCTTTAAAAAATTTACTTAAAATTGCCCGTAAATTTCTGTGGCAATTAGGAAAAACTGCTTATGTCTGTATTCGCATTTTTTTCAGAAAAGCACTCTAAAGTTTTAAAGATATAATTTATAAAAATATTTATTTCCTTCGAAACAAAGAGTATTATATGGAATTCCGTCCAGTATAAATTAAAAGGCATTTCAGACTTCGTATATTTTGTTTAATTATGATTTAAAAAAAGTTATTATTCCAAATAATATTCGCTGAAAAAATACAGGCAATAAGATTTTACGTTATAACTTTCTGTAAAAATATCTAAAACAGTTGGAAGTAAGCTTAAGGGATCGAAATTTCGTCATTGCATTGGTGTATTGTCTCAATTTTAGCTCATATCGACTTAAGCAGTTATTCCTTGTTGCCGCAGTTTTTAAATAATATTTTAAATGTACAGCTAGCAAAAACTACAACTAAATTAAGAACTTCCCACCTGAAAATTTTCTTTAATCATTTTCGCATAATTAATATTAAAAATATTCTTTAAGTTCTTCGATCTTTCTCTATAAATGTTTTACCTCTATTACCAAGCTTGAGTTGAAAGATTTATTTTAAAAAAATTATTTTTTTTTTAAATTTAACACTCGCATAAAATGACAGTGGGTCCTTGAAAGGTGTTTCTGATAAAGCCTAAGCCTAAAAAAATATATATCTCAACTCTCATTTCCATAAAAAATCTCTCTTAAAAAGCCGTAATGTCATTAAGTTACTTATGCAAGGGAACTCTGTAAAGCCCATACCCTTTTATACCTACGCGTCATAGTGTGTGTATTTAAGCAATTCATTCAAAATCTATGGATTAGCCTCACATTGTTGTGTTAGCTATTTCATTGTATTGTAGTGTACGTATGTGTGTTAGGATTAAACAAAGAATGAGTTAACGTTACAATTGTTTCACCTGAAACCAGCTTGTCTATGGATTTTTCTAATGTTTAAATCTTGTTTAACTTTTTGTTATACAATCCAAAATTATTTTTTGTGTGTTTTTTTTTTTTGTTTTGTTCTTTTCATTCAGCTTGATTTTTATTTAACATTTTATTATTGTTATTGTTGTTGCTTTATAGCTATTATTTCTCCTTTATTTTGCTTTATTTTATTCATCTTTTGTTTGCATTTTACCCTCTTAACAAATTCCAGTAGCCCCAAGTTATTGGCGGTTATATTGGTTTGTTGTTGTTGTTGTTGCTAATGTTTTTGTTGCTGCTGTTGTTGATATGGATGGTGGTGGTAATGTTAGAATTGCTGATAATTTAGATGTTGACTTCTTGATAAGAATTTGCACAACACGCAAACCCCAACATCCAGAAAGCAAACCAACAACTGAACAAGAATTTGCATGCAGCAGCAATTGTGCCAACTGCAACAGCCATAATGACCATTAAACAACATTCTCTTTTATATACATATTCTTTTTTATTTAGATAAGACCAACTCTCTGGTTCTGTAACAATTTGTCAGCAGTCAAACCTGTTTGTTTCAGTCCGTTGTATTGCCAACTTTGCAACATACTTTTAGAACACACTGCACAAAATGGGGTTGTTTTGTATGGCATCATCATGTTGTGATTTAGTTGATGATAAAATTTCTTGTATTAAAGGAGTTTGTATGTATGGATATTTTTGTGTGTATGATTTATGTGTGTTTGTTGTGTGAATCTTGCATTAGCGTTAAGTGATGGATGCGAAATCATTTGTCAACACGTAATAAAAGCAAGTTAACTTAATGATGATTATTTTTTTCGTAAAAAAATGTCTTTATTAACTTTTAATTGTATTATAACGTTTTATCAGAAATATTAGTAGAAAAATCTGAATACTTATTTTCATAAAATAATATTGGTAACATTTATTATTATAATTTAAAAGACAAATTTCGATTTAAAAAAAATTTTAATCAACATAAAATATTTATTTTAAGGATAGGTATTCTCCCAATATATTTCAAAATTTTTGTTTGTTGGTTGTTGGGTTTAAGCAAAAATGCATATAGACCAGCTTAAAACCAACAATCAACAAACAAAAATTTTAAAAAATTTTAATGTTTTGAAAAATTCTCGATTTAAAAGACTTTTAAGAAATGTATTGCATATTTAAGCAGAATTTTAAAAATGCCTATTTTTTTTCTAATTATGTAATTTATATAGCAAAACTTTTTATTTGGCGAAAATATATCTTGTCTTGATTCTCTAGATATAAAATTTTCTTAGCTAATTTTTATTAACATGTAAATTTAAGGAGTATAAATTTTTTATTAAAAAAAATAATATTTTCTAAACAGAAAAGATTCTAAATAAAGTCTCTCTAAAGCTTCTCTATGTTTAGGGCAATTTTCTATTAGTTACTAATTCTAATTCTTCGTTTTTAGCATTGTTTAGTGGCAATAATTTCACACCAGTATTTTTTGTTTTAATTGGACATTTAATTAGTATTGTGTAATTTTTTAAGTTTTTTTTTTAAACAATTTATAATTTCCTTCACAATACAGTTAAAATTAGGTAAAATGGAAGGTCACCTAAACAAATTATTTTTGTACTAAAAAAATAATTATTTAATATAAACGACTTGTCTTAACAAATAAAGGGTGGTTAAATCTCAAGGGCCGATGTTGAATGTGAACCACACCTAAACGTCAAGATTTTTTCTGCATTTCATTTAACATTTCTCAATTTCAGACTAACTCAATTTGAACCACAGAAAGATACATATTCGAGCAATGCGTTAAAGTTATTCAGGCTTATTATGAAAATGGGCGTTCAAATCAAAAAGCATTCGTGATTCTTCTGGTCAACATAATCGTTCAAAATCGTCCACAAGCGCGAGTATTGTGAAAAATATTTAAATTTCAGCAAAACAGGTCTGTATGAAATGTGAAAAGATCTGTGAATGCCTTCTTAGTTCGTTGAACGGAAAACATTGCTATTTTTCGCAGCAAACAACGTCAGATTGGGCGCACTAAAGCGCCTTCTATTCTAAACACAATTTTGTGACACATCTTCTGGTGTTTTACTTTTGAAAATCAGATCACTGGTTCTCGAGTTAGGATGAAATAATATGTCTCCGTACCTGACTAATTTAGGGGACAAAATTTGCCACGCCCATAAAAAAATCCCGATTTAATGGAAAAACCCGACAACGGATTTGAGTTCAGCACATCAAAATCCATATAGATCACATAGTTTTAATTAACGGGAAGACAAAAAATGATTTTTTGTCGAGCAGTGTAATTAGTGTTTTATTCAAAATCATCATCGGCCTTTAAAATGTAACCACCCTTTATATTAACTTTGTTATGCTCGATATTTGTATGGTATGTACCTCCTTAATAAGTTTATAATATATATATTTAACAAGACATAGATTGCTATGCTCTTCAAGATCGCGCGTAGGCATTTTGTTTATAGTTTCGGAATATTTCCTTGACCCGATGCTTCACCACCAGTAATCGTTCGCCTTGAAGAGTATGAAACAACACAATCTTTATGCTAAGAATATCGTATCTGCAGCTGAATATTTCGTTAATTATTGCAGATCAATGGCGTACCTTGTAATTGGGCATTACAAAGCTATTTTTGCAGAGAATTTTGGTAGAAAGCTTAAAGATGTTCCCCCAAAAAATAAGATCACGTGTTCACAACTCTCAACTTATTTGCGAGTAATAAATTTTGCGGCTACTTTTAGGTTTGTTATACCCCAAAACATACATTTGGAAAAGATTTTGTAACACAAACCCTTTATTGAACCCTTATATTGGAATAGCGAAACAATTTTCAATCGAAAATGATAAATACCATTACTAAAATAAAACTTAGGAACTTCAGGAAAACCCATTTAAAATAATTTTTAAATGATTTTGTTTTGTTTTCAGGTTTACTTAAGAGACGATTATGTGTTAAATTATAAGCACTAAGGGCCATTAATCAAATTTGGCGTCAGTTAAAGACAGGATTTTGAGGGACGAATCAAGTATTTATCATTATTACTACTTTAGTTTAATCTACCCGGTTGAATGAACTTGTCTTTAAACTACCGCTCACTTGAGATAAAAGCGAAGTTGTAATAATGGAAAACTTTTTATTCGTCCTATAAAATTGTACTCTTAACTAACACCAAGTTATAATAATGGCTGTTAATATGTTTGCTTTTAAATAACTAATTAGGTTAAACAGAAGGTGCTGACAATGTGCATATTTCTATATGATTCGTGATAACGAACATTGACTGTGTTTAGATAGCAACATACACTTGTTGCGTTTACCATAAACTACAAGACACAAAATAAATACACATTCGCAGTTTGGCAATAAAAGATGTACACACATAGTAATTTTTAAGAACTAACATACATACATACATACATACATACATACATACATACATACATAATACATATACATTTTAGATGTGTGATGAGTGTGTATAAATACAAACTTCTTTATCTCTTAAATTGCGAAGGACACAAGATTATTTTTGTAGTTTAAAGTGGTTTATGTTTAGGTTACTGCCGTTTTGTGATTTGAAAACTTTTATTTGATTGTGTGTGAAAAAGTAGAGATCTTTTTGGCATCTCAAATCAAACAAACTTAATCGTTAAAAGATTTAAAAGTATTTAAAAACAATTTTGACATTTATGTAACTTTTTCAAAGGTAACACAATTTTTTTTTTAATTTTTAAACATTTAACAGAGGTTTGATTAAAATTTGATTAAAGTTTCTTGAAAGAATATTTAAATTTTGTAATTAGTATTTGAGAAACTTGTTAAAAACTCTGAGCTTATAATAAAACTGTGTTTTGAGTACTAATGATTCACTTTACAAATATTTTTTGAATGCAAAGAATAATGAAGAGGAAGCGTAGGTTGTGTTTCAAAGAAGGCAAAACGCATTAGTCACATTCAAAAGTATGTGTGACATTGCAAGCACCATTGATTTTAAAAATGAATTCATAATTTTTCGATTTATTGACCTTTATGCAGGACCTTTAATCAAATATCAAGTTGAGTTTTTCTTAGAAATCGGAATTGATATAAAGAAAATTGGGAATAAGGATTTTTATATATACTTTACAGATTAAAATTATTATTATTTTTTGCAACCAATTTTGCTAATACAAAATATTCTAATATTCTAAAAATACATCTATATATAAAAGTGAAACTCTGTCTGCTTGTGTGTGTAAGCTATAGACTCCGAAACCGTAAAGCCGATCGGACTCAAAATTTGTCAAGTTGTTGTAAACAGGGAGTGTTTATGGGTGGTAAAAAGAGGGCAGTGCCACGCCCATAAAAAATAATTTATCATTTAGATCGATTTTCTGAAACTTTGCACACATATTGCGCTACAATTTCGTGATTAGAAAAGTGGGCAGTGCCACGCCCATAAAAAAAGTTATAATTTTTAGCTTGTTGCACTTGACCGATTTTTCTGAAACTTTGAACAAATTTTGAGCAGTCATGACTATATACTTCCGTGGTTAAAAAAGTGGGCAGTGCCACGCCCATACAAAAAGTTATAATTTTTAGCTTCTTGCACTTGATCGATTTTTCTGAAACTGCACACATTTTGAGCTGTCTGACCATACAGTTTTGCGATTAGAAAAGTGGGCAGTGCCACGCCCATAAAAAAGTTATAATTTTTAGCTTCTGCATTTAATATTCAATTAAAATTCAGAAAGCATTTTTATTCATTAAGGCGCGTAGCAACGCGCGCCGGTTTTGGCTAGTATATTGTTATTAATAAGAGTATTTATTATTTGTAAATTGTTATTATCTAAAGCTACAAATAATATTTTCTTAAGATCTATTTCGAAACACAAATTCTTAATGTTTCGAAACCTAATGCAAACAACACCTAGAGCTTTTTTATACAAACTATTTAATTGGATGTGAAATTTTTTTTTAGATGCCTCCTGGTTATATAAACATAAACATTAAACAAAATATCTCAAGTGTTCGTTAAAAATCTAATCTACGATTCTTTAATTGGATGCAACAAATTTATTTAAGTTCTAAAAGGCTTGAAAGGTTAAAAATTTGACATAAAAAAATTCCAAACATACATACACATAGAGGATGAAATTTACATTAATTAAAACAAATAGCTCTTAACAATTTAACTACTAAATTAAAATTAAAAATTTTTACTCAATTTCTTGCTAAGAGATACAAAAGGTGGGAGGTAAAATAGTCTGGTTCATTGTTTGTGTTTATAAGTTTATTTATTTTTTCATTTTATTGTATTTAAAATTGTTGCTCTTGCAAAAAAGCTTTTGTTTTTGTTGTATTATTTATTTTATTTAAAGATTTAAATTATACCCTTTGGCCCTGTTTCTTATATCAATGAAGTAGAAAACGAATTATACATGCAAACATATGAATTTGTATGGCAATATGCATATATTCATGTGTGTGTGTGTATTTGTATGAATATTTGTAAGAAACAAATATACAAAAGTTTATTTATTTACATTTTTTTTGTTGTAATTTTTTGTTTACTTATTAATATTTTGTTTTCTTTTTTTTTATTTCTGCAAGAGTTTTATTGACTGTGTAAGGAAATGTACACTCATACCCATACACGTGTGTGTATGTGTGATAAAGAAAACTTTTAGTTTCTTACTTTCAATACAAGAACCAAAGCAATAATAAACATTCGATACACACATACGACCAACTCAAGGAAGAAGTAGGAAATGTTGTAGGTAAATATGTTTGTGTGCTTGCAATTCATATGCAGAATTATGCAAAAAAACAAAAACAATACTAACAAACTCATAGTCACAGAGAGCAACACAGAGAGAGATATAGAAAAAAGTTAATAAAAAAAACAAAAATAAAAACAACAGAAAACATCAGAAAACACTGCCTTAGGAAAAATTGATAATCATATTTTGTTTAAGTCACGAAGGTTTACATTTTGTTGCTTTGACGTTTTCTACATACACAATAAAGAATAGCACACAATAGCAGTTACAAATGTATCAGGTATGAAAACGCCAGGGTGTATCTAAAAAGTAGTTTGAAGCCCCTCAAACACTTGATTTATTTTTTTCATTTTAAAGAAAATTTAAAACATATTTTCTGCAAAATATAGACTTCAACATATAAAAAACGCATTTAACGAGATAGATCGAAAAATTTTAACATCGTAAAAATCCAATAATTTGGAAACAGTTGATTTTGGATTTATTATTTTTTTTATTTAATTGATATTATATTGCAGATCACAGAAAAATATAACTTTTAATTTCCTAACCACTCCTAATTAGCTTCTATGCACTTTTTGGTAACCCGCTATTAGAGATTTTATAGCCGCAAAACCATTTTTACGATATGATCACAACGATCATATTATATTCTTCATAACAATATTTGGTTATCGAAAAAAAGTACTTATTAGTTATTTTAGTTATGTTTTAGCATTTTTGGGTCACATCAACCAATCATTTGTTTGAATTTTATCACTTAATGTTTGCCTTTTATGAAAACTTCAATATGGTTATCCTTTTAAAATAGTATGATTTACGAAATTATTATGAAAAAAATTTTATTATATCTCTACAAAGAAAACATTATATCCGAAACCATTTAAAGTTACAAATAACTATTTAATGATAATTGAAACAATAGTATGATTACAAAGCAATCACGCTGTAATATTTTTAGTCATAATTTGTTTTCAAACGTTGTTCTTCTTAGTAAATGAATTTTTATTATTCAAAAGTTTGACATAAACAACAAATTTTAAATTTAAAAAAAAAATTTAATGAAACAAAATAAACAGTAAAATGTTCCAAAAATTATAAAAAAAAAATTGTATTTGAAAAAGTAAGTAAGATAAAAAGTTTATAATTTATATTTAATACATACAATTCTTTACCCTCCTACAATTAGCGTAGGGCCGAAGCGAGTTCCTTCCAATATTCTACATCTACTACACGATTTTCAATTGCGTTCCAATTGAAATTTAATGTCGATGCCGGCCCTGTGGATTATACTCTAAATATTGTTTTGCTATGTCGCCTGATGGTTTACAAGTCTGATTTATGCTGGATCGGTTGCTGGTTAGCTTCTGACCATAGGTGAATGATGGAGATTTTTAAGTACAAATACACCCTCAGAATATTGCGTAAATATTTATTTTTGTTGAAATAAAATTTGTTTTAGTAAAAAACAAAAATTTTATGTTTCATTTTTAGTCATAGTATGATAATTGCATGATACTTGATAACTAACAACCATTATATGTTTTAACTACAACCATAAAATGCAATCATAGTATGTTGCTCTTAGTTTATGATTACCACAACCATGTTTTTTTTCTTTGTCTGTAGTTGTTTCAGTCACTTTTTTGGAACAGTTTGAAACAGTGCTTTTTAAATCTTTCTTTTTTTTTTAAATCTTGTTGAGAAACACCTTTTTTGTGCTGTTCAATTCTCTTTTCAAAACAACACAATATCTCTCAAATGGAGAATTGGCCCCTTTTGGTATAAAAACTATGTTATTGTTTTGATACAACTCCAGTGAGCATTAACAACATAAAAAAGTTGACCTAGATGTTTCGTAGTCCATTAGACAACATGATTATTTTTGTAAAAATTTGGATTTTAATTTTCGTGTCTTATGTTTGCCTTCTGAACTTTCTACACCATACTTGTCTGTTACTTTTTGGACTTTGTATGTTTTCAAGCCCGTATTGTCTTTAACTTTTTGCTTCAAGTAGTCAGAGCACTGAGCGAACTGGTATGTCTTTCTACCAGAGGTTGGGTGGTTGGTTGGTTGGTTCCTTACCGTGGTAGTTCGCTGCACGCAAACAGTCAAGTAGAGTCTGTATGACTCCTTTTTGACAGGACCACATCACCGTCATCATCGACAGCTCTAATGTATATAGAACAAATCCAAGAGTAAGAATGCTAGATCCACCCCCGTGGCCGTGAAGTATCTCAGAAAATAATTCAGTTCAACTTCAGATACCGCAGAGAGGCCATCCAGTACATATTCACCCAGAAATCTGTGTCTTTTAGCCGCCAGTGATTGACATTCGCAGAGAAGATGGAAAACCGATTCCTCCTTTTCTCTATCCCGACAGCTGCGACAATGGTCGTTCAATGGAAGTCTGAGTCGACTTGCATATTTTCCTAACATCCAGTGACCCGCCAATACCGCCAGCAACATCGATATGTCCCTCCGACTTTGACTAGTATCTACCAGAGGTGTTTCGAGCTCTTTTCAATAAGCTTTCAATTTTCCTGGCCTTCCCAATATCAATTTGACTTTTTTTCCTGATCCACTATCAATGATTTAATTCTCCTGATACTGGTTAATTATTTTGGCATTCAGTGTTAGTCGTAAATTCGCTCACAAAAGACGTGCTTACTTCTTTGTCTACTTCGCTGTTTACAAATATTAAAATAATATAAACATTTTTATAACTTTTTCTCCATAACGTGTCTTCTGTGTATTAACCACAGGTTAGTTATAAAATATTAACTTCGAAAATGGGGGACCCGCCGGACCGAGGTCAATATGTAAAGCCACCCATTATTATGGACAATAAAAAACTACTTACCATCCTGACACCAGGACCAAAATATCTTTTAATGAAAAGAGTTAATAGTGAAAAAACTTTATCGGAGGTGTCACCTTTCCTTATTAAAAAAGTAATAGATAGTACAATTTGCGGTGAAGTGGAATTATGTAAAAAACTACTGAACGGTACAATTCTAATTAAGACAAAAAACTTTATGCAAGCCAGAAGTCTAATACAATTGAGTTCTCTTTCTTCTACTATTCAAGTGGAATTAAGTGAGCATCAGTCTCTTAATTATATTAAAGGAGTTATTTATTCAAATGACCTTAGAGGCATAACAGAGGACGAAATCTTAATGGAATTAAAGAAACAAAACGTACATAAAGTAAATAAAATATTTAAAAAAACAAACAATGAACTAAAGGAAACCAGTTTAGTAATTGTAACATTTGCCGCTACCTCTCTCCCTTCTGAACTATCTATTGGCTACGAGAAAGTAAAAATTAAACCGTACATACCTCTTCCCTTAAAATGTAAAAATTGTCTTCGCTATGGACATCTTTCCAACTTTTGTAAAAATAAAAAGATATGTTTCAACTGCTCATTAGATTACCATTTTAGTGACGAAAATGATAATTGCTCCAATCCTCAAAATTGTATTAATTGTAAAGAAGAAAATTTAACTGACAATCATTCAGCTAATGCAAAAACATGTCCCATCTTTTTAAAAGAGCGTGAAATTCAAGCAATTATAACCCTAGAAAAAACAAACAGAAAAACAGCAATAAAAAAATATAATGATCGTCACCCCGCTACATCTTCATCATACTCATCAGCAATAAAAGACAAAATCATAAACAACAACTCTCCCCAACAACAACCTACAATTCCCTGTAATGAACCAACAACATCCTCGCATATAGAAACAGATAATAACAAAACAATTGAGTGCCTGGAAAAGAGAGCACATGAAGAAATAAACTCAGAGAGTATGTCTGAAACTGAACAATCTGACATAAATAGTACATCTTCACAAAACAATATTAATAATAACAAAACAAAAATAGTACCAATAAAAACATCCAAAAAAACTAAACGAAAATTGAAAAATATCGGCAACAACAACAAACGTACCAAAAATACTTAAAACGCTCTTAAATTTAACAAAATGCATAAGTTCATAATAAAATAATAAATAATAAACTTATAAATTAAAAAAAAAATACACTATTCTTTACTTAATTTTCAAATGACCTTAAACATTCTCCAATGGAATATTAATGGCTTTGTTAACAATTACAATGAACTTTTGCTTTTAATAAAAAACATTCGCCAAAAATAATATCTCTGCAAGAAACCCATATACATGATAATGCAATTATCCCCACTCCAATCAATTATAAAATGTATTCTATCAACACATCCAACACCCGATATGGAGGAGTTGTTTTACTTGTACACAACTCTTTACAGCATAAACAAATACCTATACGAACTGATTTCGATACATTATGTGTTGAAATATATTCTAAAATTAAATTTAAAATCACCTCATCCTATATTCCTCCAAATAATACCTTCACCTATGAAAACCTCACTAACGTTTTTTGTAACATAAACGGCCCACTACTTATAACAGGAGACTTTAACAGTTGGCATAGAACTTGGGGTTCTCCCAATAACAACAAAAAGGGTAACATAATTGCCAATTTCATAAACTCAAACCAATTTATCTTGCTAAATGACTCATCCCCCACGCTTTTCAACACTCACTCCACATTTTCACACGTTGACCTATCTATTTGTTCTTCAACACTTGCCCAACATATCGAATGGAAAATAGAAAATTCCCTATATGGAAGTGATCACTTCCCAATAGTAATCTCTCTTTTTCGTCAATCAGGTGACAGTAATCCATTTTTCTATCCCAAATATAAAATTAATAAAGCCAACTGGTCATTATATCAAGCTCAGTGTATATATTACGAATCTCAACGGACGAGAAGTGAGAATATAAATAAAGAAACTGCAAACATATGTAGAATTATACACCAAGCCGCTAACGAATCCATACCACAAACCCATCCTCCCATCCATAAAACTGTCCCTTGGTGGAATAAACATCTAGAAACACTTAAAAAAAACAAAAATAAATCATGGAGTGATTTCAAACGTACAATGACCACTAGTAATTTAATCAGATACAAAAAAAACAAAGCTTTACTAAAACGTGAGATTAAGATCGCCAAGAAGGAGGCCATCTTTAATCTCACTTCCAGTATCAACCCACATACTAGAATAGAAAACATTTGGACAAATATAAGGTCATTCACAGGATACAAATCTTCATCAACCATTCATGGAATTGCCCCACAAATACCTTCCGATTACATATTAACAAATAGACAAGAAATCGCATCCGAATTCGGAAAATATTGGTCACGAAATTCCTCAGACACCAACTTCTCCAACGAATTCGCAAGGGAAAAGTCAAACTGGCTATCGATATTACCAACAAATGTACCTAGCCAGAGAGCTGTTGAAATAGAAACAGATTTTAATATATTGGAACTAAATTCAGTATTAAAAAACTTAAAGGCAAAACACCAGGTCTTGATAGACTTTCTTACCCGATGATAAAGCAACTCCCATCAGCATTAAAAACACGCTTACTGAACCTATTTAATAATATTTGGAACTCATATATTCCATAGCAATTTAAAACAAGCATTACAATACCTATTTATAAGAAAGGAGGAGACAAAACCAACATGAACTCATACCGCCCTATTTCTCTTAACCCTTGCCTATCTAAGGTATTAGACAAAATGGTTGCTAACCGGTTGTGGTGGTTCGCAACAACATATGACCTACTAGACAGTAGGCAATTTGGCTTTACAAAAGGAAAATCTATTATTGACAATTTACTTTATTTAGACCACCAGATTATGGATTCTTTGTCTATGCGGAAGCATGTTACAATTGTATCTTTAGATTTTTCAAAAGCGTTTGATAGAATTGGAATACACACCATAATAGATCAACTTATAAATTGGAGAGTTGGCTCTAGAATTATTAATTATGTAATCAATTTCATGAAAAATCGAAAATTTAAAGTAAGAATTGGATCTACCTTTTCCAACTCTTACCCACTTTTTAACGGCATCCCACAAGGATCACCCCTCTCTGTCATTTTGTTCCTTATTGCTTATAACAAGCTATGTAAAGTTATCTCTATCCACCGAAATATTGATTTTACATCTTACGCAGACGATTTCAACCTAATTATAAAATCTGGTAAATCAAAAGATCCAGTTTTAGACCTTAATAGCCTCTTTGAAGACATCTTTAATTGGGCAAATTACTCAGGAGCGTTATTATCAACAACTAAATGCAAGTATATCCATATATGCCGGAAAAAAAATTGTCGCTGCGAAATTTTAACGGACCAAATACAACTCACAGAAGCTACAAACATCAGAATACTAGGTCTATATATCAATAAGAGATACAGATGGAACGAACACGTGGAAAAGTTAGTTCAATCTTTACAGCAGCCACTAAATGTCATAAAATGTCTTTCCAGCTTTAAACTCAACTGCAATACCGCCACACTTTTAAGAATCGTGAAAAGTATCATTTTATCAAAAATAAACTACGGCCTACCAATATATGGCTATATATCAAAGTCTTTGCTCAGTAAAGTAAATACAATTGTTAATGCTGCCATAAGGTGCTCCCTAGGTGCACTACGAACATCTCGTATTCACAATCTTTATGCCGAAGCCGACATCTTGCCACTGGAATGCCAAAGAGATATAATAACTACAAAATTATGTAAAAGCTTTTATGATACAAAAACTCCTCTGTACCAAATTATGTCAAGAATTAAAAAATCAAAAAAAAAAAAAGCTAGGATGCCATCTACTACTTTTCAAATAAAAACCTTATGTGATGATCTTGGTATACCACTTACACCATTAAGAACCAGGGCTAAACACTTTCCCCCGTGGTTCCTCAACCAAAACTGTATCGACCTATCAATCCATCAATTTGCTAAAAATGATCTTAATCCTGCTCAATTAAACAACATTTTTAAGGATTTAAAGCTAAAACACAAAAGCCATAATTTCATATACACAGACGGCTCCAAAAATAATGACAATACAGGTTATAGCGTGACAACAGAAAAAAATATTATTCAGGTAGGAAATCTTCCACAACACACTTCTATATTTACTGCTGAATTAATAGCTTTAACAAAAGCTGCAGAATATATTACAAGTAAAAAAGGACAATTTGCTATATGTACTGACTCTCTTTCCTCTGTTAAAGCTATTTTAAACATTACCAACAAGAACACTTATGCAACAAAAATTCGTAACACCATAATTAAAAGGTCTCCGGACATAAAATTGATATGGGTCCCCAGCCACTGCGGTATTACCGGAAATGAATTCGCTGATTCGGCAGCTAAATACGCTTTACAGTCTCCGCTTATCACTACAGAAAATTATAATATCAAAGATTCTTTTAAACATGTAACAACACATTTTAAAATTAAATACGCAATACATCAAAGAACATCACCTTGGTACAAAAAAGTAAACCCAAATAATTTTGGAATATCATCCAGTTTATGTAAAAACTCCATTTCTAACAGACAGGACCAAATAAAAATTATAAGATTAAGACTCGGTCACACAAAAATTACCCACGGACATTTTTTAAACCTACAAACCATCCAACCATGCACCTGTCTGATACTGCACCATACCGACCCAACTCATTTTCTAATGGATTGTCCGCTGTATCAAACCCAAAGATCCCAATATTTCAATAACAAGAACCCAATCGATATACTTGGTGAACCAACAGAAGAGAATATCTCTATAATATCTAACTACCTGAAATCAACAAGGTTATACAACTCAATTTAGTAAATAAAACACCTACACACTCGTCTGTAGTTATTATATTTTTATATGAAAAAATTATCTAGTATTATTATACAAGCTATAACATATTGAGACTAATTTTTTATATTAATCAGTATATATATATATATACATTTTTAATTTAAGCTGAAGGCCTATGTTGCTATTGCTGGTATTATTAAATTAGCTTATATATTTTAATTGTAAGTTAATTGTTAATAAATAAATAAATAAATATTTTGGCATTGACGGCAGACCTTTAATTCTTTGATACATTTTTTGTAGGATCAATTTGGATTTTTTTTTATAATTTAAGTAAGTATCTCTTTTTCGTCATCCATTTTACCATCTTGTTTTACCGTAATGACATGTTGCTTATAAGAAACATTGGGCCATAGTGGTACATTTTGCAACACAAATGAATATTGATATTTTATGTCATTTTTATTAACTTAATACATTTCACATGTGAAAAGAAACAAAACAGTTTTTTATGGGTTAAAACATAGGTTTACCTTACATTTACACCGTCCTTTTGAATTCAACCCACCCCACATTCAACCCAATGAATGATTGATCAAAATGCATGGATTTTGAATGTTCTGATACGTATGATCGTTTTGTTGACGATGGTTGATAGTGCTGGAGATGCTGGCGAAGATATACCATTTCTTTGAGCGTTAGTTGATTTTATACAATTGTAACAACGTGTCAGCTAGGTCTACGCCACCAATATGTTTGTTATATATTCATACATTTTTTTCCTTTCGACACCGGCGTTTACATTCTAAAACACTCTTGTTACTCTTGAACACTCTTGTTATCGTACTAGCGGCAAGCAACTTAATTATGTGCTGTCTAATATCATATATACAACAGATAATGAATTAGGCAATTATGCTATAGAAACTAACCAGCAGTTATTTGTGATAATTCATTGCCGATTTTTCTGTTCAGTTTTTTTTTCTTAGAATTATTTAAAAGATCCATTTATTGGTAAATATTGTAGTTTCCACAACTTAGTGCTGCATACAACACAAGCTAAATGACCTAATTTTATAATTTTTTTATATTCTGCCAATTAAAAACTTTTCAAACTGCCCTCCAAATATATATGAATGTACAAAGCTAAAGGTGTGGATATTTTTCAATGCGAAGGTAAAAATCCCATTTGTATGTGTGAATATTTATGGCTGTTGTCATCGTCATCATTGTTGATGTTGCTTGTGTTGTTGCACTTTGTTCTTGATGTCGTTGTTAGTAAACATATATAGTTGTTGTCTTTTAAATTTAGTTTTTTATATATGTTTGTTGTTTTCCTTAGCTGCTCTCTCTCTCTCTCTCTCGCACTCTCCATTCTATTTGTTGTAGTTTGTTTGGGGTCAAACATATTTTTAAATACATTCCAGAAACCTGTCAATGCATGACATTTTACATTTACTTCATAATTTTATATGCAAGTTTTAGTTTTTTGCGTTTGTCTTTTTTATTCATTTTAGTTTTTTGCATTTTTTGTGAGAATTAATTTTTAATGGGGTTTTTTGTCGAATGCCCCAGGGTCTAGTGTTCTTTTTTTTTTGCATTTTTGAAAAACTGACAGTTGATATTTTTTATATATGTGTACTTACATAGGTACATATATGTATGTATGTGTAGTTAAGCAAATGTTGCCCTAAGTTAGACAAGTTTTTTTTCCTGTTTTGATTTTTGTTTATAAATACATATTTTATATGTAGTATTTTATAAATGTGTACATACTTATACTTATTAATATTTTATTACATGTATGTATGTATGTATGTATTCTTAATATTGCCAAAATTTTTAAAATATATTTAATTTCCGTGTGCATAAATAAAGTATATGCGTTTCATCAAAACCAACAAGAAATTCTTGGAAAGAAAGTTGTCAGGCTTTTACAGTATTTTAAATACCTGAAGAAAAAAATAAATGAAAAAAATTATATATAAAAAAATACATTTGTTAGTTTTTATTTATTACATAGACTGCATGCTGAACAATCACCACAATTGAATACAAAAAAATATTTTATTTAATTAAAAAAAAAAAAATTATTTTTGAACATTTCTGAATTAAAAACTCTTTTTTATAGAACAATTGATTAAAAACAAAATCCATTTATTAAAAAAAAAATAATAATAATTTTAATAAATAAATAAAGTTTCAACTAATACACTTAGGTATATTATTACAACTTGCCTTTAGTTAAAGGCATGATTTTGTCTGTCCGATAAATAGCTTCGAATTTCTAGAACTACCATTTTTTATTGTTATTATTATAAATTTTAATAATATTTAATGAATAAAAAAATAATAAATTAATGGTTTATAATGCAAAGCTATTTATTTGTCCAACAAAATCCTGCCTTTAGCTAACGGCAATTTGTAATAATGACGCTTAGACTTCGTTAATCCCAAAACTAAGTGAGTCTTAATTATCATTTTTTCTGGATTATCGGATAAAATTTTAAATATTTTTCTTGGAATAAATTTGATTTTAAAAGAAACTAAATTAATTTTTTATATTTACTTTTACAATAAAAAAAGATCCTTGGAATTTGGCATGTATTATAAGTTTATACAGGGGGAAAACCGAAGCAGACCTCTTTCATAAACGGGTCCTTTTCGACGCCCTTCGTTCCTTGGTAATTATTAGGATAACAAAGAGTTATTATTGGGCTCTCTAAGTCCCGTGCCGGCACAGGCTTTTATTCTAGACTATTATGACTTCACATTGATGGTAACTCACATCCAAAGTGTGCTTGTCGGTGACTCTAGTTAATCTAGTGCAGATGATATTTGGAGTTACCATGCCCTGTGATCAGAGCAGTTATCCAGCCCAGTGTCCTCCAATTATATCCGAATACCTTAACTATATTCCTACCAAGGAGCTCCCAAAGCGCGACACGTGCCTGTCTACACGTGGTTGTCTCCATCGACCTTTTCAGGCTTGATGATTCCACCAATTGTAAGACGCTGACTGCACCACCCAACTCTTAGAGCAACTCTAGGTTGCGGTCCGAAAAAATCCGCGGTATGTCTTTAGAGCATTGTTTTTTTAAGTCACGAATAAAAGTTTTTGTTTATAATTTTAGATCAAATGACTTTGTAATAAATCTTTACATTTTTAATATCCGAAATTTTTTCGAATATATGAAAAGTTAACTTTAAGCTCATCTTAAATCTTAATTTCATCCAGAAATCTACAAGTTAGTTATATGTGGTATATATGCTGAAACCAATGCTGAATATTGATTGTAATAAAAAATTCGTTTAGCAAGTTTCAGGTTTATATTACTTAGGAAGGAAGATGTAAGAAGCTAAGACTCAAAGACCCCTGGTTTCAAGATGAAAAATTATAAGAACTAGAGAAAGCAAATAAAAAAAGGAATCCTAGTTACCTTACTCCCATAATAAATCTGATTTGTTCTCTAGTTTTCACTACGAGATATAATTAAATTCATTTTTGAATCGCTTACACAACTACTTAACACTATAGTTCTGTAATCTCAAACAGTAACAGACAACATGCTCTACTACTTTCTGTTTTATCTACTCCTCACATATTCTACAATAATCCAAAGTATCGCAATATCATCTACCAAACCTAACCCTTACCAGACAATGTCTCTCAATAAGCACAATAGTGGCTCTCAGACAAACCCTATTTAGTTTCGGGAGTATCTTAGACTCCGCTGTGTTCGCCTTAAGCCAAAAAACTCTTGAAATTCTGCAGTTGCTTCTGTTCCTCCATGCCATAAAAACTTTGTCTTTTATCAACGACCTAATTCGCTAAAAAAAAAATGGCCATAAGTAGAATTTTAGTATTTTCCTCAAACACCGATCCTAGTAGCAACTCGCTCGAAAATTAGTGCGCAACTGAATTGGAAACAACACCATAGTGCCTCGGTTCCCCATATAGTACGAAGGAGAAGAAGATAATAATTCTATTAAGAGCTCTTACAACTCCTAACCAGTTCAGATTTGACATAATGCCCCTTTAAGTCCTTGAGAGTCGCATGATTATCCACGTAAAGCTCTTACAACTCCTAACCAGTTCAGATTTGACATAATGCCCCTTTAAGTCCTTGAGAGTCGCATGATTATCCACGTAACGAGTAACCTAACTTCTTCTTGAAACATTTTTCACTATGAGATACGTAACCCTATAGACGGCCAGTATATCTGCTTGGCACACAAGAATCATTAAAATATTTAAAAGACCTCCTGATATTCTTTCCAATTTTAGAGATAACTAATCCGTGCCTATATTCAAAAAACTGTATATTCCATATACATTCCGTCGGATCCAAACCAAAACAGTCCCTTTCAGGCTAGCCGCCACCCGAATATGCTGTATGCACACTGTTTAGAATAGCGTCCAACATCTTTGAAGTTTATTTTTTGTGGCACACGTAATACCTACTTAATCGCACTTCCTGGCCTTTGTTAGAAAACGTCTTTTCATAAAAACGATCAAAATGCAGCATGCAATCCGTATTATAAAGTACAAAATTAAATAAAAAGTTTCGAACGGATTAAAGGTGTTCGTGTGGTCGAGGTTTTATTGTGAGGATTATATTAATATAATTCCTTTAAAAATTATTTTTTACAAAAGTGCAGTGTAAACCAATGTAAAGTTGTTCTCAAAACCTAAAAATTTTTGAGCAGTCAACTGCATTTACTTCAATATTAAGCGGAAGTGAATCTAGAAATTAGGTCTTGAAACAACTAAAGTTGCCAAGCTCACTTACGTTTAAACAGTTTTCGTATAAAACCGCAAAACTCATATCATGAGTAAAAGCAATAATGTCATAAAGAAAAAAAGGAACACTTCTTCACCTGAGGCAACAAATTTTCTTATATAAAAACTTCAAGTATAGAAAATTATCTTTCAGGTGTTGCCGTTCTTTCATCACAAACAACATCCGCTCCTAAGTATAATAATAACAACAACATAACTGCAACAACAATAACGAAATGGAGTACAAGAAACAAGAAATCTACATTTAATTATTAAACGTTAATATTAGTAATTGTAAGTAATTTATATAAAACAATTTTAAATGCTACGAAAGTACATCACATGTTCTCAGCACAAACACGCACACACACACTCACACGAATGCTTAATTGTTGAACAAGGCACCAACCAACCAACGAACCAATACATTGGCACAAGTCTCAGCATGCCACAGAAATGCTGTTATAAGGCCTAGGGGGCTTTAATATTATTGCTTGTACTAACTTGTATGTTACTAGAGATGTTTGAGCTGCTGCTACTGCAGTTATTGCTGACAATGACGATAATGTTGCTTGCTTCTGTAATACTAAGCTCTGTTATGCTAGTAACAACAAGAGCAACATTTTTCTTTATGTACTTCATTTCTGTTTTTTATTTGTTGTATTCTGTTGTATGAGGCTAAGTAGTAACTGCAGTTTGAAGTAGAGATGATGTTAGTGATAAAAATGATAATGATGACGTTGTTGTTTTATTGAAGTAACCTGGCGTTACTGCTGTTATAATTGCTGTTGTCGTCCTCGCCATCAAAATCAACAAAAACAACAATATTGCTCTGGTTGTTACTGCTAATATCAAACCAACCAGTCAGCCAGACTTTACAAGCCCAACACAATACAAAGCCAGTCAACCAACCATCTAACCAACCGAAAATCTTTTCGTACTGCCACTCAACCAGCAGCTACTGTTGTTTGTAATGACAATGATTATGAAGAGAAAAAAATTATATTAAAATAAAATGCCCATCAGCCATTATTCGAAATAGAGACAAAATAATAAATATAAAGAAAATACAGTTTTACATTTATTTGCTAGTAGAAGACACCTTTTTTATGATGAGAATTTTTTGGGCTTTTTGAAGGTACGATGTATCAACGTTTTTGCTGACGTCAATGTTGAGAATTCTAAACAAGCAGTAACTGCAATACCAATGTAGTAAGATTTAGCGAAATATGGGATTCTTGTCCTGTGAGCCACTCTATAAATGAAACCAAAAAGCAGACCTGGGGGGTCTCAATTACATTTTGTATTTAATTACACCTATAATTACACAATTACATGTAATTGTAATTGAATTTTTTCAATTACAATTACACGTAATTGTAATTGAAAAAGAAGTAAAAATCAATTACAATTACATGTAATTGTAATTGAAGTTTTCTTAAATTACAATTACATGTAATTGTAATTGAAAAAACTCCAATTACAATTACATGTAATTGTAATTGGAAAAAAATCCAATTACAATTACATCTAATTAGAAAAAAAAAATTTTCATTAAGTAATTTAAAAAAAACAAGTAATCATTACTTTTTTAAGTATTTATTGTCAAAAAAGTATTTAATTACAAAAATTATCAATTACATATTATATAAGCCAGTCTTTACCATTTAATAATTTTCAGTTTAAAAATGTTACGAACACGTCCGAATTGAAATTTCAATAATGATCGCAATGAAATCGATCGTTTTTCATCACATACCTGATTGAAAAATAATTAAGACAAGGAACCAATTTAAAAAAATTTATTATTTGCTTTAAATAACACAATTTTTTTTCATATAATTTAGAAAATCGTTTTAAGAATTTTAAGTTTTATTTAATGGTTTTAAAAATGTAATTGAATTTTGTTCAATTACAAGTAATTATTTGTTGAATAATTACAATTACAATTACTTGTAATTAGTAATTGAACATTTTCAATTACAATTACATGTAATGTGTATTTGATTTTATTCAATTAACAATTACAAGTAATTGTAATTGACATTTTTCAATTACAATTACATTTTATTGTAATTGAGTTAAGTCCTTACTTTCAATTACAATTACTTGTAATTGTAATTTAGACTACCTCAATTACAAATTACATGTAATTGTAATTGTAATTGAAATGTAATTGAGATCCCCCAGGTCTGCCAAAAAGTATTTATTTTTGGAAAGCTTATAAATAAGAAAGTCGATCGAGCATTGTCCATCAGTCCGTCTATTGAACCCTGAAATCGATAAAACCCGTGAGTGGTATCAAAACATCGTAAATATTCGGTAGCAGAACGGTGTCGAAAATCAGCATTATCGCCCTATAACTTTCTGAGAAATGAGCAAATAAACACGCCTACCTCCGTTTTTTCCCTTATTTTCACCAAAAAAATCTAAATGGTTAAGCTAACTGGCAAAGTTATAGGCAAAAATTTTTTTTTTTTTCAATATATCAAAATTTTCAAGCTCCTTAATAATTTTTGAGTGGGTAAGAGAAACTAAATTGTAAGCGGTATTCTCAAAAATTATTTCTGAGAAAAACTTAAAATTGGGTTTTAAACTTGCTGAGATATAACACAAAAATGCAACTGCTTCCTAAAATTTACAAGTTAAAATTAATTTTATTTAGTTACATTACCTTCAAGAGAGTCAATAGATATCAAATAAAAGGGCTTCATTATTAAAATACAGTTAATTATAAAAACTTAAAAATCCAATATGGCGTCCTAGATTATATGGAGAGTATATAAGTCAAATATAGTAGTTACGGCTTTGTCAACTTTAATCTCTACAATATTGACATCTAATGAAAGTACTTGACCAGTGGAATATAATAAATAAACTATTGAAAAAGTGTAAAATCCAAGATGGCGTCTAATACAAAATAGCGTATTTTTTTACACCATCAATACAATGTAAAAACCCACAATTGAAGATGGTACTGGAAATAATAAAGAAAATGGCTTAATGCATGATATTTGAAATCTAGGATAAAAGCAAAACCGCCGGGTACAAGAAAAACTTTTTATGTTTTGAACTATTCCAACATTGAGAAGGTAGAATACTTTGGTCTCCGAAAATGTAATTCCATTGTTTCTTATAGAGTTAAAAACGTATTGTATGTCGCTATACACAGAATCCCTTATATAGTTTAGAGAAATATTATTTGGAATAAAAAAAAAACAACTAATACTTCTCTTTGAACCAATCCTTGGTTCTTTTTTTTTGCTCTAAAATTAAAAAAATTAAATATTGCAATTAATTGTTACATATTTCGTTCTAAAGAATTCAAATTTCGTAGTTCCAATTCCTATCGTTTTTGTTTTACCTTATACAGAATTTAGTTATTTTTTATATCACAAATATTAGCATACCTTGAGGTGTCACTTTTAAATTATAAACACTGTCTATTAAAATTCCCTGTGATAATAAAAAGTAGCTTGAATTTTTACTTTAATTTTTCTAAAGAAGCAAATTGTACATTCAATTTCACTCCCAAATAAAACTCATCTCTGTGATGAATACGGAATGTGAATTTTTCAAACTTGTAGCTTGAATCCCATTGATGGCTCACATCCAGGAGAGATTTCAGTTTGACGAAAATTTAATTAATTTAATTGAAGGAAACTCCTTTGAAAAATAACTATCACATAAAGAGCAAGTTTTTATTGGCTGTATATAGATCAGTAAAATTTACAAACTTTTAAACTGCCCACTTCACATCTACCGCTTAGATGCTAAGAAGTTAAGCTTCTTTTTGAAAGTCGGTAGGCCTTATAAATTGAGCACAATATACAAATATTATGCTAAACACTTTTTGACAAGTACTGTTATTAGAAATTATTATTGCAAGTATTCCATCAATTGTGAGTAAATATAAGTCTTTTTAATGTCTCCGGGTATACTAATGGTGTAATGATATGCTCTTTTCTACCACCCAGTTCTCTTCCAAACATTTCTCCCTTCCCTATTCTGTGTCTATTTCGCTCTTTTTCATTTATATTTTTTTATCCGTTTTGAAAACAGCAACATATCTTAGCTGCAAGCTAAACAAAAACGAACTTGTGATAACTTGGCCGCAAGTCAAATTTCAAACAAATGTGTCTTGAGGCAAACAGATGTAATTATATAACATAGAACGAAGAATATATATGTTTATGTACATGCGTGTGTATGTATATAGAAATATATATTTATTAAGACACTACGTACAAACTACTACAAGTATAAATACTTCAGTTCTACCTTCGCTTTTAACTACTACCTACAACAAAAACAAAATGCTAAAGTACTCGATATGCTTTATAATATTTATTTGCCTGCTTTACTGATTCAGGGAGAGGGTTTCAATATATTTTTATATAGAAAATTATTTATATTTTTAAGAATACACATACATATAAATATACAGAGATACATTTAAGCTACATTATTGTAGCGCTGCTGCCGGCAATGTCTCTCCCTCTCTCTTTCACTATTTCTTTCAGCCAACGAAAATGATGAACAAAACAAAAATATCACTGCCGGCTATAATTTCATTCACATTTAAAACTATATCTCGCTGTGTGTGTATGAGTGTGTAGCTTATTTGAAATAAATTTGTTGGCAGGCAGTACAACCAACCAACTAACTACATGTATAAATACAAAGTTTCAAACACGGATAATGCAAGTATGTATACATATATTTACACTAGATATATCACACATATGAAATTCTTTATAAAAATTTATAATTTTTAGTTTTTGTATTAACAAAATGCTTATGAATGCCATCAGCTATTAGTTGATGTAGTTATAGTTCGACGGTCTAAATGATGGATGTCTGTTTTACTATATCGAAATATACATGCATTTACGTTCGAGAATGACAAATGCGTTGGTATTTATGATGCATTTGTTGCTCTCTATATGTGTGTAGTGGTGAAGTGGAGGGAGGGTAGTTAGTAATAAAATGTCATCGATGGAATGAGTGCATTTGTTATCGATGTTTTTATAATGGCAACGAAAACTTATAAAATGCAATGATATTGGTTTTTATTCTATCTTTAGAATGTGTTGGGGGTAATCAAAAGCTAATGGATTTGGATTTTCTAGTGATATTGTAATTAATATAAAATTATGAGAGAAAAAACTCTATTTGATTATGTTCAAAGTAAAGCCTGATTATTTTCCGGACACATTTTAATACAAAATATTTATATTTTTGGCGAGTTATAGGGAGACGACTATGTAATGCGTGATTTTTTAAGAGCTATAGGAAAGTTACAAAAAAAAACACATAAAATTCAGAAAAATGCATGAAATCTTTATTTGAATCGATAGTACGGTCCATATAATTTAATGTTTGAAAATTATTTCATGCAAATGTTGACCGTGACTGCGCCTCAAATGGTCCATCCGCTTAGTCCAATATTGGCATACTCTTTCCAACATTTCGGCCGGTATCTCATGAATAAATACTTCAATGTTGTCTTCCAATACGTCAATTGAAGTGGGCATGTGTGTATAGACATGAGCTCTAACATAGCCCCACAAAAAATAGTCTAAAAGCGTTAAACCGCACGATCTAGGCGGCCAATTGACCGATCCCGCATATGAAATTTGAAATTCGCGAATAAATAAAAAGTCTTCTTTTTATATTCAAAAGCATTACAATTCTCTTGTGTGTTTATTGACTTTTAAGTTTCTTATATGCAAATTTAGGTATGGTTTAGGTTAAAGTTAATTAAAGTCCATATTAGTGTTTCAAATTTAATTTTTAAAACTTGATTTGATTTTCGGCTGATGTTAATGTTAGCTATAATTTAAACTTATTGTTGATGAAAGTTGCTGGGGCTGTTTTTAATAAGCCAGGGTTGGATAATTAATACGTTTTTTTTACTGAGGTGAATAGTATTAATCAGATCATTCTGACGAATATTTGCAATAAATATTGTTGAGACTGCAAGCCCAATTATAAGGAATCATAAGCAATGAATTTGAAGGCTCATAAACTGCACGACTAAGTGGTCCTATGTGATTGTAGTGAAGCACCTACAACTATTTGAGTTGATTGATATTATAAATATGCTCTTGACATAGCAACATAGAGTAATAAAGGGTCCTCTGAACAGAATTAAATCTCATAGCTGCAATAAGCTTATTTCTTATTAGATGATAAACAAAAATTGTAGACAAAATGACTGGCAAAAAAAATTCTAACTACAATATAATATCGTAAAACTTTTACAGAACCATAACTGGTAATAAAACAAAAAGAAAATAATTATTGAAAAAATTATGTCATCACAAATTTGTCTATATATTGATAAGTAATTCTGATTTAAACGTCGATGTAATGTGTACAAATACTTCGGATTTATTTAGTTTTCGAAACCTTAGATATTTATAAAATACATGCATATATTCCTACATGGAATGATAAAATAAATAATACGTTTGCGGTACAAAATGCCCCCGATTAGATGTTGACAAGTTTCATTAATTTATAAAATCAACTATGGCAGCTCTTATACTTACAAATTAAAGTTTGCAAACTCTTGAGAGAAGAAGAGGGACTGTAATTCCGCTTTATTATATATTACTTTTGCACCTACAAAATCAAGAGTTTGAAAACTTTTTACTCATATACGATGTCGCACGCTACAAATTTAAATACGTAAAAAGATCTAAGCGCTGATTATTTTCAAGCTAAATTTAAATTTAATTAATTTGTAATAAAAATATCTGCTTCTTATTAATATTTGATACACATATTACAAATACCTTAAACTCACTGATAACAAATGTTCTTTTTCAATGTTGCACGCAACATGTAAATAGGCGGTAAAGCAAAAGAATTGCATAATTGGCAATCGCAACGCTCCTTTTATATTTTTCCTATATCCTTTAAATATTAACCAATATTTCAAAGAGGAAATTTTTAAAGAAATAATGTCTCTCCTTACATCATTAATCAACACAAAACAACCAATTAAAATGTTTAAAATAAAACTTTTGCACTTGTTTAAACTTTTTTTTTTTTGGCTGCGGTTGACATTTTTGTGGAAATGTCCATATATACAAAAATATTGCAAATACATAAAAGTATTTTTTTTTTCAAAATCCATCCAGAATTTTTTGCTTCCATCTAATGCATCGATTTATCCAAATAGCTTTAGGAATTAGTGAAATTGCTTCAACAAAAAAAACACAAAACATAAAAATCGTTTATTCTCAGCCTAAGGGATTTTAGTTTAAATAAATTAAAAAGATATTAAAATTATATAAAAAATTGCTTTTATTTCTGCTTTAATTTCAGGAAAAAAAACCAGGCGAACAAGATAAAACTATTAAAACAACTACAGCCACCAAAACAATGGCCATTTAATGGTAGAAACAAAAAAAAAATATTTAGCAAGAACCACACGAAGATATAATAATAAAAATAAGTATAAAAACGGAATAACCAAACGCCCAGACACTTAACACTTAAATAAAGCAACAAATAAACATAGTATAAACACACACACTCGCACGCCCATTAAATGTGGTAAAAAAAGAACAATAACAACAACTGCAGAACAACAAGTCAATTGGTTGGCTATTTTATTGTGGCTCAATTAGTGGCAACACTTAAACCGGAAATAGATTATTACAATAACAAGCCAACAACAACAACAACAACTAAGAATACATAACAAACATAAAAAAGTTTTAACAAAAGAGAAACCAAATCTACACACCAGCTTAAACCAACAAGAGTAAAATAAAAAAGAACAAGCGGTAAAATAAGAAAAACGAAAACAAGAAGACGACAAGCGCCAAAAAATACCAAACAACAATAGAAAAAAAAACACAACACCAATAACAAATACTAACAACATACAAACACTTCTTGGAGTTAAGTGGTGAGGGAGATTATAATGTGCCAAGGTCGTTGTGGTGAGAGTAACAGGAGGAACAAAATTTTGCCGAAAAAAAAAACAAATGCAAAAACAACTGGCTAGAAGGACAGAGGACGAATGAAAACACAAACAAGTTGTAAAACAGCTTCAACAAATCTAAAAGCGCATACTCTCATATGAATACAAGCAGCCAGAGCTGCTGAGTTCAAAAAATTTATATATGAAAATCACAAATTTTTTTAATTAAAATTTTTTATTTAAACGTCTGAAATTATGGAAACTTTTTTTAAATATTAAATACGAAGAATTATTTAAGCAAAAACTTTTAAGGAAACGAAAATGTGCCATATAGAAGATATTTAATAAAAATTATATATTTCATTTCTGAGGTTTGCTATTTTTGTAAATAAAATAAAATAAAATAAAATAAATAATTTTCTGTAAATAAAAAATGTTCAGAAATAAAATTTTTCAAATATATTTGAAAACATTTTTCACACAACTTTCAAAAGTATATTCCAATATAGAAAAATTATCGTGTCGCGGTGCTTATGATTAAACATGAAATTTTGTGTTTATATCAAGTACGTCTGATAATCGGTCAACATCTATTTTTGTATACCCCTCAACGCCACGCCTTTTTCCACGCTAGACTCCTAGACTCTGGTCTGATTATTAGAATACTTGTTTTGCCACGCCTACTTTAGCGCCCACTTTTTCATTATGTATTTGCAGCGATAAAGTCTTTAGTATTTTTCTTCAAATTGTGCACAATTTATAGTCCAGCCAATGCAGAAATTAGCATTTAAGAATCAGTCAGCATCTATTTTTTATAGCCCTAAATATTTGGGGTGGCTAACCCCAAGTGATAATTTATGCCTCACCTAAATAACGTAATGATTTCGATGAAATTTTAAACTAATGGGTCGATTATGGATAGCAACCAAACTTCAGTTGCGTTACCAGCTGGCAACTACAATTTCTCGGTGGCTAAATTTTCATATAAAATTGACAGCTGGTAGTTGCCAGTTGCAATCTGTAATGCCTTTTTTGGTAATTGGCAACGGAACTGAGCTCTAGTTGCTATCCATAATCGACCCATAAGATTGATCTGCGTAATGTAGAACACATGTGGTTTAAGTTTTTTTTATGTACTCAGAGTACGTTAGTTATTTTTATTGAACTAAAAAAATATTTCCCAAATGTAATTGATATGGCAAAACAACGCTTGCGATCAACTAGTTTTCTATAAAATTAAAACCATTTGACTAATTTTTATTACTTATGAAATTATTATAATGGGGGTCCGAACTAGAACGCAATTTTTAAATTTTAAATAAAACACAGATATTAAAAAAAAAAAAATCGTGAAACTTTATTATATCGTAAAGTATACAGAATGAGGTTATGTATGGAACAATATTACGTGCAGATGCCCGCCGCGGCTTTGCTGGCACACACGCGATCTTTTAATAAAATTTTCAATGACCTTTTTGCATAAATGCTGCGGTATTTCATTAATGCAGCGTCCAATTTCCTCTTTCAAGGCTTGAGTCGTCGTCGGCTTATTCGCGTAAACCATCGACTTCACAAAACCCCAAAGAAAAAAATCTAAAGGCCAATTCTGGTCTCCAAAACGCGAAATAACACGACCGGGAAATGACTGATGCAACAATTGAATTGTTTCTCTGGCTGTATGACATGTGGCGCCATCTTGTTGAAACCACATGCCCTCCACATTCATTTCTTCAATTCTAGGCAAGAAAAAACTGGTATCATTTCACGATACCGATCACCATTGACTGTTTGCGCTTGACCTGCCTCATTTTCATAAAAAAAGGTCCAATGATTCCTCCAACCCAAAAACCACACCACGCAGTGACACGTTGAGGATGCATTTGCTTCTCGTGAATCACTCGAGGATTTTCCTGACCCCAAATGCGGCAATTCTGCCTATTGACGAAGCCATCTAGATGGAAATGGGATGATCGCAATTTGCGAACTGTAGCCGCAAAACTTTCACCATTTTGGTAAAACAATTTCACAATGAGAATGCGTTGTTCATTCGTGTAGCGCTCCATTTTTACTTACCTCGTTGCTTCTACTAGCAAACAATAACAATTGTTTCAATATCAAACAATGACACTTCGAATGGCGCCAAATTTAAATATTGTGTTCTAGTTGGGACTATGTAGTTTATAAAATTTAAAAATTTTTTTGAAATCATATAATTTATAAATAAAAAATTTCAAATAATTTCTTAAAGCATTTTTTAAAAAAATAATCAAGAATTCTTAATATATCAGATATTGTCTTTCAATTAAAAATTCACTAAATGTGAATTTCTCAAAATCAAAACCTTATTAAAATTCAAGTTTTATTTTAAAAAGTATTTCTTAAAATTTAATGTAATTTAAAAAAATATATTAAAATTTTTCTAATTTTACAATCAGTTTCGAAACTTATTCAAATGTTTTTATAAAAAATAAATTTTTTTTTAATTAATTGTTTTGCGAAAATTTTCTATAAACAAAAAATTTTTTAAAAGTCTTTTTTGAAAACAAAATTAATTTTAATTGCTCTTAATTAAATATGTATTAAATTTACTTTTTTCAATTTTTTTCCAATTTTCATTTTTAGTAACATTTATCCTTTAATATTTAAAATAATAAATAATTTAATAAAAATGGTTTCACTCAACAACAGCAACACTACAAACAACTACTGTTTTACTTATGCACACTCAAACTCACGCAAAAATAAGTCTGCCAACATTTGTTGATGTTGGCGTTGGATAGACTGAACCACATCACATCACAACATAACACAACAACAGAAACGAAACTTTGTTCGTTCGTTAACATTCAGTTCGAAACGGACATTCAACGCGAATGCAAGTCAGGTAATTGTCTTTAACGGTATTTTTTTACTACAATTTCTTAAAACATCTTCACTGCTGGCCGATACAATAACAAAATTTTTATATTTGTGTTGTGTTGGTAGAAAACGTAAAAGAAAAGTTTAAACATTGTTGCACTGTTAACAACAACAGAAAACCGACTGGCTGGCTGGTTGCCATAAAACGGAAACGGAAGTGAACAATTTGTTATTGTGTATTTATTATTTATTTTGTTAAAGTGTTTTTACATACCGAAAGTGTTGCACTTGCAAATGAAAGAAAAACATCATCATCAGCACCATCGCAATTTGTAACTGTTATTAAACAATTTGAATTTCTATTTTCATTCACTCATTCTATGCAGTCAATATAAAATCAAGTGTCTAGAGTATTAAAGCTGTTAGTTGAGAAACGCCACTTGAAACGATCACAAACTCAAACGATATAAAAATATTACAAAATTTTTTAATGAATAATACCACATAAAAAGATTAAGAATAAAACATTTCAAGTTAATTACAATAAAAAAAAAACGTTTAATTAACATTTCATATTGACCACGTTATAGAAAAATCATCTAAAGTGCATTTAATAAATCTTTTGTGAGTTAATTTAACAAAAAAATAAATTAGATAATTAAAAATAATATATTTATTAATTAATAAATACAAATACAAACAAGTTTATATATTTTTCTAAAATACCACGCAATAATGGTTAACTGCTAAATTTTAATTTAAAAATTCTTTCATATAAACTTTTCGTTATTTTAAATTAAGCACCTAAAGCAATTTCCCATAATATTTATATATAAAATAAAACTACTCCACATAAAACTTAACAATATATGTATATACAGTCACATGCACACTCACAATCATATCAAAAAACAAAAAAAAAAACACATTTCAATATGATTTAAGGCTAGGCTCCAGGGAAAAAATGTTATACCACCTGTAGGCATTCTAAATTAAAATCTTGCTTTAAACAACTTTAGGTCATATTGTATTTTTACAAATAAATACATTTTTTTATAATTTTTTTTTTAATCATCAAACCAGCTTGGATTTACACTACATTCGCTCATTCGCTATTTACATTTATTTACAAAGTAAAGTCAATAGCAGTTTAAAATTAACCCTTGTGGGTTAAAAACTCTATACAAAGTTTTTATGTTTTCTCATTTAGAAAAGGTATCATTTCGTATTGAAATTTGTCGACTATAATACAATGGATAACAAACAATAGCAAAATTTATGGTGTTTTGCTTACAGAAAGAAAAAATTATAAATTTTAGAAGTGGCAATAAACACAGGTATTTTTGAATTTATTTCTAAAGAAAATTATAAAAGTTTGCATTTGTTCGAAAATCTTAATGGCAAAAACAGTGTGTTAAGAGTTATTGGGCCTGAAACTTTTATAAGTCCATTAAATAATGTACACACCACATGTAGTAAAACTGCGTTCTTAACTTTTATTTGCCTGATCTTTTAAGCTTTCTAAAGGACTACAAATCTCAAATCAGGATACATGATAAAAATCTTATTATTATCGAAATGAAATATTTCATATAAAAATTAATATATTTTTCAAAGGAAATAATCTAGAGAATAAACAAATGTATTTTTTAGTCTGTCAGAATTCTCAAGAAAATAGATCTTTATTTCTGTGGTTTTCATGGGCAACCATGCATGTCTTAAAATCAAATTTTTCAGGAGAGCTACAAAACCGTGCTACTGCTGACCGATTTTTTAATATATATAGAAGTGACGTTGTTTTGCCATTAAAATAATCGGAATACGTCCATCTTATTTGAGAAATTTTTAAAACCAAGTAAAGGCCGTTTGAAACCAAGCAATATGGCATTATTAACTCAAAGTCGTATAAAATGAATATACGCGGTTGCCCATGAAAACCACAGATTAGTCTTATGTATAAATCAAAATCAAATATCGTTTTTTGGTAATCGCATTACTTTAGAACGGCTACACCGACTTCCTTAACCTTTTTTAATGTTTGACTTAATCCAACCAAAGTTTCTATGGGAAAAATTTAATATGTATGTCTATTTTAACGTTCACTTTTATTATTTATCTAAAATTGGAGTACGACTATACCGATTTGGCAGTTTTTTTTTTTTTGATAATCCATGAGGCTTAAGAATTGATCCTACGAACAAGTTTTTTTCCCTTAAAATTTCTCAACAGTTTTTACGGCATATCCTAAAATCTTCCATATTCGTGTCGAGTATTTGAATAACAACTTGCATAGTAGAGCTTAAAATGACATAGAAGAGAAAAATGGGCGTGGCACCTTCAATATAAAGAATACATCTTATAAGATGTATTAAACACTATTGTTTACAACTTTAATCTTAAGATTTTGTATATTTTACTTTTATCTCATTTGTCTTATTCCAACCAAAAATCGATACCTACGTTCGGAGCTGGGCAAGTGATACCCCCCTTTAAAAAAAACTCATTATATCGTTTACTGAATGAACAATAAGTTTTAGAGTTTCAAAACCTGGTATTAGACATTATAATGAAAATTCTAAAATGCATTCTAATAATAAGGTAGAAATGAATTAGAGGGCATGGTACGTCTCATACAAAGAAAATATATTTAATGGTATATCTGCAGAACTATAATTATTATAAGCTCTAAGTTCTGTGTACTTGGCTATGATATTAGTTTGCTTTTTCGGGCACAAAATTGATAGGACCAGAGCAGACAAAGTGGTGAACACGCGTTGCAAAATATACATTTGATGTAATTTCTGGAAAACGATAATGTTTATTTGGTTTTAGATTAGTGCGAGTTACTTTTGTCAATCATTTCCTTATTTGAACTAAAAATGATAAGGATCTAAGAAGGTTGAGTAATACTATTATACGAAACGAAAACGAAATATTTTATGACATTTGTTTCATACATAACAAATGGTGGCAGATAATATTGAAATTTATCTTGTACTGAAGACAATTTATAAATTTTGTAGAGGCAAGCAAACTGGTCCGGGTTTTACTAGTTACATATAAATATTCATTTAGCAAAAAGTTAAAAACTGTTTGAGATTTTTTAATTATTTATTCGTTTTTCCTTAAGGCAAAATAAAAGATTTTCAGCTTTCAAAATCTATGTTCATTTTTTTTGCATAAGAAGCTTAATTGGTGTATTGATAAAAAGTCCTACGTTTTGTATTTTCATAATATCCCAAAATAAATTAAAATGAATTAAAATTATTCTACTGATTTTTATTAATTAATTTGTAAGACTTTTTGAATTTTTTTAAAATGATGATATTATGACACTTAAAACATCATGTAAATTCATCAATAATAAACCAAAAAACACATAATTTTTAAAACTAAATATAAAAACCAAATACAGAAATGTTTAAATTACAAACCGGCATTGCATTTTGTATCGCCTATTAATATACAGTTTTGGTTTGTTTATTTGAGAACACAATCTTTGGTGTGTCGATTGTATTGTTTAACATCAAATAGTATTTAACGTCAAGCAAATAAATAAAATCAGAAATGGAAAAGTAAAAAAATATTGCTACTGCAGAGTTGCAAAAAATATCAATAATTTTGACAAAAACTTTTAGCAAGTTTAGAAAAAAATATATATGTAAAAGATGTTATTTAAAAAATAGCGGAAATCATCCTTCGTTGTAAGCAGATCATGCAAATGTGTATCTCCCATCTCTGTACGAATGCAGTAAAACATTTCAAAGACATTCGAAATAAAATTTTATTGTTTGGCAAAAAAAAATTTAAAAAAAAAAATTAAGAAGTACAAGTAAGCAATACTTAAATTGTAAACTAATATAAAAATTGTTACGATACAACATTACAATGGGGTTGTGAGTTGGACAAAAGTTTCTAAGTAATATATAGACTGTATCATGGCACCTATTACAAGCCAACTGATATTAGAGCATATCAAACAAAGTTTAAAAACTTGATATACTATAATTTCCCCGATAGGTTATACTACAGTCAAATCCCGATAATTCTTAATCGCAAGGGACCGGCCATTTCTTATGAATTATAGGGGTTTTCGATTTAGCGGGGTTAAAATAAAATAAATACGAATTAACGGGGGTTTTCAATTTATTTACTTAAACCATAAAAAGAAACATAAAAAACAATTGTTAAAAATAAAATACAAACTAAATAAAATAAATACATAAAATAAAATAGCAAATTTATTTACTAGCGTAAAATACGTGTAATTTTAATAGCAAACAAAAAACAAAAAAAAATAAAACCGACAAATTCATTTTCTTAACTTAACTTTAAATGCATAATGTAGATATTAACATTATCTAAAATTAATTTAAAAAAATGAGTGATTTGCATTTTTTTCAGACTTTTCTCGCGGAGGTTGTCCAATGTATTTTTATATTTTTATTAATGAATTAACAATTTCTTCGTCCACACTATGATTGGAGACATAAAATCTTAATTTATTAATTGACATTTTTGCATCTTTATTCGTCATAAAGGGAACTTCGATTTTTCCATCATCGTCTATATTGTTAGCTATTAGCATTCTTTCCATGTTTTTGTTGTTTTTATTACGAATTATTAGTGGTAGTTATCAAACAATTACGATTTATAAGAGATAAAGAAGATTTTATTAAAAAAATTTCGAATTGATGAGGGGACCAAAATGTATAAAAATTTTATGAATTAACGAGATTTTTTAAAAGGACCGACAGTTTATTACGAATTATCTTGAATAACGATTTATCGGGGTACGAATTATCGGGATTTGACTGTATTAGTTTTGTTGGTATGAGGTGTATCATCTCATTGAATGACATAATTAATTTTAAGAAAATTAATTTTAAAAAATTTACTGTAAATTTATAGATTTATTTTAATTTTTTTTTTTTTTTTTTTAAATCTTAAAATTAAGTAATGTTCAATAGACGCTGAATAAATGAATTTAAAGAAATACAAAAAAAAAAACAAAAGAACAAATAAGAATTACAATAAAGTAAAGAATAGAGCCTGCATTGCATACAAAATTCCAAAAGCAAAATTTGGGTGGGATTAGTAAATTGATTAATTAATTAATTATTATTTAATTATTCAATACTTTCCAAATTTACTTATATTTTTTTATGTCTCTTTATATTAAAAAAAAATCATTCATTAAGGCGGTTTATCTTGTGCAAACAAAATATTATTAAAAGAAAACATAATATATTTGTATCAAAAATATACTCTTATTCAAACCAACACTTAATGGTCATCAGTAAGTTTAAATATGTTGATTTTGCGAAGACATCATACCTTGCTTGTAATAATAATTTTTAGATCATATTATTTTTCAGGATAACCATAACAAAGTTTTCATGAAAAGAAAACAATAAATAACAAAATTCAAATAAACGTTTTATTTATTGTTATAATTAATATTGCATGATAATATCGTAACAGCGGTTGTTGTCATCGTGTAGGTAAACACAATTCTTCATGGTTTATCCTAGAGCCATATAGGGGCTAGCTTTGTGATGCCACTCTCCAAAAAGCACACATACATACATAAACTCTGGATAACTAAAATCTTATTCCAGAGTAGTAATAAAATTTTCACACAAATAATTTCATATTTAATTTACTACTTTTAATATGGTCGGTCTTATGCGTTTATAACATGCTTACGGTTTTTGTTTCTTCATGAATAAACTAAAAGAATTAATGTGGAAAAAAATAATTTAATTTTATTCTACTACTAGCGGACCCAGCAAGCTAACTCACTCTGAGTACATTAAACAAAACGTAAACCATATATGTTCAACGGTAAACAGATTTATCTTAACTAGTATAAAATTTCATCGAAATCGTTACGTTATTTAAGTGAGGCATTAATTTTCTCTTGGGTTGAGTTACCCCAAATATTTAGGAGTATGAAAAATAGATGTTGACCGATTCTCAAATGTTTATTTCTGCATTAGCTAGACTACAAATTGTGTACAATTTGAAGAAAGATACTAAAAACTATGTCAATGCAAATACATAATTAAAAAGTGGGTGTTAAAGTAGGCGTGGTAAAAAAAGTATTTATCACACCAGAGTCTTAGTTATATTATGTGAAAATTTCAAGAAGATCGGTCCAGCAGTCTGGTCTACCTAAGGAGGCGTGAAAAAGGAGTGGCTTTAAGAGGTATGAAAAATAGATGTTGACCGATTCTCAGACCTACCCGATATGCACACAAAATTTCATGAAAGTTGGACAAGCCATTTCGGAAGAAATTAATCACAAACACCGCTATACAAGAATTCTATATATTAGATGGGCTGCCAACATTATTTTATATAAAAAAAACTTTGTGTGTTTCCACCCTTTTGACATCCATAAACTGAAATTGAATAAATTTTAAATACACCAAATCGGGAAGACTTTTTGGCGTAGAATACGTCTTACCTTACGGTATAGGCAGTTATGTCAGATTGTTATTGTTTTAATCTTTATTTCATTGATTATGAGAAAATGGCGTTTGATATACATTTCATATTGGTTGATATCTTCCTAATATTTAAGTTTCTCAAAGGAAAATTGTTTAAACACATGCACTCAAACATATGTGTGGTGTTTGGTTGAGTGTTTGAGTTTGTAGCGTAAACACAAACTATGCTGCTGTTTCAGTGTGGACACAAACCCTCGGCTGTTGTTTTGATTGATAAAATATGGAAATTTCGTATATTTACTTATGCATTTAAGTGAAACAAAATGTTAAATGTGAATTTGAATTTAACATGGATATATAATTATAAAAAATATATGAAAAAATTAATTCATACATTTTTATGTTAAATGAAAGTACTGCCAAGTAAGCAAAATAACAAGGCTGCTTGATGCTGTTTGACAGCAGTAACTATAAAATAAATAAATTAATTTGCTTATATTATTTATCATTTATTGTTATATATGTATGTTTTCTGTCTTATCGGATGGCGCATTCTACGTTAAACTTAATGGCAGGGACAGTTCGTGGCCAAAGGCCTCGGACAACTGTCTGCTGTTTTTTAATTTATTTTATGCTTTGATGTCGACCTAATGTGAATTTTCATGATTTGAATTATTTTTTTTAAAACAGACAGCATTTATCGGCTGAAAGTAGCCTTTTAGTTAATTTAGCGAATATTGTTTTTAATAAATCTCAATTACTTTAAAGACGAAGTACTAACAAAGTAATTAATTTTTGATAATTAATTATAAATTGAAACAAACTAATAAAACAATTTCTCCGATTTCGTGTCTTTTCAGAACATCGTTTGTGGCACTGGATCAAAGATCACCTTTGACGGTGGAGTCCTCTTGTCCAAAAAGGTAAGTTTTTTTTTTTAATATTAATTAGCAACAAAATAACATTGTTAACAAAAAATAAAATATTAATAACTATTAAGTAGAAATTTCAGTATGTTACTTTAAATAGCGGTAACTAACTAGGCGACTTGCTAAAAGCAATTGCAGTCATTTGTAATTACCAAACAACTACTGGCCAATAAAGCCAGTCAGTCAACTAGCCTATCACACGTTTCACATACATTCTTCTTTTTATACCAGTATTAATAACTGATCATTAACAACAGTTTGCATAAATCACAACAGAATGAAAAAAGTGATTGTGTTTTTCTTTATTCATAATGACACAATGATAATTATGAGATGATTTTAATGACGGCAACAATGTCGTTGTTGATTAATCAAAACCGTTAAACATTCATTAACAAGATGCAAAAGATGCAGGCATACAAACAGCGCAGCAACATTATTTATGCACACAACAATTTGTCAGTTAGTTAGTAAATAGTATCAGTATTTATTTGCATACGAATGTGTGAATAAACAAACAGCACGTGTACACCAACAAGCACACATCTATGTATTTGGTGTATTTGTTTGATTATTGCAGCCAAAGTCTAAAATTTCTCAAATCTTCTATGCAAACGACATGTATTATTTGGTTGGATGGTCAGTTGTTGTTTGTTCATACGGTTGTTTGTTATTGGCCAACGGAAATGTCCACAAAACACGTTGACAGTAAATATCATCTTACGGCAAAGTCATGTCGCGAAAATACAAAATATATGCTCAAAGCATAAACATTTATACAAAATTCAACTCAACAACAACGAGAGCAACAACGTTATCAACGATAGAAATGAAATGTTTTATATCATACACATGTATTGTACATACATGCATACATATGTATGTACCTATACATAGGATGATAAACTCATGTATTTAAGTACATGTCTATGTATTTAATGCTTAGAAACATGTACAACGTGTATACATGTATGGATGTGTGTGTATTATATAACTAGATGTGCAGATAGATAGTGCATACAACAAGCAATGCGTTTGTAGTCTAGATTTTCATATACGAAGAGGACAGCATGTTCAAGGAAATAATTCTTTAGAATAAGAAAAAATCAGGGCGTATTGTATTATTTTTATACCCGCCACCAAAAAAATTGTGGGGGTTTATTAATTTTATCATTCCGCTTGTATCACATCGAAATATCCATTTAGACCCCATAAAGTATATATTTTCTGAATTGGGGTTTCATTTTATGACAATCTAGCTATGTCTGTCTGTCTGTCCGTCTGTCCGTCCATCCGTCTGTCCGTATGTCTGTCGAAAAAGCTAGGGGACACAAGTTTTGTTTGGTATTGAAAATGGGCTAAATCGGAATATTAGGAAGAGAGTTATAGCTCGTAATACAAGAGTAGGTCGAAAAAGCCGTTCCTTCCAACATCGAATAAAATGGAATTGTGTCCAAACGGAGAGCCATGAAACTACGAATATGTATTTCGTAAACAAAAAAATGTTTGTCCCTGAAAATTGCAAAATGTACGAAAATTTATAGCGCACAGTGTATTTTTCGGTATATCAACAATTTAAAACCCAATAAAAGTGACAAAATTAAATGTACGATTCTGAAATTTCGCAAACATTGCTTTTTCGATAAAGGCTTTGCAATAACGGAAAATAAATGTGATACGCCCATTCTTACGCCCAACTCCCATGTAACGCTTTATCTTAAATTCCAATAATTTCTCTATAAATAAAGATAATAAAGAAGAATAAAGGACTCTATATTAAAATATCTGAGTTGAATTTATCAGCGAAAACTGCTTCGGCACGCCTACTGTAACGCCCATTCTTCACGCAATCTACTGTCAATGAAATTTAAAAGCTCATAAAACCTACAAAATTAGAGGTATGATGACGAAATTCCGTATGTATAGTTTTCTAGCCAATGTCATTGTTATGCCAGGAAATGAAGATGACACGCCCACTTGAACGCCTACTTCCTGTACAACGATTTATCCTAAATTCATATAATTTCTTTATGGACAAAGTTTTTGAAATACTAAAGGACTATACTGAAATATCTAAGTTGTATTTATTAGCAGAAACTATATTGACACACTTACTTCAACGCCCATCTTCATTGAAAGACTAAATCTACGAATATAGTGCTCTTACCTATTTAATTTTAAATGGTTAAAATATATATAGTTTTAGTTCTCTTTTACCCATTGTATTTAGTATCGTCTATTAAAATATAGTTTTAGTTTATCTTTTTGTGAACACAATATTTATTAAATTGACCCTTTATCGGGACGTTTAATCATTCATTGAGTCATTGAGGTTTCAAATGTTTAAATACTTGATGTTACCGATGTACAAATTTTACGTTATTTTGTAGTGGCGTCCATCATTGATATTAAAATTTTTTATTGTGTCTTATATTCTGTAAGTCAAGTTCTATTATTTGATATTTATACCATCATCGATCTCGATTGTCTAATGTGCGATTTGTTCAATATTGTTTACAAATATCTCTAGATGCTTATAAAAATCTTTAAATAAAAACAAGCGGTGCCAATAAATACATAAGATTAGGACTAAAAAAATATAAATTTATTTTGTGAAAATATGCCAAAAACGAGAGCAGTCGTGTTTATTTGCTCATATCTCGAAAAGTTATAGACCGATTGTGCTGGCTTTCAATAGCAATTAGTTGTCATATATTTCCAAAAGGTACGTGCCACATTCAGTTCTGTACAATATATGGAGATTTCTAAAAGTTTATTTTTACACACGGAAAGACGGATATTGCTCAATCGCCCGCTATTTATAAGCTTTAAAAAATTAACGTTTCAGGAAAAAAATATTTATTTAAATCACAAACGGAATGACAAAGCTTAGCACTAAATATGAAAGGTATAATCAGTTATAGACTAAGAAAGGGGCGACAAATGTGGTTTTTGGCATTAAAGTCTAATATCACAAGCCATTTATGATCAATTTATTAGAACAGCTAAGCAATTTTTGGAACAAATCTAGTTAACGCATAACCAATTTGAAAAAAAGGCGATAGAACATTGATATTCATATAAATACTCTTGCCAATAAAGTTTGTCTTGCTTTTAGAAGATTATATTCTTTAAAACCGTATACGCCTAGATTTGTTAGATATCGACTTGCTTGCTTCCTGACTATATCTCAGTTTAACTATGGTCTTGAGGTTTTTCCTAGTTCTCGAACATATAATTTGGATAATCTTAGCAGAATTAAAGGAAAAGTGATTCGTTATGTTTTTAATTTAAAAATTATTGAACATGAACGTATTAGAGAACTTGTTTCAACATTTTTGAAATGTTAACCTAATAATTATCTAAAATTTCGCATATTGCTTCATTTTTATAAAATTACTAGAAAAGTCCGGCGCGCGCTGCTACGCCCCTTAATGAATAAAAATGCATTCTGAATTTAGATTGAATATCAAGTGCAAAAAATTAAAAATTATAACTTCTTTTAATGGGCGTTGCCCTGCCCACTTTTCTAATCACGAAATTGTATAGTCATGACAGCTCAATATGTGTGCAAAGTTTCACAAAACTCGGTCCAGAGCAAGTACCGCAAAATTATATCTTTTTTGATGGGCGTGGCCCTGCCCACTTTTCTAATCACGAAATTGTATAACCATGAGGCTTCAATATGTGTGTGAAAAATTTTAGAAAAATCGGTGAAGTTTAAGTAGCTAAAAATGATAACTTTTTTTTATGGGCGTGGCCCCGCCCACTTTTCTAATCACGAAGTTGTAAAGTCATGACAGCTCAATATGTGTGCAAAGTTTCAGAAAAATCAGTCCAGTGCAAGTACCTCAATATTAAAACTTTTTTATGGGCGTGACCCCGCCCACTTTTCTAATCACGAAATTATTTAGTCATGAGAGCTCGATATGTGTGCAAAGTTTCAGAAAAATCGGTTATGTGCAAGTAGTTTAAAATGATAACTAATTTTTTATGGGCGTGGCCCCGCCCACTTTTTTCCACCCATAAACACTCCCTGGTATGTGTACAACTGCTTACCAAAGTTTGAGCCCGATCGGTTTTACAGTTTCGAAGTATATAGCTAACACACACACACAGAGTTTCACTTTTATATATATAGATTAAAGCACAAAAACCGGTAATTCTGGTAAATTAATTTTCTTTAATAAATTCTACGCGTAATATTCAAATTGAGGTGCTTTTAAGACATCTCTCTATCTTTGATCGTTCTTTTTTAGTGAGTGTATATCAAGTTTGGAACTTTCTGCCAAGTAGCCTTAAACTGTTTTCGTATTAATTTTTAACGTAAAAACTCAAGCTTCTTTCTTATCTTAACGGTACTGTGCCCTGCAATGTAGATTAAATATTTAATTCTCTTGCTATGGGTACTCATTTTTTGCTGCTTTTTTCATTGTTTATAGTTTTCCAATGTTCATATGGCTGGGGAGCCACTTATATACCTGAATTTTGTTTATATATTTACTTGTTACGATTACATTCACCTACTTATTGCTTAAGAAAATAATTAATTCTTTTCCATTATGTTCTTAAACTCTATTAGTCCCACAAACCTGTCGTTATCATTTAGCTACCGTTTTTATGTTGTATGTATGTATTTCATATTTACGTTTAAGCTGTTAGCTAATTAATCTTGTTACTTTTCGCGCAACCACCGTCGTCATCACAATCCCATTAAATAGTCTCTAATCTATAGACAAAAATTCTAGTTTCATGCTGTGCAAAAATACAAGTCAAAGACTAATGTGATTACGCGTCATTCCAAACAATGATGTATGGACGATTTTGGCAAATTAGTGTTTTTATGGTTAGAAAGCCATTTTGTGGAAATAGAAAGAAGGTGACATAGATAGGAAAGGGGGATGCAGAAAGCAGTATCTGCCTCCTACACCCACACTCGGAGACCAATAAGGTCCATTGCGTTATTTTGACATAACTGCATTGCCAATTAATGGTTCACTATGAACGACAAATGTTTGTTTAAAATGTGACTAAAGACAAAAACACACTGTCAGTAACAGAAAATGATTGAACAAAGCAGGATTTTCAAAATTTTTTAAATTTTTTAAATTTTTATAAAGGGAGTTGAATTTCTTAAATATAAAGTAGCACGCAATTAGAAGCGTGGGAGTCAATATTTAGATTTATTTATTAGAAAACCATTTGGTGTTCTTATAAGACAAAACCACATTGCTGGAGTCAAACAAGATAATCCTACCTGTATCAGCTATCTTTTACATTCAAATTTCACATTTTTGGATTTACTTTTTCGTAATTTAAATATTTTTTTACAATGAAAAGTATTTTACAAACAAAGTGATTATAGTTTTAAAAACTTACGACAAAAGGCTTGGCCAAAATGAAATCAATAACATGTCTCCCACGTTTAAGGGCATTTTTATATCTTCTAGTCTTAATTTTTTTATTTTTTTTTCCTTAAAAAGAACTCGTTGATCACAACGAGGGTATAAGTGGAGTATTAACGAATTTATTTTCACATAAACACACATTCACATTTACATTTAATGCCTAATGGCCACATAACATTTATAAATGCATTGGCCACAACAACAATAACAACAGCAAAACACAAGTACGACAGGGAAAAACATTTAAAATAGTGCCTCCCAAACCAATTGTAATAACATAATTTGATGTACCAAAAGAAATCGTTCTGTAAAAAGGAAATCAAAACAAAAATTTATAGAAAATTTTATTTAAAGTAAAAATTATCGCAAACGTCTTGTAAGAAAAATTTTTTTTTAAATTAAAGCTTTATAAAAAAAAATAATCAAAATTCCTGCAAGACAAAAATGTCTTAAACCAAAAAATTTAAAAAAATTTTTTTTTAACAAAAATAATTATTAAAAATTTAGGAAAAGCATGGTGGCCTTAAAAATATTTTTATAATACAAAGTTTTGTTTAAAAAAAAATTGCGCTTAATATTTTCAGAAGCAAAAAAACATTGAATTTTTTACAAAATTTAAAAAAAAAAAATAAATTTTGATCTACTAAAAATCGTAAATTTTTTTCCTCAAAACAGATATCTAAACAATATTTTTATGAAATTGTATGGTGTGACGCCCTGCTGGTAAGACGTGGTAACAAACTAATTTTTTTGGGTTTTATTGGTTTACAACAACAGAGTAGGGCAAAGAGACTGGATAACATCCAGTAGTTTCTGGTGGATTACATCCAACAGTCGAGGAGGTGAGGAAATAGGGGCAGGGCTTAAGATAGATGTTCCAGGATAACATTCAGAAACTTAGGAATTTGGAATATATCCAAAAGAGTTGTATCCAATCGAATAACATTCGATTTGGGGTTTAGGAGGTAGGGTAAGTTTGTGACCACGGCCTAACCAACGCATAAATTTTTTTATTTGTATTACTTTGTGATAATTATTTTTATAAATTTAAGTAAAACGGTGATTTGGTGTTCAAAGGTACACGCAAGTGATTTACGTTTGTTTAAATATTTACTTTTTTGAAGAACCTTAAAGAGACTAAGTTTAACCCAGCTTCAACCCAGAGTAAGCCGGAAGATCGTTATATATGCCAAAAGCGGAATTTATTACAAATATTTCCCAATTTATTTACAATCGCTAAAAAAATGACAATTTATACTTTATATTCTCTTAAACGTAGATTTGTCGAATATTTATTAGCACCCAAAAAAATTTTTCCCTTAATATCCGATAATAAAAAAAAATCCCATAAAATTAAATTTTTCAAAAATTTGTATAAAACAAAAATTTGTCATAAATTTATGCAAAAATATTTTTTTTGTAATTTTTTTCTAAAATACAAACAAACATTTTCTTTATTTTTAAATCCACCTAACTGTTTTTAAACACTCGTGTAAGAAAATCGCGTAAAAAAAAATTGGAGTATCCATATAAAATAAGGGGATTGAATCCATGTTAATAATTAATATCAGGTTGTAGTTTATAGTCATGTTCCATTTATACATTTATTTTAATATGTTGTTTTAATTTTTTTTTTTTGTCTATTTAAAATGTAGACAAAAATATTTTCCAGCCTTATTTAAAAAAATTTGTTTTTAAACAATTTTAATATTTTTAATTGTGTTATTTGTGTTAATTGTAAAAACTTTTCCTGAAGAAGCTACCCAATATGGTAGCGAAATATCGGAATCAAATAATAATAATAATTTTTATATAAAAAGGTACTCCTTAGCTCAAAAAAATTCAAATAACATATTGATATAAAAAGATCGAAGACATTTAAATAATACTTTTATTTTAATTTTACAATAAACAATAGATTATTTAAAAAAACAAGTAAGAGTGCTATATTCGGCCGTGCTATATTCGGCCGTGCTATATTCGGCCGTGCTATATTCGGCCGTGCCGAATCTGATAATACCCTTCACCATCATGTACATAGATATAATCCCACATCGTAGCTTAACCTTTATTTCATTTTATACGCCATTTTTCCTTATTATTTCCGACGCCATCCTCGATTTTGAATTTTTACGTCGTTATCTGTATTCTACTAGTCAAGCCCTTTAATTTGATACCAATTTTGATACGGTTAAAAAAATTTGATCCGCCATTTTGTTTTAGACGCTATCTTGGATCTTACATTTTTTAATAATATACTGTATTCTACTGGTAAAGCCCTCTCATTTGATACCAATATTGTGCGGGTTGAAGGAGTTACATTTTACAATACCAGATTCGGCTTATACATATATACATAAATTTATATTCCGCAATTTTGAAGTGTCGGTCAACATGAATTTTAATTTTTTTATAGTGCTAGTCAAGTCCTTTCAGATGATACCAATTTTGACTCTCTCGGTTGTCTAGAAGCTGATAAAAATTGATTTTTGTTTGTAAATTTTTCGAATATATATTTAAAAAAAAAAATTTTTTGCCTATAACTTTACCGATAAGAGCACGCTTTATCCAAGATTTTTCACGAATATCTCTATAGGCATATTATATGTACATTAGCAAAGGTATTATTCTATGTCTTAAAAATTTTAATTTTGGTGGTAAAAATATGGAAAAAAAACAGAGGCAGTCATGTTTATTTGCTCATATCTCAGAAAGTTAAAAAGCAATTGTGCTGAATTTCAATAGCGATTCATTCTTGGATATTGCCAAAAGATTGATACCATACACAGATCTGAGGAACATATGGTTGCTTCTAAAAGTTTATTTCAACCAACACGCAGACAGATGGGCAGATGGACAGGGCTTAATCGACTCCTCTATTCATAAGCTTTCAGAAAATATATACTTTATGGGGTCGGAAATGAAAATTGTAGGAATTACAAGCGGAATGACAAAGCTATATACTCTTGTGCGCCACAGGTGAAGGGTATAAAATTACAAAAATCTATCAGATTTTTTCTAAGAAAACAATTTATTGAATTTCTTTAAGTAAAACAATTATTTATTAAAAATTTCCTATGCAACAAAAATTTATAAAAAAGTTTTTATACAAAGAAAATTATTATAAAATTAACATCATAAAAATGTATATCACATTTTCTAAAACTATTTTTTTTTAGATTCTTCCTTTCACTAATATTTAACGCAGATTTTCTATTTTTGAATCAAAATTTTTGTCCAAAATAATTTTGTATAAAACCGAATTCTTAAATTCTACCAAACGTTAATATATGAATTAAATATTATACATATACTTTAAAAAGACAATTAATAAAAATGTGTTATTTAATTATTAAATTTTTCTACAGAATAAAAATTTATTAAACCTTTGTTTTATCAAAAATTTCACTGAAGTAACAAGAAAAAATTCTATGGTTCAAAAATTTATAAAAAATATTTTCTTAGACAAAAATCAATCAAATTTTATATATATTAAAGATTAATCTCAGATTTTCTTAAACATTTAACTTTTTTAAATTATTCCATTAACATTTTTCACTTTATATTTGTAAAAATATTCACACACTCTACTAAGCAAAAATGTTTAATAATCGGAGAAATTTGGGAATTACTGTTAAAATTTATTGCAAGACAATTGTTTAGGAAACGTGACCATTGCAAGGGGGCATGATGTGACGATATAAGCCGCGTGCATTTAGCCCAAAGGGTGATAGTATTGTTGCCTCTTTTAGATATTTTTTTTAGTTGGAATTTTTTCGACGAGATTTTTTAACCAACACAATGAACAAGCATGTGATGGAAAAAATGCTTTCATACACATAAACACATGCACCCATACACTTACTCCATACATATGGCAACAATTTATTTAAAAAGTTTGTTGTTTTTAGCGGCGGAACTCCACGTTTGTGTAAAAGTCAGTGAAAATGCGTACATTTAAAATGTGGTCAAGACATATTGAATGGAGCAAAACAATCATACAAACATACACATGAAACAAATACATTTGCACTAAATGCATATACATACGTTTCAATGTATATGTGTTTGTGTACATATTTATTACAGCATTCAAACATTTAGTCAACAGTTTTAATCTGTCAGTTTGAAAGTCAGTTTAATTTCTTGTTTTATTTTTTTTAAACTACATTTTTCCTCACTATAATGGCCAAGAGATTGTAGAGGTTTTGCTTTTTATTTGCTCACATACAAACATACATACACACATACAAACATACATACATATGTATGTATATATTGTTGTACATAAGTACGTATGCTTGTTTGTATATCTAGAGTTGTCTGTTATTTAATACATTTATTCGTTAATCTGTCAGTCCGTCCAAAAGTTTGTCTGTCTGTCTGTCTGTCGCCTATCCATCTGTTTGTTTATTGTCTTTTGCTTGTATTTAATATTTAAGCCTTTGGCAAAATCGCGAGATTTTCACACGAAAATCACATTGAGCACTTTGGCAATATATATATTTTTATGTGGCTGCATATAGCTGTTGTTGCTGATCTTAATGCCTTTTTGTTGTTGCTGTTGCTGTTGCTGCATGATACTTTAAGATGACAGTATCAAATGGGTATAAAATTAAGATGAATTGATGAAATTGCCATCAATGTGTGTATGGGAAACAAAAATTCTTTTACAATTTTATATAAATTTTATTTGAGTTTTATTTTCGCGTATAGTTTCAAATAATTCTGATGTGATAGTGCTTAAGGCAATTATAGATGTGTTTAAAGTTGTGTACATGATGTTGGAGTTTTCCCGGCGCATTGTGGAAACTTAACATAATTGCAGTTATAGCGGTTTTTTTTTCTTGTTCTTGTTTTTGTTTTTTTTTTTTTTTTTGTAAAAGTTATTATAAATAACGAGATGAGTTTTATCTTAAAAGTCTAAGGTAAGATAAGGTTGAAAAGGAGGGGCACTGAAAGCATAAACCCGTGACAGGTACAAACGTATGCCCAATTAGCATGTTGTGCTCTTTAAAGGGAAGAAACTTTCCTAATAAAAACCATCACCTAGTCTCTTCTTTGTGATTTTTTTAGATATATCTAATTTGAAATCTGTAGGTAGTGTTCATGTTAAAGTTCTCGCGTCTAAAACGTCCAAACACAGGACATTGGGAAATGTAATATTTTAAAGTCTCATACTCCATAGTGTCCATGTTAAAGTTATACATTGAGAAATGTCTAAAGTCTCATCTCCTTCCTCGGCTGCTTTAGATGTCATTTCTTCTGCTTGTCCCATGCGAACTAGATGAGCTGTAATCTGCGAGTGATCTGTTATTACACTAGTTAATCTTCAAACTGTTGTTCTACATAATTTTGGAATCTCCTTCGATTTCTCAAGATTTAAGTCACCCCATAGTATATTCGTCACCTTACCAACAACATTGTTTTGTTCTTTTCTAACGCGTTCCTCCATCGCCCAAGTTTATTTTTGAAAATTTAAAAGGGTTTATCCTTTTCAAAGGTGATGGCATTTAAAAATTATCTCATTTTGTATAATTTGTCGGCATCTTCGTTTACGACACAGATGGCCTGGTATCTGTGTTGTGCCTACATGTTCACAGTTCGCATGCGAGTTAATCTTATTCTTATATTGAGATTCAAATTTTCGTTCATTAGAATTCTGATAACTTTAGCTAAAGCAATGAATCAGACTTTCATTATCAGTTTTTTTTATCCATTTAATGACTTCCGTAATTGCAGTAGTCTTTGCATTCAACAATATTGTGATCTGGCATATAAAAGTATATACCTCTGCTTTAGCTAATGTAATATATAACCATTTCAGTTCGTTCACCGATCTTCGATCTGTTCGTACAAGAATCAATGCATGGATATTTCTTACCCTAATTACTTTATTCTATCCTACTCTTCTAGTATTATGGTGATACCGTTAATCATGTCATATCCCATTAGGATTATGTCACATGTTATCTCAGTGATATTTTCCGTCGGTAAGATATCTGTTCTTTGATATCTAGTTAAATGGGCTCCTACAAGCCATTCACTTATAGCTATTAATCTAGTACCGAGGGCGAGGGCTGCTTCATAGAATGAATAGTTTATTCTCAATAGCAATTTTTGATGTGGTGTTCATAGCACCCCATAAACTAATGCAGCATTACGTTGAAATATTTGCAAGAGATTCTCTCGCTTTAAGGATGTCCACCACACTATCGAGGAACACGTGTGTTTTCTTTGGATTTATGCCCCATTTTGAGCCTATTTTATTTTACGAAGGTAGTCTTTTCAGGATAGCCTCCAATCAAGTACTATTGCCAGGTATTTGTATCAATCTAAAATGTCTTATCTTGAAAGACGTTAAGGGTTAAGTCAATTAATAAAATATTATATAAACAATTCCCCAAGATTCACTGCAATATATCTTAATCAAATTTTATGTTGCAATATCAAATTTTAGGAGTGTGTTTTTAATAAACAATAAAACATATGTATGCATTTCACTCTAGTCTTTGTTCGGACATACTTCCTCCGAAATAATTATCTTAAAAACAAAAATTTTTTGAACCATTTTTTTTAGCAACAGCAGAGGTCCAAAGAACGTCTTGGTGGCCGCTAAGTGTAAAACAACCCGGCGGTAGATTGGAGCCGGCTTAAGAAATTATTAAAATAAAACGGAAAATAAGGTTTTTTTTATTTGTTCAATACAAGTTTACAAGTTTTTGACTCCAAATTAGTACTTTTCATATCAAATTCAGTATTTAAAAGATGAAAATCAGACTTCAAACCAAGCTCAGAGTTTCAATTCTTGTTCTATGAAAATTGTGCAGTCATAATGAACACCACATCAAAAACGCTTAGCATTCCACTATTTTATATAACAAAAATATTGATCCAGTATATATTTTAGTAAAAACTCAATATAATTTCTTATATCTAGCCTAATAATGATTAAACTATTCTAACGTTATCATACAGAAACTTCTGTTTTATACCCTTCACACAGTGAAAAAGGGTATATATAGGTTTGTCATTCCGTGTGAAATTTCTACAATTTTCATTTCCGACCCCATAAAGTATATATTTTCTGAAAGCTTATGAATAGGGCAGTCGATTAAGCTCTGTCAGTCTGTCCGTCTGTCAGTCTGTCCGTGTGTATGTTGAAATCAACTTTTTGAAGCCCCCCGACATAGGTTGGACTCGGGTAAGGTATTAAAATATCAGAAATATTCGGGAGTAGATCGGTATTCAAAATCAGAAGCATTGGTACATAAACAACTGAGATATGAGCAAAAACCCACGACCACCTCGATTTTTTTTTCACAAGAACAACATTACAACAACAACATACATACATACAAACGTGTATACTGGTTAGAGAAAACGTGGCATCGAATCCCAGCTGAGCCAGAAAATTTTTTTTTCAATTTATTAAAAAAAAATTTTTTAAATTTTTTTTTATTTTTTTTTTTTATTTTTTATTTAATATATTATTTATATTTTTATTATTTTTTTTTTTTAATTTTTTTTTTTAAATTTTTTTTTTTTTTTTTTTATTAAAATAAAAAATAATTAATAATTTTTTTTTAATTTTTTTTTTAATTTTTTTTTCAAATTTTTTTTTTAATTTTTTTATAATTTTTTTTTTTTATTTTTGTTTTTTTTTTTTTTTTGTTTTTTTAACATACATACGTGAATTTATAATTTTACAATGGGATGTTTTTATATATGTATGTTTTTATATGTATGTACGTATTTCATATGGGATGAATGGTGACACAAACTACTGTTATTGCATGACTACACGTTGTGAAGGGTATATAAGATTCGGCACGGCCGAATATAGCGCTCTTACTTGTTTTATAATAGTAAATTAAATTGATTTCGTATTATCATATATATACTTAAAACTTAGTGCTAAGTCCCCTTTTACAATAGAGAAACTGAAAACCAGACAGTCAAAATTCGGTAGCAACGGGTTGAAGTGCGTAGTACACATTTATTTCCCTTTAACTTTTTTATATATTTTTTCATATTTCATATAATTTTTCTCATCTCATCATCTCTTTAGTAGTAATTATACTATATTTAACACCATACGGCAGCGAAAAATTAGAAAAATAAATTTCTGTCTTCCTCTAATTTCTTAATTGTAAAATGTTTAGAAGGTTTTAAAAGAGAACGCGAAAAATTTATGTTTCTCAATTTCTAGTTTGTAAAAGGGGACTTTGCTTAGCATTTAACGCCATCAGTCGAGATAGCCTGCTGCGGTTCTTTCCGAACAAAGTAATTCGGCGACGACGGTAAGCCGGCTGGGAGCATTAAAACCTGGACCTCTGAACAACAGCTGTACAATTTTGACGTTTTTTTTTGTGCTTGAAATGTGTTTTTTCGGGTTCCAGCAATTTTAGGCAAATTGATCGATTTCTGAGAGAATTTTTTGTTTAGTCTCATTTAAACAGACTTTAGCCGGATTTACGTCGAACAAACCTAATCTTAAAATGTAGAGTAAAATATGACAAGATTTGATCTATAAATTTTTGTCTGTCAAAATAACAACCTTTAGGATATTTTCCATAATAGATTGCAAAGAGAACAGACTGCTTAAGATTTATTGAAACAAAAAAAAAATAAAAAAGATAGGGAAGGTAAAGGTTCAATTGTCGACATAAAGATGATAAAAAATCTTAACATGCCCTCTTAATGTGCGAAGAGTAAGATCACTTTGTTCGCAGTTAAAAAAGTAGCAAAGCTCCTATTACAGTCACAAGAGGTGGGTGTTCAGTTAAAAACAATAAATACTCTAAAATGTTGCTAAATAATAATAAGAGTCATAAATCTTGAGATGTTTGCGAAAAAATTCTTCATTGTAAAACATGTTTGTTCATTTTCAAATTTAAACAAATACATTTTCATATCCGCTTTTTTTCTCTCAAACTCTCACTTCGATGCCATAAATTAAAATAAATTAATAATAAATTGTGCAAATTAATATCAATTTGGAAAAATTAATTTCTTGCTTCTGTATTTTCTTTGCTGTATTGTTTAGTAATTTTACTGCTGTTAATGTTGTTACAGTTGTTTTTGTTTTTATTACAAAACTGACAGCTGTTGCTACTGTTGCTTTGAATGTTGCAGTTATTATAATCGACCAACACTTGTTATGTGGTAGCAAAAAAAAAAAAAACAAGTAACAACACAGTACGAAAAGTAACATCATAAATTTCACATGAACGCCTGCCAAATATGCTCATGCTTTGAAATATTTGCAAGACTTTAGGTATGTTGTTACTTGTCTATTTCATTTCACAAAGATCCTGCAATGTAAGACAACTTATATTTATATTAAGTAATTGATCATTTATACAATAAGTTAATAAGTAAGTTTAAGAGTTTACGGGAAATGTGTTAGAGATGGCCTCACTATTTGTATAATAACTATTTTTCTACAAAACGGATCATGCTGATTTTCAATACCCTACTAAAGGGGTCAATAGCAACAACTTTTTATTATGCCCCATGTATTTCGGTTTAATATTTTAAACATGAGCATGTTTTACACAGACAAAACAACTTGAATTTTTTTTAAACAATTTTCATGAATTGCAGGGTTCTCTCTACTCTCCAAATGTATATGTAAGAAATATAAATGTATATTAATATATTTGTATGTTTGTTGATGTTTTTAAGCAAAATTTGTATATAGACATCGCAGTACCGATACTTTAGCATTAAGCACAAGTTTAGTGCAGTAGTCAGTAGATAAACACCAACAACAACAACAAGTGGTGGTAAATTTTCATACAATAAAGAAGAGTGTCTTGACTTGGACAACGTATTACCGTAGGCATAATTCTCACATAGAATATTTACACATCCATGCACACATCCATATGCACATTCAAATATAGCTTTAGTGAATTTTGGTATTGAATATAGAATTCACAACAAACTAGATACACTACAACAAAACGTAGAAGGAAAAAAAAATAAAATAAAATGGTATTAACAATATAAACTAAATTCAACTAGTAGAATTGTTGTGTAAAAGTCAGGGTTGAATGTATGAACAACAAAAATAACAACAACATTAATAGCAACCAAAACAACATAAAGTCTGATAGGCGTTTTAGTAAAGAGTGGACAGTGTGGCCTAGGAAATTTTAATTAGTGACTTAATCGAAAATGTTTTACAAAAACAGTGACTTAATTGAGTTTTGAGTGTGATTCTAAAAAAAAAATTCTTAAATTTTTTATAAATTTACCGAATTTATTATAAAAACTTTATAAAACAAAAACTATAAAAGAAAAAATTTTCAAATATAAAAAATAACAAGTAACAGCGCTATATTCGGCTGTGCCGAATCTTATATACCCTTCACAACGTGTAGTCATGCAATAACAGTAGTTTGTGTCACCATTTACCCCATATGAAATACGCACATACATATAAAAACATATATATATAAAGACATCCCATTATAAAATTATAAATTCACGTATGTATGTTAAAAAAAACAAAAAAAAATTTTTAAAAAAAATTCAAAAAAAAAATAAAAAAAAATTTAAAAAAAATTATTATATATATAAAACAAAAAAAATAAAAAAAAATTTAAAAAAAAAAGAAAAAAAAAATAATAATAAAAATATATATAATATATTAAATAAAAAAAAAATTTAAAAAAAAATGAAAAAAAAAATTTTTTTGGGTCAGCTGCGATTCGATGCCACGTTTTCCCTAACCAGTATACACGTTTGTATGTATGTTGTTGTTGTAATGTTGTTTTTGTGAAAAGAAAATCGAGGTGGTCGTGGGTTTTTGCTCATATCTCAGTTGTATATGTACCGATGTTTCTGATTTTTAATACCGATCTACTCCCGAATATTTCTGATATTTTAATACCTTACCCGGGTCCAACCTATGTCGGGGGGCTTCAAAAAGTTGATTTCAACATACACACGGACAGACGGTCAGACGGACAGACTGACAGGGCTTAGTCGACTCCGCTATTCATAAGCTTTCAGAAAATATATACTTTATGGGGTCGGAAATGAAAATTGTAGAAATTTCACACGGAATGACAAACCTATATATACCCTTAAAAAGCAATATTCATTTTAGGAATTTTTTTTTAACTTTTTTTTTATAAACATATTGGCAATTTGCTACATAAGGAAATATTTTTCAATAACTTCGCTTAAATTGCGAACTCCTAGGCAAGTTTCTACAAAAAGAAAATATTGTATCTTTTTAAAATTTAAAAAAATTTATAATTTTATAAAATTGTTTTGTTTTTTACCATAAATTTATTCAAAATTCCTTTTTAAAATGTAATTTGTAGAGATCTTTCTATGTCCTTTGACAACTTCTCAATTAATTTCTCTAGCAAACATGTTTTTCTATAGATAAATTATCAATAAAATTAAAATAATAGCTAATATACAAATTTGTTTTTTTTTTATTAAAATATTTTCTATATATGAAAAGTGTCTTGTAAAATTTTCAATTTTCTATAAAGAAAAAATTTTAAAAAATTTCTGTTAAGGAAAAAATTTAAATATTTTTTTTTTTATTTAAATTTATTTTTTAAACTTTTCTGTTTTTTTTTAACTTATATGTAAAGTTTTTATTCAGGCTGCCAGTTCATTTTTAACATTCTTATTTTTACGAAGAATTATTGATTGTGATAAATAGTAGAATAAACTGAAAAACTTTGTTTTGTCGATACTAGTTGAGTGGAATATACATATATTTGAAACCAGCTACGATTTAAAAATCAGCACTATTTGATTGGTGATTAATTGTTCGATGTAAATTATCATATATTTAATTCTCAGGTTAAAATTTATATTTTTATATTTTCTTACGACAACAGCCACCCTTTTTCTTTGTTTATTATTTTTAAAATTGTCTGCTTATGCAAATTAAAAGAAAAAACTAACAAAACCTTCTATTAAAATTTATATAAGAAAAATATTATAAATTTTTCTTTAAACATTTTCTATATTACGATAATTTTTTATAAAAAGTTCTAAATCGTCCGCCATCTAACGTTTTTTTTCAACTAGTGCTTATTTCGTGAATGGTAACACTTAGCTCATGTCTGATTTGACAGATAATTAGTTTTATTGCAACATTACTTTGGCCGATTTTGCCAAAAAAAATCATCTTTTCATTTTGATCTTGGCGGGTATGTAAACAAGCAAAATTGTCGAGTCACTGTTTGGTGGGGATTTTGGTCCAGAGGAACAATTGGGCCATTTTTCTTCGAAAATGAGCAAGGAGTGGCCGTAGTCAATGGCGATAGTTATCAGGCCATGTTGAACGAATTTTTGTTCACAAAAATTGAAGAGGAGGATATTGGCAACATTTGGTTTCAACAGGATGTCGCTACGTGCCACACAGCCGAAGCTACACTTTTTTATAGCATTTTCAAAAAAAAACAAAGTTATTTGGCGGACCCTTTATATATATATATTTTTTTTTTAAAGAAAATAAAAAAAAATTTATACAAAAATATAAAAAAAAGTTCTAAAAATTAAAATTTTAAAAAATTTTTGTAAAAGAAAAATTAAAAAAGTTTGTTTGTTTTAATTTTCTGTAAATGAAAAATTAAAAAAAGTTTTCTATAAAAAACCTTTTTTTTAAAAAATTTTTTTTATTAAAAAATTTAAAAAATTTTCATATTATTACGATTTTCTATAAAAAAAATATATTAAAAATCATATCTATAATAATAATATAAAAAATTTTCTATTTAAAAACAGAAAAGAAATGTTCAAAAACTGCGAAATGAAACCAATTTTCAAAGATATTTTTCGAAAAAAATGTTCTTTTTAAGGTTTTTTTTTAAATATTTAAATATTTTCGCAGGAAAAATACAAATAACAGCGTTGAATCCTATATACCCTTTACACAGTTTTTACTATCATGTAATGACCATAACGAACAATTATATAGTTCAACTGTGACCAAAACTTATTTAGGAAATCAATAACTTGAACTTATATTTGACATTATTTTTTCGAAAAGTTTTTGTCCCCGATATTTCTGTAGGAAATTGACTAGTTAAACCAAGATTTCTGTGAATGTTGCCAAAAGTACATATTATCTAAATACGTAATAAGCGTTTCAGGAAGTTCCATAGAAGCAGCCAAATCTGACTTTGTCTGGGTGTAACACATAACACATGTCCACATAACGGATTTTCAATAGAAAAATTCTCGAAAGTATATTGGATAAACTAATACCATATAAGATTCCAAAATATACGTCAGGGCTTTAAAAAGTTGACTTCAACATACACATGGACAGACACACTAAATCTAAGTCAATTTCTCTTTCTCTCTCTATAAATATTCAGAATATATGTATATACTTTATAGGGTCTAACTAACGTGTGTAGAAATTACACACGGAATGACAAACTTAAATATATCCTTTTACACTCGCGTAAGAAGGATATGAAAAAAAATTTTAAACAGTTTTTAGTTATAAAAAAAAAAAATTTAAAAAAACTTAGAGAAAAAAATATATAAATAAAAATTGTCTATCATTAGAGAATTATTTCAAAAAAATGTCTACATAAAAAAAAAACAAGTAAAAGCGCTATATTCGGCCGTGCCGAATCTTATATACCCTTCACAACGTGTAGTCATGCAATAACAGTAAATTCACGTATGTATGTTAAAAAAAACAAAAAAAAAATAAAAAATAAAAAAAAAATTTAAAAAAAAAAAATTTAAAAAAAAAATTAAAAAAAAAATTATTATATACATATATAATATATATAAAACAAAAAAAAATAAAAAAAAAATTAAAAAAAAAAAATAAAAAAAAATAATAATAAAAATATATATAATATATTAAATAAAAAATAAAAAAAAAAATAAAAAAAAAATTAAAAAAAAAAATTTTAAAAAAATTTAAAAAAAAATTTTTTTGCCTCAGCTGGGATTCGATGCCACGTTTTCTCTAACCAGTATACACGTTTGTATGTATGTATGTTGTTGTTGTAATGTTGTTTTTATGAAAAGAAAATCGAGGTGGTCGTGGGTTTTTGCTCATATCTCAGTTGTTTATGTACCGATGTTTCTGATTTTCAATACCGATCTACTCCCGAATATTTCTGATATTTTAATACCTTACCCGGGTCCAACCTATGTCGGGGGGCTTCAAAAAGTTGATTTCAACATACACACGGACAGACGGTCAGACGGACAGACGGACAGACGGACAGACGGTCAGGGCTTAATCGACTCCTCTATTCATAAGCTTTCAGAAAATATATACTTTATGGGGTCGGAAATGAAAATTGTAGAAATTTCACACGGAATGACAAACCTATATATACCCTTTTTCACTGTGTGAAGGGTATAATAATTAAAAAAATTTTTGAAAAACAGTTTTTTGTTTCAAAATTTTTTTTTTAATTTTTTTTTATAAAATTTTTTCAAAAATTATTTAATTCAACGAAACATTTTTCAAAACTTTTACTTAAGGAAAAAATTTAAGAAATCTTCTGTAAAAGAAAAACTTGTTTTAGATTAAAATTTTTAAAAATTCTTTTATTCAAAGAAAATATTTTATTTTTTATTATAAAAGAAAAAAAAATTTTATGATCCAAAACTTTTTATTGAGTAAAGATTAATCAAAAATTTACGAAGAAAAAAATTCTTTTAACAAAAAATATTCAAAAATAAGCTTTTTTTGGCTAAGACTTGAACACTGTACCTGTTAATGTCGATCAAATAAACCACAAGGTGTTCTACTTTAATTTTCTAGTATTTTCCAGCCTTATTTTATTTTACTACAATAATGAACATGAAAATTATTACTTACGTATTAAACGCCTTTTTTGGCTCCTGCAGGCAACTTCACCTTAAATGAAATGAAATACAGCAAAAACTTTAAAATGAGTTAACGATAAAAAATCATGTTAAAGTGCAATATTTAATAAAATAAATTGCTGGAAAATATTTGAACAAAGTGTTACGTCTATACTTGAGCGCAAACATTACATCGTTTTCTTACGTTTTGTCATTGTTAATAAATAAACAATTGTGATTTAAGTCATTCCAACAAAGTCATTTGTATTGCATTTAAATAGTCTTTATAAATATGCAATCAGACATATTTCAATTTTATTTACACAGAAATACCAAACAAAAAAAACTAAATACGTTGCAGAAATAAAAACAAGTTTTCTTTTAAAATGTTTAAAACCCCTTAGGGCTATATTTCTGGTAATTACGATTTGATTAACTTTAACTACATAAACTCACTCAGAAAATCGTATGAGTTAAAAAGTATGTATGTATAGTGATGTTTGCATTGAAGAGAGTGGAAATAGTTACAATAACAACAGCAACAAGAAAATAAGCAAACAAAAATAGCAAAAAGATTTTAGGTAATATTATTACTATATTTATATATAGAATGTTTTTTTAATGTTGCTTTACATCGCAAAAATTTTTGTTAGTAAATGTTATGTTAGTTTGCCAGTCCGAGGTTTGTGGGTTAATTCCTTAACATCTTTAGGTAATTTAAAAACAAACCATAGAAATAATATCGATATTTAAATGCTTAATGGCTCCCTTTATGAACAAAAATTTACTATGATTTTATCGAGAGTGTAAGTAAGAATACAATATAAAAAAGTAGAGTACTATACTCGGCCGTGCGGAATCTAATAATACCCTTCACCGTCACGTACATGGGTATAACATCATAGCTTATAGTAGATTGCAGATTTCATGTGATATGTAATTTTCTTTAATATTTTCGACGCCATATTTGATTTTGAATTTTTACATAGTTACCTGTTTTCTACTAGTCAAGCCCTTTCATTAGATACCCATATTGCTGGGTCTAAAAAAATTTGCTCCGCCATTTTGTTTTAGACGCCATCTTGGATTTTACATTTGTCAATAGTTTCGTACATTATACTGGTGGAGCGCTTTTTTTTGATATTTATATTGTGGGGATTAAAAGGGGCAAAATCGTAACTACTATATTTGACTGATATAATCGTCCTTTAATCTAGGACGCCATCTTGAAATTTTTTTCTTTTCATATTTAACTATATTTTAATACTCAAGCCCTTTGATTTGATACCCATATTGGCTCTCTCGGTGGTATAGAATCTTAAAAAACAATTTTCAATTGTAAATTTTTGCAAAAACTCCTCAATAGTTGTATTTTAGTGCTAACATCTCAGTTAGTTTCAAATATATTTGTTAGTTTTCTTTAGGTATAATATTTGAGACCACAACTTAAAATTTTACGTCTTTAACGTGTCCAAAATTTGTTTAGGACCTTGAAAAATTTTATATATATAAATAAATATATATATTTGCAAATAATTTTTGTCTATAACTTTGTCATATATCATATTATTATTCGCGAATATCTCTAGAAGCATAACTTGTCAAGGAATTGTCGCAAGCGAGCATATAAGTTATGTTAGGGCTGAAAATTTTTAATTTTTGTAGTTAAATTAAGAAAAGGAACAGAGGCAGTCATTTTTATTTGCTCATATCTCAGAAAATTATATGCCGATTATGCTGATTTTTAGTACCTATCTGCCCCGAATATAACCGATATTTTGATGTTACACTCGGCTTTTGGAGATGTCGAGGGTGGGTCGTTTAAAACTGATTTCAACAAACGCAGGCAGACAAACTGACGAACAAATCTTAATCGACCCCACCATTTATAAGCTTTCAAAATATATATGGGGTTGCAAATGAATGTTGTAGTTGGGATTCGTATTTTTTATGAAATCGAGTTTTATAGTGATTCCAATACCTTTCTCACAAATACATCTTGACCCCAAATTTTATAAGAATAGTATAAAAATAGCATTATTACAAGCAATTTTACAAAAGAAATTACATTATAATACATTTGCAATTACATTTTTGCTGTAAAATTAAAATTATTTGAGTCTTTCTTACTGTAACAAATGTTTTAACCTTACAATATTTGTGAAGGGTATAAAAATTAAGCGCACATACACACACGTATTTACAAATCTATTTATAATACAACAATTATAACAACTATACTAAACATATTTAAGGCAGATGGATGGATGTTTGAATGAAAGAATGAATGAAATTTTAGGAATAAACATTTAAATATAAATAATTACACAGCCATATACAAACTATATACGCTCTTATAGGAGTACATGCATGCACTCATACACTTACATGGTAAATATATAAAAATCGCCTTAAGCAATTTCTCATGGAATTTTATGTAGTAATTGTGTGGACGGACAGACATTCATAGCCACATACTCACATTTTTACTTGAAGTCTCATGTGATGCAAGTAAATTTCCTTTTTAGTTGTATTTAAAAAAAAAGGTTTAAGACTTTTTTGTTATTGTTAGTAATTTAGGATGTACAAGGTGGCGCAAAATTAGTCATCCAATTCTATTTTTGAATAATTTTTTTACTTAATAATACAAAATTATTTTGAGTGGTCGAAATCTTTTTTTTTTTTTTGACCTGTACAATTTCTTTTGTTAGTTGGAATATATGATATCAGCCTACACGTTTGTCATGTCATCATAATACACATTTGTGTCCGTTTTATTTCATTTTGCATAACTTTCTTCAATATTTCTGGTAATAACTGTTCGCATTCCTGTCGAATATTCTCCTTAAGGGGTGCGATTATTTGGGGCTATTTGGCATAAACCCTCGAGTTCAAGTAGCTCAAAAGAATTCTAGGGTGGTTAAATCAAACTATTAAGCTGGCGATTAGGAAACCTTAAACGAAATTCACGCTGAGCTAACACCACCGACTAATCGACATAATTATTCCACGCTCTTGCGGAGCGCTATAGCTCTATTATTTATCGGTTTGTATTCTGCTGCTGTCTAGTTTACAAATGTCAAGCGCTCTTTTGTTTATCGGTTTGTATTCTCCAGCTGTCTAGTTTACAAATGTCAAATATGATTGACGTCAAACACCATTTGCAAAAGCTATTACATCTTACGATAGGGTGATTCATTTTGCGCCACCTTGTATGTCTGTAAAAGTAAATACAACTTTATTTAAAAATTGCATTTTGTTATTTGTTTTCTTCTTTTTATAAAATTCTTAAAATCATACTTTGTTTTATATGTCTTTTATTAATATTTTTCTCCTCAGGTAATAATACATACCTCCTCTTTTATATAATTTTAAATTAGTTATTTTCATATATACAGTACCGTGCAATTCAATTAGTATTTAAATTTTTTTTTGTTCAAGATTATTTTGCAAATAAAAATACATAATTATTGTTGCACGCAAGGAAAAGCAAATTCAAATAGAGTTTTTTCAATAAAAATATTGTAAACTAAGGTCTTTAATTGCTTAATTTAATTTAAGAACATTTATAATTTATAACTGCATTGTACAGATAATAACGGGAATTTATGATTTTTCTGTTCCGCTTCATGCATTTTATTGAAATAAATGATCTAATCTTTTAATCATATTATATTTTCTTTAACAATATTTAGTTGTCGCAGGCAAATTATAGTTATTTTTATCTCTCAACATTTAGCACGTTACGATAACCAAGCGTTGTTGTCACATTATGACAATTTAAAATTATATTAAAACTTTATTGTTATATGAGATCATGTCATAATTATATGGATTACTACATTAATAATTATAGAGATTTATTTAAAAATAAATTACAACCGCACATGTTTTAAACAGAATCATACAAATTAATCATAGTATGCTTCTCTCAAGTTATGGTCATATAAACTAGGTTTTTTCTCGTTCAGTAAGTAATAGCTTATAACTAAGGGACTAAGTAGACCAACACTTAGGAGACTAACCAGTGTAAAAACAGGTCATACGGAGTTGAGAACCCATCTAGCTCGCATGAAATTATTTGAGGAAACAACATGTAGAGCATGCGAGGAAAAAGATGAGACATTGGTACACTACCTTTGTCATTGTCCTGCGTTTGGGCATATTAGGCGCGAGAATTTTACAGTGGATACTATACCGAACTTGGAATACCTGGGGAACTTGAATTGGAGATCCATAAGGAGTTATATTGAGGGGACTGGGTTCTTGGACTAGTCCATTATTTCTGGGGAATTATGTTTATGGTTTTTGTTTGGGAATTCCGTTTTCCATATGGAGCTCACAACATGCCAACTGACCGAAAACTTAGCAGCCAAACAGGACTAGTTGTGGTGTATTTGACTATGAAATATTACGCAATTTTATACGAATACAATAACTGTTATCTAATCAAAAATTTTACTGTTTTTTCTACACGCAAAGAAAAAATATGGTTGTGGTAACCATAATCGAAGAGCAACATACTATGATTGAAGTGTATGATTATGTTTAAAATAATAATGGTTACCAGTTATCATTATTATGTTTAATTTAAGCATCATTCAATAATTATATGTATGACTACAATTGAAATCGACAATCTTTGCTTTTTTACGGCAAATTACTGTCTTTTGCTGTAACACACAAATTGATTGTACTTACCAATTTAATTGCAATTTTTTTACAAATATTTTTTTTACATTTTCACGTTTATTTTTAAATTTTCTTTAATTTTTCAAAATTTTTGTTCCTTTTTTTGACATCTCAAACTTTTAAAATAATAAAAATTTATTCAGCAAGAAGAAGAACAATTGAAATTAAATTATTATTTAAAAAGATCATAGCTTGATTAATTTGTAATCATATTGTTGTCTCACTTATTATTTAATGATTTTTTTTTTTAATTTATAATGCTTTTGAATATAATGTTATTTTTGACGGATTATTTTTTTTAAATCATACTATTTTTAAATGATAACCATTTTGAAATTTTTACGAAAAGTAATCATTAAATGATACAATTTAAACAAATGCTTGATTATCGTGACAAAATATATGATGAAATGAAACAAAAATAACTATTACTTGTTTTCGACAACCAAATATTGTTTTAGAAAAAATAATATGACCGTCGTGATCATGTCGTAACCATGGTTTTTCTTTGCGTGTACATACGTATGTCATGGGTAAATCTTGTTTAAAGACTACGTTACATTAAAAGTTTTAGATTAACTTCTTACAGGTCATAAGATTAATTTTACTTTGAATTTAACAGGCTTTTTGAACCCAACTTAGGGATGCTAGATAGTGTTAGATACTAAAAAGGGGGGAACAGATTACCCATGTCTGACCATCCATTTTGAAATTCTCTATTGAGGTAGGTAATCCTATCAGGGTACCGAAAGATACAGATCGTATTAAACACAGCAAGTACTTTTCGGGACGTTTAGAAACCTTTCCTTATCGTGAACTTCAGAATATCTAAAGAAGAGGATAAACTCCGCCGTAAAACTGAATTTCTAAAATGTGTGTCCATTGACGATGGTGAATGGGAAGAACCCTATGCCATAAGAAGAAAGATTAAACTGAAGAAAACGTGAAGGAAATTTTACTTTAATGCATTGGATATATCTGAATTGAGAAAACTGCAGAATATGATATCTAAGTAGCCTGTTTTCAAAATAGGTCTAATTCGCAAAGATGATGGTAAAATGGCAAAGGCGGTAGAGGAAACCTTAAATTATTTGATGAAGAAACACTAGTAACGAAAGGAATAAGAAATAATTACAGTAAGGCATGAACAATCTACTTATTTTTTCAACAAGCTAAATTCCGAAAGAATGAAAGTAAACAAAGGTGGTTTGTCTCGGCATTGTTTTGCATTTTTTAATTCTTTTCCATCTTCTAGGTTTGATATATAATTTTATTACATAAAAAAAAAATAATTTCTGCAGAATTAGACTGTTGCATTTATGGTGCAGAAACACAACATCCCACGTACACGCCATTCAATAGGAATTTGTCTATGTCTTGTTGCTGGCGTTTACACCACTTAGAAAACTGTTCTTTTATTGGTCACACTACTTTTCAAAAAATTATTTCATTTTATATAAAAAAGTTTTTATTGTGAATTATTATACAAGTAAGAGTGCTATATTCGGCCGTGCCGAAACTGATAATACCCTTTACCATCATGAACATAGGTATAATCGCACATCGTAGTTTAACCTATATTTCATGTTATACGCCATTTTTCTTTATTATATTCGACGCCATTTTCGATTTTGAATTTTAACGTAGTTAACTGTATTCTACTAGTCAAGCACTTTCATTTGATACCCATATTGATGGGGTTGAAAAAATTTGTTCCGACATTTTGTTTTAGACGCCATCTTGGATTTTACATTTTTTAATAATTTACTGTATTCTACTGATCAAGCCCTTTCATTTGATACCAATATTGAGGGGGTTCAAGAAGTTAAATTTTAAAATACCAGATTTGGTCTATATATACATAAGTATATTGTCCGTCATTTTGTAGTGGCGGCCAACATGAATTTAAATTTTTTTTATATTGCGCTAGTCAAGTCCATTCAGAAGTTACCAATATTGACTCTTTCGGGTGTCTAGAAGCTGAAAAAATTTGATTTTAGTTTGAAAAATTTTTGGAATATATGTTTGTCAAAAAATACTTTGGCCTATAACTTCACCAATTAGACCACGCTTTATCCTAAATTTTTTACGAATATCTTTAGGGTCATATTATATCTACAAATAGTAGCAAAGGTACCTATAAATTATTTTATGGCTGAAAATTTTTAATTTTGGTGGTAAAAATATGGGGAAAAAACAGAGACAGTCATGTTTATTTGCTCATATCTCCGAAAATTACGGTCTGATTGTGCTGAATTTTTATATCGATTCATTCCTGGATATTTCCAAAAAATTGGTACCATACACAGATCTGAGTAACATATGGTTGCTTCTAAAAGTTGATTTCAACCAACACACGGACAGACAAACCGACAGACAGACCGACATGGCTTAGTGGACTCCTCTATCTCTATAGCTTTCAGGAAATATATACTTTATGAGGTCGGAAATGAAAATTGTAGAAACTACAAACGGAATGACGAAGCTATATATACCCTTGTGCACCACAGGTGAAGGGTATAATAATCACAATAACATACATATTCATGCAAAAAATTAAAAAAATTAAAAAACTAAATTTAAAATTCATGACATATTTATTTCATAAAAGTTTTTCAAACAAACAAAAAATTAAGAATAATTTTTAACAAATCAGCTCAGATAAATTACAATATTAGTAAAAAGTTAACCTCTTAAGTTATTAATTATTATAAATATTTTATCCAACTGATATTTATTTGCACGGTATTGTTTAGCATATGAGTATAAAAGCAAAAACATTATTATACAGTAATTATTTAAATATTAAGACAGTTAAAGAGAAAGGGAAACAAAAATGTTTTCAAATAAAAAGAGACCATCAGCGGGCATTTTCATCATAACAAACATCAGTTTATGGCACATTAAGATCCAGGTTTCTAAAGTAATCATAATCATATTATTAGACATGCAAGACTAAACTTAAGGGGTTGAGTTAATAAGTATTAATTTTATCTATGAATACAATTACCTACACCTAATTATACTAACAATTCGATTAAGTTATTTATCATGGCTTGAATAATGGACATTTTTCTTAAACTTCCTACTGGAAGCGACTACATTTTCTGTGAAGAAAGATGAGCATGTCATACTTAATGCTATTCTACAATGCACTGTAGGGTGAAGCCTGTATTTAAATAATAACTATAAATATGTTATATATTTATATGTGTAAAATATTATTTATTGAAATCTAATTTTTTGAAACGATTACCAAAAACATTTTTAAGAAGAATAAATTAATTGTTTTCCAATTTTAATAAAATTTGGTTAAAAAAATCCACCACCCCTGTTACAACTGCCATGCATTACCATATTTAAAAACAACAAAAGTATATAACAAAAAAAAAAACAAAATGAAAAATTTAAAAAAAAAACTAGAATCATCTTCAAAAAATTAATCTCCAAAAGTTTAACTGCAGGCAATGCGAACAACTTTTAACTGGCATAGAAAAGATACTGCTCGAGGTAATAAAAACGTTTAGAATAAATAGATAGAAATGAAGCAAAAAAAAACACATACAACAACTACTTACGCTTTTCTAAATGACTACAACTGACAAACCTTGCATATAATGATAAATGCCAGGAATAGCATAATAGTAGTAGTAGTAGTAGTGCGGTAGCATAAGTAAGTTGCATGTGGGAGGCATAAAAGCAGTAAAGACTATTCAACAAAGATGCAAATACTCTCGTACCAAATTTTCTTATAAACAATTTAAAATTTTCACGTATGGTTGATTTGTGAAAAGGGTGCTGAAAAAATCTGTGTTTCTTTTTTTGAAGTTCTTCAAACTAGACAGACTAAACAGTTAGAACCACTAAAACAGCTATGACCAGAGGTAATAGTTATTGTTTGTAATGGAATTTGCAAATTCAAAAGTTGTAGTCATACAATTATCTTAAAATAACTATCAATTGAAAATCATTTTTTTTCAGTTTAATTAGCGACTATCCGTCTGTCTATCTTTCTGTTTGTTCAAACTTTTTGGTGACTTGTTGCGATTTGAAATAAATATTTTATTTAGACTCTGGAGGTGGGTGTTAATGTTGTTGTGTCACCTTCGTTTTAAGTTATAACATGATATTAACCAAAAATTTATATTTGCACAATTTCAATTTTTGCTATTAATTTTTAAGTTTTAGTAAAAAAAATAGCGCCTAAAAAATGGGTTGTGAAAATTTACCCCTAGTAGCAAGGGTGAGGGGGTGGTCATAGAACGATCCATTTTTCTATTTGCTAAGAGATGAGATTTATGTGTTACAAGCGAAATGACAAAATAAATATACACCCACACTATTTCGCTGGTGGTGAGTATGTACATGGGTATATGTTTAAATTAACTAAAGAATGTTATATTGAATAATAATATGAGCGTGGTGATCATGATAGAATCGTGGAACTTATATGCACCTAAAAACAAACAAAATATTTTTTAGTAGCTTTTCTAATTATTTTTTAAAAACAAGGACAAGGACAATAGGACATAATTTATAGAAAGTCTACTATTAGATGATTTTTTTTGGCAAAATCGGCATCTTCTGTAAGTCGATCGCAGGCCCACTTTCCCAGCGTCGTTCAAGCGTATACACAACCATATTCGTTCAGAGGAAGAATAAAACTAATTATCTGTCAAATCAGACATGAGCTAAGTGTTACCATTCACCAAATAAGCACTATTTGAAAAAAAAAACGTTAGATGGCGGACCTTTTATATAATTTACAAAAATTTTCTTTAAATCATAAATTAGTCAAAATTTCTTGATTAATAAATCGAACATTTCTTGTATAAAGAATCCGTAAAAAATCAAAAAATGTAACATTTTCCAAAGGTTTTTATTAAATGAAAATTTATTAAAAATGTTCTTTTAATTGTTCATAAATAATTTTTTTTTTTTAAAGAAACGGAAATTTATAAAGAAACTTTTTTAGTTCTTCATTCATGAAAGATTTGCCATGAATTTGAAAATAAAAATTTTTTTAAACGGTAATTGGTCAAAAGAATATTAAAAATTAAAAATATTCATAAAATCAAAATTTATTTAATAATAAAAATTGTGTTATTTAATCAAAATTGATAAAAAATTGATAAAATTTTAATATTAAATAAATTTTTTAAAAATAATTTTTATTTTAAAAAATTTTTTAAAACTATATAAAAAGAATAATAAAATTTATAAAAAAAATTTTTTTGGAGAAAAAGTTTTTCACGAAAATTTGGATGCTTTAAAAACACCCTGTTACAAATAGTGATGGACGGCTTTGTTAATGGTGGCATACAAATACTTAATATGAATGCATGTGGCACATACAAGATTGAAGAACAATTTTTGCTGTTGTTCTTATTCTTGATGCTGATGTTATTGTTCTTGTTTTTAGCCACAAAATTAAACATGCCAAGAGAAAAAAACTCAGCAGAATAGTAGGTTCAAAAAAACTCTACAAAATCAGTAGTAGAATTATAATAGAATAGAGAGCAGCAACAACAGCAATAAAAAAGAAACGATTTTTAATGAATATTGTACTCATATGTATGCAAGTATGTATGTCTGTTGCAAATAGAAATATGCAAAACTGTATGCATTCAAGTATGCAACTCATACAGTGTTTAGTATTTGGTAAACACTGTATGTGTGTGTTGTGGTGGACTTGTGGTTGATAATGAAGTCGTTCTTTTCAGTTTTGCTGCCTGCACCAATAGACATGAATGATGATGGAGTTGCTGCTTGTGCCAGTCTTTTTTGTTCTACTCTTCTTGTTGAAGTTGAATTGTCTATGCTAAGAACTTAAATTTTTTTTTTTAATATATAATTTTTTTTATTTATCCTAGAACAGAACTGGAAAATCAGAATTTTGTTGGGGCTCAGAATATACTCACAGAATTTAGAACAGACTCTGGCTTGATAAGCATTTTAAGCCTATCTACTTCAAAAAAAAATATTATTTTTAATTGATACTCGAGAAGTTTGTTTATTATGAAAGGTACAGTCGTTTTAAATTTTCCATCTCTGACCCAGCTACTGCAGTTTTTAGATGTCTGTGAAAACAATGATTAAGAAAAAAGTAAAAAATACACAATTGTTTGTTATTGTTTCAGTGTGGGTTTTCAGAAGGCTGATCTGTTTTTCTTTTTCTTTAAGTCTTTTTTTTGGTATTGAAAACCAAGTGTCAGTTTCTTTGGTCTTCAGTTTTCTTTTTTATTGTTACTGGGAGTTCGTTGTTTTTTTTTTGCTTGTTTGTTCATTTGAATAACAACAACTTTATGTGTGTATGCTTAAACATATCCCATATATGAACACATATGACCACATACGACCATTATTATTGACGTTTTCACTTCATTTGCACAACAAAAGCCTTAATGTTGTTTAATAAAGAGTTTATGTTTCTTCTTCATGGTATTCATTGTTTTCATTGAATTTATGGACTTAAATGAAATTTAACGATTGAATGAATGACATGTTTGCCAAAATTCAATATCAATGTTACATGCAAAGAAGGGAAAATTTAAGGCCGGGAAGTTGTAAAATGGAAAAATTCAAATTTATGTGATTTAACAAGGTTGTTGTCATCTATGCCTGACTATAATATAAAAATAAAAACTTTTCTTGCAATATTTAAATCAGTTTGTCAACAGTTTTATGATTGCAAAGGCGATTTCCACGAGTGGGTCTTATATAGAATTGTTAGTCTCGAAATATGCCAGAGTGTTGCCTTCGTAGTAATGAACAGAGAAATTAGAAGTAAAAATCGTGTTTATAAAAAGTTTTAAAATCTTTATTACCTTAAAGTTTAGTTATTAGGAGAGACTTACCATCTAAAAATTCGGTTACAATATTTGCAGTAATTCAATTCGAATATTTAGAAGTCAGTTATGAATATTCAAGGAAATTTATACGAAGATAAACAAAATCTTACACCAAAACAGTCTTTTCCTGGTTTTTAAAAAGTTATTTATTTATTTCTTTTCATTTCAATAAAATGAAAAATTATATTCTAGTTTTAATTACCTGAGCTGAGTAACGTAACGTAGACCAAAGTATATCACAGGAATCAAACCCGCTACCCCCAGACTGGAAAACTAATTCATTGGGTCACCCGTTTATAAAAGTTAAATATAACAAGTAAAAGCGCTATATGCGGCCGTGCCGAATCTTATATACCCTTCACAACGTATACTCATGCAATAACAGTAGTTTGTATCACCATTCATCCCATATGAAATACGTATGTACATACATATAAAAAACATACATATATAAAAACAACCCATTTTAAAATTATAACTTTATGTATGTCTGTTAAAAGAAAAAACTAAATAAATAAATAAAAAAAAAAATTTTTTAAAAAATTAAAAAAAAAATTTAAAAAAAAAAAATGTTAAAAAAATAACTAAAATACATATATAATAAATATAAAACAAAAAAAAAATTTTAAAAAAATTAAAATTAAAAAAAATAAAAATATAAATAATATATTAAATAAAAAATAAAAAAAAAAAAATATAAAAAAATTTTTTTTTTGGCTTAGCTGGGATTCGATGCCACGTTTTCTCTAACCAGTATACACGTTTGTATGTATGTATGTTGTTGTTGCAATGTTGTTCTTGTGAAAAAAAAATCGAGGTGGTCGTGAGTTTTTGCTCATATCTCAGTTCTTTATGAACCGATGTTTCTGATTTTCAATACCGATCTACTCCCGAATATTTCTGATATTTTAATACCTCACACGGGTCCAAGCGATGTCGGGGGGCTTCAAAAAGTTGATTTCAACATACACACGGATAGACGGTCAGGGCTTAATCGACTCCTCTATTCATAAGCTTTCAGAAAATATATACTTTATGGGGTCGGAAATGAAAATTGTAGAAATTTCACACGGAATGGCAAACCTATATATACCCTTTTTATACCCTTCACACAGTGAAAAAGGGTATATATAGGTTTGTCATTCCGTGTGAAATTTCTACAATTTTGATTTCCGACCCCATAAAGTATATATTTTCTGAAAGCTTATGAATAGTGAAGTCGATTAAGCCCTGTCAGTCTGTCCGTCTGTCCGTCTGACCGTCTGTCCGTGTGTATGTTGAATTCAACTTTTTGAAGCCCCCCGACATCGCTTGGACTCGGGTGATGTATTAAAATATCAGAAATATTCGGGAGTAGATCAGTATTGAAAATCAGAAACATCGGTACATAAACAACTGAGATATGAGCAAAAACCCACGACCACCTCGGTTTTTTTTTCACAAAAACAACATTACAACAACAACATACATACATACAAACGTGTATACTGGTTAGAGAAAACGTGGCATCGAATTCCAGCTGAGCCAAAAAAAAAATTTTTTTTTTAATTTTTTTTTTAATTTTTTTAAAATTTTTTTTTTTTATTTTTTTTTATTTTTTTTTTTATTTTTTATTTAATATATTATTTATATTTTTATTATTTTTTTTTTTTTTTAATTTTTTTTTTATTTTTTTTTTGTTTTATATATAATATATATATAATAATTTTTTTAAAAAATTTTTTTTTTAAATTTTTTTTTTAATTTTTTTTTTTTTTGTTTTTTTAACATACATACGTGAATTTATAATTTTATAATGGGTTGTTTTTATATATGTATGTTTTTATATGTATGTACGTATTTCATATGGGATGAATGGTGACACAAACCACTGTTATTGCATGACTACACGTTGTGAAGGGTATATAAGATTCGGCACGGCCGAATATAGCACTCTTACTTGTTCACTGTGTGAAGGGTATAAAAAGTTTTCTTGAAATATTTAAAAATGTTTACCTGTGCTTTGGAGTGTACACTTAAGCATGGACATACGGACAGACATAACTTACTCATCCCGGAAAGTCAATTTAATACGTGTTTGTTTTACTGAAGGTTTAGTGCCGCAAAGGCTTATCTGACAGATGTTGCACAGAAATTTGTCAAATAATCCTCCAATACACCTAAAATATTTTTTGTGAATACTGCAATTATTCTTTCCGTGCGTACATTGCCGTATCTGTATAAACTTATAATACAAATAATGTAGATAACCATTTTAATTCCCAAAAATCGTCTACTTTGTGATGTTTGAAATCACTCACAACGGGTTCATTAAAATATAGTTTCAGGACAATGTAAAAGGCAACGTTGAATACAGAAAAATATTAATGGATGCTTGTATTGGCTTTTGATCTTAAAATTTATTAATTGTTTAATTCCCACACAGTATTATAAGGTCATGCAAATATTTTAAATGTCATCACGATTAAAAGTAAATTTATTTGCTTTATTTTTTCTTTAGCTTTTATTATAATAACACCAACGAATATACACACTTACATACACAGATACATATTCATACAATCGTATGCGTGTAGTATTAAGAGTGCGTATACATAAGTATTTGTGTGTATGAAAAAAAAAACCCAAAGATTCATTAAAGTAATTAAAAGATAATTAACACATTTTCCAACCATTTTCGCACGTAAGGTGTTGAAGTCAGTTAAACAAGCCAAACACTTAAATGTTATAAATATACAAACAGACACAAACACACATACACACACAAACAATTACAAACATATAGTTACACATACACTTATTAAATATTAAATTCAAACCAACATAAAATTTAACACAAATACACAAACACATGCATTCAATAATATTCTGATTCATACAAGTTTATTACATATGTATGCATTCATACAATGCTTATTTTCGTCGAAAAGGTGATAACTCAAAAAAAAACAAGAAAAGAAAAAAAATTAATAAATAAATAAGTTTGAATGTTTTGCACAATTTTTATATTTTTGTGAAAAAAAAACCTGATAAACAAAGATTTATGATAATCACCCCATTTTTATAGTCAAATAATTTAGTTTTTATACTAGAGATGTCAAACAGGATTTCTAATTGATATGCATGTAATAAAAACAAAATTTATTAAAATAATTTTAAATTTATTTTATTAACAAAATAACAAACTTAGATTAAAACAAGGTAGAGTTCTATATTCGGCCGTGCCAAATCTTATATACCCTTCACATCGTGTAGTCATGCAAAATAACAATTGTTATTAATACATATAAAAAACATACTCAAAAAGTTAATTTCAACATACACACGGACAGACGGACAGACTGACAGAGCTTAATCGACTCCCCTATTCATACTCAAAACGTTGATTTTAACATACACATGGACAAGCGGACAGACGGTTAGTGCTTAACCTACTCCCCTATTCATAAGCTTTCACAAAATATATACTTTATGAGGTCGGAAATGAATATTGTAGAAATTTCACACGGAATGACAAACCTACTGTCGTATGAAGGGTATAAAAGAAACATGACTAGCTCAAAATAATAAATAAAGAAAATGTTTAATCCATGATGGCTGCCACTACAAAATGGCGTACAATAAATTTATGTTTTGGTCAAATCTAATTATTAAAAATTTATGCCTTTCAACCAACCTCCTTAATACGAAAGGACTTGACCAGTATATTACAGTAAACTATGAAAAAGTTAAAATCCAAGATGGCAGTCGAAATAAAATGGCGGATATATGAGTCGTGTGCGGCTTTGAGTCCTTCAACCCCTATAATATTTGTATCAAATAAAATGGCTTGAACACAAGAATACAGTTTAAAATAAAAAGAATAAAATCCAAAATCACGCCCTTTATAAAATGGCGGATAATTTTTTGCTCAACTCTATCACTATCGGTATAAAATGAAAGGGCCTGAATGACCTCGGAAATAATAAAGAATACCCTGAAGCTAAACATTCATTATAGATAAAATAACTTGCCAACTAAACCCTACGCTTAACAGCAATATTTATCAGAAGCGAAAAAGGTTTATGAATGTGCTACTTAGTTGATTTTGGACAAAATTTTTCTAATAAAATAATTGAAAAAAAAATTAATTTTAATACCGGCAGTTTTATCGCACGATTTGATTAGAATTATTTTGGTGAATAAATGAATTAATGAATATTCTAGTACTTTGTACAAAATTTGAAAGTTATTACACTTTTGTCGCAAACGCACAATATGTAGACAACTATATGTATACCGCATGATTTGAATATACAAATGAACAATTTAAAGTGTATTTAATGTCCGGCTGTCTGTGACTGTGTAAACGTTTAAATGTGAGATCATATAACAATTTTGAATAGCCAGATATGACCAATTAAACTCTATAGAAATACACATAATGGACATTTACAAACACAGATATACACAATGGATATTTACATAAATACATACATGTATGCATACATACATATGTATGTATTGTAATGGATGTATGTATGTATTTATGTAAATTTGTTAAATTTATGAGTTCATATGCTAGCTATTGTACGTACTCGTAAATATTTATGCATAACATTTATAATATTTAAAGATATTATTAGGGTGTTTCACCAGAACAAAATTATTTTAATTAATTTAACTCTCAAAAGTGGAATATGAAAAATGAATAAAATCTCATCCTTGTAAAATAAAAATATTTGGGGAATGGAGCTAAATCAGACAAATCGATACTGAAGACTTAATGAGGAAAAAACTTGAGCCTAAAGAATTAGTTCGTACAATATGATTTCAAAAACACGTTATTGAAGACAGTCGTAAGATAGAAACTATTTGTTTTAAGAATACCTATTTTTGTACATGCCTTCTCAAAAATGTTACCAGATATGAATATATTTAAAAAGGAAGTGATATATATAATACTGTCTGAACCTTAAACTAGCGCTCTCGATTAAAATATGGACCTTATTTTGTTTCACCGCTCTAGTACTTCAAATTACATTCGAATACTGTTCCATCACTAATCTTACTAATATAGGGTGATTTTTTAGCTATTATCTATTATTGGCAACACTGGTTTAAACAGCTGACGCACGTTTCGTGTTTTGTTTCACTGTCAAACATCTTCAGTTTGGTCTATAATTTAACCATGAATCGTCTTACAAACGAACAACGCTTGCAAATTATTGAAATTTATTATCAAAATGTGTGCTCTGTTAAGAAAGTTTATCGCGCGCTTCTTATCGAAAAACAAATAAGAGCGCTATATTCGGCCGTACCGAATCTTATATACCCTTCACAACGTGTAGTCATGCAATAACAGTAGTTTGTATCACCATTCATCCCATATGAAATACATACGTACATACATATAAAAAACATACATATATAAAAACAACCCATTGTAAAATTATAACTTTACGTATGTATATTAAAAAAAAAAAATAAAAAAATTAATTAAAAAAAAAATTTTAAAAAATTAAAAAAAAAATTAAAAAAAAAATTATAAAAATATAAATAATATATTTATTTGGTTGTTGGGTTTAAGCTGGTTTATATGCATTTCACTGGTGATTATGCCAGATCATCAGTAAACCTTTACCCAAAATTCTTGAAAAAGTTTAATATTTTTATAAGTTATATTTTTAAATTCTCATTAACAAAATGAGAATGTTAATGAGTTGTTTATGTACCGATGTTTCTGATTTGCAATAGCGATCTACTCCCGAATATTTCTGATATTTTAATACCTCACCCGGCTCCAAGCGATGTCGGGGGCCTTCAAAAAGTTGATTTCAACGTACACACGGACAGACTGACAGAGCTTAATCGACTTCCCTATTCATAAGCTTTCAGAAAATATATACTTTATGGGGTCGGAAATGAAAATTGTAGAAATTTCACACGGAATGACAAACCTATATATACCCTTTTTCACTGTGTGAAGGGTATAATTATGTTCAGCGACGAAGCTAGTTTTTGGCTCAATGCGTACGTTAATAAGCAGAATTGTCGATTTTGGAGTGAAGATCAGCCAGAAGCATTGCAAGAGCTACCAATGCATCCAGCAAAAGTCACAGTTTGATGCGGTTTATTGGCTGGTGGCATCATTGGACCGTACTTCTTCAAAGATGATGCGAATCGTAACGTAACTGTGAATGTTTGGATGTTTGGATATTAGTTACTCAATCACGCAAAAACGGCTGAACGGAACCAAATGAAACTCGGCACATAGATAGATAACAACCTAGATTAACATATCGGCTACTTTTTATCACGATAATAACGCGAAATCGTTGGTAAACTCATCATCACACATCCTAAACGGATTGTTTGTGTTGTAAATATTTTTATTTTTGTTGTTAATACTAAGTCTACCTTTCATCCCGATAACCACGCAGAAAAAGTCTCGTGCACAAGCTAGTAGTGAAATAAAACAAAAATAAAATATTTGCATGAAAAAAATTTATTTATTTAAAACATTTTTAAATGATTTTAAAACCAAACATTTGTTTTATTGTAAATTTAAATAATTCTAAAATGATACTTCTATGAACAAGCCCTTTTCGCTGCTAAAGACCATCAACCAAATAGCCCTTTATACAAATACGAATTTCGATTAAATGCACTAATGTATGTTCGTTTATATGTATGTGTGAGAGAAAATTTAAAAATACTATAAATTTTCATGGATACGTATTGCATCTTTTTATTAAAATATTATATTAAATTGTGTACAATTGTATAGGCCGGACAGACAACCGTCGTTAAATAACCCTGCAGCTATTTAAGTGTTACGTTTTTGGCTGAATAATAATGATGCATATAGAAATGAAACACAAGTATTTTTGAATTTAAAAAAATTAAATTAATTACATAAAATTAAGCAGAATACATTTTTTTATTGTAATAAAAAATGTTAAAAAGTTATAACAAATGAAACCAATTTGCGAAGAAGCAGTTGAAAATAAGTAAAGTAATGATCTAGTGATATTTGATACTCAATATAAAGAATTTTGACAATTCTTTCTCTTAATTTATAAAATACTACCTAATACCCGGTGTGCTTCATCACCCCAAATTTTAGTATTTAATTCATATGGCAGGTGCCACGCCCACTATTGTTAATGCACCCGTTTTTTCCATAAATGTTTATTTGAATATCAAAGTTGCTTTTGCAAAATTTTAGTACTCTAATCGATATCGTTTTCCAGATATACGAATTTTAGTATTCAATTCATATGGCAGGCGCCACGCCCACTATTGTTAATGCACCCGTTTTTTCCATAAATGTTTATTTGAATATCAAAGTTGCTTTTGCAAAATTTTACTACTCTAATCGATATCGTTTTCCAAATATACGAATTTTAGTAATTAATTCATATGGTAGGTGCCACGCCTACTATTGATAATGCACCCATTTCTTGCCTAAATGTTCACTTGGGTATCAAAGTTGCTTTCGCAAAATTTTACTACTCTAATCGATATCGTTTTCCAAATATACGAATTTTAGTAATTAATTCATATGGTAGGTGCCACGCCTACTATTGATAATGCACCCATTTCTTGCCTAAATGTTCTCTTGGGTGTCAAAGTTGCTCTTGCAAAAGTTTACTACTCTAATCGATATCGTTTTCCAAATATACGAATTTTAGTACTTAATTCATGTGGCCACGCCTACTATTGCAAGTGCGCCCATTTTTTACCCAAATGTTCGTGTGGATGTCAAAGTTTACCGTACTTAATTTGAAGACTCTAGCTGCGTTAACTTTCGTGATATATAATATTTAATACTTATTCTTTAATAGGACGTGGCACCCCGTCCACTTACAATTTCAAACCAAAGTATAGCCTACAAACATCCAGACATACAGAAAGATTCTGTGAAAATTTCAAGGAAATCGGTCCAGCCGTTTAACCGTCTATAAAGCACAAACAAACATACAAACAAACATTGATTTATATATATATAGATTTATTGCAAATGTCGTAAACATTTTAATATCTAAAGTTGGTAAAAATACCTTTAATATAGCACCAAATAAGTGGGCAAAGAGTACTGCAGAATTCCATTATCCTACAAAAGAAGTAAAATATTTAGATGACAGAAAATTAAGATAATGAAATTTTGTATTCGTAAATATACGAGGTTGTGCAAAAATAGTCGAAATCTAAGAAATGGGTATTGTCTCTTTTTTACAATGTAAACTCTTAGTTTTAAATATCTACATAACAATTGTACTGATAACAACATCACGATGAGAATTTAATATTCTTCCTGTATTTTTTTTATTGTAATTAGATGTGGCTTATAAATACTTTGCTTTGCTCTAAAACATAAACCCAACTAACTGTTTTAGCTATGTCTATTCTTAGAAAAGGATACCAAAAAAACACCAAGCCTCCGTCAGTTTTTTTTTATAAAAACGTTCATACATACCTAAATAACAAATAAATTTAAAGGCTCTCAATTTATGTAAATAAAAAACTAAAACATTCGCTGGGATAGTTTTGAAATTTACTGCAGTTTTAAGTCATAAATATGCAGCTGCTTTGTTTTCAAAAAATTCGAATTTTCAATACGCTTCGCTAATCAAACGGTTCATTATTCATTAACACAAATTATTTTTGTTTAGCTAAGTTGGATGTCCTTCGAACATACACAGAACATAGAACATAGTTTTGTAAAAAATTACACACAAAAACCAAAATTATAGCCTAAAATCGTAATATTGTAAAAGAAGAATTATTTTCTAAAACTATCAGTAAATGTGGTTGTGTTGTTTAAACAAAAACAGAAATTTAACATTTACATTTTCATTCTCTTTTAACAATCGAATTAGGAAAATAACAAAAGGTTTATAAAACAAAAATTACACAGGAAATAAAATTATGGTGAAAATAATTTAAGGTTTTAGTAATGTGGTCAAGTGCTTTAATCAGGTTCTAACTCAAAATTTTATTTAGAAGCATTTGAATTCAAAATTATTAATTTCATTTAAACACCTAAATAATAGCAAATCTCTAAGTTTATTAAAAGCTTAAATTTAATTCGAAAGCTTTTTACAGGGTGGATGAAAAGTCATCGTGGGATCTTAAAATTTATAAACTTTTTTGTTTATATATTTTTATATCCTTCACGTGTGGTGCTCTAGGGAATAAGTATATAGCTTTGTCATTCCGTTTGTTATTTTTACAATTTTCATTTCCGACCACCCCATTCTAAAACCTTATGAATAGAGGAGTCGATTAAGCCATGTCAATCTATCCGTCCGTTCGGGTGTTGGTTGAAATCAACTTTTTAAGGCAACGACATTTTCCTTAGATCTGTCAATGGTATCAATCTTTTCGAAATATTTGGGAATGAATCGCAATTGAAATTCAGTAAAAAAAATAAAATATAATAAAGACTGCCAAGTATAAGGCAGAATTAGAAGCGATTCTGATTATTTTTGTTTTCTCATACGAAGATAAAGACCATATCCCTCGCGATCCTTTATGTAATTGTCGACAACTGTTGGGTCTAGTTTAATTTGTTAGCTATTGCGCGGTTAAAATATCCTTCAGAACAGTAAACATCGATTTTAGTTTTTTTCCGATACATTTAAAATTTTTTGTTTTGCCATTTTGACTCGATAAATGACTAAGATGTAATAAATTGTAATAAACAATCGCTCCGAAAAAAAAATCATCGCTTACTTTAGAAATAATAAAAAAAAAACTAATAAAGTGCCTTTATTATTGGAACCAAAAAAATAGCACATTTTTGGATTTTTTTTTTTATATAAATTACTCAAAACAAGTTCTTTAGTTAAGGAGCCACTATTGGCATGATTTTTTTTGATATCTCGATATGTCTAGCTTCCATTTTTTTTTTTTAATTCTGCAATGGGCTAAAAATTGCAAAAGACACACGCTTCAGAATATGGAATTTTTAGTGCCTTTAAATCAGTAAACCGGAGTGTATAAGCGAAAAAGTTATTTAATTTTTAAGCTCCATGGTGACTTTTACCCATCCTGTATAAACATTTGATATATATATTAAATTTTTTTATTAATAAATTGTTACTGGCAAAAAATACTTAAACGGCGTAATATATTCCGAAGCCTTTTAAACAAAATTATATTTTATGAGTTGCTATCCTTTTGAATTTGGGTGGCCTGTGGTATTTATATTTTTTTATATTTTTAACATAAAAATTATATCACCATTTTTTATACTAAAATAAATAGAAAACATCAATTTTAAAAATTTTGTTCATTGTCGAAATACAAAAATCGTTTGTTACTTAAGTAAAAGATTTGTCAAAATCAAAACAACATCTTTATCTATTACAACTAAATAATATTGTGCAAACTTTGACTTAAATTCCTAACGTTCTTTCATATGAAATTTTATAACTTAAGGCTGTTTAATGCTTACTACATACTTCCAGCGCTACAAACATACACAGAGAAACACATACATACATACATATCTACATAAGGAAAAAAAAACAGACTCTCATATACAAGAAAAAAAGGATCGAAAACTTCCAATAAGCCCCTAAGGGTAGTCTGATATATGAACATAAACTAAACTTTACTCTACCAACAACAATTATTACAATATCAGCAACAACAATAATAAAATGCTTTGTGTTTTTGTCTTTGTATTGTATGTTCTGGGAGTATAAGGAACCATATTACGTATGAGTGTTGTAAGTCAAGTTAGTGAACTGAAGAGTGAATGAATCAGAAATCTTTTTATTTGTCGCAATGTTAGACACACTTTCCGGTCTCTGTCTTACAATCGTTATATGTATGAATGCCTTGTAATTTTAATACGGAACGGAACTGCGGAATGACGAGTATTTTTTCGTAGAAAATTACATTTTAAACTCGTCTAAGAGTAGGGATAGAATAAATTTTATTTTTGCTTTTAAGGTATCCTAGAAAACACATAAAATAGTCAATCAGAGAAAGTGGGCCTAGTACATAGCGTTAATATTTTTTATTGCACATCTGATAATTTTTTACAAACAAATTAAAAAAAACAAAGAAAATTTTGTCAATAATTTAACATGATGAATATCAACTTTCTTTAAAAAAAAATAATTTAGAGGAATTGATTTTAAAAAATCTTAAATTAACTAAAATAACAAAATTCTCCGGAATATATCTGTAGCCTTTTGACCAAAAAAATAAGGTCTATCACAAGAAGACGAATCAGCATCAATTTAATTTTTTATTCGTTGTTTTCATTGTTATTCGTTTTCGCTCTCTTGAAAGTTTTAAAAATTCAAAATAAGTTATTTTGTTTAAACTCTGCGGGGTATATACACATATTAATCAAAAACTCAAAAGTTATATGATTTTTGAATGGATCGCACTGTATTAGTGTGTGTTATAGAATATTTATTTAATATTAAAAATAACTACAAACAAATTTAACTTATAAAGTGATTTAAACATATTTCGGTGGAGAGATTTTTATACCTCTGAACGCCATTTCTTAAAAATCCTATCATTAGAGTATATTTTTTATTGCTCCTCGTTTAATAGAGTTGTTGCTTATAACTCTAGCTGATGAGAACTAAAAATTGGGGTAGCACAGCTTACAGCTACCCAGAGTCATATCTGATACCATGGGAACATAATATCGGTCAAGTGTCCACGCATTAGTATTATTCCCAGCCCTCTGGAAAAACACTAGACCTCTGCCACAATGATTTTAAGAAGAAGTAAAGGTAATCGAGGGCCTGCATCGCAAGCTCGTAGAGGATGGATCCAGCACAAAGAGGAATTGGATAGTCCCGTCAGTGTCTTTACATTGGAGACTGTAGGATATCGTGCTTTAAGAGCTTAGGGAGACTCAAATCGCGGTAGACTAAGAATCACAGGTAGGCTAACATTAAGTATGAATCCTATGTGGTACACCAGCTTAACGAAAATGCTGGTGATTATGAAGGACTGTGCGATGAGTATTGTAGGCAATCACCAAATTAATGTGAAATCGTTTTCCGGTCCAAATTAAACGCCTATAGTATTGCAGGACTCAGTGAAGAAAGAGATCCCGAGTGGTAGTCTTGAAATCTCTGGAGAGTAAAGGGGGTCGAAGAAGGAACCAATAAAAAAGTGATGACATTCTTCGACATTTCGTTAACATGAGAACTAGTAACCCCTAGAGCTTGTAAGTGATCTTTAATGGTCTTGTGATGGCTGTGTGCTAATGTGGGAAACTGGTGCTGGCTTGTTCAGGCAACCATTAATGTTTCTTGATGCTGTTGCCTTACAACAAAGTTGCCTAGTTTATTGTTTCGCCTTGATCGGAATTTACAGTACAAGCTTAAGCCAGTACTGTAGCTGATCACCCTCATTCTTCAATAATGTGGCACATGTACTCAACCTATCCTCAGATATGGATATACTGGTGTTAATCAAATTATATTGGTATAGCGACCAATACATCCAACTTGTTTCCTAAACGTTAAGCTGATTTTTCAGAAAAGTTTTTATATGGGACTTTGGAAAAATTAAGATAATATTTTGACGGCTGCTTGAAATCATAAATCGCCTAGAACTAAAACAAATGAGGTTGATTTATCGTTCGGCCTAAAATGTAATGTAAACTAAATGTGGATAAATTTAATTCAAAATATCAAACTCTATTTTGGTTACAAAATTTACATAGACGGACAGACAGACTAACGGAAGGACTTAGCTTATTCGACTCAGAGAGCAATTCTAAGCCAGTCAGTATGATAAAAGGAGGGATTTGAAACTAAGAAAAGTTTAAACTTTTTATTAATACAATAAAAATTTTTCTTGTTTTTTTTTCAATTTTATATACAGTTTTTTGTTAAAAAATTAACTAAAAATTTTCTTTAGTTAAAGAGTTTATAAAAAATGTGCAATAAAAATATTCTAAAAATGTATTGAAAAAAAAAAACAAAAAAAACTCAATCATCAAACAAAAATCTGTTGATCCATTTAGTAACGCAATTAGTACTGCAGGGCTTTATGATGTTTGCAAGTGTTGGTATGATTATGTATGTGTGGGTTGGGTATAATAGTGTATGCATTTGATTCCTTTGAGCACAAGTTGATGTTTTGCCATCTTTTCTTGTTAGTGGTTTTGGGCTAAAAAGAACTAATTTTGTTGAATGCCCTAAAATCAAAAAAATAACCAAAATTCAATTGGTTAAGGATGTAACAGAGCTACAACAACAAACAACAATAACCCACGAATGTTTAAAAAAAAATTGTGGGGAGATTTATATATTCTAATAGTTTTTTCTCTAAAAATAAGAACAATTTAGTAACATTTGTAATAAGACAGATCTCACACGCACATATAGAAGTTTTCTTTTGAGTTTGCTGGTAAGAAGAGAGAGATAGAGAGAGTATCCCACCCTATTAAAGGTGTGTAAGGAATGTGTCAGTCTCTAAACTAATGATCATGAAAACTTTTTGGGAAGGAGAAAACTAATGTTTCCTCAAATTTTTAAATTTTTTTTTATATATTAGCAGGGTTGTCTGTAAGACAACTGAAAGTAATTTAGAATCATCGAGTTCGGACTCATTGTTATGGCAATGGTTGGATTTTTTATAGGCCTGCGATATCGAATCTTTCTAATGAAAAGTAAAATTTAAAATTCAAAACTTCTCATTTAAATGCATTTCTACAATCAAAGTCTGCTGCTTCTTTCACAATATTATACCAAATTTTAGTAAATTATGTTTGAGTTATTTAACAAAAATAATATTTGTTTCGAGAACAAATAATTTTTCTCATTTTCTATGTAGAATACTGCTTTTATAGAAACAAAACCAAAATTCGATTCAGATTTTAATTTAATAAATGTATTCTTTCATATATAAATGCTCTCCAAACAAAGGCACACACAAGTGTGCATGTGTTGGCATGTATATAGATACTCTCCTTATATATATAATGTATATGTATGTGTATTTATATTATAAAAATGCATTTGATATGATATTTTTATGTGAATATATATCTTTTTTTCTTTTTGTGCCTTTGGGTGGTCAGGTGGGTGTGAGTACAACTTGGCTTATAGTACATATGTGTTCGTTACCAACACAGATACATATATGGCAGTATCTGTTTATACACTTAATTTTAATATGGTTTGGGTGGCTATTGGCAAATTGTGCATTGGGTGGTGGTGATGACGCTGATGGTAACCAAAGCCTAAGGCAAGGAAGTGAATCAAAGGAGAGCTATATATTTTTTAAACACATACACATTCATGTCAAAAATACCTTTATACCAGAAAAAACCCGAAATTCATTTATTACATTTTTTTTTATATGTGCGTATATACATATGTGGTTTTTTTTTACTTATCACAAGACTGTATAAATATATTTAATATACCTGAGGTCAGAAAAAAGGTTAAACAATGTTTAATTGAAAGAAAAGTTAATGTCACCGAGTGTATGTGTGCGCGTGTGTGTAAGAAAATAACAATGACTCATATTTTTTTCATAAAACTTTTATAGACTTAATAAAAAATCAAAATGGTTTTATAAAAATAAAAAATCAAAATGGTTTTATAAATAGAACCCGGTTTTTATTTATTTTTTTTCAAAATATACGAGATATATATCACCAACAATACACAGTCTTAGAGATAATCAGCCGCATTAATGGCACTAAATAATGCACAAGAATATTAAATAAACATTTGTGTTTAGAATGTATACATACATATATAAAATGAGATTTTATATTTATGAAATTAATAGTCAGAAGTGTGCTCAACATACAGTCTGGTAGTTGTGAGTTCAACTTTCGCCACTGACTTTCATATGTTACACTAAGTACTACAGGCAAATGGTCTTCGTTACCTTCCTCATTTAATAAAATTAAAGAATAAGACTGTAAAAAACTTTAAAGGGAGTTTCCACTTTTAAAGGTTGGAGTAATTTTCAATGGTAGGCTCTATTTTGAAGTAAAGTACAAATTTTACTAAAAATCTATAGAACTCATCGCGGATCCGCATTGCTGTCCCCAACAATATTTATGTATTGTATTGATTTTAATATAAGTTCCGATATCATTCTTAGTGCCATTTCTATTTTATTTATTTTTCTGCCGTGTGTGTTTATGATTTTTAGTTTGATTTAATTAGTAAAATTAAATAAATGAATTATATAATAGTATATAAGTATATATATATATATATATAAGTAATATATATAAGTATCACATTACATACAATCTTATTTAAGTTAAATATTGTAAATTTGATCTTCCTTTAATGTTCTGTTAGAAATGGCGTACAAAGGCATCTCCATACGAAATTTGGTCAAAATCCATCTAGTTGTTTCTGAACGAATTGAGTTCAGGAAGGCAGATAGAAATACAAAGTATCGTTTTATATTCTAGTTGGTTGATTAAGATTTTTACAATCTTATTGTAGATACACATTGCAATTAGTGCTATGATTACAAGCCCTACTATTTCCCAATTTAATATCTTTAGCACTAATGTAAAATATTCTTCTCAAAATTGTGCAGGATTTCAAAATGATATCGTGGTTATTTTTGAGGCCATAATTTAAAAACGGTTAAATTGATTGGGTTAAACCAGAGCTAAAGTTAAATTTAACAAGGACGGAACTGAATATAGATTTGAACAAGAACTAAACTAGAACTGAACTAGAACTGAACTAGAACTGAACTAGAACTAAACTAGAACTGAACTAGAACTGAACTAGAACTGAACTAGAACTGAACTAGAACTGAACTATAACTGAACTAGAACTGAACTAGAACTGAACTAGAACTGAACTAGAACTGAACTAGAACTGAACTAGAACTGAACTAGAACTGAACTAGAACTGAACTAGAACTGAACTAGAACTGAACTAGAACTGAACTAGAACTGAACTAGAACTGAACTAGAACTGAACTAGAACTGAACTAGAACTGTACTAGAGCTGAACTAGAACTAAACTAGAACTGAACTAGAACTGAACTAGAACTGAACTAGAACTGAACTAGAACTGAACTAGAACTGAACTATAACTGAACTATAACTGAACTAGAACTGAACTAGAACTAGAACTGAACTAGAACTGAACTAGAACTGAACTAGAACTGAATTGGAACTGAACTAGAACTGAACTAGAACTGAACTAGAACTGAACTAGAACTAAACTAGAACTAGAACTAGAACTAAACTAGAACTAGAACTGAACTAGAACTAGAACTGAACTAGAACTAGAACTGACCTAAATTGAACTAGAACTGAACTAAAACTGAACTAGAACTGAACTAGAACTGAACTAGAACTGAACTAGAACTAAACTAGAACTGAACTAAAACTGAACAGAACTACAATTGAACTAAAACTGTACATAAGGGGCACTAGAACTAAAATTAAACTGAAATAGAACTGAACTACGACTAAACTAGAAATAACAAGAGCTGAACTAGAACTTCTGCTTCAATTTTAGTTTTACTTTTTTAAGTCAAGATTTAAGATTTTTAGACAACAGTTTAATTTGAAAATCTGGTAATTTTAAAAACATTTTTTTTCAGTAAATAAAATTAAACTAAAACAAAAAACGCTGACAAGCACATAACTTTACCACAATAAAAACAAAAATTCCTTTTAAATTAATAAAAAGAAAAAAAATTAATAAAGGGTGGTCCAACCGCACAATGTTGATTGTAAATATAACAAAAAAGATCAGAAAATGATCCTAATATTTTTTACCGGGTGTTTTTTTTACATGTTTGTTTTTCGAATAGAGATAAAACTGGCATTTTGTGGTCAAATCTGGCAACTCTAATATCATTTATTGTTAGTTTGGTTTGCCATTTCATCATGAACAGGTTGACAAAAGAACAACGCTTGCAAATCGTGCAAATATATTTCGAAAATAACGGTTCAGTTCGCGAAGTTTACCGCGAAGTTTTGTTCAGTGATGAGGCTCATTTTTGGTTGAATGGCTACGTCAACAAGCAAAATTGCCGCATTTGGAGTGAAGAGAATCCACATGCGACCCTTGAGACGCCATTACATCCACAAAAACTGACTGTTTGGTGTGCTCTATGGGCTGGTGGAGTCATTGGGCCATACTTCTTGCTGGAGAGGCAGTTACCGTTAATGGAGACCGGTATAGAGCCATGATAACCGACTATTTTGTTCCCGAATTGGATGGCATGAATGTGGATGAGTTGTGGTTCCAACAAGACGGCGCTACATGCCACACAGCGCACGCCACAATCGATTTATTGAAGGAAACATTCGATGAGCGCATAATTTCGCGGAATGGACCTGTCAATTGGCCACCAAGATCGTGTGATTTGACACCATTGGATTATTTTCTTTGGGGATATGTGAAGTCGCTCGTCTACGCCAACAAACCAGAAACGTTAGGGGAATTGAAAGCCAACATTCGTGGCATTATTGCCGACATACGGCCCCATATGCTCGAAAAAATGGTTAAAAATTGGACCTGTAGAATTGGCTTTATTCGAACCAGCCGCGGCGGCCACATGCCTGAAATCATATTTAAACATTAATGGCATAAAATTATCCTTCCAATAAAGCCAAATTGATGGTCATTAAGACGATTTTCTTGTGTTTTATTTCAATTCGAAGTTCTATACCACTGAAAAAAACACCCGGTATTATGATAGAAGGATCTATGACAATTATACGTTAAAGTAAATATCAAAGATTAAATGACACTGAGACATAACTGAGATTCAGTGTCATTAATGTGCGAAATTATCTTATCCTGTAGCTCTAGACTTCAGCTTGGCTTATTGACGTATACTTTTGCTCTTAAATATCCCCTAAGAAAGAAGTCCAACGGCGTCGAATCGCATGGTCGCGTGGGCCAATTAACATCGCCACGACGTGATATAACACGGCTATTTAATTTCTTGCACAAAATAGCCATTGTTTCGTTGGTTGTGTGGCACCATCCACATATCATCCAGTCACAGTGACCACAAGAAGTCCGTTATCAATTTGCGATAGCGAATATCATTCACTGTAACTACTTCCCTGACCCACCGCATTTTCGAAGTACGGCTTAATATCGGCGCAAGCCTAAGGCACCAAACAGTCACTCTCTGTGGATGCATCGGCTTTTCAACAATCACTCGTGGATTCTTATTTACCGAAATTCTTATTTTTTTTTGGATTTGAACGTTCACCTTTATAAAAGGCTTCAATAATCTACAGGCGCTGCTAAATTATTTATCATTTCCATGGTTAAATTTGTTAAACAGTGAAACAAAGAAATATTAAATTAAGTTGGGCAAACATTTTGATATTGAGGTGTGACTCACAATTGACATCGTGCATTATGGTTGGACCACCCTTTACAATTTAAGAACAAGACTATGTAAATGAAACTTAACGAAATCTTATGCATGTCATCCTGCAGCTATGTAAAACGAAAATACACATTTCATGAATATTATTGGATCCTTTATATTATTTCACAGAGAACATACAATAAAATACAAGACCTTTAATTCACCTTTCGGCCTAAAACCAATATTACAAAAGAAAAAAAATAATATTTTATTTTTGTCTTCTTCAAATAAGATGAAAAAAAGAAAGAAAGAGTTGTACATATTTATGGTTCTTCATTTGCCAACTATCGTCTCATCAAGAAAAATGATTTAATTCATACAAGTATGAGACGGACAACACATTGGTTACTTTTGTTCCTTTAGGTGCTTGCAAGGCAAACCATTTTTTTAAGTATGTGTGTGGGAGGAGGAGATTAAAGAGCTAAAAGGCAGTTAAAAAATCTGAACCATGAACAATAAGAAATCAGGCAACAGCAGCAACAACAACAACGACACTGACAATAATGATGTTGTTTAAGAGGACAACAATGTTCTGCAGAAACGCAATGATGATGACGCTGCTGTTGAACTAAAGCAAACAAAATGAAATGAGAATCCATCCAATTTGCTGCCAGCTATAAATTCTTCTTAAATTTTCCTAAGGACATTGTGTGATTTGTGTTTAGTTCATTTCTTTTCCTTTTTACAATTCTTTTTTTTTCTGTCGGTTTTTTGTTTTGTCATTCCTTACATTTTACATTTTTTCTGTTGTTGCTGTACATATTTTCATGTATTGTTCTTGAAATAAGCAACTGTATATGATGTTGTTTCATTTCATGTTGTTATTGTAATGTGAGTTTGTCAGTTTTGTCTTGTTTTATCTCCTGTTGAATATGTGTGTTCCTGGTACTTAGGATATGAGCAGCAAACAAATGATAATAATGAAGTTGTATAAGTTAAAAAAACAACAAATATTTGCAGCCTTTTTATCTGTCTTTGTTTAAGGCATCATGAATCTTTTTGCCAACAATATTCATTTGTGTGTGATTTCCATAGGGTAACACCAAAATGCAAACGTGCATGTAAGCCAACTTTTCGAATTGGGTGTAAGGGCAGAATTAGTCTTTACTTTCTGTTCCGTTCCGAATCACCTGACTTCATTCTGTTAAATAGAAAATGTGTACAAGTCGTTAGTTGTTCTGTTACTTTCCGTGCCGTTGCGGACGAACCTGTAGAAATTAGAATTCAACGTTAAGTGACGGCCATTGAGAGAGAAACAGCTGATATTTAGGTGCCTATATTTTAAAGATGGCTGCAACATAGAGACTCTGGTTGCTTATAGATGAAATCTGACACAGCAATTTTTTTTTTATGTACGGACTTTGACGAGAAAAATAAACAAAAAATATAATAAGCTTGTGTTTGTAAGATTACCTTGTAAATTAAGGCAGATGAGTTTCTACAGAAGAAGTAACCACAAAAATTAAACAACAGAACGGCACGTCACAGAACGACAACTGAAAGTAAAGTCTAATGAAGCCTTAATTCCAAAAAGTTTTTATAAAACGCAGAAGTCATTTGAAATTATGTGAAAAAAAGGGTTTTCAAAATTGTCTTAAAAATCCAAATTCAATAAAAATTTCATTAGAAGCAAAAAAAAATAATTCCAATTTTCTTATATGAGAAGTGGTTCAATATCAAGATTAGTTTAGATTCAGTTAAAGTTTATTTTAAGTTCTGATCAGTTATAAAAAAGTAAAAATTAGTTCTAGTTCAGATCGAGTTCAGTTTTAGTTCACGTCTAGTTTAATTCCTGCTCAGTTCTATTTCCGTTTTAGTTCTGTTTCAATTCAGTCTTAGTTCAGCTTTGATTTATGCTCGGCGCACAATTGCGACGAAGGACGAATTTCGTCCAGCACGACGAATTCATCGGTAAACATTCGCTGTGTAAATTCGTCGTATGAAACACAATAACGACGAAAGAGCAACATCTTTTATAATTGATAAAATTATGTACTGTTTGTGCAAAGAAAGAACAAAAATAATCAAAGAATTTAAATTTTTGTTAAATTCAGCAAAATAATAAATATAATTTCTGTCATAACGTTTACAAATTATGTGCTATTAAGAAACAATCACTAAAAAATTCAAATATTTACAAAAATCAAAATAAAAACAATTTTTGTAGTTAACTTGTTTATATATATTTTAAATGTTTTAAAATAAAATATGAAATAATTGTTAAAGTAAAAACTGGCTTTATTTTCTAAAGAAGTTTAAAAATGAAACCAAATTTAATAAAAATGGTCACCTTGTACCAATTTGTTCGTCGTTCGCCGGCGTAAGAAATAGAAATAAATATATTGCAGAGTTCGCCGCGTACAGCGAATTTCGACCGACGCCTTAATTGTACGCATTCTCATATACACAAATGTGTTTTTTTTTTTGACAACGAATATTCGCTGCGAAAAATTCGTCGTTCGTCGAAATTGTGCGCCTAGCATTAGTTCTTCTTTTGTTCAAGTTCTATTTTAATTTTGTTTCAATTTAGTCTTAGTTTAGTTCTAGTTCAGTTTAGGTTCAGTTCTAGTTCAGTTATGTTACAGTTCTAATTCTCTTATGTTCTAGTTTGTTTCTATTTCGGCTCTACATATATCAGTACTAATTAATTTATATTTCAGTGTTGTTTCTTCTTCAGCTCTTTACTACCAATATTTCGATTTATTTTATTTAAAGATTTTGGCAATCTAAAAAAATTTTTAACAGTAATTTCAACAATAATTTAAGAACATTAATTAACTATTCAACTATAAAATTCGACTGAGGATGCCCCTCTCTCAAACGAAATGTCAGAATATAATCACTACTAATACTACTTCCAAAAGTAGTCGCGCTATAGTCAACAGAGTACTTAAGTTGAGTTTCAGTTTAGTTCTTGATTCGGAAAACTTTACTTTGACTTTGGAAAAGTCTATTTTTTCACTAATTTCAAATTTATTCGTTTATTAAAAGAAAACATCGATTGTTCATATGTACGTATGTAAGTTAAAGTCAATAAAATAACAAAAGATACAAGTTTAAATATTTTAATAAATTATCTTAACATTGGTTTGCTTTTCGAAGTAACTTTTTCATATTAAAAGTGTATGTAAACATCTCTACGTATGTATGTACTTCCTTGTAAACCAAATGGAATTTTGAGAAATATAAAAAAAATGCACTTTGTTAAAACTAAGAAGACTACTAAACAAACCCACACACAAACACAAATCTAAGGTTGAGGGTTATATGGTGTATGTGAATATGTGCTTGTGTTTTTTTCTTCTTCTTCTTTCGTTTTACAGAAACAGCAACAAAATTCTCTTAAGGCACTTTAAAATTGAGATATGGTCTTTTGCCTGCAAGACTTTTTTAACTTTTTTTTTTGTGTGAGTATGTGTGTGTTCTAGTTAATATTTAATATTTGTTACTATTGCCCTGCATTTGTTAAAGTTAATAATGGCGTCAATATATTTTGATTTAGCAGTATCCTTCACTCTGTATATAAAGGATATGACATTCATATGCTTTAATAAAAATTTGATTAACGCGGTTAAATAACTTGACGGTGGTATTGCCACGAGGTTAAGTTTTCAAAGTAAATGATGAAACAAAGTCTAAAGTATCTCCATTTTTGCAAGCACCAATGATTTAGCTGTCATCCTCTGTTTCTGTGGAGAAGGCAACATCATGCACAAATATTAGTATCTGCACAAATTTCAACTCAAGGTAGAGCATCATTAAATTATAGCCGAATCTGTTTTATTGCTTGAAAATAATCCACAGCCACCACGTATACTCCGAAAGAACCTCACCAATAGCATGTCTAGAACAGGTTAAAGAAGCTTTCTGATAACCGTGATAACAGATGGGTTTTTTACCAAAGTATTGGCTCTAGAGGTGTTTGTAAAATCTTTTTACCGCGTACTGAGAACTCAGGTGACATGTAAGTAGGTCAGACACAATACACATACTGTGATTTGGTTAACGTCAGCACCGGCAACGAGTGTCATAATCTAATGGTGATCTAACCACCGGGCTGGGTTCGTTACACTCAACCACAGCCCCTGAGATCATGTTGCGCCACTTAACTCTTGGTTAATATAAGTGCACCACCACATCTGCAAGCATTAGTCATTAAACTTCATTCATTTCATTCTATGTTTCTGTTAAGGCGGCAACAGAACCCCAGAAACATTAGTGGTGGCCTGATGTCTGACCAAGGTCAAGCAACATCAATTGAACCACCTTAGAGTCTGTGTGCACTCCAAAAGAAGCCGAACAACACACTAAGTAACTACTTCTGGTACAAGGCAATAGCGCTCCGTCACATATATGGATGTCAGAAATCCTCAGATATGCCACCACATCTGCAAGCATCTGTCATTAAATTTATTTCATTCTCTGTTTTTGTTAAGGCGGTAACAGTACCCCAGAAACATTAGTAGTGAACTAATGTCTGGCCAAGGTCAAGCATCACCCATTAAACCACCTCCGAAACGGTTTTCCCGCTTCGAAGTAACTCCGGGAGGGCTACAATAGACAGTTAAATTCAGATGATTTCTTTTTCTGCATTAACGCTGCTGTATGTCATAAAACAAAGTAAAACTAAGAGAAGAATGTATGTATTTTAATTATCAGTTTGCCAATACTGTGGGGTTTTCCCAGACCTGCCGTTGTACGTATACTTTGAGAAACAACTACACTATAACGAATACAAAGCAAAATTCTATCACTACACATGTATGTATGTATGTAGTGTTCTTACTAGTAAAGGACCATATAAGGACATTAGTATTGGTGTGGGTCTAACATATGATATCAACCAACAAATCTGCAAAACTTACTATCCCCAAGAAACCAACGGAAACTTTTTCCGGTTCTCTTATATTACTTACTTGTATTGGTATGTAATAGCATACAATATTATCTTTGTATATGTATGTATTTAAAGGAATATTTTTGTAGGTGCATGTAGGTGTGTAAATATGTACGTACGTACATATGAATGTATGTAGTAACAATGAAGAATACATTTACAATTTCTATTCCCTTCAGTGATGTGCATTGTTAATCGAAACGAACGATATTTGCTTGGTTGTTCTGCTCTATGGTTTATGTTGTATTCTTGGTTTTGTTGTCCTCTCAATAGCTAAGGCTGATTCAATAACTGACTGGTAGACTAGCTGACTTGGTTATGTGTGGCTAGATATTTAGTCGTAGTTAATTGCTGGAGGGTTTGTTATTTTTTTTTTTTGTAGGGGTTTGTTGTTACTTTGAGGAGAAATATTTAAGAGTATGTGTGTAAAAAGATAAAAAGTTTTTTTTTTCTTTGGCATTGTATGTGGTGGCTTTGCGCCTCGGAGTCAAAAACAAATAGAAAAAACAATATGCAAAGTTTGAAGAAAAAATTGTGTAGAAAATAGGAAACAATCTGAAAGTCTCAACCACCCAATAGATTATAATACTTATGTGTTTATGATAATGCAGGATTTAAAGACTACAAGGTAACGCAATTGATAATGATGTAAAATATGTAACAAGTTTCATAAATATTAAGCATACATTGATCATTTTTTAAATAATTAAAGTAATCGTCAATTTAGCATTGATTTTTTAAAATGGAAGCTTGATCTCAAAGTTATCATCAAAAGAAAAATATTAGAAAACATTAAATAAATTTAACTAATTTTGAAATGGATATAACCGTAATAATCAAAACTAAATTAAAATAAACAAGAAGTGCCTTAAAACTGAACTATATTCCTTAGCTAGGGACGTGCGTAACTAAAACATTGCTCTGAAATAGAAGTGTTAATCGACTCAAATGAACTACTACCAAAATAGAAATTTTGTAAAGTCCGGTTTAAAAAATAAAACTCTAGTGGTGGTTAGTAATGTTCCGGGAGGAAATCTTAGCCACTAAATTTAATCAAGTCGATATTAGATTAAAGATATTGTGTGTAAAGTTCTAAATTTTTTTATTTAAAAGGCCTATGAATTTTTGTCACACAGCCACTGGCTTCCAATTTCATTAATCCTAACTCGCAAAAGTCGTTTGCGACTTACTCCCATATTCCTGTAAATTCATAAGACTTAACAAGAAAGTCTAAATGGGTTAAATAGCACCAGCTGGGTACTCAATTTGTGTATTCTATGCCAGAGATATACATATACGATTGCATATAATAGACGCGGTTACCCACGAAACCCACAGATTTGTTTAAAATCATATTTTTAAATTTGAGCTTAAGAAAGTGTATCACAGCTAGTCCAAAGTCAACATTGAGTTTAAAAATTTACTAAATTTAAACATATCTGGAAACCCTTTTACATTAAGTTTGAAAAATTATGTCACTTAAATGACCCCGACTTTCATCTTTGCAATGATGAGCTCGTTTAAGAGCATTTTCCATAATATTGTTACGTTTATACCTTTTATAAATGTTGGCTTATTTCCTTTAAATAACCCTTGAGTTCTTTTATTGCGAACAAAAACAGTTGAAATTAGTTATTCAATTAAGAGCACTTTATTTACTTAAACACACTCAGATATTATCAAACTCAATTTGATACGCGCTTTACAAGCTCTACTGTTATACTGATCATGTTAGCTGTGTTGTTCGGCTATTTATAGTAACATAGTGGTGTTTGGTTCTCGTATGTACACACTAGTACATTCGAAAACCGTTACATTTAAATTAACACGTTAAGTAGTATGCAGGAATAATAAAAGTGCCTAAAAAAGTATGCTACACATAATAACAACTTAATATCATGTTCGAACAATCAGCGGAATAAACTAATACAAATAAAACTACAGCAACTTAAACTACTACAACTAAAATAAATTATAATGTAAATTAAGCTATTTAAAAATAAATCTGTACCAATATCATTAAAAATTTGTAGTAGTAGCGTTCATATATGCTGGATTCTCCAAAGAAGTTAGTCGGGTGCTGACAAATCTGGCAAATGTGTTTGCCAATTATCTCTCAAGTTTTTGGAAATAATTCGCTCTACAAAAATTTTACTTGATCTTAGGCAGTTTGGGCATTTCAAGCCTGTTTTTAAGAGCAGTACTGGAAAAATGTTCTATCATTAACCAATACCGTTTTCCATTTACAGTTTTAATACTTCGATCTTAATTTTCGAAGAAGTAATGGGCAATTATATTTCTAGATGTAATGCCAGACCATACTATACATGGAGCGCTGATGAATATCTCTGGATTTTTGGAGCTGAATAACCAATCATTCTGCTTATTAACAAAGCCATGCAAAGCAAAACGAGCTTCATCACTTATAATTAGATTTTCAATAAAGTTGACTTCATTTCTGGCCAACTGTTGTAAGGGTGGTTAAATTTTAAGGGCCGATGTTGAATGAGAAATACACCAAACGTCAAGTTTTTTTTATGCATTTCATTTGACATTTCTCAATTTCAGTCTAACTGAATTTGAACCATGGAAAGATACACAATCGAGCAACGCGTTAAAGTTATTCAGGCTTATTATGAAAATGGGCGTTCAAATCTAAATGCATTTCATGCACTTTGTGATTTTTCTGGTCCAGATAATCGTTCAAATTCGTCCACAGTCGGGAGAATTGTAAAAAACAGGTCTGTATGAAATGTGAAAACATCTGTGAATGTCTTCTTAGTTCGTTGAAGGGAAAACATTGCTGTTTTTCGCGATAGTGTGGCAAACGAGCAGTCAACCTCGACTCATCATCGTGCCCAACAATTGAACATCAACATAAAAAGGAGGTGTGCCGCCGAGGACAATCATTTCCTAAATAATTTGTGTTTTATTCAAAATCAACATCGGCCCCTTAAATTTAACCACCCTTTAATTTAACTGCAAAATTTAGACGTTGCCGATAATCGGCAAGTTTTTATTTATGTACCCATTGCACCTTTTATGGAAATTGCAATAAATCTTCTTTTTAAAAGTGACGTAGCGACGTACCAGTCATTCAAAACTGATCTAAAAGCCTCCTGGTATATGCTTCTGGTGTTTTATTAATACTTTGCTCTACACGTTAAATATTTTCTGCTATGCAAATTAAACGTGAGCTACCGGTTGGAGGCAAATCTCTTATGATGCCATGTTGGTGATGACGAAGAACTAAGCAACGAACCATTGCTTAAGAGGACGAAATTTTAACGTAAAGATATCGACGATATGCACTTTGCATTAAAATAATTGATCGCTGATTTAAAGAACACAAATCTATTATTCTGATTTTTTGTTCAGTTTTGAACCCATTCATTTCTTGCTTTTTTTTTGATAAACGAAATAGCTACTGTATTTTTAAGTCCCATAGTAACTTTAAGCCCACCCTTTATATCCGGTATTTACAGTAAAAGCAATGGTTAATCATTTTGTAAAAAGTGTTGCTTAATGATGCACCAAAAAGCAACTTTTTATAATAAAAAATTTAGTTGCTCTTAAATCAATTAAACGAACCTGCGATGTCAATTTTGTAACTTTACTAACTTGAAGCTTCTGGTTCAGTTGGATCTTGCCGGTATTGACGAAGTTCCAATACACAAAATGGTCTGCAAAAGTTCGGTTTCTTTTGGAAGAGTATTGTCAAGTTGTTTACCGAACCATTTAAATTGATTAAGTCCACCAAATGTGGTTTGACGGTTTTATCAATCGTAGTAGTTAGCCATGGTAGTTTGGTAATACTCAGTGATTAAATAATAAAAGAATTTAAACAACCCACCAAAGTGACAGACCGACAACATCTTGCGCATTTAGTAGAAAACATGGATTCAAATTAGAGTTCATTATTCCGAGAGTTTTGTTTAAAAAACCACGTTATAGATTCTTGGTCTGTATTAAACTGAATTACCAATTGTCCTACGCTACAAATAAAATGTCTGAATATTAGAAAACAAAACAAAAATAAAAGAAATGAATATTTTGATTTTTTTTTCTTCTATTTTTGATTTGATTCACTTTGATTTGGTTGACTTAACTTGAACTAAATCAAACAGAGTGTGTTTGAAAAAAAAAATGTTATTGCTGTTGCAGCTTGTTGTTGATGTTGCTTTATTTGCAATAGTATTAGTTGTATTATTGTTACTGTGTAGTTGTTGTTACTCTTAGTTGTTCCAACTAAATGCCAATAGCAATATAATTCCTCGTCTATTCGTATCTCAACGTCGTTATCATCAACGTCATTATAATGTAGAAGACTTTAACAACGTTATCATCAACCTCATCATCATCCACATTATTGTAGTTGTAGTTGCAATATCAGCAATAGCAGCAGTACTTTTTATATTTAAATCTACACTCATACTTGTGTGTATGTTGGTGTAACAAAAGTATGTTTGACAAGGTTGGTTGCATGAACTACCAACCGGCAAAGTATCTGATTATGAGTGCAGGGGGGTGTTTTCTTTGCCAATAGGCATTTTGTTGTCGTTGGTTTTTTTTATTTATTTTTCTTTTAATATTTCTTTCCCTAAGGCTATCAACCGTAAGGTTTTTGTCTGTGCTGAACTTTGTGCTTAATATTTGTTTAATACTGCGCTAATATGTTACGCTTTTCTAAAGCTTTTGTTTTAGTTCATATATTTTTCCCCAAGCTCTTCTTCCTTATTGTTGTGTTTGTCTGCATTCCTTTTGTTTTGAGATTGAATCCTGTTACTGCGACATAGAAAAACGAAATTCCCTCGTTTTGTTTTTTCAGCCTTGGAGGCTTTAAAGCTTAAAATGTTATGTTTTTTATGTTTACTACTACAACTCATTCTACTGCTATTCAACTGGTTCAACTTCTCTATTCAATTCTATTCTATGTTACATTATCTACATACTGATTACCTAAGGGACTTTATTTTATTTATTTTTTTTTTGTTCCTAATGTTTTTTGAATAAAACTCTTCTAATTTAAATTTTGGAAAAATTTTTGTTTGATAAAGGATCATGGTAAAAATTTCTGATAGTTAATGTGTGAGTAAGTGGTTGCATATGTATGTGTTTTCAGTAATAAAAAATTAGTTTTAAAAATAACTTCTTACTCATACAAAAGAATTAAGGAGACAGAAAGGATCTTCCAAAAGGAACTTTTGAGCTTTGATAGTTGATGGCAGCCATATTGCTGGGAAGATGAAATTTGGGTTAGGAAATAAGGATATTTCCTTCTCCGAAGTATGTGTTTTCTTTTGATAGTTAATAGTGTTAAAGCCATAACACAATTCATATAACTTAATTAAGATCTTCATTAACAAACGTGTAAGCTGGATCCGCGCCTGCTCATGCCACATTACAGACAAACCTAAACAAGAGCGGCAGGCGTTGCGTAATATTCCGCTGAGCGGTAACTTTGATGTGACAATCCTAAACAAGAGCGTTAACGTTGTGTACTGAACTTTAATTTTCACTTATGTTTTCTAATAAAACTCACGAATTAGAAATAAAATCGCTAGATTAACCTGAAAATAGCTTAAACGACATTACTTTTCAACAATTACAAAAGTAAAGAACCACAGTTATACTGCAGTCATCTTCCATACCTAACGCCTTGTCAAAATTTGATTTTCCAATTGCAAAGCGTTGCTGCCGCGATATTTTAGATTGTTTCATACAAACTAGCCAAACCCGGCGCGCGTTGCTACGCCCCTTAATGAATCGAAATACATTCTGAATTTAATTGAATATCAAGTGCAAGAACCTAAAAATTATAATTTTTTTATGGGCGTGGCGCTGCCCACTTTTCTAATCACGAAATTGTAAAGTCATAACAGCTCAATATGTGTGCAAAGATTCAGAAGAATCGGACCAGTGCAAGTACCTCAAAATTATAATTGTTTTTATGGGCGTGGCCCTGCCCACTTTTATAATCACGAAATTGTAAAGTCATCACAGCTCAATATGTGTGCAAAGTTTCAGAATAATCGGTCCAGTGCAAGTACCTCAAAATGATACCTTTTCTTATGGGCGTGGCACTGCCCACTTTTCTAATCACAAAATTATTTAGTCATGACAGCTCGATATGTGTGCAGAGTTTCAGAAATATCGGTCTGTTGCAAGTACCTCAAAATTATAACCTTTTTTATGGGCGTGGCCCTGCCCACTTTTCTAAACACGAAATTATATGGTTATGACAACTTAGTATGTGTGCAAAGTTTTATAAAAATCGGTCCAGTGCAAGTACCTCAAAATTAAAACTTTTTTAGGGGCGTGGCCCCGCCCACTTTTCTTATCACGAAATTATTAACTCATGACAGCTCGATATGTGTGCAAAGTTTCAGAAAAATCAATCAAGTGCAAGTAGCTGAAACTGATAACTAATTTTTATGGGCGTGGCCCCGCCCACTTTTTTCGACCCATAAACACTCCCTGGTATGTGTTCAACAACTTGCCAAAGTTTGAGTCCGATCGGTTTTACAGTTTCGGAGTCTATAGCTAACACACACACACACAGAGTTTCACTTTTATATATATAGATTATATGAACATGACAGCCAAAAAACGCTTGCCGCTCTTGTTTAGGTTTGGCTGTTAGACATTCTGCATGAGTAATTTAAGATCATCAAAGTTGCGCCGAATATTTCTACAATGTTATATTCCATACATGATGGCATCGAAAGTTATTTTATTTTAATTTAAAGACAGCTTTCAGCGCCTAATGGAAAACCCGTTTTTCCCAATGAAAACTGTTTCCAAAATTTCTATGGTATATTGTTGATATGTATGTCTACATGTACAGCATTACTTTATGCATTAAAACATTAATGAGAGTTAAACTAAATATTTATGTTTTGTAAATTTTATAAAATTCTTAGCATACATGTGTGTACACACCCCTTTTTCTCCCGCTTTCAGTCAACACAATAAAAAGAAAATATCAAAAAAAGGTTTAGCTTTAACTGAAAATGCCTTAAGGTGGCCGCAATGTATGCAATGTGAAGAAGAAGACCTAAAATATATCGCATGTAAATGTCAAACCAATAAATTTCTCAAGTTTTTAGGCCACAAAGCTCATCTGAGGAAACGTTTTTGTCCGTGTGTGTGTGTGTGTGTAAAAATGTTTTGAGGGAATCATTTATTTTTTAATTTTTTTTACGACATATTGAGAAATAAAAATAAATAAGTACACAATTACTAGATATTAAATTTAAATTAAGACTTCTTATCAACTTCTTGGGGTGACTACTTAGTAAAATTTTTTTTACTTTAAAACAAATATTTTTTAAAATATACAAATCCTATTTACTACTTGTATATTCCAAATAATTTATTATTTTTTTTTTAGAAAAAAATGCGATATGGATCGAGAGCGCGAAAGAGAAAACAAATCGTTGGAACCTAGAGATTTGTCAGCAACTGGGAGAATATATGCCCGGAATGACATAAAGATTAGGTAAGTGCTTTATGGCTGTGTAAAGAAACAACTAATGCTATCTTTTTCTCTCTCTCTCTTCTTTAGCGCCTCTCCCACAGTCTCACCAACGATTTCAAATTCCAGCTCTCCCACACCCACACCCCCAGCTAGTTCAGCAGTAACACCCTTGGGCTTGCCACCTGGCACCGTGGGTTCTGTAGGTGGTACTTCAGGTTCGGCTAGTACAGCGGGCTCTGCTGGCAGTGCTGCTTCCTATTTACATGCAAATCATAAACCGATAACGGGTATACCTTGTGTGGCGGCAGCCTCTCGTTATACCGCACCCGTACACATAGATGTAGGCGGCACAATTTACACCAGTTCCCTGGAAACTTTGACCAAATATCCCGATTCAAAATTGGCCAAACTGTTTAATGGTTCCATACCCATTGTCTTGGATTCGCTGAAGCAGCATTATTTTATAGACCGCGATGGTGGCATGTTTAGGCACATTTTGAATTTTATGAGAAATTCGAGACTGTTAATAGCGGATGATTTTCCCGATTTGGAATTGTTGCTGGAAGAGGCACGTTATTTTGAAGTAGAACGTGAGTTATTTTTGTGTTCTGATTTAAAAAAAAAACATTTAATGAACTATTTTCGCTCACTTTTAGCCATGATCAAGCAATTGGAGAGCATGCGCAAAGATCGTGTGCGTAATGGTAACTATTTGGTGGCGCCTCCTACACCGCCAGCACGCATCAAAACCAGTCCCCGTGTCTCAACTAACACTGAATACAACTATGAAGTGGTGGCTTTACACATATCACCCGATTTAGGTGAACGCATTATGTTGTCCGCCGAACGTTCTCTGTTAGACGAAGTCTTTCCCGAAGTCAATCAAGCCACACAGACCAGCCGCGGTGGTGTGTCCTGGAATCAAGGCGACTGGCGTCAAATCATACGTTTCCCGCTCAACGGTTATTGTAAACTCAATTCTGTACAGGTGCTAACGCGACTCTTAAATGCCAGCTTTACCATCGAGGCCAGTACAGGTGGTGGCGTTGAGGGTCAACAGTTTTCCGAATATTTACTTGTAAGACGTATACCAATGTGATAAACTGGAACAGACAATGATGATGGTGATGTTGTTCTTGTGTTTTAGGATAAACACACAGACAATGTTTTTTATGTAATTTGTATGAAAACTAAATCTAAACTAATAGTATTCGAAGAAAAGGGTTTTTAAGAACAACAATATGTTTTTTAAATTCTTGTTTTAGACAAAACTCTGCATAACTTTAAACTAATTGTATGGTTTACAAAATAAAATGCTAAAAGCAAAACTCAAATATACGATACTTAAGAAAAAACAAAACTATAAAACTGCAACCATAGACAAGTTTAAAATGATATAACAAGTACCAGTGCTATATTCGGCCGTGCCGAATCTTTTATACCCTTCACAACGTGTAGTCATGCAATAACAATTGTTTGTATCACCATTCATCCCATATAAAATACGTGCATACGTACACGTTAGAATAAATGTGGCATCGAATCCCAGCTGAGCCAAAAAAATTTTATTTTATTTTATTTAATATATTATTTATATTTTATTATTTTTTTTATATTTTTAAAAAATTTTTAAAAAATTATTTTAAATTTTTTTTTAAATTTTTTTAAAATTTTTTTTTTTAGTTTTTTTATTATTTTTTTCTTATTTTTAATATTTTTTTTTTGTAATTTTTTTGGTTTGGTATGTTTTTCACATGTATCTATGTATGTATGTTGTTGTTGTAATTGTGAAAAAAAACGAGGTGGTCGTGGTTTTTTGCTCATATCTCAGAAAGTTATGGGGCGATTGTGCTGAATTGCAATAGCGATTCATTCCTGGATATTTCCAAGAGATTGATACCATATACAGACCTGAGGAACATATAATTGCTTCTAAAAGTTGATTTCAACCAACACACGGACAGACAGGCAGACGGACAGACGGATAGACGGACAGACGGTCAGGGCTTAATCGACTCCTATATTCATAAGCTTTCAGAAAATATATACTTTATGGGGTCGGAAATGAAAATTGTAGAAATTACAAACGGAATGACAAAGCTATATATACCCTTGTGCACCACAGGTGAAGGATATAAAAATAAAATATAAAATTAAATTAAAGTAAAAGAGAAGTATTATGTTACACACATACATAAAAACTTTTATAACAATAGAAAAGGAAAATATTTCGAAACAATTCAGTACATTGGGAATTCTCGGCAGTATAGCACAAACAATATCACAACGGGACCCTCGGAGGACCCAAGTGAGCTATGCCTTCGGGCGGCTGCCGGATCTAGCACAAACAAAAATAACAAAAACTTGAAATTAAAAAGTTTTTTTACTTGCAGTGAATACCCATAACATGGATTTTGTGAAATTCTCTCCTTCTACACATCCCTAGTTAATTTGGTTTTAGCTTATTCTCTCTAATTTTGTTTATACAGAAAAAAAAACTGAATCCTTAGTTAAATTGTTACTTCCAAAATCTAATGCATCAATTTTTAGTTCTGTTTTCTCTTACTTTTGTAAAATATTCTAAACAAATTGTATTTACTTACTTATTATATACATATTTATTTAGTTTTAAGTTGAAATTGCTTATCGTTTAAGTTAAACATATATTTTTAAAATCATTCCCCAGATACATACATAAACACTCATTTCAAAATAGCAATATTCCCTACACTTATACGTACATAAACACAATATTAAGAGAAAAATATTTGATAATGAGATTAAGATTTTAAAATTGATTACAGAAATCTAAATATAAACAATATACAAGCACAAACAGAAACAGAAAGAAATCAATGTAATTTTTTTAAGTGTAGTTCCATCTTAAATATAAAAAAAATAAATTAATTAAAAAAAACAGTTGTATCCGTGTAAGCAATTTTAGTGTTCTACTTGAACATGAATAAAAATAATGAATTTTAAAAAATATTTTTTTTTTTCATTTTTATTTTAGACTTTTCACCGATTGTACTAAGTCATACAATTTATTTCGAATTATTTTAGAAGTGCATTAACATCAGTGATCGGTTTTGAGTCGTTTTTTTGACATTCATAGTGAGCCACAAAACTTGAGTATAAGTGCGTATAAATCATTGAAATTTAACTGAGCTGACGTACGCATGCCCACAACAACGTTGATTTATAAGTATAGCACACAATGAACATAAGTACTACGTCGTACTTATATTTATTGCGTCCCGTATTTATATGATTTGCAGACTACTCACGTTGATTCATATTTTTAAGAAACTACTTATCTTCATAGAATGATGCAAGTTGACTCAACAACAAACACATTAACAGCTCTCATTTGTATGAAGAATAAACAATGTTGCCAGGTCGGAGAGTGCAAGATATTTTTTGGCCGCCAAAAAAATTTGCAATTTTACAATGTGTAATATACAATTTTTTGCATGTATCACTATTTAATTTTTAAATAAATGCAACTGATTATGACCTTTAGGCTAAGTTTTAGTTGGCTTCTATAATAAGAGGTAAACAATAACAGTTATTTTGTGTTTTATATTTTCATGTTCAAATTTTTTGCAGCAAATTAAAAAACTGCGTTCTTAGGTGCTCACTTAAATTTGAAAGATAATACGCAAAAACAAAATCTAAATTTCTTAAACAGACATATATGTTGTTTTTGTATTATTTTGTTAAATTTAAATTGTCTATTTTTTTAACAATCCACAATTATTATGGTGAATGCCAAATTGTTATCTGGCAAGCCTAGTTAAAACACACAACTTCATAATGACTACGCGAGTCATACGTGCTTTTGGTCGTCTTTTTATGTTGCATGAACGACAATAGCAATCAACTAAGTCATACGTGTTGATGAATATGAGTACTGTAAGTACCTTTCATTTAAAAGTGCGCATAAGTAGTGAAGACTTTTCAATAAGTTTGAATGCGTATAAATCAACGAAAAAATGAATAATGATTCTAGTTGACTTACTTCATTAGTATTCGTTGCAGATCTCTGATTAACACCTCAGAGAATCTATTAAGAGCATAATATGCTTCTTTTGTAGCAAAAAAAAACAAGTAAGTAAGAATGCTATATTCGGCCGTACCGAACCCGAAAATACTGTTCACCATCATGTACATACACTAAGAGAAAAATGACGATCTAGATTTAAGAATAAAATTCTTGAATGTAGATTGCAAAAAACTTCCGATTTCAATCTTGAATTTTAGTCAGTAAGATCGACGTTCTTGAATTAAAGCATAAGTCCTTGATTTTAAATTCTAATTCTAAAAACTTAAAACGCAATAATGATTTTAAGATCGTATTCTAAAATTAAATAACGTGATCTTAAAATTTAAAAAAAAACATTCTTAAAATCAATCTTAATCTTAATTTTAAAATCGTATTCTTCAATTTAAGAATATATTCTTAAAATTAAGATTTAATTCTTGATTTAACATTAAAGAAAACGTGTTGTTTATAAGTTGTAAAACGCTAAATGAAGAAGAGACACATTGTGAGAAAAAGTGTAGAGCAAAATTTTAAATTTTTATAAAAAGCATTTCAAATGGAAACCCAGAACACCGATGAAATTGTGCTTGTAACCAATTTCCAGATCAACATTGATTTTCAAGTTATGTACCCAGACAAAGATCAATTACTGTTTTCAAAATGGGAAGAATTTAAAAAGAGTGTTTGTATTTTTTATAAAAAGAACATACATAACTAACGATTTCTGCAAACAACTATTTTGTAATGCAAATACATCATCAACAAATCAAGGTTTCTATAAAATATAAAATTGCACATGAAGCAGATGCTTAAGTGTACATATTCACAGTACTTTTAAATGCAGTCTTACCATCGCACGTTGGGTTGAAATTCCCAATAATGGCTCTTAATTGAAAATTAATATTTTTAAAAAAGTAATCAATTACAGGTTATAGTAAAAAAAATTCTGCTTCACTAACTATCCTTTTCATTTTCCTATGTTTTTTATTTTTCGAGTTGTGCGTTTTTAAAGTTGAACTTTTTTTAAGTTTTTGAATACAGTGGTAAAAATTAAAAAAAAAAAAAAATTTAGTAAGATTTTTATATTATACTAACATAAAAGTAATATTTTTACAATGGAACCTTCAACCACAGGTATTTGGAAACTCAAATATGTATCCCAGTTAAATATTATTGTTGTAGAAATATTTTTAATATTTTTTTGGAAATTGGTCTAAAAAACAATAATTTTTCACTTTTAAGTAGAAATTCAAATTCGGTTTGGGCAAGTTTGGGTAAAAAAATTTTTTTATAGTTTTCTTTGATATGTCTACTTACAAATCATATAAAAACATTTTGCGGGTTTTTTGCGATAAGACCGAAAAAAATAGTTTTTCAATTGAACATCAAAGAAAAATTCGTGTATGCTTAGTAATGCACTCACTGTATTAATCATGTTAGTGTGTACATACATATGTTTGGTATGTAGTTTTGTTATTGTTTATTTTTGTTAATTTTCTCATTATCAATATTCCTATTTTTAATATTATTACCCAGCAGTTCCAAACCGAAGTTCCGTCTCCAATACTGGTAAAATAACATAGGACTTTAACATGTACTTGTCATTGGATAGGCTAATATGTTCTTTTGAAGCAACAGCGATCAGGTGCTTGACTTTGCAAAATCACATACTCTGTAGTTTGGTTTATCCATTCTGCATGGTTGGATAAGATTTTTCGAGTGCCTTCTTCACTTGTCATATAAAATTTCAATAAAAAAATGGCAAGCAAGGTCCGAAGCAGAAAAAAAAGTAGTGGTGAAACCAGATCAAAAATACAGGTCGAGTTCAGACAAAAACCGGACTTATAGTTGACCAGCCAAATCCAGGGTTTGGAAACTCAAATGACGGGAATACAGCCAGACGTTTTTTCCAAAATCCCAAAGTTTAGCGAAAATTACAAAAATCGACGTTGAACTGATCAAAAAGTTGCATGCTATTTTAGTTGCTGTATCGTGTGGTCATCAGATTAATGTTGAAAAATTAAGAAATTTTACTTTATCGATCGCAAAATACTTTGTTGGAAAATACCCATGGTGTAACATGTCTCCTACTTTACATAAATAATACATGGTTCGGAGATTATTACTCATGCACTGTAACCTATTGGTCAGTTATCGGAGGAAGCGCAGGAAGCTCGCATTAAAGATTTTAAATCATACAGAGAACCTTTTTAACGAAAATGCAGTCGCAAAAAGTACAATGAAGATATTTTCAATAGATTTTTAATAGGATCTGATTCTATTATTAGTAATATGAGCAAACATTACAAAAAGAAAAGTAGCCTGTTACCACAGCAGGTATTGGGCCTTCTAATATTACCTAAAATTTCTGAAAAAATAATTCCGATGATATTTATTTTAGTGACCGCGAATATGAAGATTAATAATATTAAAAATAAAATGTAAATTTATTATAAATATTAAGCAACAAGAGCTTTAGCAACTTGATTAATTAAAAAATATTTTTCAAAATTTTTTTTGTCTTTAACTTTGCGGATTAGTGACCGGGTTAATATAAAGAAAAGTGTTTGTTTTCAATTTTGAAAAACACACCTTATAAAACCCTGGTGGATGGTGTAGTGTTAAGACAAAAGTCTTTTTTGCTATTAAATTTGTGGAAAATAATAATTTGCTTTTTAAAATACCCAGAAATACGTTATGATTTTTCTCATATTAATTTAATGACATACATATTTCGTTAATCTACACAAGGAGCTGATCTTTTTAAAGAAAAATGTAATAGAATATTTCAATATATTTCAATACTTGAAAAAATCGCCACTAAGTATATTATCAGCGCCAATCTATTATATAAACAAGTAAGAGCGCTATATTCGGCCGTGCCGAATCTTATATACCCTTCACAACGTGTAGTCATGCAATAACAGTAGTTTGTATCACCATTCATCCCATATTAAATACGTACATACATATAAAAAAACATACATATATAAAAACATCCCATTGTAAAATTATAAATTTACGTATGTATGTTTAAAAAAAAATTTAAAAAAAATTAAAAAAAAATTTAAAAAAAAAATTTAAAAAAAATATTTAAAATATATATAACAAATATAAAACAAAAAATAAATAAAAAAAAAATTTAAAAAAAAATTAAAAAAAAAATAAAAATATAAATAATATATTAAATAAAAATAAAAAATAAAAAAAAAATATAAAAAAAAAAATAAAAAAAAATTTAAAAAAAAATATAAAAAAAAATTTATTTTGGCTCAGCTGGGATTCGATGCCACGTTTTCTCTAACCAGTATACACGTTTGTATGTATGTATGTTGTTGTTGTAATGTTGTTTTTGTGAATAAAAAATCGAGGTGGTTGTGCGTTTTTGCTCATATCTCAGTTGTTTATGTACCGATGTTTCTAATTTTCAATACCGATCTACTCCCGAATATTTCTGATATTTTAATACCATACTCGGGTCCAACCTATGTCGGGGGGCTTCAAAAAGTTGATTTCAACATACACACGGACAGACGGTCAGACGGACAGACTGACAGGGCTTAATCGACTCCCCTATTCATAAGCTTTCAGAAAATATATACTTTATGGGGTCGGAAATCAAAATTGTAGAAATTTCACACGGAATGACAAACCTATATATACCCTTTTTCACTGTGTGAAGGGTATAAAAACAAAATCTCCATAAAATTATAAAAACACCACTAAGACAAAAAATACTAATTTGTCATATAAAGCGATTTCGTGAACTGAAAAATATACAAATAATATTTGAAATCAATTAAGAAAACTTCTGCTACTTCGAATACGAAATTTTAACTCGTAATCAGTAAGCACTTAATCAAGACGCATTAATTATCGGGAATTGCAAAACATATACATAAATTGATTTTGCCGAATAATGTTGGCAGCACTATAATAAATATGGGAAATTCCAATTTTTCATTTTGTTTTGATATTTGAGCAGTTTGTAGAAAATATAAACTTGCTATTAGAGAATTTTAGATTCATCGTTATTGTAGAGTCCTATTCCCAAAAAAAAAAAAAATATAATTACTTAATATAGGGTGCTTTTTAGACCTATAGAACTGACAATAAGAATAACTGTAAAATTATAGTAAAAAAGAGTTTAGAAGGGTATACATAAATATATAAGTTTGTCATTCCGTTTGTGATTTCTACAGTTTTTATTTGCGTTCCCATTAGGTATATATATTCTGAATCATTACAGATAGAGAAGTCGATGTACGTCTGTTCGTCCGTGTAGTGTTGAAATTAATTTCTAAAAGCCCCACGAACTCGTACGTAGTATGAATTTATCAGAAATGCTTTCGAAAATTGTATTGTACATGATGGTGAAATATCTGTGGGTTGTCGTTGTAGTTGTTTTTTTTTTCGTTTGTTTACTATACGTTGCACGAACATGATCACATTCAACAAACAGTTATGTACCTACATGATTACATGACATTTATGAACAACGGCAAAGATTAAGCAAGTGTAAATCTGATTCACAAACAACTTTTATGTATATGCTTATAGTTCGTATTTACAATTTTGTGGGCGGCATAATAAAATTTGGCACAGTCGAATACAGCGCTCTTACTTGTTAAGTATTAGTATATTTTAACAAATCGCCATTCAAAGACTTACATCAGAACAACGAATAAAAATTGTGGAATTCTTTTCAAAAAAATCGCATTCTGTCAAGTCAATCACTTTGTCAAGTTTACGGTGCACATGACGGACGATATGGCGTTAATAGCAAGCAGTCGTAGAAGTCATATACCAGATAGTTTTGGTCATTCAATTAAATTTGTTGTTTTATTTAAAAAAAATGATCTAAATACATTTCTAAAGAGACACTCTATATGTATATGTTAGTGATGACATTTCAACTAAGGAGGACCTCTCTTTAAGTAGTTATGACAACTAGATTTACGAAGATGTATGTAAGTGATGAGTGAAGATATAGTGAAAAAATTTTATGAAGGATGCATTTCGTGCTTGGTATAGTATTTAAGCAATTGTTTGATACCAATATAATGATGTGATGGTTCCAGAAAGAAATGATGGGGACTCAGCTTCATTACCTGCGTTGTTGATTATGTGTTATTGCTTTATTAGCTAAAAATTTCTTAAAGGACGCAAAAATTATTGGTGGAATATTTACTGTCAATTGTTACTGTCCTATTTTCCTTACAACAGATGTGTCTAGAATATTTAAAATTAAAATAAAAAAATTTTGTTGTTCTAAAATAATTAACAATATCGTCTTTTTATAACTGTAGAGTTATTAAATTTTGAACTTTTAGCTAAAACTGACCGTTACAGGTACAATTTTTATAAAAAATCTGTGGGCATATCTGGAATTCGATCACGTTGAAAGTTTTACTCGAACGTTCGAGTTTTCTGTTGGTATATAAATTCTAACTAGAATTTTCGTAAGTTATCAAATGCGTTATTTGCAATACGTTATTTGCAATACTTAAATGCAATAGCGAAACTCACTCTTTGATGCAAAAAACCCTTGCAAGTCGTGCAGACCGTGCAAGTCTAGCAAACAATTTAACTTTTGCACGACTACAAAAACACATTAGCGGAATTCACTCTTGGTAGCATTTTTGCAATTAGTGCAAATATGCACTAATTTTTTGCTACCAAGAGTGAGTGCATTTTTCATGTGTGTTGCAAACTTTAGGTAGTTAAGAAACAAGAAATCTTTTTTTTAATTAATAAGTAAGATTCTGTGTTTTAATATATTCCGAAAAGAAAATTAATTAATTTTTAATAAATTACAATGCCTAAAACAACGGAAAAATATAATATCACAATTTTTTTTGGTAAAAAATGCCATGTATGAAATTGAATTTGTGGAGATTTTAAATTCTGAGAGTAAAAAAATTGTGTATCTGTTGTGCAAATTTGTGTGACATTACTTTGCACTAATTTTTAGTTGTGCATATTTGCTCAAGTGATGCAAATTACAATTTAATAGAATTTGTTTTTGTAGTCGTGCACAAGTAACAAGTAATGTCACAGAAATTTGCACAACAGATACACAATTTATTTACTTTCAAGATTCATAATCTTCACAAATTCAATTTCATCCATGGCATTTTTACCAAAAAACTTATGATATTATATTTTTCCGTTATTTTAGGCTTTGTAATTTTTTTTAAATTAATTAACTTTCTTTTCGGAATATATTTAAACACAGAATCTTACTTATTAATTAAAAAAAGGATTTGTTACTTCTTAAATACCTAAAAAATCAGCTCGTTGCCAAAAGTATGCAACACACATGAAATATGCAATCACGCTTGGTAGCAATAAATTAGTGCATATTTGCACTAATTGCAAAAATGCTACCAAGAGTGAATTTCGCTAATGTTTTCTTTTTATACCCTTCACAGAGTGAAAAAGGGTATATATAGGTTTGTCATTCCGTGTGAAATTTCTACAATTTTCATTTCCGACCCCATAAAGTATATATTTTCTCAAAGCTTATGAATAGGGGAGTCGATTAAGCCCTGTCAGTCTGTCCGTCTGACCGTCTGTCCGTGTGTATGTTGAAATCAACTTTTTGAAGCCCCCCGACATAGGTTGGACCCGGGTATGGTATTAAAATATCAGAAATATTCGGGAGTAGATCGGTATTGAAAATTAGAAACATCGGTACATAAACAACTGAGATATGAGCAAAATCGTGGGATTTTTTTTTTCACAAAAACAACATTACAACATCAACATACATACATACAAACGTGTATACTGGGTAGGGAAAACGTGGCATCGAATCTCAGCTGAGCCAAAAAAAAATTTTTTTTTAAGTTTTTTTAAATTTTTTTTAAATTTTTTTTTTATTTTTTTTATTATTTTTTATTTAATATATTATATATATTTTTATTATTTTTTTTATATTTTTTTTTGTTTTTTTAACATACATACGTGAATTTATAATTTTACAATGGGATGTTTTTATATATGTATGTTTTTTATATATATGTACGTATCTCATATGGGATGAATGGTGATACAAACTACTGTTATTGCATGACTACACGTTGTGAAGAGTATTTAAGATTCGGCACGGCCGAATATAGCGCTCTTACTTGTTTTATATTCCATTCCTCTGCCGTGCAGATTTTAAATATTAATTTACTTTTATCGTGAATAGGTGTATGAATATGCTAGCAATTAATTTGTTATCATTCACAATAACGCCAGTGGTTGCACTTTTTTTAATACAATATACACAATTATTCACCACAGTTATTATGCGCCATCTGCCGAGAGAACGTAATTACTGGGTAGAGAAGACACAAACTAAATGCATTGGTTTTGGAAAAGACATACACCAATATATTTTTCTTCTCAATTATTGTGGTTTGTTTAATTGTAATGTTTTGGAAAACAATCAATCATACACTTCTATTATTCGCATTATTTTATTGTTATTTTTGTAATTATTTTGTAATTGGTGGGAGGGTAACTAGGCCTAAAGATAGTCAAATATAATAATCTTATTTGTTTTACATGCTAATGTTGAATAAAATTAGAAGTCGAACTTTCTTATAATTAATCTGCTTGGGCAAGAAAATTATTTCATTATACTTATATATATATACTTATACTTATAAAAGATATTTTATTTACTGTTATTTAAATTAATCTAACACATTCAATTGCCTTCATGCATCGGAAAAGTTTCCGTTCATTGGACAAGATCAACTGCTCTTAAATTTCTTATTTATGAGATATTTGTTTTTTCCGGTTGTTCTTTTTTCAGCTTTTGGTGATCACCAAAATATTTTTACTTTTTATATATAGAAACAAAATCGCAAATAAGTCAAAATCTTCAACATTTCTTAACTTTGAAAAGAGGAAAAATTCACTTAATGGAATTTCATTATAAAAGATATCAAAATACGCAACACAATTTGTAAAGAATCCGCTGTAGAGAAATTCGACTGCAAATACTTTCGGTTTTTATTTGTTTAAGAGATTAAAGAATTTAGCTGAAATTCAATAAGTCTACATACTGCAAGACCAACTTTTCTAGAACAGTGATCAATCATTTGAATGGTCATATGACCGACCGGCACTAAGGATGGATAAATCGGTCAAAAGTTTCTATCAAGTTATTAAGGCCAAAATGAAAAAATTTTGTGTCTGTGTGGTTTTGCATTTCCCTTTAACTTATGAGATATATCGACTATTGAAAATATATCTGAACTGTTTACTCCACTGTTTCTTGCTAATGAGCAAAACTATATATATCAGTCACATTTGACTGACCACACCTGATATACACTCCGGTTCACTGATATAAAGGCACTAAAAATTCCATATTCAGAAGTCTGTATCTTCTGCAATTTTTATACGATTGCATAATCTATCTTCTATCTATATATATAAAAGTGAAACTCTGTGTGTGTGTGTGTGTTAGCTATAGACTCCGAAACTGTAAAGCCGATCGAACACTGTAAAGCCGATTGTACACATTCCAGGGAGTGTTTATGGGTGGTAAAAAGTGGGCGGGGCTACGCCCATAAAAATAAGTTATAATTATCAGCTACTTGCACTTGACTGTAAAAACTTGTCAAAAAATCTCAATTCAAATCAAAAATCATTTAACAGATATTTATTATTTTAATAAATTTAACACTATTTGGAGTTTTGAACGTAAAGAATTCAACACACGTAAGCTGTCTCTCTCTTGCTTATCCCTTTTTTCCCGGTAGCAGCAATTCAATGTTAAATTGTTGCATATGTGTTAGTACAAAAATTTTGTATGTGTTAATCTTAGTCATTCATTTCTTGTAGGGAACATACATAGTTGTTAAATTTCAATATTTCAACTGAGCCATGATTTGTAATTCAGTCATCAGCTAAAAACGTTTTGACATGATTCTCTTCTTCTTATCCATGAAGAAAATTTTCAATTTTATTCCGTATTTTTATTATACAGCCAATAAAACACAAATTTTATTGTTATGTATTAAACATTTTTATTGGCATCACGATTGGCAAATCCGCAGGGTGTCCTAAGTGTCGTATTATCATAAAGTCATAATTTCCTAAAAGATTTTAAAATGATTGAAAAGTTTTTTTTTTTTAATAATATGACAATACGAGACTTAGGACACCCTTGTGAATTAGTCAGATATATTATTATATTTTTTGAAAAAAGAGACATTTTTTTCACACACATTAAATCAAACTTTTTCAAAAAAAAACATAATAAAATAACAAGAGTACATTTTTGACACGATGCCAACCCAAAAGCAAAAAAAAAATCAAAAAATTATAAGCGGCTGTTTCAACAATATCTTGAAAGTCTATACACATTGGAGTCTGTAAATGATATATTGTTTGAAAATTTTGTTGGTGGTCTATACGGTAAATTATCTAGAATATAGTACACTACTTTTTAGGATATTTGTCTGCCTGTCTTTCTGAGCTCGATTGGCTTAAAAACTACAGCATGGATTTTGATAATTTTGGTATGAAGGCATCTGGGTTAATATATATGTTAATTTTTATTGCGATATAATAGCTCATTTATATACAGAAATAATTAAATTGCATATTCAATAACGAAAATTAGAAAACTAAGAATTTTTTTTTTTTTTAATTAAGACCTAAAATTTTAAATTCAAACAAAAACAAAATGTGAAAAAATTAGTTTTATTCCAATATAATATCATTTTAACAACAACAAAAATATTTATAGAAAATTAAATTAATTGTAGGCAAGAGCTTGTTTGAACATTTTTTGATAATAAGTTTTTCTGTGTAGCAGAAACTCTAAAATGTAAAATAAAATGGTATTTCAAATACTACTACAAAGTTAGCATGTACAAACATTACAGCAGGAGAAGTATAAACGAAATTTGCCAAAAACTATTAACAAATAATTTGCAGTAACAGCGATAGTAGTGTTACAAAAATATTGTTGGGGCATAGTATACATATTTCCAGATAGGAAGTATTTTCTTGACCCTTAATGTATGGTTTTAAGATTTAAGCTCCTTAGTTCACAAATCGCTTCATCACAGAAAACTCAATGGTGCGTTTACTTAATTAGAAGATGCTTAAACAAATTTTGTTCATCTAATTCCCCTAGCAGAGACCTTTCGTATTTAAACAAAGACCAAATCAATTTAAATTAAATTTAGTGATGCCAATCCAGCTGTCTTGTCCTCCTTTAAACAGCCAGCAAAAATCTATTAAAAATACTTTTAACCCAAATAAAGTTCTGGTTAACAGCAAACACTCACAGATATAAAGAAACATTTACGCACATACATACAGACATACATAACGTTAACATTAACCTCAAGCCAATATTTATGACGATTTTTGTTTTGTCATAAAAGATAAGAGTATAGTTCATCATAAAATAACTCTGCCGTCACCACCACTACCACCGCGACTGCAGACGATATCACTAACCCCTACGACGACAACAATTAGGGTTTCACGTTCGGGAAAAAATTTATGGGATATTTTGGGCTTCAAGGCAGAAACTAGTTTAATTTGTATAATGACGTTATAATGATTTGTATATGATGTGCTTGATGCCATAATTTAAAATATTTGATATATTTTGTAGAAGTCTTAGATTTTTTTTATATCAATAGGTTGTTCTATTTTCCAAGCTTAAGGTCAGTTTTTTTTTATAAAATTTTTTTTTTATTTCTAAAATGAATTAATTAATTTTTATAACAAAATACGACCACATATTAAAATATTTGAAAAATTACAGTGTTAAAAGTAATTTAAATTTTCTGCTTATTTAGTTGTTGTCTACATTGATTTTAATTGTGCTAAAGCAGGAGTAAGAGCGAGTTTATTTTTTGCATTCCTCGAGCTCAAATATACATTTGCTCAAATAAGCCTAACCACTATTAAAGGGAAACATTTATTTAATTTTATGAGAAGTGGATCCAGCATACGCGTTTTAAAACTGTTTTATTAAAATGTATGAACTGTTTGGAGGCTCTCTATTTTGAAGGCTTTTCTCCTATTTTTTTTTAGTAGGACAGAAATTAAGGTTTTTTAATGGTTACGTCTATTTCTACTGATATTTGTAAATTTGACCATATGATTGATTATTCTTTATTTAAGTGTCATTTTGTATTTAGAAATAACCGAAATAAATTAAACTAAAAATGTTAAATGTCGTTTTGTATAAAAAAAAATATAATTTTTATTATTTCGAATATTATAAACACGGGAATTTTTGAAATCCCGGAAAGCCAAAAAAAATCCCTCCAACCCGGGAACTTAAAGAACCCTACCATCAATCCTATAACGACAATACGCCGAAATAGAAAAATGATTGAATGAAAGTACACTATAAAAGGGGCCAAAAATCACTCGTTTACTTTGACTCATGGCCTGTTTATATATTTATGTCTGACTGTCTTTCTGTATATATGTTAGTATATTGGGATGTGCATGTAAGAACAAGAACAACAACCATTACTCGGGAGACTAATTTAATTATTTTGATTTTTTTTTTATACTGTAAATATGATTTACAAAGTTATTTGTATGGGTGTATGTATGCGGGTATGAGTGTGCGAGAGTTTGCTTTTAAAACACTCCTATACGCATAGAGATTGTATGTGCGTTTGTACAATACATAAAACATATCTAAATAGTACTCAAATAATGTGCGTATGTATGTGACCACTTAAACTTTTTATGTCTAAAGGTCATAAAAAAAAATATAACATTACAAGTATGTGGCAATAGCTGATGCTGATAATATGATGCAGGGATGCGGAATACAAAATTACATATTTAAAAATGGTCTAAATGAAATTGAGAAATTTAATTTGTTGACCTAAAAATATCACAAGCACTAAATTGAATACAAGGTTGTAAAAATATTCTTATTTGATTCCAATTGTGATGCTTAAAGTTATTGCCAAATGTTTGAAGTTGCTGTTAAAAATTAGTTTCCAAATTGAAATAGATTTATATGGATTTCTAGGGAAGTTGTTAATAAAAACAAGTAAGAGTGTTATATTCGGCCGTGCCGAATCTGATAATACACTTCATCATCATGTATTACGTAGTTTAATCTAGATTTTAGTTTTCTTTCTTTTAGTTTCTTGTTATACGCCATTTACTTTTTTATTACTGACAAATTTTTACAATGTTAACTGTCTTCTACTAGTCATATTGATGGAATTTAACAAAATCCGCCATTTTGTTTCAGTCTCCATCTTGAATTACACACTTTTTTATTTTTTATTTTATTTTTTTTTTTTTATTTTTTTATTCTACTGCTCAAGGATTTTCATCTGATACCAATATTTGGGGGATTAAAGGAGACTCATATATTCGCCATTTAATCTAGGACGCCATCTTGAAATTTTAATTTTTCACAGATTACTGTATTTTGCTGGTCAAGCCCTTTTATTTGATACACGATTGGCCCTCTTGATGGTACAGAAACTAAAAAAATCAATTTTCGTTTTAAAGTTTTAGGAAAAACAACGAAGCAGTTGAGTTATAGTGCTTATATCTCAGCTAGTTTCAAACCGATACACTAATTTGTCTCAGAGAATATTTCTGAGACCACGTCTTACAATTTGTGTCTTTAACATGACCAAAAAATATGCATGAGCTTGAAATATGGATGTATATTGAAAAAAAAAATTTTTGCCTATAACTTTGATGGTTAGTGACCGCTTTGTCCATTATTTTTACGAATATATTCAAAAGTATGATATATCTCTATATAGCCACAAACGTGCCTATAAATTACTAGGGCTGAACAATTTTAATTTGTGTGATAAAAATCAGGAAAAAAATAGATGCAGTCGTATTTATTTGTTTATATCTCAGACAGTTATCAGGCGATTATTATGATTTTCAAATCCGATCTATTCTCAAATATTTCTTATAATTTGCTACTACACACAGGTCTTGATGATATCGGAGGGGGGCTTAAAAACTGATTTCAACATACACGGAGATACAAAGCTCATTAGACTCCTCTATTCATAATCTTTTAGAAAATATATACATTCTATTCACTCTCTTACACTCTCTGTGAAGGGTATTACAAGCAGCGTTACCGTTGGATATTTTCAAAAAGTATCAAAAAAAGGGGATTTATGCAACAAAAGTGGCAACAAAAAGGGGATTTTTTTTGTTTTAAGGGGCACCTCTTTAAAAATCAAAAAAAGTACACCAAAACTTTTTTTAAGTATTTTGTTAAATTTATTTAAAATAACATATTAAAAATAATATAAAAACATAACAAAAATATTATTTAATGATAATATTTGATTTTTATTTAAGCTTGAGATCAACTTTTTTGTTTTTTTATAAAAAATTTTTTATTAGAAACCAATATTTCGCTAAAAAACAATGGGAAGCATCTTCATGGTAAAAAGCTTTTGCACAATATGGAAAAAACAAATTTTGGTTGTAAAAACAGAGAATCGATGAATTCGGGGGAATTCGAAAGAATGGAAACAAAACTGTTTTCCTGGTTCCTAGCCCAACGGGAGCGAACAGAATAATATTGATTCTTCGAAATCGATAGAACTTCAAGAAGAAGCCATTCGTATTAGCCTAATAGTTCCTCAAAAGCAAACAACAATTAATCAATTCTTCAAATCTTCATAGACTCTTTTCTATTTCATAAAATGGATTCTCTTAGTTTTTATAAATAATTGCTTGCCAATAAATTACTGAATGTCATATTTTTAATGTTTTCTATTATATTTATTTTTATAAAATATTTATAATAATAAATACATACATATAATAAAACTAAAAAAAATTCATTCGATATAACGATATTTTCGATTTAACGATAAGGGCTGACAATATATAGATCGTTATATCGAGATACTACTGTATATTCTTTTCTTAAAAAATTTTTGTAAAGCTCTAATAAAATGTCTTTGGTTGAAGAAACAAGATATATTATTTGAGAGGACTCACTTTGAAAATTTTTGTTAAATTTGTTCATAGTTTTCAAAATATAAGTTAGAAATTTTAAATATGTTTTGTTTGCAGGCGACAAAGAGTCTAGAATAACACGAATTTTTTTTAAATTAGAAGCACATTTTTTTTCAAATTGTGCCCGGATAAAATAGTGCTGCAGAACCGACCACTGCTCCAGAATTCTTGTTGCAACAGATTTAAATGATAGCCATCTAGTATCACTTAGCCTTAGTATTTTATGTTCAGGTACATCAAAAATACCTTGCAGCTCCTTCAAATCGTGTTGTCTTTTTGCACTCTTAAAATACTTTAAAACCTTTCTAAGTAACTGTTCAACGTCATTTGGAATGCAAGATAATGATGCATTGTTCACTAGATTTATAGAATGGCACACACAGCCGATATGAAATTAATGCGGAATCTTTTTCTTTAATATTGTTGCTACACCATTTATTTTCCCCACCATTGTAGATGCGTTGTCTGTAGCAAGACCTATTAAATTTTTAGTGGAATTTGATTTTCTTTTAGTGATGACAATATGGAGTTACAAATTCCTTCTCCAGAACCATCGCTTTGCTGCACTAACCGAAAGAAGCTATCAACAGTGTTTCCTTTGCAACTATCAAACTGCCTAACCACCAGCACCAAACATTTTTCCATAGAAATATCTGTAGTTTCATCAATTATTAGGCTAAAACATTGATTGATTAAATTCTAAACACTAGGGTGATCGACTCGGTTTTAAAACCGGTGGAAAACTCGGTTTTTTACTGTTTCAGCTGGCGGTTTTTTCCAAATGTTATTTTTTCAAATGTCGAATACACCGGTTTTTTTACTCACAGAAGCCGGTTTTTTTCATTTTTAGTTGTATGTTCATTTATTTTTGTAACCAAACGTAACATACAATTTTTATTACTTAAAAAATTTCCAAAAATCAAAAACTTTATTAAATACTCTTCCATAATATTGTAAGAATTTTTTTTGTTGTTTCAAAATAAGAATAATTAGGTTAAATATTATTTGTTTTAAATGGAGATCAGGTATTTAATACGTTGTTGCGCTTATAATTTGGTGTGATTATCAGGTGTTCAGTACTTATTGTACTTTGCAATACTTTTTGATCTCATTTTCGAATTTCATAATATTTTGCTTCTACGAAATCTAGCGACTTGTACTAAAGACTACCCATAGTTTTACTAATATCTCTGATAACATTTGACTTGTATACTAAAATAGTTTGGCACACACAGGGTCATTATTACAGCTCGCCTACAAAGTTAATGTTAGTAAAAGATAAATGTGACTACAGTGAGCAGTGAAGTGACTTTTTAATATTTTTCATTATTACAACCTCCTTGTTACAAAGTTAACGGTATTTTATAATAATGCCATTGAATTTGTGTTAACTTAAAATGCAATTAAACCATAAAACAAACTAGTTCATACCTATATATGTATCTCTGTCATGGGTATAAGAAAGAATTATATTTTATGTATTCGACCGGTTAACCGGTTTTTTCTTTAATTCTGAATTTCAAACTATTTGAAAACCGGTTTCTTAAAAATGTCGAATAATCGAACTCCCTACTAAACACGCATGATAAGCAAAAGATTTCATATGAAATTGCTTACATATATATTAAAACAGTGTAATGAATATGTATTAAAGTTAGGTGTTTTAACAAAACGAAAGTATATTTCCATTTCGTAAAAAGTATCTAAAAAGTGGCACGATTTATAAAAAGTATCACATTTGGGGGCATTTTGACAAAGTGGCACAATAGTATCCAAGCATTTGAAAAAGTGGCAAAATGCTACTTTAGTGGCCCTAACGGTAACGCTGATTACAAGCCAAGAAGATGGGTAGAAATCAGTATGACATTTTTAGACACGGCAAACGCTACTATTTTGACTGGTGACATGAATATTTTAACATTAATGATAAAAGAAAAACAAGAATAAATTACTTGGAACTTCAAATAGAAAATGTTTTTTTTAATATTGAATCCCATTAAATCCGCAAGCTTCACTGCATACTATTTCAAATCGATCAAAATAATTATACAGCTGTTTAAAGACTTCTTTCTGCTTTTACTTTTCATAAGATGTTTAACAACTTTTTACCAAAATCTTGTTGCTTTATTACAACATTGTCCTTTAAAATTTTTAACACACAAATTCTACCAGTAGACATACAATTATGCCAACATATTCATGTCTCTGCAGTAAATATTCGTATTTATGAGTGTTCATTTGTCCACATAATGTGATGTCCATGTAAGTGTGCATGTCTTCCTTTTTGTGTTTTTGTTTGTATCTGCTAATTTATTTCATTCATAATTCTGTAAGCCTAGACCGTTATGGTTTCTGTTTGTTGTTGCTAATGTGCTTGTGAAGTTGTTAAATTATGCGCCAATAAATTTTATTATTGACCCTATAAATTATGAATTTATGCTATTTGCAAGAAATGTTTTATGTTTCAATATTTTTCTTGCAAGTCTTAAATGATGAGTTATTTAATGGGTCAATCTTGTTAAGCTGAGCAGACGGATTGAAGAATAAAATTAAAATGTTAAAGTTGTTGTGTTTTTGTGAGTCATTTAAAATTTGCGTTTGTAAAAAGTGAATATGCTGTGCGAAATCTAAAGATGAAAGATCTTTAAAATAATCTTGACTTCCTACGCTTAAGATAACAAAAATCGTGTTACAACGGCTGTCATTAAATACAGCAAGAAGCTGCAGGATTCTTCCTTAATTCAAAGAGATTCCTGCATTAATGTGACTCCATTTGAGGATCGTGATAACTAATCACGTGTCACAGCTGCCCTAAACAGAATAACAAAGGTATAGGTTACTTTCGTAATAGGAAAAAACACCTAAATTAATGTGTCTCTGTGACTACCAACTACAAACAAACGATCATACCAATAAAAGTCAATGTCAGCCATGATGTCGACAAAACCAAATTACATTTACAAATTAACATTTCAATCCCACTCTGTACGAGAAGCAGAAGAAGAATTGTCCTGTAAAAGACTAACTATGTATGGATTTAAAAGATTGATACCCATGTACAAACATATGTAGAAACAGCAATACATACACCTGTATGCAACCAGAGTCAACATACAAATATGAAAAAAATAAAATTTTACAATTGTATACAGCCCAGTAGTTCGAGTAATCAAATAGGATCGTTGTATGTTATTTAAAAATTAAAAATTTTAAGTACTTTTAAAGTGGAAGTAAGTTCAATTTTTTTGTTCTGTTGTAATTTTAAAGTACGAACTATAATCATAAATATTTCCATAAAAAAAACAGAAGTGAAGTTAAGAAATATTTGACAGTTTTTGTAGAGCTATGGCGTAACTCCTTAAGGAAGATGAGTGATTTTCCACATTGCAAGACTATTAAAAAATCTTGGCGCTAGAATCGCTCTGAATCTCTCCAGACTTTGACATTATGAATCTCATTAAAAAGTATTTTCAAAGTGTCATGTGGCTTCAGCCGACAGCCCCATGAGAACTTGATCAGTTCTCAGCTCCATGTGACCTGTTACTATTTAATTAATTACTCAGTTTCTGAATTTTCTTCGATTTCCGAAAATTTGGGTCTCCTTACAAAATGTTTGTCATTCTACCGACATTAGTATTTTGCCATTTTCTGATGTGTTCTTTTATCCCCCAAGCTTCAAGTTAAGTTTTAAAAATTCAAAAGGGTTAAGCCTTTTCCAAGGTTGTGGTATGCAATAATCATTACATTTTGGATAATTTGCCGACCCCTTCGTTTCCGATTATGCTGTGATTGCATAAATTAATGCCTTTCATAATTGACATAATCTCAGCCTGAACAAGTCAAAGTGCTGTACTCGTTGTCGTCCATGCCGAATATGGAAAAAAAAAAATTTTTTCTCAACTGGGATTCGTGCACCCAATTTGTATGGATGTGTTTTGAAACGACAAGGTAATCTTGATGTTTCTTCACTTCTTAATTGTTTGCGAACCGATTTTAATGATTTTCAATATCGATCTGCTCTCAAATATTTCAGATAATACAACAACGTTGTAAGGGGCTTCAAAGAGTTGGTTTCAATATACACAGGGATAGAAAAACATTGCTCAATTGACTTCCCTAATCACAAGCTTTTAGAAAACATATACTTTGTGGAGTCGCAAACCAGTATTGTAGAAATTTCGCACGAAATGCCAAACCTATGTATTCCCTTACACACTCTCTGTGAAGGGTATAAAAACAATATTTTGATCTGGTACACGGAAGTATTTGGCTTTATTTCGGCTTATGTCATATAAACCCATTCCAGGGAGCAAATTACGGCATTCGAACGTGATCAAAATTAGAAAATTCTTATAAAAATCTCTATTCCTAAAGCTTAGCGAACTCGATCGTTCAAGTAAAATTTTGATCGTGATCGAATGCCGTAATTTGGCCCCAGTTTTGTCATCAATCTTCGATGCGTCCATACAAAAATCGATACGTTAGGCATTTCTTACCCTAATTACTTCATGCTTTCCCTCTGTTATGGTATTATAATGATGCAGTTGACGCTCTCAACTCTGGTTGTGATTTTTAGTATCTGGTTTTTTGGTCTCTTACCATCCATTCACATATTGTCATTAATATAGAAGCGCCAAGCTCGCTTCATCTGTATCTCACCTGCATCTCAATCAGACGAATTGATAGTTCATGTATTCTCAATAGCCATCGTTGAGGTGGTACACATGCCACCACATATATTCATGCAGCACTTTTTAGGATTTTTTAAAGAGGTTTTAAATTACACTTCTTCTCTAAAGATGCCCACTGCACTATCGTTCACTGTATGATTTAATTTTAAATCATAAATGTCGTCAATATTAATATGACTAGTGGGATATTTACAATTTTAAAAAGTTGAAAATGCAAAATAATGTCTAAAGCAAAATTTCAGATTGCATATTTTTTCCAAACCCAAGATGGCACCTGAAAAAATATGGCTGATTAAATGTTTTTCTGCCCTCTGAATATGGGTATCAAATTAAACTAGTAAGAGCACTATATTAGGTTGTGCCGAATTTTTTATACCCACCACCAATTTTGTGTACTGTATTATAGCACAATATGTACTATGTATGTTATTAACTGTAATCGCTATAGAATAATCTATTTATACTAAAATATTGTTACATTTATACCTTTTATAAACGTTGGCTTATTTCCTTTAAATACACTTTGAGTTCTTTTATTGCAATTAAAAGCACTTGAAATTCGTTATAAAATTAAGAGCACTTTATTTATTTAAATACACTCAGAATATCTTACTTATTACACTTATATTATCAAACTCACTTTGATATACGCTTTACAAGCTCTACTGTTATACTGATCATGTTAGCTGTGTTGTTCGGCTATTTATAGTAACATAGTGGTGTTCGGTAACATTCAACAAATTTCTCGTATGTACATTCTAGTGCATTCGAAAACCGTTACATTTAAATTAAGACGTTAAGTAATAGGCACGAATAATAGAAGTGCCTAAACGTATGCTACACATAATAACAAACATCATGTTCGAACAACCAGCGAAATAAAATAATACAAATAAAACTACAGTAACTTAAATTACTACAACTAAATCAAATTATAATTTAAATTAAGCTATTTAAAAATAAATTTGTAACAATATGTATCACTTTCTTTGTATAACTTCGATATGCTAGTAAAATGTTTTCGTAAATTTAGTCATTCAATTAAAGTAGGCGTTAAAGTTGGCGTGTCAATATAGGTTTTGCTAATAAATAAAACTTAGATATTTCAATATAGTCCTTTAGTCTTCCACAACTTTGTCCAAAGAGAAATTATATGAATTTAAGGTGAAGCGTTATATGGGAGGTACACGCTAAAAGGGGCATTGACTAGAAAGCCTCTAATTCTGTCGGTTTTATGACCATTAAAATTTCATTGAGAGTAGAGTACATGAAGAGTAGGCATTAAAGTAGGCGCATAAATGTAGATTTTTACAAACTTATATATTTCGATATAGTTCTTTATTCTTCCACAACTTTGTTCATAGATAAATTATATGAATTTAAAGATAAAGCGTAATATGCAAGGTAGGCATTATATATATATACACATGTAGGGGGAATATCGAAGCAGACCACTACTATCACGGGTCCCTTTTCGAGCCCCTTCGCTCCTCAGTGATTTCGTGTCTACCGATCAGTATACCTTCAATCACTGAGTCCCGCGCCACAACCGGCGTTTGCTCTGGACTAGGAAAACGATTTCACACTGCCGACTGGTGATTGTCGACAATCCTCATCGCACAGTCCTTTGTAATCGCCAGCATCTCCCTCAGACTAAGGTCCCCCATCGCACTCACACTTAAAGTGTGCTTGCCTGTGATCCTTAATCTTCCGCTCGCCAATGCCGGACACTCGCATACTACATGCGCTGCCGTCTCGGCATCCTCCAGGCACATTCTACAAATATCGTCATCCACGATCTGCATCCTCTTCAGATGATATTTGAAGTTACCATGTCCTGTAATCAACGCAGTGATCCAGCTCATCATACTCCGATTAAAGGTAGGCATTAATATGTACGAAATTTCATTTTGATTTTGTCGGTTTTATGAACTTTTTAATTTCATTGACAGTAGATTACGTGAAAAGTGGGCGTTATAGTAGGCGTGTCGAAAGTGTTTTTCCAATAAACTCATTTCAGACATTCCAATATGAATATTATATTATCTTCCAAAAACTTTATTCATAGAGAATTTGAGATAAAGCGTTATGTGGGAGGTGGGCGTAAAAGTAGGCGTGTCAAATTTATTTTCTTTAAGTGGAAAGTCTTTGACCAAAGAGCAATTTTTGGAAAATTTCAGAATCGTACATGTAATTTTTTTGAGTTTTATTGCGTTTTAAATTTTTAATTATACCGAAAAACACACTGTGCGGTATAAATTTTTGTACATTTTGATTTATAACTCATTCCAAACTCATAGATTTAAGCAATTTTCGGGGAAAAATATTTTTTTTACTCATTCGAAATTTAGTGGCTCTACGTTAATGCGTTAGAACACAATTGCATTTTATTCGATGTTGGAAGGACATGGTTTTTTCTACCTACTCTTGCATTACGAGCTATAACTCTCTTCCTGATATTCTGATTTAACCCATTTTCACTAGCAGACAAATCTTGTGTATAAGAAATATTCTGGCAAAATTTGAGCTCCCTAGCTTTTTCCGTCCGACCACTATCGTGTTTTCAACAGACGGACGGACATACATAGATAGATCGTATAAAAAAGGCGTGATTAGTAGAATTTATAGAATATATAACATTTAAAAATTTTTAAATTATAAATGGAGTCTGGAACAAGATAGTTAATTAAAATTTTGAAATATATAAACCAGTAAAGATTCACACTATTTCCTATTGGACTCGTAGGGAACAATTGTTTAGTATATATATATATACGTACATAATTTTGATATCTCTCATATTTCAATGTCTAAATGGTATTAGTCCTTCTAAAATTGTTGCATGGTTTTAAGGTCAATTTAACATTTTTATATATGTATATACATACATATGTCACCGCTATGAATTATTGACGTTAGAACATGACTAACCAGCAACTAAAAACTAAACTTATACCATCTCTTTGGCATAAAATAGGCAGGGTAAAATTACTCGTAACTAAAACTAATAGCCAGCCAACTCTAGCTAAATATATAAATTGCAAACAGACATAACGCTGCATAATACTCGTATTTAGTGCGGTGAAAGTGTGAGAATAAATTATGTTTGTTAAAGTACATGCCAGGTATAGATGTAAGTATGTGGATGTAAACGAATAACTGTAACGGAGATTCGTTAAGGATTATGAGGTTTTACGATAATTTCCTGATATAGGATTTTATCTTAATTGTTTGATAGTTAAATTTAACCGAAATGAAATTTGGTTTCCATGCATATAAATACAGTTGATATACTTATATAATCCTTTCGTTTGTTATTTGGTAGACACATTGAAGTGTGAGTATCAAACATAAAATACATTCATTTGATGCTGGTACATTAACACTTAAGTTTGTCACTGTGTATGTGTGTTCGAATAGCATGTGTATAATGATTGCAACATTTTATGAAATTAATTAGAAGTAAGAGTTTTTTTCTTTTGTATTGGGTATAGTGGACTGAGGGTCAAATGTTATCAAGAAAATGTCTATTGTAAACAAATTTTAATTGCATAATCAAATAAATTAACCCCCTTTTCTCAGTCAGTATGGCTTTATACTTGTTTATTTGTTTGTATTGCCGTTTATTAAGGATTGTCAGTGACCTTTCATATGGTCGCAGTGGCATAATCATACATCACTTTTCCCTTTTCTTCCAAATGAACCAACCATCTTCAAAATAATTTAAACTACAATACGCAGTAATTATCAATTTGTAAATGAACAATTTAAGTTCAAATGTTCAAATAGTTATGACTGAACATGCGTTTAAATGGGTTGGTTTTGCTGCTGTTGTTGGATGGAGTTGGTTGCTTGGTATGAATGGTATTATTACAAACAACTCGTACCATACAGCCAGCATATTTTAAATAATAATCCATTATCGTCATCATCATCATTATCATTGATTTTTTACTTTTAGGCCGGCCTTAGAAAGGGAATTACGACTAAATTTTTACTTTGTTTAGATATATGCATAAAATTATAATAGAATTAAGTGAATTATTTGTCAAAAAAAAAAAATTAAATAAGTGAATGGGTCAGAGAACAGTGGAATAAAGTACAATAATTGAAGGCAATCGATTCGATCATTGACAGTTAATTGTAACAATTAAATACTGTCGCGCAACGCTATAAGATGATGTTCATTTGCATTTGCATCTCTCCTATTTACTCAAGCTGGCAACAAAAAAACTTGCTGTGTGTAAACTGGGAATTTCCAGTGCTTACGACTCAATATGTTTTGAATATTTTTCGAATAGCAGTGGCTAAGGCTTCACAGTCTTTTTCATGTATGAAATGTCAGCTCATGTCATTTAATCTTGGATATAAACACGTTTTTAAAATTGAAAATCGTTATTATTTTTATACCTTTCACCTGTGGTGCATTCCATTTGTAATTTCTCACTTTTTATTTCCGACCCCATAAAGTATTTATTTTCTGAAAGCTTATGAATATAGGAGTCGATTAAGCCCTGACCGTCTGTCCGTGTGTTGGTTGAAATCAACTTTTAGAAGCAACTTTAAGTTCCTCAAATCTGAGTATGGTATCAATCTTTTGAAAATATCCGGGAATGAATCGCTATTGAAATTTAGCACAATCGCCCCATAACTTTCTGAGATATGAGCAAAAAACCACGACCACTTCGTTTTTTTCACAATTACAACAACAACATACATATATAGTTAGAGTAAACGAGGCGTTGAATCCCAGCTGAGCCAAAAAAAAAAATTTTTTATTTTATTTATATTTTTATTATGTTTATTTTTTATATATATTTTTGAATTTATTTAAAAATCTTTTTTTAATTTTTTTTGAAAATTTTTTTTTTAATTTTTTTTATTGTTTTTTTTTTTTTGTTTTTAATACATTTCTTTTTTATATTTTTTTGTAATTTTTTTTTTAAAGATACATATATTTTTATGTACATATGTGTTTTATATGTATGTAGTGTTTTATATTAATGAGATGAATGGTGATACAAACAATTATTATTGCATGACTACACGTTGTGAAGGGTATATAAGATTCAGCACGGCCGAATATAGCACTTTTACTTGTTTTTTTTATAAAAGTTCATGTCATGTCATGCCTGACGTGATTCAGAGTCACTATTTTTTCGAAAAACTTAACTGTCAAGGCGAATTCAATAAGGTGAACTTATTAGATTAGCTGATCTAGGGACCACTTGTCAAATTTTTGTGTATTTTTGACATCGTTTTGTTTTACACTAAGAAAATACACGTTTGTATTTTTTCACTTTGTAGTTGTTTTATCGACGAGTTAACCTTATTGAATTCGCCTTGGTCCTAGTTATAAAAAATATTTAGAGTTTAATGAAGGCTTATTTTCAATGCAGCATCTGTCAAAAAAAAGCCGGTAATAAACCTTAAAATATTTTTCATAAATATCGCAGTAAATCTTTGGTGTTATTTAAAATGCTGACGAGGTCATCGGACGTTTTTTTCTTGTTTTTTTATCGTTACAGTATCCTGATATCAAAGCGTTTTTGGGTTTAGCTCGACAGTATGAACTTTGGTCATATGTATGTAGTTCTAAGAAGGCGGCTCAATGTTCAATAAATCGTAGAAGACAAACAAATTATTGGAGAGGAGGTTCGGCGTACAAGTTATCTTACGCAATAGCACTCGCGAATCACCATATCTTGTCGGCAAATTGCCAATAAGCCAACAACGTTAAAAGATCTGCAGGCCAAATTCGAATGCAAAAATTGCGTCCAGCATGTTCAGACTGTTCAGGTCATATTTCGTTTGTAATGACATTGATTGTAATATAATTTAAAAAGAAAATTATTTTCAAAACATGGATTTTGTTTGACACGTCAATAAACAAAACTGCCGCATTTGAAGTGATGATAAACCTCCAATGTATGTTGAAACACCTATAAACCAAAAAAATGTTTGTTGTTGTTTATGGGCTGATGTAATCATTGGTCTGTACTTTTTTAAAAACGATGTTGGTCGGAACGTAGCAGTCAATAGTAACCGCTATAGAGCCATGATTATTGATTTTCTTTGTCATTAATAAAACAACTATGATGTGCAGAAATTGTGGTTTCAATAAGACGCCGCAACGTGTTACACAGCTTGTGCTACAAATGAATTATTGAAATAAACTTTTGGTAACCGCATAGTTTCACGTTTCGGACCCGTGAATTAGCCTCTAAGATCATGCAATTAAACGCTGCTAGACTATTTTCTGTGGGGATATGTGAAGTTGCTAGTCTACGCCACTAAGCCAGAAATGATTGACTACTTGGAGCACAACATTCGCCGCGTCATTGCCGATATATGGCCACAAATCATGAAAAAACTCATCAAAAAATTTAACCTCCAGACTTAACTACATCCGAGTCAGCCGTGACAGACCTATGCCAGAAGTCATATTTAAATTATAATGCCACAAGATTGTCGTTCGAATAAAATTAATTTCATGTCAATTTAAAAAAACTCATCATTGGTTTATTCCATTTCAAAATTCTATACCTCTATAAAAAAATTTTTACCACGTTTTCTTTGCATTTTCGACTTTTCATCATTTCAACACTACTGTAACAGTTCGTACATAATTATTACTGTTGCCATGCACTAACCAGCATTAAATGTCTTTGTATTATTTAAAAAAAAAATATTAAATGTCACTTTCAATTCTTTTTCTTTTTTAATTTTTTTTCTTTTAAATAATATTTTGTTGCATTAAAGAGGTTTAATGATTGTAAGATTTTAATTTGGTTGAAAATAATAATCATAAATTAAATTATTATTGTTGAAATTAAAAATACACAAAGTCAACGAATATTAAATAACACCATCATCACTATCACAATTATAATGATAAATCCACACACCATGAGAATCATAATCATCATCATCACAAAGAGATGAAAGAGTAAATAAATGAATATTTTTGTTGATTGAATTTAATACACGTTGCATGTCTGGTTATATTCCACAAGGAGAGTGTGATTGAGGGTCAAAGAGGGAGAGATGTTTCAAATTTGTAATAAGTACTGACGCATCAAATATTTATGTTGTAGACATACATACAACAACTGTTATGAACAATTTAATTTTATTTTTAATTTAATTTAACCTTTCAATTGACGTTTCATACATATTTGTTTTATTGTGTTTTGACCTTCATTACATTCATAATGAAATTATGAATGAATGATCTTTTTGTTATTTGATAATTTTACATGCAAACATACATCCCTGGACAATTACACACATATGTATGTGCATATACAAATTTTAAGTCAATTTAATGATTGGTTGTCAGCATATATGAGTCACTCTATCACACAGTCAGTCATTCAGTCATTAATTGCTAAATATTTTTTTGTTTTGTGATCATTGGCTGGCATGTATTACACTTTTTGGTTTGTTTTTTGTATCAACATATTTATTTTTGATTTTGAAAGCAAATATTGTAACAAAAAAAAAAGAAGAATGTTTTATTAAAATACGTAGCATATGAGAAAATTAGGTCAGTATAGTTTTTGTCATTCTTATGTTTTATTTGGATCTCATTTTTTTTTGTCCTCAACTCACACCAATGTGAATAAGTAGTGTAAATAGAAAATCGGAAGCAATGTTTTTGTGGCAATACAGTGAGTGACTAAAAAAGTTGGAAGAAAAATCTGGGGGCTAATTCTCGCATTCGTGATCGAAATACAACTCGTATCGAAATTAATTTCGATAGCGTAAAATTTTCTAATGATGTTACTCGATACGAAACGAATCGAGTTTTTAGTTCAGTGTTGTAAAAAACTTATTTTTTTTCATGTTTTTTGAAACTAAAAAAAATTAAAGCCTATAAAAATTTTATGTATTATTTTATTTTATGTATTATGTATTTATTGCTATTTTTATTGCATTTCGATACGTATATTAAGTGTTTCTAACTCCTTTCTTCGTATTTGTAACTCTATTACTTTAATTTGTTTGTCTAAGTATTGCTCCTCTTCCTTAATTTGTAGGCGTTTCTTTTTCATTTCAATTAACTGAATATTCAGTTCGACATTCCTTTGTTTTAATTCGAAGTCTTGTTTCTTTATTTCTATAAGGGAATTTAATCTTTTTAGCATCTCCTTCTGGTAGTTCTCTGTAGTCATCATATTTTTTTTTAGCAAAGTAGTTTCTGTTTCCCTTTTCTTTAGGCTATTTTTTTATGTCTCCGTATATTATTCATTTTTCCGGCACTGATTCTTCTAAATCATCATCTTCTATACATGAGGAGTGGTTACTGTCCGAGACTAAAGACGAAGAAGTGCATGGCAAGTCATTATTGTGATCTTCAGGTGCTATTACACTTAATTAATCATCTTAAGGTTTTAGGTTTGACTTTGGCTCTGATTGTGTTTTTAAAACTGATCCAAAGCTTTAAACAGTCTTCAGACCATAAACAGCGACTTCTACGCCAGCAGCAGCCAAGATTTGTTCCTCTACTTGAGTGAAGATTTATTAAAAGAAAACTTCTTTTTTACATGTTGTTTTTGATCAGCGTATACCTAAGCAAACAAATCATTACTTAAAGTAAAACAATTTTTGCTGCCACATTTTCACATCTTTTATTGGTGGAGCAGAAGCATTAAGTTTCGCGGCTAGTTGCTCCAAAAGTTGGTTAGCCCTCGCTTTCCCTTGTGAACTGTTCGCAAAAAAGCTTTTTGCCAAATCTGTGTGCTTTGCCAAAAAATTCCCAAAGATCTGTTTTTGAGAATAATTTATTTTTGTTAACTTTGACTAGAAATATAACAATTTACTTATAAAAAAATATATAAATTTTTAACTTACATTTTCTTTTCTGTTCACTTTTATACTTTAAAACGTAAACTCGAATGCTTTTTTGCTAACGAGTTTATACTCGCAAGGTTACATACGAAATGTAGCACGTTATCGAATGCCATCATTAGAAATTTCGATAGTCGATACTCGATATCGAATAAGAGAATCCAAAAAGTAAGAAAACTCGCACGTTCGAATATAATTTCGCTCGTATACGAATGCGAGAATCAGCCCCCTGATTTCACAAAATTTTATTAATTTACAAAATATACGAGGTTCTTAAACTCGTGCCGTAGCTTTTGTGATTTGTATTATAAAATGTAAAAATATTTCTGATATTTTTTTTAATAAAAATTCTCTTTTTGTAGAATATTAGCCCATTGCAAGGCATAATAATATGTGCAACGGCGAATTGATACAACAAAGCAAATTTTTATGGGATGTTTTTCGCCAAGGCTGATTCGTATATCAGAGTTGTATGAGTTATTATTATATGTTAAATTTAAAAAAATTAGATAAAAAAAGATATATATTTGTGAAACACATTATACTTAAATGGTGTAAAAGGAAGAAATATAAATAAATTTGGTACATGTATTATCAAAAAAGTTAATTGTTTAATACCGACCCAAAAATCTCATTTTCCATTCCTGCATTAATAAATGAAGTCAAGGTGAATTAAACAAAATTTGGCAAAATTCTCCCCCATCAGCTGGCCTGATAATTTCACCTGTATAAATTCGCCCCCATCAGCTGGTCTGACAATTCCACCTGTATGAATTCGCCTTGACCCATTAGAACTGATTGTATTATATTTAAATTGTTCTTATTTATTTAGTTAATTATTCTAATTTGTATTTAATTAAATGCAAATTTTCAAAATGAGCGAGAGACATCCGTCATTACTTCAGTAAAATGTCTTACTAATATGGAGCATTACACGAGCGAACAACTTGTTTTAATTGCTGAACAATATTATGAAAATACGTGACGTGATAGTTTAGTGGCCAAATTTCGAAAATATGTTCGGAATACTGATATTATCTCAAAAGCTGTGAGGATACCAATTTAAAACAAGTAAGAGTGGTATAATTGGCCGTACCGAATCTGATAATACCCTTCACCATCATGTACATAGGTATAACCTCACATCGTAGCTTAACCTACATTTCAGGTTATTCCCCTTTTTTTCTTTATTATTTTCGACGCAATCCTCGATTTTGAATTTTGAGGTAGTTAAGTGTATTCAACTAGTCAAGCCCTTTAATTTGATACCCATATTGATGGGGTTAAAAAAAATTTATCCGCCATTTTGTTTAGACGCCATCTTGGATTTTACATTTTAGAATAATTTACTTTATTCTACTGGTCAAGCCCTTTTATTTGATACCAATATTGAGGGGTTCAAGAAGTTACATTTTAATATACCAGATTTGGCTCATATATAAATTTATTGTCCGCCATTTTGTTGTGGCGGCCAACATAAATTTAAAGTTTTTTATGGTGCTTTTATTGTTCTACTCAAGTCCTTTTAGATGATACCAATATTGACTCTCTCGGTTGTCTAGAAGCTGAAAAATATTGATTTTCGTTTGTAAATTTTTAGAATATACATTTAAAAAAAAAAAAAAATTGCCTATAACTTTACCGATAAGAACCCGATTTATTCAAAATTTTACACGAATATCTCTAGAGGCATGTTATATCTACAAATAGTAGCAAAGGTACTTATAAATTATTCTATGGCTAAACAATTTTAATTTTGGTGGTAAAAATTTAAAAAAAAACAGAGGCAGTCGTGTTTATTTGCTCATATCTCAGAAAGTTATCGGGCGATTGTGCTGATTTTCAATAGCGATTCATTCCCGGATATTTCCAAAAGATTGATACCATCCATACACAGATCTGAGGAACATATGGTTGCTTCTAAAAGTTGATTTCAGCCAACACACGGGCAGACGGACAGACGGTCAGGGCTTAATCGACTCCTCTAATCATAAGCTTTCAGAAATGAAAATTGTAGAAATTACAAACGGAATGACAAAGCTATTGTGCACCACAGGTGAAGGGTATAAAAATAAGAAAGAATGGATTAGAAATTTTTAATTCTAAAAGCAGTGAAAGTCCAAAAATAAGCTGTTCAAATTTCAATATTAAAACATTGTTGGTAAAAGTCCTCACTAAAAACTACAGTACCTAAAAGTGCTTGCTGAATCGATTACTTCGTGATTGGCTGCTTCCCCAAGCGCTTGTAGAAAAGATGCTTTTTAAAAGCGATGTCCCATTTTTTCGCAACTAAAAATCTCTAATTTAATTACCTACAAGGAACAGCCTAATCATGCCTTCCCCTTACACAGTGTTGAAAAAGCTAGCAGCAAGTAAGGGAGAAATATAAAAAACTATTAGATAATTAAATAATATTAATCTCCTTTAATCTACTACTGAACTACAATAAAATAACCAGTACAGAAGCCTGCATTCTGTACTGGTACATACGAATTACGGCATTCGATATTGAATTCTAATAAAAATTCTATCATTTTCGATCGATATCGAATGCCGTAATTTGGTCCCAGACTTGCGAGTAGTGTATACGTGTTACTAACGAAAATCAGGAGAAATGCCAAGGATAACACAACAATTACAACAGCTGCACAGCACAATGCAAGCTAATTTTTAAAATGCCCTCAACCAATAAACTTAAATAAATTCAAAATACCTCAATTGTTAAAGTGTTGCCAAGTAGTCACTATTGAAAGTTACCTAAAGGCATATAATTTTTTAATATAAATTTTTTTTTATAAAAAGTAAGTTACCTTCGAATAATTCTCAAAAAAATTAGCTACATTTTTAACCACAATTTTATCAAATACTAGTGTGTTAACGAAAAACTCAGTATTCGACAATACTGTTTTTCGTCGCGTCACTTTACTTACTTCAAGTATGAACGTTTTAATTGCTTCAATATCTTATTGCAAGCTAAGTCGCAAGTAGCTTAAGTGTGGTTGTGTTACAGACCAACCTAAACAAGAGCTGCAGGCGTTGCGTAATATTCCGCTGAGTGGTAACACTGAGGTGACAACCCTAAACAAGAGCGCCAACGTTGTGTAATGAACAGTAATGTTCACTTATGTTTTTTTTAATTAAATTCAATAAATAGAAATAAAATTGCTAGATTATCCTGAAAATAGCTTAAATGGCATTACTTTTCAACAATTACAAAAATAAAAAAAAAACATCAGTTGTACTGCAGCCAACTTCCATACTTAACGACTTGTCAAAATTGGATTTTCCAATTGCAAAGCGTTGCCGCCGCGGTATTTCGGTTTGTTTCATACAAATTCATACATGAGCATTTTTGACAGCCAAATAAGCTTGCCGCTCTTGTTTATGTTTGGCTTTCAGTGTATTGACGTTTTTCACTTGAACTTGCATTGTGGCAAAGCAGGGTTAGCATTCAAACTATTAAAAGCATTTCCATAGATGCATAACGGTAAGGGAATGAAGTCTGCACTGCTTACTAATCTCGACAATTTTTTTGTGGGTCCAAACACATAAATTTGACATCGTTAGTATTAAAGCTTTCTACAGTGTATACAATCAGAGTTGAGTTTCATTTTCTAATACTCTTAGTGGTAGTGGCAAAAAAAGTCTATTTTCGCACTTAATATTAAATGAAATGCAGCTGTTTTAGTGATTAATTATTTCCATCTGCCTTTAGTGGTGGTTGCTTTTTTTCACTTTAAGTACTAATAAAAAGATTAACATTTTATTATACCCTTCACCTAAGGGTATATATAGCTTTGTCATTCCGTGTGAAATTTCTACAATTTTCATTTCCGAGGAGTCGATTAAGCCCTGACCGTCTGTCCATCTGTCCGTGTGTTGGTTAAAATCATCTTTTAGGTGCAACTATATGTTCCTCAGTGTATGGTATCAATCTTTTTGAAATATCCGGGAATGAATCCCTATTGAAATTCAGTACAATTGCCCGATAACTTTCTGAAATATGAGCAAATAAACACGACTGCCTCTGTTTTTTTCTATATTTTTACCACCAAAATTAAAATTGTTCAGCCTTAGAATCTATAAATTGATCTTTATTATACCTTTGCTACAATTTGTAGATATAACATGCCTTTAGAGATATTCGTGTAAAATTTTAGATAAATCGGGCTCTTATCTTTAAAGTTATAGGCAAAAAAAAATTTTTTTTAATTTATATATTCTAAAAATTTACAAACGAAAATCAAATTTTTTCAGCTTCTAGACAACCGAGAGAGACAATATTGGTATCATCTGAAAGGACTTGACTAGAACAATAAAAGCACCATAAAAAACTTTAAATTTATGTTGGCCGCCACAACAAAATGGCGGACAATAAATTTATATATGAGCCAAATCTGGTATATTAAAATGTAACTTCTTGGATCCCCTCAATATTGGTATCAAATTAAAGGGCTTGACCAGTAGAATACAGTAAATTATTCTAAAATGTAAAATCCAAGATGGCATCTAAAACAAAATGGCGGATAAAATTTCTTTAACCCCATCAATATGGGTATCAAATTAAAGGGCTTGACTACCTGAAAATTCAAAATCGACGATGGCGTCGGAAATAATAAGGAAAAATGGCGTATAAAATGAAATAAAGGTTAAGCTACGATGTGGGATTATATCTATGTACATGATGGTGAAGGGTATTATCAGATTCGGCACGGCCGAATATAACACTCTTACTTGTTTAAAAACATGTTTTGTGCTGACGTTCAAAAGTAGTTAAAAAACGCCTACAGAACGAATAGTAACACAAATCCAAAGACAAGCGGGAAACAACAATTAGAACTTGAAGATGGAATACATTGTACTTGATTTCTTAGGACATTCACCAGTTTACTTGAACCTTGCAAACATCTTTCTGCGTTTACGCTTCAACCTACGCATATGCTTCTAACGCCATTTAGCTTAATGAAAACGATAATGCATTATTAATTTAGTGAAATAAATCCAACTCTGGGAACAATAGCTTAAGCCGATGGATGCACAACAACTAGAAATTGTTAAATATGTTATTAAATGTCAATACATAATAGTTTTATTAGTGGTCAAAATTGCCTCATTTCACATGGGTTTGTCAAAATGTAAATGAACTTAGAATGTGTTGCTGTTTGGCAATGATTACGGGCTGAAGTCATCATTACTTTTTGAACAAAAATTACTTTTTAAACAAAAATTACTTTTTGAATAAAAATTACTTTCTACACAAAAGTTACGTTTTAACATAAAACATTTTTTAAGGCAAAATTATATCTGTGACGTCATTTTTGTACAAAAAATAAATAAAAAAGTTAAATTTTAGACAAAATAATTTTTTGTATACAATTAATGTTAATATTTTTAAACAAAAAAAATTTAATTATAAATTAATATTCATTCGAACTTTTTGTTCTTAAATTTATTTTGAATCAATTTAATTCTGGCTTAAGTTCACTTTTATATCATTAAACTTTTTAAAAAAAATTTCTTAAATTAAATTGTAATCCTTTAAGAATATTGAATAAATAACGCGATATCAGCCGAGAGGAATGTATTTTCGAAACCAGCTACGATTTCATTATCAGCACTCTTTATCGCTTTACTCATATGTACTTTTTTTTTAAACTAGTATTTAGGTTACAATTTAATGAAATTGGAATTAGAGAAGCATAACATTCACTTTTGAATTTGTCTTCAAGAAAGAAAAAGACAAATTTAAAAAATACAATATTCACTGTAAATTATTTTTTTTTTACATTTTACAGGAAAATTCACTTAAATTTAAATATGTAAACTATTTTCAGATTAAAGAATTTGGAGAACAGTTTTTATCACCCACTTTATTTTATTTAGAGCAAAATATGCAGTTGCATGTAACATGTTAACAAAATAGCAAGCATTAAAATAACAACCTTGTGGTTGGTCAACAAATAAGGTGCATATTTCTGTAAAAATTTCATAAAAATGCAAAATGAGAAGAAGAAAAAAAAACTCAAAACAAAATCCTTAACGAAGACTGAATGTTTAAATCATATGAAAAGTAATGAATTCCCGTAGAAAACATCGTTAGAATGATGCTCCTTGTTGCTTATTTCATGCTGAGATTTGGACATTTCAGTATGACAGAATTTTTATCTCGTTAAGCAGTAGAAGTAGGAAAAAATAGCAAAAATATTTTTAAGAAAAAAAATGTGCATGAAACAAGTTAAGAACAAAAATGTACTGTGACATATTTTGTAAACGAAATACCTGGCAGCCAAGCAGTGGTACATTAATACATAAGGAAAACGATAGAAACATTGAAGAATAAAAGAAATTGCGTTTGAACTAAATACTACAATTCCTTAGTTGGCCAGTTGTTTTTTTTTTTGCTTTTGAGTTTTGCTAGAAATTTAATATTAAGAGTTTATTTAACTAATTTGGGGAAAAAAGATAAAGTTCTGTTTTGCCATTGTTAATCATTTCAATTATTGTTATTGTGTAGTTAACAATTATAACTTTAAATTAAGTACAAACTTGTTAGACACAAATACTTGTGACGAGAAAAGTTTACAGTTTATCACGAACTCATACATGTAAAGGTACTTAAGATAAGCCTTAAAAACAATAATGTTATAAAGAAGACTAAACATATAAGCAGCGAATACTAAATACCCTTCGTAACAAATAACATAAAGAAGTTTTTGAGAAAACTTTAAACAAATCATTTAAGCACAAGTATGTTTATGCTATTAAAAAGGATGTGCTAGTACCTACACATACTCAATCACATAAACCTCATACAGTCACACACATAATTCCTGAAAATGAGATAAAGTTTTCTTTTTAAATGCACTTGAAATGTCATCACAAGTGTTGAGGTGCAAACAACAATAACAATAAAAAAAGTAGATTTTTACTTCATTTTCTACTTTCTTGAGATTTATATCTAAAGTGGCGCTTAAAGAACATTATGTATGAAAACAAACAAACAAATAAACCCAAGAACAAATAATAAAGGAACAATATATTAGTGTGCAACAGAAGGATAAATATATTCTTACTGAGTTCATGCAAAATAAAGATTTTTGTAATAAAAAATTTTTTAAATAAAAATTTTTTTTTTTTTGTGTAAAATGTGATAGTTTTTTTTCTTTTTGTTATAAGAGGGTTCTAAGATAAGAACAAATAAAAAAAAATTGGAACTTATTTTCCTTGCCGTCAAGTGATTTTTTTATTTATATTTTGTGAATCTGAAAGAATAAACAAATTACTTTTCTTGTAAATAGTGTTCTTTTATAACGGGTCCTTCATGAAGCTCTTCTTATCTTTAAATTTAATTTAAGTAAGACAAGCCAGACATCATAGCATTTTTTATGGACTATTACTTCGCTGGTAAGCGTGCATTCTAAATATTAATTTTTTTATGACTCTGGCGCAAAAATTAAGCAAAATTTGATGGATGGTATGGATTCATTTGATCTTGAGGGACGCTGTGGCTTGTGACTTATTCGCATAGAACTGTGATTTAAGAAAACTCTACAAGAAGAAGTCTAATGTGGTTAAACTGCTCTATCTCGGTGGTCAATTCACGTCACTTAAACATGGAAAGACCATTTCTACAAACCGCTTCCGCAGAATGTTTAATATGACATGAGCTGTGAGGCATAAGAGCATGCAGCCTTATTTCGTAATTTGCAAAATTTTAAAATCTATCGCTAGAACTCTAAAAAATATAGTTAAACATATTTGTACTCTGAGTCTCCAAGTAAACGGCCTTATTCTATAACTCGCTAAAGATAAATCTTTATGAATAAACCTTTTTAAAAAATATATTTAGAGATTTTTGGCTAATAAAAATTATAAAGCAAAAAAAAAACAAGTAGCAGTGCTATATTCGGCCGTACTGAATCTTATATACCCTTTACAACGTGTAATCATGCAATAACAATCTCATATAAAATACGTACACACATGTAAAAAGCATACCATTGTAAAATTATAATTGAGTTTACGTATGTATGTTTGTAAAAAAAAAAAAAATACAAAAAAAATAAAAAAAAAATATATTCAAAACAAACAAAAAATTACAAAAAATATTAGAAACATTTAAAAAAATAATAAAAATATAAATAATATATAAAATAAAAAAATAAAATAAAAAAATAAAATGGAAATTGGCTCAGCTGGGATTCGATGCTACGTTTACTTTAACCAGTATATATGTTGTTGCTGTAATTGTGAAAAAAAAAACGAGGTCGTGGTTTTTTGCTCATATCTCAGAAAGTTATAGGGCGATTGTGCTGAATTTCAACAGCGATTCATTCCCGGATATTTCCAAAAGATTGATACCATACACAGATCTGGGGAACATATAATTGCTTCTAAAAGTTGATTTCAACCAACACACGGGCAGACGGACAGACGGTCAGGGCTTAATCGACTCCTCTATTCATAAGCTTTCAGAAAATATATACTTTATGGGGTCGGAAATGAAAATTGTAGAAATAACAAACGGAATGACAAAGCTGTATATACCCTTGTGCACCACAGGTGAAGGGTATAAAAAAGTGTATTTTTTAAAGTTTCAGTGATATATTTAGATTAGGTTTAGTAAATAAAGTAGTAGGGAGTCGAGTGAAAATGGTTGCAAGGCTGCATCACATACTTATTGCGGCTGAATCCATGCACAATGAGAGCTTGGATTTCGACATCAGTTTCCTTACCGATGGGGTCAGCGTACGTCAGAGTAACGGGTACAACATTATTAGTGGCAATCAAAATAGACGTCTAAGTGGTTTCTCATGGCTGCCCAAATTACTCAAAAATATTATAGGGTAAACTTAGCTCTTTAGTAATTCTGTATGAGAGTTGATTAGAGACATCTGTGGATGTTCGGAGTTAAGGTTCCAGTTGTCTTCGAGTGGCAACCAAAGATAATCGCAGTAAAAACTACCGGCCTTATTCATAACAAAAAGTTAGCCACAGTTCATACACTACGTGCAACGAGCTGCTAACTAGAATGCCGATTAAGCTTGGCAGCTCATTGGCACAAAGGTTATTCATAACAAACTTTTATCCGTCTGCCATTTTTTCATAAATCAACTCTGAAATTGCATGATACTCCTCAAAAATGCAACCCTTTTTTTGTATATCATCCCTGGTTTTGACATTTTTTTTCCATCCATACTAACATTTTTTTAAATTTAAAAATAAACTAAAACTAAAAACGAACAATATATATTTCGTGCACAGAAATTTTTATCTATATATATATATAAGTGAAACTCTGTGTGTGTGTGTGTGTTAGCTATAGACTCCGAAACGGTAAAACCGATCGGACTCAAACTTTGGCAAGTTGTTGTACACATACCAGGAAGTGTTTATGGATGGAAAAAAGTGGGCGGGGCCACGCCCATAAAAATTAGTTATCAGTTTTAGCTACTTGCACTTGACCGATTTTTCTGAAACTTTGCACACATATCGAGCTGTCATGACTAAATAATTCTGTGATAAGAAAAGTGGGCGGGGCCACGCCCCTAAAAAAGTTTTAGTTTTGAGGTACTTTCACTGGACCAACTTTTCTGAAACTTTGCACACATACTAAGCTGTCATAACCATATAATTTTGTGATTAGAAAAGTGGGCAGGGCCACGCCCATAAGAAAAGGTTATAATTTTGAGGTACTTGCACCAGACCGATTTTTTTGAAACTTTGCACACATATTGATCTGTTATGATTTTACAATTTCGTGATTAGAAAAGTGGGCAGGGCCACGCCCATAAAAACAATTATAATTTTGAGGTACTTGCACTGGTTCGATTCTTCTGAAACTTTGCACACATATTGAGATGTTAAGGGGCGTAGCAACGCGCGCCGGGTTTGGCTAGTTCTTTATAAAATTTGTTTGACACAGAACAGCTGTTTTTCACAAGTCGGCAAATGCTTGGCAGTTCGTTAATAAGAGTTTAACAAATCGTTAGCCGGAGCTGGGCATGTGTGTTATGAATTTATTGTAACTTTATGCCAACTTTTTGTTATGAATAAGGTCATACGTATTCGCCACATTCATAGTGAATGGCAAAGCATGGTTGACGAGAGTACTTACGATCGGTGCATCGGACGAATCTCGGAAAACCATATTGACTTGATTAGTTAAGAAGGAAAATAATAAAGAGAATATAGTTTTATCAAAGCATCCCCGTGTTTCTTTCTCTCTTGCACAAATATAAAATTTTCAGCGGTCCTTTGAAGCCCAGAGCTTACCGCAGCGTTAGTTAGAAAACCTATCGTTAAAATAGAGTATAGTCACTTGATTTAGACTTATCCTGCACCTTGAGTCTAAAGGAGTATTTGTCTATCTGTCAGGCAGAGAAGCGTTATATCATCTGCTGGAGTATCGGTTATAAAACGCATGCAGAGGTTGAATGTGAACTCATCTTTACTGCTTGAATCTATTCTAAAGCTCAAAAGGTGTGCTTCTATAAATGAGGTGAAGCTAATATAGGTTAAGGATAACGTGGTCATAGATGGAAATGAAATGGCAGACGTAATTGCGCAAAGAGGGTCCACGGAAATATTCTGTGAACCAGAAATTAGTTGGTGTGGTCAAAAGTTTCATCTATAAACCTGCAAAAGTAAATGGAGGGAACCACTTGCTGAAAAGCTCGTATGATGGTTTAAGAGGATTTAATTAGAATACAATTAACTGGATAACAGCGTCGAATACAGAAACTTCAAAAATCATTTAAAAAGGATGTATATCGAGAATAATATTGTTTTTAATGTGTTTGGGACACGCTGAGGGAGCAGAGCATTAAGTATGGATATATCTAGCAGTCGCTAGTGAAAATTTAAGAACCACAGTCAAGCACACATTAAGTGTGGATGTTGTTGGGGACCTCAATCTGAAGGAGATACCGGCTAGTTCTTACGCCGTGTGATGAGAATTTTCGGTAATCTTTTGAGGGAAATATTAAATCGTTTTTAGGATACACGGTGTGGCATTACTCATTGCAGAACATGATTGTTTAAATAAAACGTTTAACGAACGGAAATAAAACATGATTTTTGCAAACAAATTTTTATATTTTTATTAAATTTTACTGTATTGGATTTTTATACACGGTTAAGATCCGGTAAACATGAATGCTGTTTAATAAACAAAATTATAAGACGTTGAGTAATCGACCAAACCTATTGGCTCAGTATCAAATAAATGACTTAAACAAATAAAATTTTGTCGGGAATCGGTTTAAAAAAATTACGTCAACAAAATTTTTTCAATAAGGCAATACATATAAAAAAAATTCTTTTCGGAAGCCTTTAATTGCAGACAATTTCTATTTGCAACAATTTGTATGCAGTTCTCTTTTCACTCTTATGTGGTCGCGTGTTTTAATCCTTTTCCTTTATTTATTTATTTTTTTTTTTTCAAATATTTTGTCCCCTTTTATAAAACCAAATTTTTAGGGTTGGAAAGTGTCATTTCATTTATTTTAACTCATAACTCCCCCAAAATATTACAAACCATTAAATGGGCTGTTTGTTCTTTTTCTTTTCATTTTCAAAATGTAAATTGCAAGAAATTTTCACAACAAGAGCAATGCAACATGACATGTGGTCACAACTTCATGGGTGGTAATAATATGGCAAAAAAAAAAAAAACAAATTAATACAGCAAATATGGTACATATATACATGCACCAACAAATAACAGCAACTACATGCATACATCTGCATCAACGGCAGCAAGGTGGCAAATAAATATGTAAAAGAAATTTCACACAAAATTTCAATTTTAAACGAATTAAAATTCTATGCAAATAATTTGATACAGTGGGCAAGAGGAAATGGCTAAAAAAAATTTTTAAACAAATTTTAGATCGATTTGAAGAATTCGTTTTGATATTCTCCCGTGTTCAAAGTAAGCAAATTATAGGGCTATTACTGGTTTAATAAAGAATATAAATATTTCTAAATATTCCCACAAACTTTGGCAGTGATAGTTAGGATGATCGACTCGGTTTTACAACCGGTGGAAAACCCGGTTTTTTTCTTCCTTCAGCTGGCGGTTTTTTCTAAATGTTGATTTTTCGAATATCGAATACACCGGTTTTTTTATCCGAAAAAGCCGGTTTTTTTTATTTTTTAAAGTTTATTTTCATATATCTTTGTAATCAGTCGTACTATAGTATATTTAGAACGCTAAAAGTTTCCAAAAATCAGAAAATAAAAACTATTAAATATTATTCCATAATATTGTAAGAAATTTATTTGTTGTTTAAAAAACAAATGTAAAATAAGAATCATAATTGAGCTTAAATATTAGTTTTTGTATAGACTATAAACCTAACGTTAAAAGTTAAAGGTAATTGAAGCATAAACTAGCTTATCGATCACTTTCAGGTAAAAAGTGTAGTTACAATACAGAAGAACCAATAATCTCTCTTTCCAGATCCTAATTTTAATTAATGACATTGAGTGTCTGTCAACTTAAATTTCAATTAAACCATCGAACAAACTAGTTTATGTCTATATTTGTATGTCTATCAGGGGTATAAGAAAGAATTTCTAAAATGAAATTTTAAAGATTTTTTTCCCTAGCCTTTAAAATGTACCTATTTCAAATTGCAGAAATAATTTTAAACATAATACGTTAGTGGATAATAGTTTAAAAGATATATTTAACATTTAAAATATGTACAGAGGGAGATACAAAAATTTATAACAGCCTTATAAAAAGTCTTATTTATTTGTGTATTAATTTATTGTTTTTATTTTACTTGTAAAGAGTACCTGTTGTCCTTAAATTCAAATAATAAAAACCAAATTTGTCAAATGCATTCATGTCAGTTTTTGCGTAATTGTGCAGTCAAACGTATATAAACTGTAAAAATTTCATATTTAGATATAAATTTAATTATCTTTTTTTACAATATTTTTTAATTTTTACTTTAAATATTATATTTTATATATTCGAACCGGTTAACCGGTTTTTTCTCAATTTTCAAAATAGCAACCGGTTTTTTTCAAATTTTAAATTTCAAACTATTTGAAAACCGGTTTCTTAAAAAAGTCGAATAATCGATCACCCTAGTGATAGTGCAGTTCATTTAAGCTCTACTTTTCTTCTGAATGAGGGATACATTTTATTACAAAGAAAAATGCTATTGACCTTACAAATTTTAATATATTCAAATTAAATTAATGGGCCAAAATAATAAAGTTTTTAATGAAAGCAAATAATACTGTCTAATCGACAGCTGTTTTTGCAGTTCACTAAAGCAGTTTGCTGCCTGTTAGACATTGTTGTGGCAAATTCGCACTACAGTATGATTAAGCCTATTAAGCTCATGATATTGTTAAAATAACCACACTAAGGGTTTCGATTCACTGCACAGCAATATTTTGCACTTAAAACAATTTGCAGGACCAACATTTACAAACAAATAACTAAGAATTAAAAAAAACATTTTTTTGCCAACAAAATTTTGTGGTTGATACAAAATTATTAATAAAAAAAATATTTAAATATCTAAAAGAAATTCTCTAAAATTCTGTCCTTATACTGAAATACATACAAATAAAATTTGATTATACGAACACGACAAACAAAGGGAATAAATTACACACAAATAAATTTAATGCAAAATAACCTCCCACCGAAGATAAGCGAAGTGGTTAGAATTAAAGTAGCAACAACAAAAGCAGCGGCAGCATTAGGAGTAAAATTTTATTAACCATTAAAAACATGTTTTAAAATTCTAAAATCTAAAGAAAAACATATACAAAAAATAACAACAAGAACAACAAAAAGAACGAAACTGAAAACAGTGTTCAAACCCCGTAGTAACAGCTGTCTGTTTGTAAAATGCATTAAATGTTTCTCGCAATATAGCCAAGTGACCATGGCCTAATGACACCCTCACAATTTGTATTTTCATTCACGAGCTGGGTCGTTCATTCCTTTAACTGGTTAAAGATAAAAATGTTTGAAAATATTTACACAACCACACGCACAGCCATACACACAAGCTAACACTTGCACAACACACACGTGATTATTGTTCGGTTAACAGTACTTTACAAATACAACAATAATACAGCAAAAATTTAACAGGGATGGTAAAGTATCGAAAAATACTTAAGACAGTTTAAATTTGTAAAAACATCAATTTCAAGGTGTCCTCAAGCGATAAAAAGGCTACACATAGTTATTTTTGGCGAATTTTACATTTTATATAAAAAAGTTATTTATTCAGTGCAAAATGTAAACATTACTGTGTAGAGTAAAGGCCGTGTCAGATAGAACTTTTGCTTCGCGTTGCGTTATAAATTCGTTTTGATATTGAAGCTGAAATAACCGTTCTTAGATGAAACATGTCACATAAAGTACTTTCAACGCAGCGCGAAGCTTAAAGTTAGACAACTTTTATCTTTTTGCCAATCAGATGACAATTTTCTTAAAATTTTCCTTTTAAAATTCGAACGCAAACTTAATTAGTTTCAAAAACTTCTTAACATAAAATATGATTTTTAACTTTTATTTAAAAACTATATTATTTGAAATAATAGTGAACAAATTAGAAAAGTGATTTCCAACTTTATAGGTAAACAAACAATGTGTTGTCAAAGTTTTCATTGTGACATACACCTTTTCCCTCGCGCTTTTCTGTCAAAGTAAGAAACTTCACGAAAAGTGAAGAAGTTTTATTTGAATTGGCCTAAAGTAGCAAGTACCCAAGATTTATTTATTTTTTTTTAACTAGAGTTTTTAGTTGTATTTTTAACGTTTAGAGCCTTATTTTAAACTTTGTTATAGTTACTAAATTTGACTTAAGTCAAATCTTGCATAAGAATTTTAAATCTTATTAGATTTTTCTTAAAATTTTCATTTTATTACAATATTCAGTAAAGGATTATGAAAAAGGGCCTTTTCTATGTAAATAGTGAGCAAAATAATTAATTACATAAATAACTTTTGGTATGAAATTTTGTTTCAATATAAATTTTTTATAATTTTTGTATAAACATTTTTAAAAATTTTTTTTCTAAAATTATTGTCTGTGTGTTATGTTTGAATGAAAAAAAAATAGTACTAAAAATTATTTTCTGTGTGTAAAAATAAATTTTTGTAAAAAATTAAACATAAACAAAACAAGTAAGAGCGCTATATTCGGCCATGCCGAATCTTATATACCCTTCTTCACAACGTGTAGTCATGCAATAACAGTAGTTTGTATCACCATTCCATATGATATACGTACATACATATAAAAAACATACATATATATGTAAAATTATAAATTTACGTATGGATGTTAAAAAAAAATAAAAAAAAAAATTAAAAAAAAAAATTTTAAAAAAAATTTAAAAAAAAAAAATTTTTTTAAAATAATTAAAATAAATATAATATATATAAAACAAAAAAAAAATAAAAAAAAAATATTAAAAAAAAATTAAAAAAAAATAATACAAATATAAATAATATATAAAATAAAAAATAAAAAAAAATTTTTTTTGGCTCAGCTGAGATTCGATGCCACGTTTTCTCTAACCAGTATGCACGTTTGTATGTATGTATGTTGTTGTTGTAATGTTGTTTTTGTGAAAAAAAAAATCGAGGTGGTCGTGGGTTTCTGCTAATATCTCAGTTGTTTATGCAACGATGTTTCTGATTTTCAATACCGATCTACTCCCGAATATTTCTGATATTTTAATACGTCACCCCGGTCCAAGCGATGTCGGGGGGCTTCAAAAAGTTGATTTCAACATACACTAAGAAAGACTGACAGAGCTTAATCGACTCCCCTATTCATAAGCTTTCAGAAAATATATACTTTATGGGGTCGGAAATGAAAATTGTAGAAATTTCACACGGAATGTCAAACCTATATATACCCTTTTTCACTGTGTGAAGGGTAAAAAAAACTGAAACCATAGTTTATTTTTATATAAAACATTTTTTTTAATATTTAATTTATATATTTTTTTTAAATATTCTGTTTTAGATAAATATTTTTTTATAAAAAAAAATAAAAATCAATTTATTATATATAATAATAATTTTTTATATAAATTTTTGTTTTTTCTTTTTGCATAAAATACACTTTTTTATTTTTCCGTTTTTGTTGTTGAACTTTGTTTTAAGGGTAATAATTTTTACCAATATAAATTATTATATACAAATTATAATTTTTTGAGTTAAAATTAAAAAAATATTTTTTTGTCATATAATGGATCTTAAGTAAAATAAACGTTTATAAAAACAATTTATTTTTTTATATTAAATATGTTCATTTATTGAAAGATAATTTTTGTATAAAGATATATTTTGTATAAATTTTTTTGTGTGTAAATAATTGTTTGGAATTAAAACTTATTCTCTTTCTGTTTTTACGTTCTTCTATTTAGTTAATAAGGGGTGTCTCGAAATGCTTTTTTACATTTTTTACAGGGCAATACGCAAACAATTATTATTTAAATAATTTTTTTTGTTCCACTCTGTGATAGTTATAAGTGTCAACAATATTTTGTTAATAAGGTTATTCAAATTATTTAATCCGTATTTAAAATGTCGTCAAATAGAGAAAAAGTAAGAAAAAATATTGTGGATATTTATAATGAAAATAAACAACTTTCTTACGCTGAAGTTGCGCGACGGGCAAAAGTGTCCAGACAGACTGCCCGTAACGTTATTTTTAAATTCAAAAAAGACTTGTCTATTAAGCACAAGAAAGGTGGAGGGCCTCGTGGTTTTAGGAATCCTCAAATCGTTAAAAAGGTGAAGGCACTTTGGAAGCAAGTCCAAACATTTTCATTCGCGATATCGCACGAAAACTAAATATTTCGAAGTCGCTTGCAGACCGAAAAAAGAAAAAAGAAAACTTAAGAACATTCAAAGTCAAGAAAGCTCCAAACCGAAACGAAAAAGGAACAAAAACGGCAAGAATAAGAGCAAGACAGTTGCTACGTCACAAATTAAATAATTTTAATGGACGATGAAACCTATTGTAAGGCTGACTATTCAGAGCTTCCTGGTCAGGATTTTTATCTTTCTAATAAAAGAGCTAATGTTTCCGATAAATTTAAGTATAAGGATTTTAGTATAAAATATATGATATTGCAAGAAATATGTACATGTGGGAAAACTTCAAAGGCAATCATTGTGAATCGTACAATGAACAGCCAATTTTATATTAATGAGTACCTGAAAAACGCTGTATTGCCATTATACAAAAGCCACAATATACCTCCACTGTTTTGGCCCGACTTGGCAAGCTGTCACTACAGCAAAGACGAACAAAGTTCAAAGCTTTTGCAAATGTAAAAAAATTTGGATTTATTTGGAAAAAAGCTATCAAACACTTCGATAAAACGTGTGTCCAACGTTTAATGCAAAGCGTTAAGAAAAAAGTGCAAAATTTTGCAAAAGAAAATAAAATTTGAAACTTTGGTTTTTTGCATAATAAAGTTTGGAAACTTTTCTCCATAACGTCAATAAAATGTATTTTTTGTTTGAAAAAAACTAGATTTGGGAGACATTTTAAAATTTTAAAAAGCATTTCGAGACACTCTTAATTAAGTTTAATACGAGTAAAAACTTATTTGAATTAAAGATTAATTGATTAAGATATTAATTCTTTTTATATAAAAATTATAAATTTTTATTTTACAAATATATTTTTTTATATAAAATTTAAAATAGTTTGTTTAAAAATTATTTATTTATTTTTTTTTTTTTAATTATTTTGTATAATTTTTTTTTTTTTGTTATAAAAAATATTTTTTTCTTTTTACTTCTTATTGTTAAACTTTGTTTTGAGGCCGACAAAAACATATATGTACATTTAAATTTGTTTTAGAAATTTATAAACATGAACAATAAATGAAATTTTTTTATGAAAAACATTATTTTAATAATTTTTTAATTATTTTTCTTTTGTTAAGTTCGGATTAAAAACATTTTTAATTTTTTTTTTCAAATAATAGATTTTTAATTAGAATTAATTTTTAATGTAAACAAAATATATTTATATTTTATTAATTCAAAATATTTTTAATAAAAATAGTTTTTGTATAAAAATATTTTATTATTTTTTGTAGAAATAATTTTGTTGTTCTTATTGCACAAGAAAGAATAAAATAATTAAAAAAAATTAAAAATAATTTCTTTCAGTGTGAACCAAAAAAAGTGAATTGTGTGTAAAAAAATAAAGACGTTTTGTGTTAAGTTACTCTTTACAAAAATTTTTTTTTTTTTTTTTGTAGTAGAATTAACTTAATTTCTTAATAAATGCGACAGTAAAAAATTGAAATTTTAACAAATTTTGTTGGCACAGTTTTATAGTGTGAACCAAAATAAAGTGAATTTTAAGTTACTCTTTACAAATATTTTTATTTTTTTGTAGTAGAATTAACTTTGTTTCTTAATTAATGCGTATAAACAGAAAAAAATTTCAATTTTAACAAATTTCGTTGGCACAAGTTATAACTTTTAATTCACATCTCTGGCTAATGGACACACACACACACAAATATTCGTTGAGGTTTATGCCTGTGTAAATAATGAAATAGTGGTGGTGGTCAGTATTTCAGTTTAGTCATCCCTTTCTGCAAGCCTGTATTAGTGAATAAGTAAATGAACGAATAAACGAATGAATAAAGTAGTATTTGAGTTTATTTTATGCACTTTTGGCAACAGCTGTTTTAGCAAAATGGACTCATAATCAGGCTTTAAGATATAAAGACATGCACGGACTAACACTTATTAAAAGACTGAGTTTAAACAAATTGGTGAACCTCATATCTTTGAATTGAATTAAACTAACAATGTGTATTTGATGAAAATTTATTTTTTAATAGAAAAAAAAATAAATAAACATTATAATTGAATAAAGTTTTGCAATAACCTTTCATCATTGCTTTATTTTAAAACTGTCTTAATAAAAGGCTTAAAAAATAAATTTTTTTTGGAAAAATTTGGTTCAAAGCTTTATAATTTTTATAAATAAGGCCGTCAATATTTACATCAGCTTTCTGTTAAGTCATTAACAAAATTTTACACCTCTCTAAATTGATTCCAGTCCTTACAATATTTTACACCAAAATATATTTTCGCCCACACATTCAAAAACACACATTCATATTTAGCTAAAAGTATATGTCGTTATTGTCCTTGTTTGTATAGTGGTTACAGCAATATCGAAATGGATGGCTGTTAAATGAAACTAAAAGACTAAAAACTAGGCTATCGCCAACATCCTGACTAACCCACTATCCGACTGGCTATGACCTGGCTCATGTGTTATAATAATGTCTGTAAATGTGTATGAACGTATCTAAAAACGAATTGAGATAATATAAGCGAGATAATATTTGTATTCAGAAAAGGAAAGAAAAAACGAAATGTAAACTAATTGGTATTTTATGCCTTAAAGGTCTTACAATACAGTAACTCTAAAGCCAAAATAAAAAAGTGCAATAAACTAATGTCAGAAGAAAGTACCATGAAGTTGTCAAAAACATGTTAAGAAATGATACACTTTTGTCAGGGGAAAAGTTTTAAACTGACTTGCTAAGGATACTTTATTACCACTACTTTTTTCACATGACAGGCATAAAACTTTATTCTTTTGTTATCATAATTTGTGGCTTACAAATAATAGTGTCAAGCGCAAACTTTAAATACTCTACCCTTTATTTGTATTATTGTATTGACTGATAGGATTTTTAGAAATTATGTAAAACGAAATGCTTTCAAGAAGACTTGAGGACTTATTGATCGTTAGACTGTAGTGGAAAAGGGTTTTGCTTCACACACCTTTACATCTAAAGTAATTTTGCAAGGCAATTTCTATTTGTTTTTGCCGAATGTAGGTAGGGTTCTATATTTATCCCTATATTTTCAGAATATTAAAGTGCGATATATCGATGTGTTTGTCTCAAACAGACCAATGTTCTACTCTAAGGTAAAATGTATTTAAGATAAATGCAAAATAGCGTAGTATTTTTTATACCCTTCACCAGTAGTGCACAAGCTTTGTCATTACATTTGTAATTTCTACAATTTTCATTTCCGACCCCATAAAGTATATATTTTCTGAAAGCTTATGAATAGAGGAGTCGACGAAGTCATGTCCGTCTGTCCGTGTGTTGGTTGAAATCAACTTTTAGAAGCAACCATATGTTCCTCAGATCTATGTATGGTATCAATCTTTTGAAAATATCCGGAATGAACAGCTATTAAAATTCACCACAATCGCCCCATAACTTTCTGAGATATGAGAAAATAAACTCGACTGCCTATGTTTTTCCCATATTTTATCACCAAAATTAAAATTTTTTAGCCATAGAATCATTTTGCTGCTTTACAGATATACGTGAACAATTTTGGATAAAACGTGCTTTAATCGGTAAAGTTATAGGCAAAAATTTTTTTAAAATATATATTCCAAAAATTTACAACCTAAAATCAATTTTTTCAGCTTTTACATAACCGAGGGAGTCAATATTGTTATCATCTGAAAGAAATTGACTAGCGCAATTGAACCCCCTCAATATTGGTATCAAATGAAAAGGCTCGACCAGTAGAATACATTAAATTATCAAAAAATTTAAAATCCAAGATGGCTTCTAAAATAAAATGGCGGAAGAAATTTGTTTAACCCCATCAATATGGGCATCAATTAAAAGGGATTGACTAGTAGAATACAGATAACTACAAAAAATTCAAAATTGAGGATGGCGTCGGAAATAATAAGGAAAAAAGGGGAATAACATGAAATATAGGTTAAGCTACGATTTAGAATTATGCCTATATACATGATGGTGAAGGGTATTATCCGATTAAGCACGGCCGAATACAGCACTCTTACATGTTTTAATTTATTCTAATAGATTTTCGTGAGTTTTAATTTTCTAATATTAGAGTGCACAATGCACTGCACATTAGTCTTATCACCTTAGCGCTTAGCAGAACGCATGGTTCGTCTGTAAATGTTTTCAATTTCACGCCATAGAGTACAATAGCTAACGAACGACGACATTCTTACGCTTATCGCCCATTGTGATGAGTGTAAAAGGGCTGTATCATCTGTTGTAAGCAATTCGTCAATTAAAATAAAAAAATTAAGGCATTGTTTTGATAACCGCTACTGATAACCACTGCATAACATTAACAAGTAACAGTGCTATATTCGGCCGTGCCGAATCTTATATACCCTTGACAACGAGTAGTCATGCAATAACAATTGTTTGTATCACCATTCATGTCATATAGAATACGTACATACATGTAAAAAAACACACATATAAAAAACCATTGTAAAATTATAAATTTAGTTTACGTATGTATGTTTCTAAAAAAAAATTTAAAAAAAATATATTAAAAAACAAAAAAAAAATTACAAAAAAAAAAATTAAAAAAAAAATGTTTTAAAAAATTAAAAATAAATATATAAAAAAATATAAATAATATATAAAATAAAAAAAAAACAATTTTTGGCTCAGCTGGGATTCGATGCCTTGTTTACTCTAACCAGTATATATGCATGTTGTTGTTGTAATTGTGTAAAAAAACGAGGTGGTCGTGGTTTTTTGCTCATATCTCAGAAAGTTATTGGGCGATTGTGCTGAATTTCAATAGCGATGCATTCCCGGATATTTCCAATAGATTGATACCATATACAGATCTGAGGAACATATAGTTGCTTCTAAATGTTGATTTCAACCAACACACGAAAACACGGACAGACGGACATGGCCTATGCGACTCCTCCATTTATAAGATTTCAGAAGATATATACTTTATGGGGTCGGAAATGAAAAATTTAGAAATTACAAACAGAATAACAAAGCTACATATACCCTTGTGCACCACAGGTGAAGGGTATAAAAAACAGAAACTATATCTGTATATACTTTTGTACGTGCATACATACTTATATACAATTTAATTGCAATAAATATTTAAAATATTAAAGTTGTTAGTTTCGCAAATAAAGCTGTTAAAATGATATTTAAAATAAAATAAAAAAAAAAGCCAATCATGTGAAAAAAATTCTTTGTAAACAATGACTGGCAAAAGATATAAATGTGAATATGGCATTTAAATAGACTTGGGAATTGGTGGGTTCTCATTCATATAGAGAGAGCAATAGCTCGCCTAGTGTTAACAGATTGACCATTTTTTCATATTTGTAATAATTATCGGTAGCATACATACGTATAAGAATTTTATCAATAATGTTCTATATATGTCTACAGATTCTGATAAGGATCTGCTGATTATATTGTAAAGACAAATTTTTGAAATTTTCCAAACCAATTTTTTTGGAAAAAATCTCTGGCCACATTTAAAATGTTTATTAATACATTTTAGCATAAAAAAATGCAAGAGAAACCGGTTATCGAATCAAAACTAACTAAATAACGAGCACTGTTGCCAACTTTTTCCCAAAACATATCGCTAAAATAAGTAAAAAGAAAAATAGCTAGAAAATAGCTAAAAATTAAAAATTATCAAAATTTCAGCAATAAATCGCTATTTATTTATATTTTTTTTAAGATTCTGGCATAAATTTAACAAAAAATAGCCAAGTGTTCGTAGATTTTTTTTATTGCGCGGAAAATTTAGCATTTTATCGCTAAGTTTTTCTTAAATAATGACGGAAGGAAAAAAAGAAAAGTACAGCCATTTTTATTACGAAGGCAGCTTTTGTTAATTCCATTTTAATACATAATTTATATATGTATGAAGATATGTAAAAAAAATCAAGATATATACGTTCACATATGTACGTTATATTTAAATTCAAACAAGTAAGAGTGCTATATTCGGCCATGCCGAATCTTATATACCCTTCACAACGTGTAGTCATGCAATAACAGTAGTTTGTGTCACCATTCATCCCATATGAAATACGTACATACATATAAAAAACATACATATATAAAAACATCCCATTGTAAAATTAAAAATTAACGTATAAATATATGTTTAAAAAAAAAATAAAAAAAAAAATAAAAAAACGTTAAAAAAAAATTTAAAAAAAAAATGTAAAAAAATAATTAAAATATATATAATAAATATAAAACAAAAAAAAAAAATAAAAAAAAATAAAAAAAAATTTAAAAAAAATAATAAAAATATAAATAATATTTTAAATAAAAAACAAAAAAAAATTAAAAAAAATATATAAAAAAAATTAAAAAAAAAATTTTTTGGCGCAGCTGGGATTCGATGGCACGTTTTCTCTAACCAGTATACACGTTTGTATGTATGTATGTTGTTGTTGTAATGTTTTTGTGAAAAAAAATCGAGGTGGTCGTGGGTTTTTGCTCATATCTCAGTTGTTTATGTACCGATGTTTCTGAATTTCAATACCGATCTACTCCCGAATAATTCTGATATTTTAATACCTCACCCGGGTCCGAACGATGTCGGGGGGCTTCAAAAAGTTGATTTTAACATACACACGGACAGACGGTCAGACGGACAGACTGACAGGGCTTAATCGACTCCCCTATTCATAAGCTTTCAGAAAATGTATACTTTATGAGGTCGGAAATCCAAATTGTAGAAATTTCACACGGAATGATAAACCCTTTTTCACTGTGTGAAGGGTATAAAAAGTAAGATGTATCAAGTATTACTAATTACTTAAGCTCTGTACAGACGGTTGTTAGATCTGACAAAATTGCTTTACCTAAACATATGCTAACAATGAAATGACAATGAAGAATTGCTTTCATAAGGTAAATTGTCAGTTCAGACAGTTGTCAGACTTTCATCAAAAAAGCTAACAATTTCATTGGCAGATATTGTTCTAACAATAACTTTATCTGACGATGTTGTCCGGCAAAAAATTTTAAGTTTAGACGGTTGTCAGATGACGATAAAAAAAAATTGTTAGATGAGTTGTCAGAATTGCTTTGGTCTTGTTGTTTTTTACAATTTTAGATTTCTATGGCGTCTGGGAATCTGAAATCTTCCATTGATTTAAAAATGGAATACTTTGTACCGCCCTCTTTAAATTCACAATAATTTTTTTTTATTAATTATCATTTTATTCTCCAATTATTGACACAAAACTAAAAAAACAAGAAACATACAAGAAAATTAATAATTTTGTTTTGCAAAACATCTGTTGCATTGAAATAACCTTTTAAAGTGATGCCATATGAAAAAACATACTTAAAATTCCTACGTTTCTAAAAAATTCTCCCAAACATGTTCTAGTACACAAAATAAAGAAACTGACAAATAGATTAAAGAACATTATGTATAACCTATAAATTCAAGATGGCCGCCAACAAAATAGCGGACAGATCTGTATATATGAGAAAATTTTTGTAATGAACACCACCCTTAATAGTGTTATCCAATGAAAGGGCTTGAAAATTCTTGATCTAAGATGGCGTACAAAACAAAATGGCGAATTACATATTTTTTCCAACCCCACTGCAAAATGACGTACAACGGTATAAGCCAATCCTATAATAAGCATATGTGACAGCGCATAGAGAAAGGGACCTAAGGGTAAAAACAGGTTTTGTTCAGAAGAGCCATTTTAAAGATTAAATGATTATTTAAATTAAATTTAAATTGTTCATAAGAGAAAAAAAATTTGTTGTAGTTTCGAAAAATCAGGTTATTTTGTTAATTTAGTAGGGGAAAAAATGAAAATAAATAAATTTTACCGTTACGTCCCTTTCTATTTGCGCTTAGAATCGTCGACTTCACTTTTATAAAACGCGCATATCTCTGGGAGGGAACACTTTTGGGGCAAGGGTTTTTAGTTTTTAAAAAACATGCCTAATAACTTGATGACACCAACGTCTATTGATTTATCTCTTAATACACTATATCAGAACCTGAAATCTTTTTTACATAAATCACAAAGGTGATCAATTGAATTGATTAACGTAACGTAAATGAAGTCTTCTTTTAATTTAAATTTTCCCCAATATAATCCTCTCACCGATGCAGATGACTTGTGTTTTTAATTGTCGTCTTTTTAATCTTGCATTACCCAGGACTTGAACTTTTAATGGCTTAATTTTTTATTATATTAGTTTTTTTTCCAATATATCGAATTTTTAAATAGTTTTTTTTTTTGTATTTATCACAAACTCATCTACAGAAAGAATGCAACGTTCATTTGACATCTACTTTTTACATTAAATTTATTTGAGCTATAAGCTTTGCAAGATAAATTATAATGTACGTACTTTTAAGCTTTCAGATGCCAAAATCTGTATATAAAAGTGTATTGAAAATAGCATTCGCCTTACAAATGAATTGGTAGCTACTCTTTAAGAATGTTAGCAACAAATGTAATTAAAACACGTTAAAAACCAACATCGCAAAAATCGCTAGATTTCCCGCTAAAAGCTAAATCAAAAATCGCTAGATTTGACGAGAAAATAGCTGAAATGGCAACAGTGATAACGAGAATAAATAAACAATAAACTAAATGTTAGAGCGCACTATTACTACACAAAAGAAAACAAACATTGAAATACTAGGGGCATTCAAACAATATTACAGCGATATGCTTCTTATACAACTTTTATTTGATAAATATTAAAGTTGTCATAACCGGTTTGCAGATAATTCGAAAAGTTTTAAAATTTTTCGGTTTTTTTACCCGGTTCTTTAAATTTTTTTGTTTTTTGAATTATTTGAGATTTTAATGTCCCGAATTTTTAGATAATATTTAAAAGTTTGGTTCCCTTAAATACATACAACGTTGTCCATATGAACAAATTTTGTATTAAATTTTTTAACTCCCTTTAGAAATTATATTCGTCTTCAACACTCTAGAGACTTAGGTTCCTAACTTTTCTTGCAAAGAGTGTATTTTTTTAGTTTTAAATTGCTTGTTTTGCATATATACTGCAGCTAAATATTTAACTAGTTACGTTCTGGTAGTGTCATATCCATTAACGTCGATCCAATTTTTTTTTCTTAAATCTTAAACTGAGTTATTTGTACCGGTTTTAAGTGTAAACCCGGTTTTATTAAATTTGGTGTTTTTCGAATTATTCGAAAAGCAGGTTTTCTAAAATAATGCATATTTAGTTACTCGAACAGATAGAAAATTCATTAAAATTAGAATTGTAAATAGAGAATATATAGTTTTAAATATCATTAAAAGGAACCTATGAATAGGATTCACTGAGCCACCACTCTAATATAAGTGGGTAACAATAGACATTTAACAATTTTTCTCTTTACCTCTATACGAAAACATGTGTGTGTTAAGATCAAAATTTCAAAAAATACTGTTCGTTTCATTAAGTTTGTTATGCAAAACCTAGAGATGCTACACTGACTAATGAAATTAACCCTTTCTCTTGGCCAGCTGATTTGAATTTATCTGCTTGTGTAAATATAAACAAACAAAAAAAGGCGCTCTTAAGTGATAAGAATGCTAGTGTTTATATACTTAGAGACTACAAAATCGTTAGTATTTAATAGGCAAAACAGATTTATTTCTAAAATAGTTTAATGGAAACGCTAGAACAGCAAGGTTTACAATTATTTTTGTTACGACTATATAATAACTAAAACCAAAATGTTTGCACGTAATCTTACATGGCCAACAACAAAAAATATAAAAAATAATTTATTTATTTTCGAACGATTATTGAGTACACAAAACATGGTGAATATTTAAAAAAAGTTAATAATATGTGAAAAATTAAATATTATTATATTTCTACAGGTTGCTACTAATTATGAAACTGCTTTGGATTATAAATTAATACCCAGACCCAGTACTTTAAGTTTCCTACGAGATTTTATGCCAGGTGGCGAATTTCAAGACTCTTCATTCTTTGATTATGCTTTCGAAATGCGCAAACGCTATGGTGACATTTATGTGTTGCCAGGTTTATTTGGTAAGCCCGACATGATTATGGTGTTCAATACCAAAGACTTTGAAACTGTTTATCGTAATGAGGGTCAGTGGCCCCAAAGGCAAGGTTTAAATATAGTCAAACATTTTCGAGAAAACATAAAAGGAGATTTCTTTAAGCAAACCATTGGCTTGCCAGTGGCGTAAGTATTAAAATTTAGGGGGTAAAAATCATATAAAAAAATTTGTTTTTTTTACAGTCAAGGCGAACAATGGGGTAAGATACGTTCTGCTACAAATCCCGTTTTAATGAAACCCCAAAATTTAACCATGTACTTAAAGCCGCTGCAGGAAATCAATGATGAATTTATTGAACGGTAAGAACTGTTTATAAGATGTTTACGGGTAAATAATATGTTAAATGAAATTTCAGCATTAAAGAGATACGCGATCCTAAGACATTGGAGGTTCCCGGTAATTTCGACAATGAACTTAATCGTTTAGCCTTTGAATCAATTTCTTTAGTGGCACTCAATCGTAGACTAGACCTTATTAATCGAAAACAAAGCAACCCTGAAGCAGAGCGTTTGATTGAATGTACTCGTTTGAATTTCGACTATGCCTTCCAGTTGGATGTACAACCTTCCATGTGGAAGCTAATACGCACTCCTACATATTATAAAAGTATGAAGGTGCAAGAAGATCTCTTTAGGATCACACTTAACTACGTTAATGAAACTGTTAAAGAAATTAAAAATAAAGAGCAGAGAGGAGAAAACCCTCAAGCAATTTCTAGTGTTTTGGAAAAGTTGTTGGTCATAGATAAAAAGTTAGCTGTGGTCATGGCTATGGATATGTTAACTGCCGGTGTTGATACGGTAAGTCTCTTTCTGTTTTTATTTGTTTATGCTAAAGTCTAAAATTTTGTAAATATTAAACTCTAATCTATGTCATATATTTCTTTCCCTGCCCAGACCAGTATCACTATCCTAGCAATTCTGCTTTGCTTGGCCAAAAATCCCGACAAACAACAGAAATTGCGCGAGGAGATATTAAAAGTAATGCCCACCAAAAATACTGAACTCAACGAAAGTAATACGAAACAGCTGCCCTATTTAAGAGCCGTCATCAAAGAAGCCATGCGTTACTATCCCAATGGCACGGGCACCTTCCGTAATCCCGTACAAGATGTGGTACTATCTGGCTACCAAATACCCAAAGGTTCAAATGTTGTCTTAAATTTTAATTGTTTGGTGAAAGATGAACATTTCTTTCCACAAGCTGACAAATTTTTGCCTGAACGCTGGTTACGTGATGCCAACAATAAAAAAGATAAATTGGATCCTTTCAGTTATTTGCCTTTTGGTGTAGGAGCTCGTATATGTATAGGTAAACGGCTGGCCGAGCTCGAAATGGAAGTGGTCATATTAAAGTTATTAAGAAACTTTGAAGTTGAATTTAATTACGATGCTACGAAACCTTTTAAAACGAATTTCTTGAATGTACCTAATATACCCATGACGTTTGCTTTTAAAGATATTAAAAATTAAAAATAAATTTAGTATATATTGGAATGTGGGCCATTTTCATTTTAAATGCTGCTGATTATGTGTAATTTAATTTATGTGCAAATTGATAGGTATTGCAATTTTTTTCATCTTATAAATTAAACATAAAACAATTTGGTAAAATTACAAATTTTACAGTAAAATTTATTGTTGCTCTTCAAGCTAATATGGAAGGAGTTTACAGAAAAAACGTTGCCAAGTTGCTCTCAGTATGTGTTGTGGAAGGAAAAGAAATCAGTTATTCTGCAATGTTTGAATATATTTAGTGGATTCACAAAGTGTACTATCACGTCGTATTATTTAACAATGAACAACAGGTTTTTCAAACATTTTTTAATTTTACAAAATTATAACAATATGACATTATAATCGACCTTATGAATTCATTAATTGTATTAAACATGTTACAAATCCGTTTGTTGTCCTACATAAGCCCTATTTCAAATAGTCTATATTTCTCTTAGAAAAATATAAAATTGAAATGTAGTCAACTTATATGAATATTTTTTAATTTAATTTACCACTGTTCCATTCACAGCCCCCTTGTAATGTATAATTTGTAATATTTTAGTAATAGTTTACAGTATTGTATGTTTATTTTTAATAATTTCCATTATTATGAAAAACAATATAAAGGGTCCGCCATCTAACGTTTTTTTTTCAACTAGTGCTTATTTCGTGAATGGTAACACATAGCTCATGTCTAATTTGACAGATAATTAGTTTTATCCTTCCGCTGAACGAATATGGTTGTGTATTACGCTTGAACAACGCTGGGAAATATTGCGACATTACTTTGGCTGATTTTGCCAAAAAAATCATCATTTCAGATGAAGCTCATTTTGATCTTGGCGGGTATGTAAACAAGCAAAACTGTCGCATTTGGGGCACAGAAAACCCGCACGCATACATTGAAAAGCCGATATACCCAAAACGAGTCACTGTTTGGTGCGGATTTTGGTCCAGCGGCATAATTGGGCCATTTTTCTTCGAAAATGAGCAAGAAGTGGCCGTTACAGTCAATGGCGATCGTTATCGGGCCATGTTGAACGAATTTTTGTTCACAAAAATTAAAGAGGAGGATATTGACAACATTTGGTTCCAACAGGACGGCGCTACGTGCCACACAGCCGAAGCTACACTTTTTTATAGTATTTTCCAAAAAAAAAAGTTATTTGGCGGACCCTTTACTTAATTGATTTTCATATATTTTCAAAGGTTTGGATGGGATTTACACAGAGATGGGAAATAAAATTTTTGTAATATTTTATACAAATATATTTTTTATACCCTTGGCATGTGTTGCCAAGGGTATACATATGTAGATTTTTCAGTTTTTAATGTCTAAAATATTTATTTCAGACTCCATAAAGTATATATTTTCTAAAAGTTTATGATTGGGGAGTCAATTAAGCAATGTCGACCTTTCTATGTGTTCACTGCAATCATCTTAAGAAGTTTACACACATTGCACAGATCTGTATGTAGTATACATTTTTTTTTAAATATCCGGGAATTAGTAGCTATTTAAATCCAGTATAATCGCTCAATAACCTTTAAAGATGTGAGCAAATGAACTCTGAATGTGTCTGTTTTTTCGCATGTTTTTATCATAAAAATTTTCACTATCTTGATAATATAGACGCATTCGTAAATATTTGTAGATATCATATGCCTCTAGCGAAATTTGAAAAAACCGGTTACTTATCGGTAAAGTTATAAAGCAAAACAATTTTTAAAATAAATATTTTTTTTAAATTAATCAAGTTACTAAATATTTTAAATAAATAAACCTTGAAGCTACAAAAATACAAGCCGTGGTCTCAAAAAGTATTGCTGGGAAAAACTGAGAAATCGGTTCGAAACTCACCGAGATATAAACACAAAAATACAACTACTTCGGTTTTTTTCTAAAATTTACAATGCGAATCGTTTGTTTTATGAGTTTCTGGACAACAGAGAAGAGCGATATGGATATCAAAAGAAGGGGCAAAATATAATCCATAATGACAGTCTCGACAAAATGGCGTACAATAAATTTATATTTCAGTCAAGTCAAGTAGTTAAAATAAAATCTCATCAATATTGGCATGAAATAAAACGTATGGACCAGTGGACCAATACAAGAAACTATGGAAAAGTTAAAATTCAAAATGGCGCCCTTAACAATATGGCGGATAATATTTTTTCCTCAACCCCATCAATATGTGTATCAGTTGAAAGGGATTGACTAGTAGAGTTGGATTCTACTACAGATAAATTCAAAAAATAAAAATGATTAAACAAAATGGCGTACAAATAAAATCTAGGCTAAGTTGTGGTTACTAAACCGATTAGTACATGTGAACGATATCATTAGATTCGTCAAGGCCGAATGAAGCACTCAACTATTTTAACTGAAATCTTTTGATGACTTTTTTTAAATTTGCCAAACTTGTTTTTAATTTTTTTTTTTTAAACTAAGTAGGTATAATTAAGATTTTATTTTATTCTTTTTTTTATTGCTTGACGTTTAACAACACAGCACACAACCGAAAAAAAAACTATAAATTGTGTTCCGAAGTAAACAAACCAAAACTGTATTTTAATCGATAATACAATAAAAACAGTGGTGGGTTGTGAATCGAACAATTGTACAGAAATAATATTATTTGTGTATACCTACCAGATTATTAAAGATAATGAAGTCGCTTTAGTTAATACAACAACCAAAGACATCGGTCATTGTTACATACTTATTATATATATATTAGTAGTACAAAGTGTGTAAAGGGTATGTAAGATTCGGTACAACCAAACATAGCGCTCGGACTTGTTTATAAATGCAATTTGAACAAAACTTTTATATGATAAGAATAACTAGTAAAATGATCAAAAGCTTATCTAATCGCATTAATAAAAGAGATGTCCTAAACCGATAAAGAGAGAGAATACTAAAGAAAGAAATTTTAAAATCAATACAAACAAATGTTTGAGGTAGTTTGACGGGAACGCTTTAACAGAAACGTTTTTAATTTCTATCGCACAACAAAATGCTTGCACGTAATTTAATATGGCAGACAACAACAAAACTAAATAAGAATTTATTTATTTGCAATAGATTATGCAGTACTCAAAGAACAGTAAATATTTCAAAAAATAAGATTTTTTAATTTATAACTAAATTTCAGTCATACTTTTGTCGTAAATACAGGGTGTTACTAATTACGAGACTGCCTTGGATTACACATCTATACCCAGACCTAGTATTTTCAGCTATCTACGTGATTTTATGCCGGGTGGTGAATTTCAAGACACTTCATTCTTTGATTATGCTTTTGAAATGCGCAAACGTTATGGTGATATTTATGTGTTGCCAGGTTTATTTGGAAATGCTGACATGGTCATGGTGTTCAATACCAAAGACATTGAAACTGTTTATCGTAATGAGGGTCAATGGCCCCAAAGACAAGGTTCAAATACAATCAAATATTTTCGAGAAAACATAAAAGGAGATTTCTTTAAGCAAACCATTGGCTTGCCAGTGGCGTAAGTATTAAAATTTAGGGGGTACAAATCAAATAAAAAAAATTATTTGTTTACAGTCAAGGCGAACAATGGGGTAAGATACGTTCTGCTACAAATCCTGTGTTAATGAAACCCCAAAATTTAGCCATGTACTTGAAGCCGCTGCAAGAAATCAATGAAGAGTTTATTGAACGGTAAGAGTATTTTATAAGCAGCTTGTGGTGTAAAGAACACTTCTAAAGTTAAATTTATATTTAGCATCAAAGAGATACGCGATCCCAAGACGTTGGAGGTTCCCGGTAATTTTGACAAGGAACTTAATCGTTTGGCTTTTGAATCAATTTCTTTAGTGGCACTCAATCGTAGACTGGGCCTTATAAATCGAAAACGAACCAACCCCGAAGCAGAGCGCTTGATTGAATGTACCCGCTTGAATTTCGAATATGCCTTTAAATTGGATATACAGCCATCCATGTGGAAATTTATACGCACCCCCACATTTTATAAAAGTATGAAAGTTCAAGAAGATCTCTTCAGGATTACACTTAATTATATCAACGAAACTCTTAAGGAGATCGAAAGCAAACATAAGCATGGAGAAAACAATCAAAAAGTTACCAGTGTTTTGGAAAAGTTGTTGGTTGTAGATAAAAAGTTAGCAGTGGTTATGGCTTTGGATATGTTAGCTGCCGGTGTTGATACGGTGAGTTAAGTATTATTAAATATTTTTCCAAAAACCGAAAATCTTTCTTCGCAAAACCTTTTCTTTATTCTCGTTATCTAATTTATTTTATGCAGACCAGTATCACTCTTCTGGCCATTCTCTTGTGTTTGGCTAAACATCCTGACAAACAACAGAAATTGCGCGAGGAGATACTCAAAGTAATGCCCACCAAAAATACTGAACTCAACGAAAGTAATACGAAACAGCTGCCCTATTTAAGAGCCGTCATCAAAGAAGCCATGCGTTACTATCCCAATGGCACGGGCACCTTTCGTAATCCCGTACAAGATGTGGTACTATCTGGCTACCAAATACCCAAAGGTTCAAATGTTGTCTTAAATTTTAATTGTTTGGTGAAAGATGAACGTTTCTTTAAACAAGCCGATAAATTTTTGCCTGAACGCTGGTTACGTGATGCCAACAATAAAAAAGATAAATTGGATCCTTTCAGTTATTTGCCTTTTGGTGTAGGAGCTCGTATATGTATAGGTAAACGGCTGGCCGAGCTCGAAATGGAAGTGGCCATATTAAAGTTATTAAGAAACTTTGAAGTTGAATTTAATTACGATGCTTCTAAGCCGTTTAAGGCAAATTTTGTAAATGTACCTGGTATACCCATGAGATTTTCATTTAAAGATTATGAAAATTAAAACATAATTTTTTTTAATATCTGGCAAATAAGTTTGTTGTTTACTATTTTGTTATGTTAAACCTGCTAAGTATTGTGTTTAATGATGTTTAAATTTTTCGTTAAATTAAATAAAATACATAGAATAACTGTAAAATGTTGTTGTACAAATAAAGATGTTAAGAGGTTGTAACAATAACATTGCCAAGTAGTGTCAACGTGTTTGAAAGTTTATTCAATATTTAATGTGCCAAATAAAATCGACGCTCTACTGCCTGGATTATTAAATATGTACAATGTTTTTTTTTTGGGACAACAACATAAACGCTTTTTTAATTGGTCCATAGCTAGTTTAAACAATAAGGGCACTCATGGCTGAACCTGTGTTAATTTAAACAGCGCAGCTTTGCTATGAATTAAGAGACAGATCGTTAGCATCCTTTTGTAATCCCTGGAAAATATTACAAAACATTTTTTATTTTCCTTCTTTTAGTTTATTTCTAGATATTTCTGTTGTACATTTAAGTTTCATCACTCAAGCTTTGATTAGTCAATTTTTTTCGTAATATTCTATATTTTATTATTTATAGAGGAAATTTATTTCAATACTAGCAATATATCCGCTTCTTCACTAGCCTACCTCCTAAAATTTATTCAATAATTAAGTTCCTTCAAAAAATAAATTTATAAAAACGTGTTTTTACTTAAATTATGAGAAAAAATAGAGGTTTTGTGAGGACATAGTTCCACTCCTTTTCAAAAATTTGTTTAAAAATTTAAACTGTAATAAAGTGTTTCCACTTTATTAAGAAGGAGTAGGGTTTTGTGTTTAAAATAATTTTATTTAGTTATAACTGGTTCAAACAAGGCAATGTCGCCAGTGTTCGACCTCATTTTTGGCTATTCACAGTAGTCCACACTTATTATTTTTTTTTTCGGGTTTTTAAAAAATAAAAAGAATGCGCATCTGTTCAAAATTATGTTTATTATTCAAAAGTTGCGTTAAGAGTGATCAAAATAGGGTTGGGCAAAATATATCGATATATCAAAATATCGATATTTAGTTTAAAAAATTTCGATATTAATCGCCGATATTTTAAATACCTCAATATCGATACATCGATATTTATTTACTAATATCGGAGCCGATATTTTTAAAAGTTTTCCAAAAGAAGGTACAGCAGCAAAGGCGAATTTAGTTTTAATTATACTAGTATACTTATTATATACTTATACTTATTATAGATTTGATGTAAACAATACCTCAATTGTTAACTTTAAACTTAAGATTATCTGTCGAAGTTTTGGTTTGTTTTCTGTTTTTTTGTTTGATCTAGTCATAAAATTGATCTCATCCTTAATCGTATATATTTTTTCAGAATTTATTTTATAGATTTGGTGTAAACAATACATCAATTGTTGACTTTAAAATTTAAGATTGTCTAATGAATTTTTGGTTTGTTTTGGTTTTTATGTTTGATCTAGTCATATAACTGATCTTATCCTTAATCGTAAATATTTTTTCTAATTATCGTTTTTATAAGCTCATCCATAAGAGCAAGCATTTATACTATTAATATACATATAATATAATATCTAGTTTATTTATTATAAAAATTGGAATAAAAAGTTGCTTCGAAGCCTAATATACATCTATTTTTGTTTGTATGTACATAAGTAGGTGTATTTAATTTTCAAATGTAAATCATTTCAACAATAACTAGGTAAATATGTTTCAGTCGATATATCGAAATATCGATATATTAAATTAATAAATATCGATGGTAAAATAAAATATCGATATAATAAATATCGATAGATTTTTTCAATTTGCCCATCCCTAGATCAAAAATTACTGGTGCACCTAGCTTACTTAGATTTAGTAAAATTACAAGTCGTCTAGTACAAAACAATGATAATAATACAAAAACAAATATACATAAATAACGGGCATAGTGAGAAATTGTTCTTTTGATATATTATACTCTCTCTTTGTTGTTTTTATATGAAATTGATTATTGATCATAATTATATTTTGTTACATCATTAAGGTGACCAGTACATAAACAAACAAGTAAGAGCGCTATATTCGGCCGTGCCGAATCTTATATACCCTTCACAACGTGTAGTCATGCAATAACAGTAGTTTGTATCACCATTCCATATGATATACGTACATACATATAAAAAACATACATATATAAAAACATCCCATTGTAAAATTATAAATTTACGTATGTATGTTAAAAACAAATAAATAAAAAATAAAATAAAAAAAAATTTTTTTAAAAAATAATAAAAAAAAAATTAAAAAAAAAAATTAAAAAAAATAATTAAAATATATATAATAAATATAAAGCAAAAAAAAAATAAAAAAAAAAAATTAAAAAAAAAATAATAAAATAAATTAAAAAAATAATAATAAAAATATAAATTATATATTAACAAAAAATAAAAAAAAATTTAAAACAAGTAAGAGCGCTATATTCGGCCGTGCCGAATCTTATATACCCTTCACAACGTGTAGTCATGCAATAACAGTAGTTTGTGTCACCATTCATCCCATATGAAATACGTACATACATATAAAAACATACATATATAAAACATCCCATTGTAAAATTATAAATTCACGTATGTATGTTAAAAAAACAAAAAAAAAAAATAAAAAAAAAATTTTAAAAAAAATTTAAAAAAAAATTTAAAAAAAAATTTAAAAAAAAATTATTATATATATAATATATATAAAACAAAAAAAAATAAAAAAAAATTATTCAAAAAATAATAAAAATATTAATAATATATTAAAAAAAAATAAAAAAAAAATAAAAAAAATTAAAAAAAAAGATTTTAAAAAAATTAAAAAAAAATTTTTTTGGCTTAGCTGGGATTCGATGCCACGTTTTCTCCAACCAGTAAACAAGTTTGTTTGTATGTATGTTGTTGTTGTAATGTTGTTTTTGTGAAAAAAAAATCGAGGTGGTCGTGGGTTTTTGCTCATATCTCAGTTGTTTATGTACCGATGTTTCTGATTTTCAATAACGTTCTACTCCCGAATAATTCTGATATTTTAATAACTTACCCGGGTCCAAATTATGTCGGGGGGCTTCTAAAAGTTGATTTCAACATACACACGGACAGACGGACAGACTGACAGGGCTTAATCGACTCCCCTATGCATAAGCTTTCCGAAAATATATACTTTATGGGGTCGGAAATGAAAATTGTAGAAATTTCACACGGAATTACAAACCTATATATACCCTTTTTCACTGTGTGAAGGGTATAAAAAATAAAAAAAAATTTTTTTGGCTTAGCTGGGATTCGATGCCACGTTTTCTCTAACCAGTATACACGTTTGTTTGTATGTATGTTGTTGTTGTAATGTTGATTTTGTGACAAAAAAATCGAGGTGGTCGTGGGTTATTGCTCATATCTCAGTTGTTTATGTACCGATGTTTCTGATTTTCAATACCGATCTACTCCCGAATATTTCTGATATGTTAATACCTCACCCGGGTCCAAGCTATGTCGGGGGGCTTCAAAATGTATTATTCAATCTGTTACAAAACAAAGTATTTAACATTTCCCCTATATCTCTTATCTCAACCACAATTAATTCTTCTGAGTTTCTAAATTTACGATCTTTAAACTCAGAAATTGCAGAAAAGTCTATTAAAATAAGAAAAGTAACTCTTTGTTTTTCTTTATAATTATCAAACTCAGCTTGGATTAATAAAGGGTGGTTAAATTTTAAGCGTCGATGTTGATTTTGATTAAACACAATTAAATTGAGAAATGTCAAACGAAATGCAGAAAAAAAAATTTACGTTTAGGTGTGGTTCACATTCAACATCGGACCTTAAAATTTAACCACCCTGTAGAATCTAATTTCAGAATTTTATGTGTTTTCCAAAATGTATAATCACCTCAGATTATTTGTCATTTATTTTAAAATTCTAGCTTTACATGTGAACCTAGTTTAAAAAGTAAAATAAAAGTGCAACTTGAATCGATAGTCCATAAATAAATAATTCATTAAGGTAGTACTTTAATAAATAGTTCTAAATTTTAAAAACCTAGGTCCATAAAATGTAGATAATAAAAAAGTACCATAAAATTGAGAAAAAAGTACTTTTTAGATCACCCATATCATTTTCCAAATTGACTAAGATCGAAAGTTCCTAATTTGAAGTTTCTAGATTCATAAACATAAAATATACAAAAAGTACGATAAAAATGGGAAAAAGTATTTTTTTGGGTTTTTCATGTCAACCTATGAATTCCAAGTTTAAAATATTTTAACAATAAAACATGTTAATAAACATAAATTAAAGTAAATAAATCTACTCTTTTTTTGTATAAGAACAAATATGTTCTTAAAAGTACCAAACTGTTTTCTAGAATTTCTATTTTCTACTCCGTTATGAATGGGTTTTAAGTCACAAATTGTATGCGAATCGACCCAGTCATTAGAAATTAAATATCATTTTCTACATTCTTCATTTTTGGAATCTTTTTTGTCCCTCTAGAAGTTTCATATTTAATATCGGGTAGGTCTGAGAATCGGTCAGCATCTATTTTTCATACCCCTCAACGCCACGCCTTTTTCCACGCCCCTCAGGTAGGCCAGACTGCTGAACCGATCTTCTTGACATTTTCGTATAATATAACTAAGACTCTAACACCCACATTTTTTAATAAAGTACTTGCATCGATATAGTTTTTAGTATTTTTCTTCAAATTGTACACAATTTATAGTCCAGCCAATGCAGTAATAAACGTTTAAGAATAGGTCAACATCTATTTTTTATACTCCTAAACATTTAGGGTGACTCACACCAAGGGACAACGACTGCAATGAAATTCCTAGAAATAAATTATTGGGCAAAACAACATTTTCCGGGTCATGGGGACAATATTTATCCTTTACTCATGAGAATTTAAAAAAAGTACCGAAATCCTATTAATAATTTTTCTATGTTTATGCGTTTGGAAGTTAAAAGTGCTAAATATAGGTTTTACTCGTTTTAACCATTGAAAATTCACAAAAAAAGAAACGCTCATGCCAGCTTATTTTTCGAAAAGACAACAACAATTTTTTAAGTAGTTTGTACATCGAAAAAGAAAATGTAGCTCTAAATCTAAGAATTAAATTCTTATCGAAATCGTGCTTCAAAATGCAAGTACAATTTATTTGTGGTCTTTTTTGAAATAAGTACAAAACGAGCTTGTTTTACAGAATCAAGTACAAGACTATTTAAATTACAAATAACTGTTAAAGTTAAGTCTTATTTCTCTCAAACTAAAAAAAAAGAAAAAAACTTATATATTTTAGACATTTGCTTAGATAAAGAAACTCTATGAAATTTCAAATATGTTTTTACAATTCTCATTTTGTTTATCTTACTTTAGCTTTAAGTTATAAATATGTGTACAACTTAAGCCTTATCCGTTATTTTTCTTTTTAAGTTTTAATAAAATACTTAGCTGAATAAACGTCAAACCGTAATTAATAAAGCTACTGTAATATGCAACGTTCAAACCAAGTTACGAATTCTTGAAACAAGTGCATTTTTTGAATAATTCAATTTCGTTTAACTAGAATGAATCCAATTCTAAGCTTACGTTAAACTTTTTTCGGCTTAAAATTAATGCATTCGTACTTGATACATTCATTCTTAATTTAAGCATTTTGTACTTGGTTTAAGAAAATCCGTACTAACTATACTTCTGACACCGCTAGCGCTTGATTTAAGTACAGATTACCAGAATTGCTTTTTGAGTATACCTCTATTGTTTACCAGGGGGCAAACTACGGTCATAGCTGCCAGATTTGACGATTTATCGTCATTTTGACGATTTTACGTGCTAAAATTAAGTGTTGACGATTTGACGATTTATGCTATGTTTTTGACGATTTTCAAGAATTCAAGTTTGCAACATTTTTCATTACTTTTATATCAACATTAAACTAAATAAAAATAATTTGTAACGGTTTTTTATGTTATTAATAATAGAACAGAGTGAAAGAGATATATCGATCATTATTTAATGTGTTTGTGTGGGTAATTTTTCCACTTTGTACATTTTTAACATAGTATTTATATCCCACATAATTTCAACTGATACCTACAACACGAACAAATATAAATTTGGAAATGCGTTTTAAACAATTTTAGTTTTTTAAGTAAATTTATTTAAATTATTTAAGTGACAAATTAATATGCTTAAATACTTCAAAAAAATGGTAAGTTCTTTTTAATTACACATTAAAACCTTAAAAATCAGACATTATATTTTCAGTAGAAAACCAAGATGATGAAAATTCTAGCAGCTCTTCCTCTGTAAGTAGAAATTTCATCAATTTTTTATAGAAAACTTTGTAGTAGCTAAAATGAAATTTTAATGGTGTTTTTCACAGGTAACCAACAAGAAGAAGAAAATTAAGGAAGACTGGTTTGCAGATCCAGAAATAAATTTATGGGCTAAAAAGCGAAACGATGTAGTTTATTTTGGCGTTGTGCTCGTCTTACGCTTGCCTAAAGCTACCTTAATCGGTAGAAGCTTTAGAAAGAAATGATTATAATTATTTGTCAATTAGTCTGAATTAGATGCAGCCAATTCATTATTTATTCTTTTTTGTATTTATTTACATATTAATATTTATTTTTCGACATTAATTCTAAATTGTATTATATTTATTGTCATGTTCTTAACTTAAAAGGGTCTAATAAAACCATTGATCTCTCTGGATTTAAAAAGTTTGTTATGTTATGCATTAAATAAAAAATGTTTTGTTTTGAAAAATGCGTTTTTTTATTTTGACGTTTTTATGACGATTTGAGTAAACTATTTGACGATTTTGACGATTTTTTTCCCCAAATTAGACGATTTTGTCCCTATTTTATCTGGCAGCTATGACTACGGTATTCGAACGTGATCGAAAATTCTTATTAGAATCTAAATACCTAAAGCACACCGAACTCGATCGTTCGAGTAAAATTCGATCGTTATCGATTGTCGTAATTTGGCCCGTGATATTAGGTTATCGGTTTTACATGTTTTCCTCCATTTTTTCTCCCTAAAAGTTCTAATTTCCAAAAATCTCTTCTAAGTGGATCTGTATTATTCTAGCTTTTTGATTTCGGGCTGTGGAATAATGAATCAGTCAATCAGTTTCGTTAAACTTTTATCTAATTAGATTACTTTTCTTCTACATAAAACTTTTGGTGGTCGAAATGTCGACACACAAAATTGTGCTTAAGATTTTTTTTGCAAACAAAGTAAACTGAAGCAAATTTCAAATATAACATTTTGTTATATTGTTGGAAAGAATTGTACATTTTCGCCCTAGCTTTGCACCAACCTTTGTGAGTACCCTTAATGACTTGTGGAGTATACAAGTAATAAACCTTTTTTTCTTAAATTGATTATAGTGTATCGATATTTACGTGATTTGTTTCTAATTAAAATCGTAATATTCAAACTTGTCCTAAATTACTTCAATAAATTATTTCATATATTCGTATAATCCCAAAATTGAAAATTAATTAATATCTTGTCTCATACTGCAAACATCAAACAATCACCAAGATTAAGAAATACAATTCTTGTCTTTATTATTCTTTAAATTTATTTAAATTGTATTCAGCACTAAATGCTAAATAGCAGCTATTACAATGAGCTCAATGCAAAATTGTTTGCCAAACCAATATGTTACTTTTGTTTTTGGAACTAATTTGAAAATATTCAATGTAAAAATGTTTCAACATTAATGTTGTGGTTAAAAGGACTAATTAAGAGGGAACTAAAACACAATGTGTATGTAAATATATATTGTCAAAAAATTCAATTTTTTAGCAACTACTTCTACTACTACGGATACATAGATACAAACTTGTAAATATATTCCCAAATACAAGCTGTTGTAGTATTTACGTTTTCAAGTCCATGAAGTTCATCTATTTTACATATTGTTTTCACAATAACAACAACAACAACAGAGAAAAACCCCAAATGGGTTGTTGGCATTTTACTACAGGCAACCAAAACAATGTGTTTAGACAACAACTGTAAATTGACTACATTAAATGGTTCTTTGAAAAAAAAACAATTATTTTAAATACTAAAAAAACAAAAGCACATAATACAGAAACAAAAGGAACATAAAAAGAAAAAAAACAAGTATTTAAATGGCAACTAAATGAGGTTCTCAATAAATAGTTTTTATTTCGTCCAAAAAAAAAAAAGAAATTTCTTTTAGCACTAGTTTTAGTTATTAAGAATTTACACACTTACACAGTGATACTTGGCAAATTGTTAGTACTGGTTGTTAGCACTGGCTGTTGGCAGTAGCAAGCATTCACATTTGGCGGCGACAACATTAGCAACATCATCATCACCATCAGCCATCGCCATCACCCGTACAAAGTGCAATTGGAATATGTAAATTTAATTAGCATCTAATTTTGCAAACTAGCGTAAAATTGAAAATTTACCACAATATTGTATGCATGTGAATAAACAAATGTGCACACAAATGCATTCATACACTTTATTCTTTACACACACATGTATGTTGTGTATGCTGTATTGTTTGTTGTATGTAAACAAGTTCGCAACTAAACATACACATCAGCTGAAACAAAACGAGAACAAAAAATGAAAATAACCTTTCCAAAACTAACAAGTAAGAGTGCTATATTCGGCCATGCCGAATCTTATATACCCTTCACAACGTGTAGTCATGCAATAACAGTAGTTTGTATGACCATTCATCTCATATGAAATACGTACATACATATAAAAACATCCCATTGTAAAATTAAAAATTAACGTATGTATGTTAAAAAAAACAAATAAAAAAAAAATTTTTTAAAAAAAATTAAAAAAAAATATTTAAAAAAAAAATAATTAAAATATAAATAATATATATAAAACAAAAAAAAAATGTTGGAAATAATATTATCTATACTCAAGTTTCAATATAAATTTTCTATCAAGTTAGTCTTTGTACAATTTTTCATTTTAGTCTTTTAATATATTAAAATATTTTTTCCTGTTGACATGAGTTCATATATTAAATAAAGAAAATATTAAACAAAAAATATTAAAAAAAAAATAATAAAAATATAAATAATATATTAAATAAAAAATAAAAAAAAAATGTAAAAAAAAAATAAAAAAAAAAAATTTTTGGCTCAGCTGGGATTCGATCCCACGTTTACTTTAACCAATATACAAGTTTGTATGTTGTTGTTGTAATGTTGTTTTTGTGAAAAAAAAAATTGAGGTGGTCGTGGGTTTTTGCTCATATCTCAGTTGTTTACGAACCGATGTTTCTGATTTTCAATACCGATCTACTCCCGAATAATTCTGATATTTTAATACCTCACCCGGGTCCAAGCGATTTCGGGGGGCTTCAAAAAGTTGATTTCAACATACACACGGACAGACGGACAGAGCTTAATCGACTCCGCTATTCATAACCTTTCAGAAAATATATACTTTATGGGGTCGGAAATGAAAATTGTAGAAATTTCACACGGAATGACAAACCTTATATACCCTTTTTCACTGTGTGAAGGGTATAAAACCATACTTTGACACACATTCATTTTGGTCACAGTGGAATGAAATAGCATCAGCTGTTTCTAATTTCTAAAGTATCAATCTTAATAAGGACCCTGTTTGATTGTGCAGCGCTACAGGTGTGTAACTAGAGGGATTGAGGTGAAATATAAAAACCTTCTTACAGTTGTTGCATAACATTAATTAAAGGATTAAATTAAATGATTCTTAAGTACCACCTAATCAATTGGATCATTATTTCTAATTAAGCGCGGCTCCAGGTGGGAGGAAAAATAGATATTTCCCCCTCCCCTAAACCAATTTTATATTTTTTTTGGTAAGTAATAGTCTTGGCAGCCATTAAACAAGCAATTCATGTGTGACCTTCTACGAAAAAAGGGTACCTAGTGTGTAAAAATGAAGTTTTGAGAAAAACGCATTTAAATTTACACAACGCATTATCTCTGTGAACACAACTTCAGTTGGGAGATACGATTTGGTATGGTTAGTTATGATTGGGTGCCGACTTTGGTGACGTCATGCCTATATAATGACATATTTTTTTCACTTTTAATATGACAATACCTTTACTATTGTTGCTGCTCTGTTTGTTAGGATCTCGATACTTGATTCTTAATCCGCAACCAGTGACCGACACGAAAACGCCGCTCTCTGTTCTTTTTTATGGGGTAAATAAGTATTGATCAGAAATCTAACTCATTTTATCTTATACTACACCCTTTTAGGTACCAGAATCCACTCTTAAGTCCAAACCCTTTTTTCGACACACTAGGTCCCTTTTCTCGGGCAAGGTCACGTATATATTTTTTCCCCCTACAAGCATTTAACTTGGAACCATAGCTTGTCTTGACTTATACACCATTTTAGGATTTTTTTTTCATTTTTATTGCGTTTGAATACTTGTGTGGGATGCTTAACCAAGACCAAATATAATCATTTGGAAGGGGCAGGACAATGTCAACTGTATTTTGCCTAGTCATTAAAAGTATATTTAACAGTTGATTTTAATGACATTTGTTTAATATTTTAATATCAAAATACTAAGAGTTATAGCCACTCGTATAGCTAGACGACTGCTCTATATGAGGGGGTGTCTATAGCCCCGCTTTGAAAAATATCGTTAATAAAATAAATAAAATCTTGTGTAAAAAATCTAATTCCTAAGAGTTAAGAGGTAAGATGGGGGATTCGTAACCCCTTATCCATGCTTCTACATGCTAATGGTTATAACACCTGTTACATTTAGCAAACATTTCACTCTTCGAACACTCTTAAGTTATGAAGACAGTCTTAATTCTTATTGAATTTTCACAGTTTGAATAAAGAAATAACCACCTAAGACTATGAACATTATTCTCCTTTCTAAGATTCTACTTATTACGTCTCTTAGTCTATTTGGCTGCCTTGGAAAATTTAAGCCAGGATTGAATTTCGTTGATTGTGGGACAAGACTTATAAGAATAAGGGACTTAGCGAACTTCGCAAGCAGTTGTTTATTTTCCATTGCTATTAATAAGTAACTATACGTAGTCGACTAAAGATTTTATCTGACAACAATGTGAAACACATTAGTTTAACCGATGATGTTGCGAAATTGATGAGAAGTCAAATAACTAGGAGTTTTAGAAATAGAGTACGTAGCAACATGGTATAATTAATAGTATGAAACCCGATAAAATATCCAAGATGGAATTATTTTTCAACACCAACACTTTGATCAACGCAAAACTCTCTCGAAAGTTTTAAAATTAACTCGAAGCTTAGACAACGAACCAACGAACAACCAGATAACACAGTATGTGAGGAAGTTGACAAGACACTGAAACTCTAACTTATTCAATATACGCTTTTTTGGCGAACTAGGAGTAGAATTAAGGAATAACGTGGAAATAACTTGATTCTAGCCTAGTCGAATTTTGGCTTATTGTTTGTTTCTAGAAAACTTTACTATCCAACAGCGCACAACATATCGAAATGTTCATAAATGAGGGACTTAAAGTTTTCTTTCCCAAAATTGAGTTTACATATGGAATAAGTAGGAGAAATTCGGGGAAGTTTAGAGTACAAAAGTTGAATGTGGCATTCTCATTTGGTAGCGAGATATGCGACCAATTCTAGCATTTGTCATTTAAATACCTGTTTCGCTTAGACCACAAGGGGTGTATTGGCACTTAAACTCCTTGTGTTCAAGCCAATTATAAAAATTTTTCTTTTTTCACATGGAGAGGGTGGAACTCATGAAATTTTTAAGCCAAAATCTAGCGGCTCGTTATATAATTTTCTTTTAAAGCATCTGATTCAAAATACCAGTTTGTTGATAATTTAGTTCATGCGTGGAGTGTGTCCAAAATTTTGGAATTATAAAAATTAAAAAAAAATTCTGTTAAAATTATAATTCTGAAAATTATGAGAAGCTTGTGGCAAATTCAAGTAAAAAATTAACTGAAACATCAATGCAAAATGGGGACTATATAACTCTAGAGATTATTGAAAGGTTTTTCAGAAATACTATGCGGAGTATTCGAAATATGTTGTGGTTACCTCTCATACAAAGAGATCCTAAGAATGAGCAAAAATACTTTACAAAAGTAAACACGAACGCACGAATTGTTGGTCGAGCCGTTTCATTTACACAACTTCCTACAATAAACAGCGTTAAAACAATAAAGTTCGAGAAGTTCAAGAACCTTCAGGATACTTTTTCCTATTTACCACTAAATTACCATGAATAGTTCAAAGCATTTTCTCACAATAGAATAGAAAAAATCTGGAAATAATCCTAATCCAAGGTGAGGTTAAAAATGAGTGCGATGATGTCATGTAATCTGATTATGAAAACTAAAGAATGTAAAAAAGAATCATTAAAGCTTTTCTTAATAAAATGTTATTTAAAAAAATATTCTATGAGTGTTTCTTATTGGATACTACAAACATTCTTTTGAGGTTTGGAAATTTAAATAAAAATTTAAGCACAAGGAATATAAGTGCTACCTTCTTTATTTCAAGAGAAGTTTGTGGGTACTTGTATTCTTTTAGTTTGTTAGATTAAAATGTATCTCAATATCAATATTTAATTAAAAAGAAATATTCCAGACAACATCTAGCATTTTTTATTGCAATTTAACTTTAGCCTGTTTTTTTTATTATCAAGCATAAGTCACTTTGAGCCCTTGTGCTTTAAGCCCCTCATATGTAATCACGTTATGGGTATGAGCTTTGAGAAAGCTGCTGTTTTAAATCTTACCTCAACTGCTTGTAAAAATCTGACTTAATTTTACATTATTGTGTCACAAAATCTAGTTTTTGTTTGATAGTTCCTCAAAATATAGAAAAAATTTAATTTATTATTTAAATTAATTTTTCAATAATTTCAAGACTTTTAAAGTGATTAATTGCACTTAGAGCAACAAAAAAAATTTTTTTTTAAAATGATTTTAGGGCATTTTCGGCCACTGTATGTGAAGCATTTAAGAGATCGTATTGTTTATATTTGCTATTGTCAGTGTAGATGTTTTAGTAGCAATAGTTGTTGTTTTTTGTTGTTGCAACTGTCATTGTAACCCTATTGTTACATGTAAGTAAACGTTTACACGGATTCACCAACAACTAAACTCTGAGGAAAAAAGAATACTATTAGCATCACTAGTATTAGCAACCATTTAACATAAATGTATGAATGTATGTATGTATGAATGTATGTATGTATGAATGTAAGTATGTATGTAAGTATACATATCTACAGTGTTGAGTATGTCTAATAGATACACGAGCTGGCATACAAACACAAACAAATATTTTGATTATTTATGACTTGTTTTTGGTGATAATTTGTTGTAGTTGTTTTTGGTCTATGGCCAATTCAAAAATCAAAAGAAAAAAAAAACGTTGAACAGGAACCAAACTAAAGAGGAAACTCATACACAACAAGCGTAACAATTTTTACTTTTACTCCAAAAACCAGGCAACCAAACAACGAACCAATTGACTGAGTGAAATAATTGTTTGACTAAAATACAAAAACAAATAAAACAAAAATTAACAAATAAATGTGAAGGGTGAGCTAGACTTAAAACTGCACAGGGTCCAAAATGTGTAATTGTACATTTGAACATACTACATACCAACTCCCTAGCATTTGTAGGTTTAAGTAATTCATTATAAACTTGTAAATTGTTCGGCCGTAAATACCAAATGATTGATTTATTTTTTAAACTTTGACAATTTGTTTGAAATTGTTTAAATTGAATTTTTAGAATTAAGCTAATTTGTAACAGCAAAAAGTAAGAAGAAGAAAAAAAAAAACAAAAACAAACAAGGACATGCTAATGATAAAACAAAAGCCATATTTGAAAGTAAGGGGGAAGGAAGTAAATAAATATTTGTTGTTTGCATTAAAGATGGCAAAATGTACTTACCTACTGCTTGCTTTTGCTCTCTTTAGCTATTTTTAAGCAGTATTTCATTCCTTTGTTGCAAAGTTACAGGAATTATGCTAATATTTGGTACTAGTACTAAGTAGATTCTTAAAGTATTTCTTAGTGTATTATTTTATACAAGATGAGCCGCATCTTGAAAATACTAGCAGAGCACAAGTGCTTTTGTACACTATTCACGCAAATAAACAAACAAACCCATACACTTATAATATTACACTGCATGTTGTTCACTATTTCGGTCTATGTGGTTTAACAACTAGCTTTAGTTGTTGCTTTGTATTGTTATAAAGTAAACCAATAGTCGTGTTGAATTTTTTATTTTATGTATACTTTTTTGATTGTGAAAGAATTCTGTGGAAATTATAAATGGTATCAAATGTGGATGTACTTGCAAATACCTCCAGTGCTTATGGTAAAGGGTGTATAAATAAAATTAAATTATTAAAGAATTTTATAACAAGCATTAAACTTGAATGAAGTAAAAAAAAAATTCTTTATTGCTGTTGTTACTCTGTTATTTATGCGAAACTATTTATCAAGGGAAGGTCACCTAAAGATTTTGTTCAGATCAATCAGTGTATTATAGCAGTGTCAGCATACAGCATTTTTCAAACATATTCAAAATGACATTCGAAGCAAAGTCATATATATCCGGGTATAGACATGAGATATATAAACTCTGAAATCTAGGATATTCTACGATTTGTTTTTTTCTTAGAATTTTACTATTGTTTTACTATGAGCATGATGGAGAAAGATATATATAATATGGCAAAGCCGAATAAAGCACTCTTTTTTAAAATATTATTTTTTCAATACTACAGTTTTTTTCAAGTAATAATAAAAATTTCACATCAACCATTTTGCCTAAATAACTAATGTATAGCTTACAAAATCTAGCAAAGAATAAAACAAATTAGGCAACACTGCAACAATCGTATATGCTACTACATTTGGCATATGATGAAAAGCTGAAGTACGCTGTTAAACAAATAACATATCTGTCATCATACGTAGGAAATTTGTCAAGCACTAAAAATATGCTGTTTACACGATATGTTGAAATCGTCAACATACATTTGATGGCATTGTTAAAAAAGTGTTAGCAAATGTTGTTAACAATACGTAAGATGAAAAAATTTTGCTTATACACGATATGATGGCACTTGTAACAAACTTTTAAGTATAAATTTGCTGATTCAACATATCGTCTAGACATATGTACCTTCATATGGCAAATTTCTTAGCAAATTAGAGGAACAAAAGAACATGAAACATTGTACTCTTTTCGATTTGGATTTTGAAAAACCTAAAAGTTTTGCAACAAATCTTCCATAATATGGACAAGGACTAGGCTGGCTGTAGCCTAAGCAAAAACTATGATTCGTTTGATCAATTTAAAGGCAAAACATTGAATATTGTATGACAATTTGATATTTCGATAGCTTATACGGAGTGGTCCAAATACAAGAAGCGTTCTTGATATGTTATTTTGAAACTGACTTATACGACGTATTAACTACAAGTCACTATCATAATTCCTCGGAACAAAGTGTTTCACATTACGCAAACAAAAATATTAAATTTTTTTTTTTTAATTAGTACAGTGTTACTCAAACTGTTCTAGTGAACTAATGAATCCCAATAATAATGTGGCTGTAGCTGAGCGATGCAACTGAAATAAAGATCACCGACTCGCCAAAAATCTCAAAAAATTGTCGTTTTACGTACCCACCAGTATGATTAGAATTTATTACACGATTACAAAGTCAACTTTAATTAATAATTAAAGACAAATGACCTTTCTCTTCATTGGGGCTTCTTAGTTTTTGCCATACAAAAGCACCAATCGAACATCAAACAAACTTCATTCTTAACATGGTGTAATAAATAACATGAGGTGATAGCGTAAAGAAGACCAATTTTTGTCTCTTTTTTTTAAGTATGGAGTTTGACAATTTCCGGAGTTGAAATCATTTTTTTAAATATGTAATTTGACATACTCCAGAACACAAAAAAAAAACAGCAAGTAATTGTCGAGAAGCTATTGCATCCGCAGAGAGAGAGAGAGACGACCACGTTTTGGGAGAGCTCTACAGAGATAAATTTACGGACCTGTTATGGAACTTTTGGGCTTCAGCATGATGGTATACCATGCCTCACAACTCGACAAACATTCATCTTATCTATGTATATTTGCTACTTGGGAATGCGATTTGACCCCTTTAGGTGTGGCAAAAGAGCAGTCAACCTCGACTCATCATCGTGCCCAATAATTGAACATCAACATTGTCATTGAAAATTAGAACCATTGGATGGAGGTGTGCCGCCGAGGTCGTGTCGGCCATTTGGTCGATATTTTGTTCCATACATAATTGAATCATACCAATATTATCATAATAAAAAGAAATGACAATAGTTTCCTAAAGAATTTGTGTTTTATTCAAAATCAACATCGGCCCCAACTCAAATAATTTCTACTTACCAGCGGAAGGTAACGTAAAACGTAATATAAACTGTATTATAACGTAACTTCTTTCGTAAACATGCTTTTAAAACTCTTATTTTTGATGCTATTGCATAAAATTTTCGTGTCGAGGTGTATTCGCGTGAGATGTATTGAAATAACTGAAAACCTCAATTTCATTTAAAATTCGAATTGACGACCATCGATATAAAACCCAGAAAGAATTTTTCTTTTAAATACTTTCTGTGATAGAAAATTATTTGATTCTCTTAAATACCTTCTGTGATACAATGATTCGATCAGAATGACTCTATGTCTTAAGCAGACTTTGTGCTGCATTGGAGGAAAATCATTTTAAATTTCTTATAAGATATCCTTCCACAAGACTGCATATGTACATATTTTCTCAAAAAGAAACACTTTTGCATACAAACGTAACAACTATTAAAGAGAGAAATTTATGAAAAAGGAATGTGTTTAAAATATTACTTTCAAAGCAGACATTTGGCTTAGGGCCTAAACAGAAAGTGTACTTTTACTATACAACTATTTTTGGTTTTGGGAGCATAACTACAACAATGTATATAAAACTACAATAACAACAACCATTACTTGTAGTAGTAGTAGTACAACTACTAACTGCCACTAACTAGTGAACTGTGTTTACCATTTTATCTCCTTCGCAAGTACAAGTGGTAATAGAAGGCAAACATTGCATTACGATATCTTTATCTAAGAACTAAGACAATATGATCCGCGTTAAATTTTGAGTCCATAGTTTTCGGTTTTTCGTATGATGGAAAAATTCTTGAAAATATTTAGCAGAATAAAAAAAAAGCTCACCCAAAATTTTAAAATATTTCGTCTCAAGTCTGGTATTGAAAATCTGCTAAATCGATTAAATCAACCCACAAAATGTTACTGTTATTCTATTATTCTGCTTTTTTCCATCTCTTTAAAGCAATCTTATTTCCTAGAAATTTTTTTTTTGTTAAATTTTTTTTCTAAGCGAATTTTTCACTAAACAAAATATGTACATTTTAATCTTTTTGGTCTATTTTTTTAAACAATTCTTTATTCACAGTTTTACATATTAAAGGCATAAACATTTATCAAATACTTAGCACCTAACTAATGCAGGGTGTTTAATATTTATTACAGCCGAATGTACTGCTAACATTCTAACTTGTGTTTTGTGCGTTTTATGCTTAAGCTTTCATAAGGTATTTAAAGAATATCTTTTATTTAACGAATTATTTTAACGCTTTATACAACTAAAAGAAATTTGTAGGTTTTATTATTTTTGTTTAAAGGATGAGAAAACAATTTGAATGAAAATTAGTAAAATAATGCCTTTGTGCTAAGTTAACAAACTTTGCTAATCTGCGTTGGTATAAAAATGAATAAAATGTTTTAGGAAAAATTTTAGTTTGTTTGTTCTTTATGTTGAGAAGTTAATTTTTAATTGAATGTGTATTAAAAAACATTTGACTCATAACCAAGAAGACGAACGAGAAATTAATTGTTATTATCCCTTTCGAGAATATTTCCTTCTCAAGACACCTATTTACTCTATTTATATATTAATCGTGAATAAATTCTCTAAACAAACTTAATGAGAAAAAATTCCCCTTGTCGTGAATAACTTTTTTGCTTGACAAATATTTTTTTTTTTTTTTTGGAAATTTTTAAAATAAAGTATCTTTATACGTACATATGCATATCGATGGTCACAAGTAGAGAAGCCCTAACGCAAATGATTTTACAGGACAGGGTAAAAACGTAAAAGAACCTGTACCTATTATGTTAATGTAATTTGTTGCTTATAAAACTGCTAATTTTGATACTTTAGCATTAAATTTCTGTGTCGAGATTTCGTAAAAATTTCAACAACAAAAAAATACGAATTAGGGATTTTCTTCATGTACCTACCATCGATATGTAGACACAGGCAATATTAATACTGAAAGCTTTCTTTATTAATTTTTCCTTGTTGTTTGTTTTTAGTTTTATTTAACCGTGTTTAAATTTTTTACTTTATGCATAAAACACACTTGCTACGTAATAATGTGCACCACCTAACATCAAACATCCAACTTGATTTCAATTAACAACAAACACTCTTTGTTCCTAATCAAAGCCTCATAAAAGTATAAATGACAACGATAAAACTGCTATCAATTATCAACATATTTGCATTAAGTATCAGATTTTAACTTCGTTACTAAAAAGGAAACGCTTAAAGCTTATTAAATCTTTTACACATGTCAATTGCATGGTGTATAAAAAAACACCTCGACTATAACTTTGTTTTAATACAACACTCACCTCCTCTTTCTTTTACTAAATCTTCACTTCACCAGGGTACACTTTTAATTACACCATGCACTAAATTAAAACACAATAGAGAGGGAAAAAACGAAAGCTTTAACATACTTACAGCCATCTTCACCACACGCGTTCCCTCCTTAACTAAGCAACTGATTTTTAGTTGCACTTTTTTGCACTTTAATTTAATAAACTCACTAGAAAATTTATTAATTTAATTTTGTTAACTGCACTTTCATACATATTTTCATTAAATATTCAACACCTTTAATAATTTTATTAAATTAAACAAACGATGTTTTAATACACAATATTACACATAAAACAACGGCAATTGAAGTAAATATGTTGTAATTACATTTGCGACTGTTTGTTGCTGAACTTTTCTTTAACTTAAACGGGTGAGAATAATAGGGTGGTGGAGGTGAAGTTTTGTTTTTTTTTTTATACCCTTCACCTGTGGTGCACAAGGGTATATATAGCTTTGTCATTTCGTTTGTAATTTCTACAATTTTCATTTCCGACCCCATAAAGTATATATTTTCTGAAAGCTTATAAATAAGCCCTGACCGTCTGTCCGATTGTCCGTCTGGTATCAATCTTTTGGAAATATCCGGGAATGAATCGCTATTGAAATTCCGCACAATCGCCCCATAACTTTCTGAGATATGAGCAAAAAACCGCGACCACCTCGTTTTTTTCACAATTACAACAACAATATATGTAAAAGTAACATCGAATCCCAGCTGAGCCAAAAAAATTTTTATATATTTTATTTTTTATTTATTATATATTATTTATAATTTTATTATTTTTTTAAATTATATTTATATTTTTTTTTAATTTTTTTTTTATATTTTTTTTTATATTTTTTTTGCAATTTTTTTTATTGTTGTTTTCGTTTCTTATATGTTTGTTTTTTCTATTTTTTTTCTATTTCTTTGTATTTTTTTTTTTTTTTTGAAACACGTAAACTCAATAAATTTATAATTTTTCAATGGGAGTTTTTTATATACATATGTATGTATGTATGTATGTTTTTTATGTGTATGTACGTATTCCATATGAGATGAATGGTGATAAATACAAACAATTGTTATTGCATGACTACACGTTGTGAAGGGTATATAAGATTCGGCATGGCCGAATATAGCACTCTTACTTGTTATTTATTATTTTGCTTTTTTTTGGGGAGTGTAAGCAGGCTATTAGTGGATATACATACATACATACCTACGTCAGTATGTTTACCAATACTCAATTCAAACATCAAGTTCAAGCAAGATTATTGGAAACGAATTCCCCAATTTTATTAAAGAACATAAGATTGTAAACTTAATAGAAAAGTAAACGGAGGTGTTTTAGTGATTTCATAGAATTGAATACTCTAATATCAGCTTCAAAACATGCATGCAGTAGAGTAGTTTCACACGTACGATCGGTTGTTGGTGGTGTAAACAGCAAGAAAATAACATTGACTGAACTTCGATAGCTAAGTAAGAAGAATGGTGAACCACACTTATGTATATTCAGTATTTTGTATACCCTCCACCTATGGTATAAAGATATGTCATTCCGTTCGTAATTTTTATAATATTTATATTCGATATTCATAAAATATATACTTTATAATATTGTATGACTAGTAGAGTTGATTGAACAGTGTCAGGCTGTCCGTGTTATACCTGAAATCAACTTTTTCCAGCACAATTGCCTTACAACTTTCTGAGATACGAGGAAATAAACACGACTGCTGTTATCTATATATATATATATATAAATCAATGTGTGTTTGTATGTTTGTTTGTGCTTTATAGACGGTTAAACGGCTGGACCGATTTCCTTGAAATTTTCACAGAATCTTTCCGTATGTCTGGAAGGAACTATAGGCTATACTTTGGTTTTAAATTGTAAGTGGGCGGGGTGCCACGCCCTATTAGAGAATAAGTATTAAATATTATATATCACGAAAGTTAATGCAGCTAGAGTCTTCAAATTAAGTACGGTAAACTTTGACATCCGTACGAACATTTGGGTAAACAATGGGCGGACTAAATTTCGTATATTTGGAAAACGATATCGAATAGAGTACTAAAATTTTACAAAACAACTTTGACACCCAAATAAACATTTCTGGAAAAAATGGGTACATTAGAAATAGTGGGCGTGGCAGCTCTCATAACAATTGAATACTAAAATTCGTATATTCGGGAAGCGATAGCAGTTAGAGTACCCAAATTTTTCACGAGAAGCTTTGACATCTATATGACTATTTTGATAAGAAATGGATGCTTTAGTAATAGTGGGCGTGTCACCTGTCATATGAATTAAATATAAAAATTCGTATATCTGCGAAGGGATAATAGTTAGAGTACCCAAATTTTGCACAAGAAGCTTTGACATCTATATGACTATTTTGATAAGAAATGGATGTTTTAGTAATAGTGGGCGTGGCACCTTTCATATGAATTAAATACAAAAATTCGTATATCTGGGAAGCGATAATAGTTAGAGTACCCAAATTTTGCACCAGAAGCTTTGACATCTATATGACTATTTTGATAAGAAATGGATGCTTTAGTAATAGTGGTCGTGGCACCTGTCATATGAATTAAATATAAAAATTAGTATATCTGCGAAGCGATAATAGTTAGAGTACCCAAATTTTGCACGAGCAGCTTTGACATCTATATGACTATTTTGATAAGAAATGGATGCTTTAGTAATAGTGGGCGTGGCACCTGTCATATGAATTAAATACAAAAATTCGTATATCTGGGAAGCGATAATAGTTAGAGTACCCAAGTTTTGCAAGAGACACTTTGACGTCTGTATGATTATTTGAATAAGAAATGGTTGATTTAGTAATAGTAGGCGTGGCACTTGCAAAATAAATATATTTTTGAACTATAAAATTTTTATTTTATTACGATGGGGGTGGCGAAGCACACCGGGTATTAGCTAGTGTATAATAAAGTTTTTAATACAACATGTTTTGAAAAAACCCCTTTTGCTTTAGAAAAACTCTATTAAGTCAAAATTTCTATTAATTAATGTACACACTTCCAAAACACCAATAGATACGAAAAAAAGTAACAATACATTCCCAACGAATTCAAATAACTTGATTATCTCTTGGCCTTCTACAATAAAACAAACTTATGAAAACCATTAGATAGAATTAGACACTGTACTCCTACCCTTTTCTCTCGTTCTCTCTCCAACAAACAATACTTTGAGCGTGTGAGAGAAGTCTAACTACTTCTTAGTTGTTACCTTGAAGTACGTACATAAATATGTATCACGTGAGAGTTTTATTGCATTTAAGATCAGATCTTGGTTGTATGTTAGTAATAAGATAAGTGAGCTTCGTTATCATAATAGTTTTAAATTATCATATATCACATAATTGCTTTAGCTTCTGTTTAATTGATTTTTTTTTGCTTCAAAAATTAAATTCAGAATGTTTCACAGTCAGCAAATTTCGACTCCATTCACTTTACGCTTCCATAGATATTTAAACAAAATATCTGTCGCATCAAATAAAAACAACGTGCTTTTTTGAAAAATGCTGATTATTAGTTGTCCCACATATTTTTAACCTCCATACACAATTTTACCAAAATCCATTAATAGTTTTTGAGCAAATAGAGTTAAGGAAGACTGGCAGAAAGACAGACAGACAGACAGAAATTATTAAAAGTGATATTTTGTATTTTTTATCGTTGACTCAATACACCGCAATGATAATTACAAAAAAATACTTCATGAACAGACATAGAATTTTTACAACTTTGTTATTAATATATTTAAAACTATAAATGTAAGCGCTTCAAAGTAATCATCTATAAAGTTAATGGTGATTGAAGATTTTTAATTTGATTGGATCAAGTATAAGAAAATTTTTTTTACAAATTTTATACAGTCTTATTGCAAAATAAAATTTGAAACCTTTTTTATATCTACAGCAAGGATTAAAATAAGAACTGTCCTGATAAAAGATTAAAAAGCCAGTCTTGTAAAATATTAATGAAATAAAATATGTAAAAAAAGGAATGATAGCACATCCAGTTTTTTTGCACAATTTAAATAATTTTACCGACCAAGGAATATAATAAGTATTACGCACAGTCCTTTGTAAAAGCGCTACCTCAACTCCTCCCTATCGACAATATGCAATAATATGTATAAGTTACTCAAAACAACCGTTTTACTTATTGTGGAAAGTTGTACACATATAAACATACACATACATGCATCCTATATTAACACTAACTTACATACAGACACGTTCTCTTGTCCGTAGTCCTCATCTTTCATGGAAATTTCATACTTTTCTTAGGACGACGAAGATGGTAAAAAACAGAAGAAAAAAAATAATAACACCACTGACAGCTCAATGTAATAATGAAAAACTTTTTCTTTGTCAACTTGATGAGTGTGAAATAGTTCTTTTATTTTTCATTTACATTTTTCTATATATTTTTTTTCCTTTTGTCATATTTTACCAGAGTTTTGGTGTCCCTGTGTACCCAAAGATTACGCAGCAGCATACAAAAAAAACAAGTAAGAGCACTATATTCGGCTGTGCCGAATCTTTTATACCCACCACCAATTTTGTGTACATTTAAAGCACAATATTTATTATTTTGTTAATCGCTATGGAATATTTATAATGAAATATGTATTACTTTCTTTGTAGAGGGTGGTTAAATTTTAAGGGCCCATGTTGAAGGTGAACTACACCTAGTCTTTAAATTTGTTTTCTGAATTTCACTTGACATTTCTCAATCTCAAACTTACTCATTTTGATCCGTGGAAAGATACGCAAATGAGCAACGCTTTAAAGTTATTCAGGTTTTTTATAAAAATGGGCGTTCAAATCAAAATGCATTTTGTACACTTCGTAATTCTTTTGATCAACATAATCGTTCAAATTCGTCCACAATCGGGAGAATTGTAAAAAATATTTAAATTTCTGAAAAACAGGTCTGTATAAAATGTTAGAAAATCTGTGAATGCCTTCTTAGTTCGTTGAATGGGAACTATTGCTGTTTTTTGCGATAGTGTGGCAAAAGAGCAGTCAACCTCGACTCATCATCATGCCCAATAATTGAGCATCAACATTGTCATTGAAAATTTGGACCATCAGATAGAGGAGTGGCGCCAAGGATGGGGGGGGCCATTTGGCCGATATTTTGTTAAATACATAATTGAACCATACAAATATTATCATTATAAAAAGAAATAATAATATCCTAAATAATTTGTGTTTTATTTAAATACAACATCGGTCCTTAAATGAAATGAAATTTAATGAAAGTGTGTTAAAGTAGCTGTGTCAATAAAGTTTCTACTAATAAATACAACTTAAATATTTCAATATAGCCCTTTATTTTCCCAAAAACTTTGTTAATAGAGAAATTACATGAATTTAAGGTAAGCCGTTGTATGGGAGGTAGGCGTTAAAGTGGCCGTGTCACCTAAACTTTTTGGCACAACAATAACATTGATTAGAAGGATATACACAGAAAATTTGATCATCATACCTCTAATTTTGGCGGTTTTATGAGCATTTAAATTTCATTAACGGTAGATTACGTGAAAAGTGGGCGTTATAGTAGGCGTGTCAAAGTTGTTTTGGCGAATGAGTACAACTTAGGTGTTTCAATATAGCCCTTTATTAATCCAAAATCATTATTAATAGAGAAATTAGAGGAATTTTGAGTAAAACGTTATATGGGAGGTGGGCGTAAAAGTGGGCGTGGCAACTCAATTTTCTAGCACAGTAATGACATTGCCTAGGGGGATATACGTAGCAAATTTTATCATCATACCTCTTATTTTGGCGGTTTTATGAGCTTTTAAATTTCATTAACGGTATATAACGTGAAAAGTAGGCGTTATAGTAGGCGTCTCAAAGTTATTTTTGCGAATGAGTACAACTTAGGTGTTTCAATATAGTCCTTTATTATTCCAAAATCTTTATTAATAGAGGAATTATATGAATTTTAAGTAAAACGTTATATGGGAGGTGGACGTAAAAGTGGGCGTGGCGCCTTAATTTTCTGGCGCAGTAATGACATTGCCTAAAAGGATATACGTAGCGAATTTGATCATCATACCTCTAATTTTGGCGGTTTTATGAGCTTTTAAATTTCATTAACGGTATATAACGTGAAAAGTGGGCGTTATAGTGGGCGTGTCAAAGTTGTATTTTCGAATGAGTACAACTGAGATGTTTCAATATAGCCCTTTATTATTCCAAAATCTACATAAATTGAGAAATTATATGAATTTTTGGTAAAACGTTATATGGGAGGTGGGCGTAAAAGTGGGCGTGGCACATTGATTTTCCGTTACAAAAAAGCGCCTCACCAATAAGCAAAGTGTGCAAAATTTCAGAGTCGTACATCCAATTTTGTTGCTTTTATGACGTTTTTGTTTTTAAATATACCGAAAAATACACTGTGCGGTATAAATTTTCGTACATTTTGATCGATAACTCCTCTCCTAATGCATAGATTTAGATAATTTTCGGGGAAAAATATTGTTTTTACTCAGGAAATATATATTCGAAGTTTCATGAGTCTACGTTAATGCGTTTGGACACAATTCCATTTTATTCGATGTTTGAAGGACACGGTTTTTTCGACCTACTCTTGCTTTTCGAGCTATAACTCTCTTCCTGATATTCCGATTTAGCCCATTTTCAATACCAAACAAACCTTGTCTATAAGAAAGATTCTGGCAAAATTTGAGCCCCCTAGCTTTTTCGGTGCGACCTCTATCGTGCTTTCAACAGACGGACAGACGGACGGACATAGCTAGATCGTCATAAAATCAAACCCTGATTCAGAATATATATACTTTATGGGGTCTAAAATGGATATTTCGATGTGTTACAAACGGAATGACAAAATGAATATACCCCCACCATTTTTTTGGTGGCGGGTATAAAAAGATAAAAGAACTCATCTACTTACATGCAAAAATAAAAAGGGAGGCTGTTGCTTATGCTTGATGTGAAAAATATTAACAAAGAATGTTAAGAACTAAAATAGAACCACAGAATGGACAACACTAATGTAATATGGTAACATCATCACTTTGTAAAAAAAACGATAACGAAACAAGGAAGGAATGTGAACAGAAAAAAATTCATGTTATAGAAAACATGATACGAAAGAGTATTAGAATTTATAAAGAAAAAAAAAACCAAGAAGGAATTTTAAAAAGCAAAATCTCAGCCAGTCAAACAACTAGACCGTAAGTCACTTACTCACTCTCCAACTCAAACAGAGTTAGTCAGTTACAATGACTGAGTATGTCATAAATTTTAAAATGAAATTTATATGACTCAAAGTCTAAATGATTATCAAAGATTTCTCTAACAAAATGTTTTATAAATTATGCAAAACAGTTACCTAAAGCTGCACCAAATTAGATTACAGGAATATTTATTTTAGAGAGAGTTATTTTGAGACAGGAATTTGAAAAGTAGCTTTAAGGAGTTTTTGATTTAATAGTGAACATAAAATAAGCCTCCAACTTCTCTGGTTTAGTTATTAGATAATTCTACAGTTCGGTAAAAATTGTAAGATTTACTTAGGGAGATACAGTAATTAATTTATTTTATGAACAGGCAGATCAACAATAAATTTGGATGATAACGATGTCCGGTTCCATTAATTTTAATATATATGTCGTGAATCCGCCACCAAGAACAATTGATTTGACCCTAAAGACTTTCTTTATAGTTATAATCTTTAAGGACTGGTTAGTGACAATCAATAGATGCTCTCAAAGTCAATATATTTCAGGGACCCAATTGCTATATGTCTTCGAACGCGATCGAGATTTCTAAATTCTTATTGGATTTTCTATAGCAAGATCACAACTAACTCAAACGTTGCATAAATGCCATAATTTGTCATCAGGTCAACGCTTTAATTTATCATGATACATGCGACAGAGTTATTGAATATTGCAGTTATAGGTTCCATGTCATCTTATAAAGTCAGTGGTGGATATTTGAACGAGATCATAACTTTTCAAGCTCTAGACTTTAGTATAAAAATAACAGCATCCAAATTACTTCAGAAATAAGTAAAACTAAAATCTGTCTAAATTGTGTGTCAATTTGTTACACTAATTATCACAACATCTATCCTCATATCAGTCTTGCCATTTCCTTATTTATGGAAGTGTTCTTTATTTTTATACCCTTCACCTGTGGTGCACAAGGGTATATATAGCTTTGTCATTCCGTTTGTAATTTCTACAATTTTCATTTCCGACCCCGTAAAGTATATATTTTCTGAAAGCTTATGAATAGAGGAGTCGATTAAGCCCTGACCGTCTGTCCGTCTGTCCATCTGACCGTCTGCCCGTCTGTCCGTGTGTTGGTTGAAATCAACTTTTAGAAGCAACTATATGTTCCTTAGATCTGTATATGGTATCAATCTCTTGGAAATATCAAGGAATGAATCGCTATTGAAATTCAGCACAATCGCCCCATAACTTTCTAAGATATGAGCAAAAAACCACGACCACCTCGTTTTTTTTTCACAATTACAACAACAACATACATACATACATACATACATGTAAAAAACATACCAAACAAAAAAAAAATACAAAAAAAAAAAATATTAAAAATAAGAAAAAAATAATAAAAAAAACTACAAAAAAAAATTTAAAAAAAATTTAAAAAAATTTTTTAAAAATTTTTCTAAAAAAATTTTTTAAAAATTTTTCTAAAAAAATTTTTTAAAAAAATTTAAAAAAAATATAAAAAAAAATAATAAAATATAAATAATATATTAAATAAAATAAAATAAAATTTTTTTGGCTCAGCTGGGATTCGATGCCACATTTATTCTAACGTGTACGTATGCACGTATTTTATATGGGATGAATGGTGATACAAACAATTGTTATTGCATGACTACACGTTGTGAAGGGTATATAAGATTCGGCACGGCCGAATATAGCACTGTTACTTGTTTTATTTAGGGTCGTATTCATAAATAATATTTTAGGCTTATTAAAGGCTTATTTGACAAATTTCTCTACAACATCTGTCAAATAAGCCTTTAATAAACCTAAAATATTTTTTCTGAATACGGCCTTAAGGTTTAAGCTTCGTATACGTAAGTATAACTACACATGTACACCGGCTGATCCTAATTTACACTGACGGATTGTTTATATCCCAAATTAAAGCTAACAGATAGACAGCATTATTAGCAATCAAATTTCTTTTAAAAATGGGTTTGAAAATAATAAAATAACAATCAATTTGGCATCATAAAGTTCTATATTTTGGTTCTCATTCTAATGAGGATACTTATTTGTATTCGAACATAAATTAGAACTATAGAATACATGTCAATTTCTTTTAAATGTAATTCGACAGCACTTGGATTCTAGAACAACCAAGAGTGTCGAATTTTCGCGAAGCAAATTGAATAGCACAAAGTTTTAAAAATGTTAAGAAATATTGCAAAATGACTTTTACGGTGAGTGTTGAGTTGCTCAGATGTTGCTTTTGTGGAAATAAAGTTTTGGCACCCGCTCTCAAGTTCATGCAAGAAGTTGTTTGAAAATGACAACACTTATGGTCTCGTCATAGTACGGTAAGTGCCAACGATGATATGGCTACGAAAGTATGTAAACCGATCAAAAAGCATAAACTTACCAACGATTTCATAAACTTCACTTACCATGTTGTTTAATGTATTGCACAAATATCTGGGATTAGTCGGGCTTAGCAGTTAAAGGCAAACAATCATCCACTTAGTTGGGCCTTACAGAAGCTCCAATTCTATACAGGATTTGACCGAAAAACTGCCGAATTCTCAAATATCCACATATCCTTGTCAAGATGCTGATGCATCGAAAGAGAGCAGCAGTTCGGTATGGATTTTTGACTGCTACCACTATTGACATATCTTTTTAATAATTCTGCCATTTTAGTTCACGGCAAGCAATTCCTAGCCATGATTACAGACTTTTGATATTCAAAAATGGACGACACAAAATTAAGTTATTTTTGGTTTCAGTAAGATAGTGTACCAGGTTCGGTAATCATGTTATCCACAGTCTTTATTATGACAATTGATCCCTTTAGATCATTTGTAAAATACTACTTAAGATTAATACTATGCGAATATTTAATAGAGAAAGGGTATTTTCAATTTAAAGTTTTCGAAAATTGGATTGACATAATAAGCCACTCTATTATCTATATAAATATATATAAAAGAGTGACTGACTGATTCATCATCGCACAGCCCAAACGCAAAGAACTAGAGACATAAAATTTGAACAATCAGTTCCTCTTTCAATGTATAGCTCCACTAAGAAGGAATTTTTGGAAATTCGTACTTTAAGGGGGTAAAAAAGGGTAAAAACGGTAATCTTATATCTGCTAAAATAAAAATGATACGAATTAAATTGAAAAAGTGTTGTAATTTGCACTAAAAATAAGCTGACAGATGTCGGGCCTTTTTTTGAATTTTTAACCTCTAAGGGGAAAAAACGGGTAAAAACTATAATTTGGTACTTTTTTGGTACCCTATGTAACTTCCAAACACATAAAGCTAGGAAAAAATTTAAGCTGTATTGAGTAATCCGCGAAAAAAATATTAATAGGAATTCCGCACTTTTTTCAAATTCACATGTATAAGGGGTAAAAATTATCCGTTTTTTTGGTACTCTTTTTAAAAGAAACTTTTCTTATACATATTATTCAATTGGACAAAATTTGACAATTATTATTTCCTAATAGAATTTGGACAATTATTTAGATGAAATTTTTAGAAAATTTTTTGGGGCAAAAAAGGTACCAACAAGGGAAAAATTACGTAAAATGTTTGTAATTCCTAATAAGACGGGCAATTTTCACAAAATTTTTAATTGGGATTTCACCAGACATAAAAAATAATGTAATTTAGTAAAAATTGAAACACATTCATAACGGGGTAGAAAGGGGAAAAATCGGGAAAAGAGGACCAAAAATGTACTTTTTTGAATTTTTGTGGTACTTTTGGTATTTTCTACGTTTATGAAGGTATGATTGTACAATCAAGGACTTTTGCGAAGCTAGAATTCTGAAATTAGTTACTATTGATACAAGTTGAGACTAAAAATGTTTTGGGCGACCAAAAAGGTACCTTCTTGAAAAGGTACCTTCTTGAAGAATTTCGAAATTAGTGAGTATTGATACAAGGTGAGACTGAACTTTTTGTATTTTCTACGTTTATATAGTTAAAATTGTGAAATAAAGGATTATTGATTCAAATTTAGAATTAAAATGATATTCAAAACACAAAAAAGCCTTTTCGTATTTTTATTGTACTCTTTGTATTGTTACGTTTGTAAACATGGATTCTTAAAATTTGTGTTTTTTGATCCGTGGTCTAACTTTTAATATTATGGACGACCAAAATTACTTTTTTCATTTGTTTTTTATATTTTGTTTACTTAGAATTCTGAATGTAGGTAATACTAAACCAAGGCATTTTTGCAAATTAGGAATCTTAATGTTTGAAACTCAGTAGCATTGATCTTGCTTTTAGTTAGGAAATATATGCCCGATATATCCTTACTCTACTTTTTATTTTTCTAAGATACAAATTTTCATAAATTGAACCAAAAGTATTTAATAATTAAAAATAGAACTTGAGTATTCAATAAATAGTAAGTACTGCGCTATCGAAGTAGCGGGTTAAATGCTAGTTCTCTATATTTGTATTCCCTTATTGTTAACATAAATCTTTGTGGTCTTTATAACCATATTTGATCTTCAAAGAAAATTTTGTGTTGAACATAATCCAAGGTGACTGTACAAATGGGACTATTATGCATATGTGTTTGCGTGTGGGCTACAAAAAATATTATCCACGATTTAAAATATTTGTTCAATTAACTAGCTTAGCAAACCTTCAAAAGCGTTTATTTTATAAATATTAAATATTTTGCTTAACGCTATCACTAGATGTGGTAAATTTCTTAAACATTTGTTTTTTAAACTATTGCCACACATAATTACCAACAACTTTATGCCTTGATGTGTTGTGTGCTGGTATTCTTATTTTAGTTTATTTTGTGCTTATCTTAAATAATTCTTAACTTCTTGTAGAATTTCTTTCTCTTACTAAATACAAATACTCTCCCATCAACAACATCGAGTTTTTCTTAAGAATTCTGTGATGTTTTATACTTATTGTTAAAGATAACAACAACAACAACAACTGAAACATTACGCAAATAAATGAATGGAAAAGAGGAAGAAGAAAAAATTGCAGAAAGAAAAAGTGTTGATAGCTCAAGACATGACAAATTCTTAAATAGAAATTCCTTTCACAAGATTCCAACTCACAATGTTCTATTTTGTACTGTCAGTTTATATTTCTTTTTTCTGCACTTCTTTCTCCTCTACAAATGTACTTTCAATTTGCTAACTCCCACACTAAGCAGCAGCAGCCACAGCTTCTCTGTCACCACGAACAAGTGGCACTATTATGAACAACTCGTCCCATTTTTGGCGTACCCCTTTCATTTAAAAGCTTAACACTTTCTTGTTTTGGAAATTGACTTTATATTTCGAATCATGTATTAAAGTATTTCTTGTCCATGTTCTTTGTTGCAGCTATGTGTGTATGTATGTGTAGCTTAAGTGTTGTCGTTGCTTTTGTAATGCTAAAACCTACAAAAAAAAAAACGAAAGCAAGAACGAACGAACAAAAAAAGTTAAAGAATTTAAATTAAAAGGACATTTGACAGCATTGTCAATTTTGTCAATTGTTTGGTGTGTCCAAAAAGAAAAGGCAAAAGAAGAAGAAGAAGAAGACTTTAAAATAATAAAATAAAGAACAAAAACATGTTGGTAGTGTGTAATTGCAATGTTAAGAAATATTTACTAACGGGGCTTTCATTTGATTCTATTCCATTATTCATTTCCTTCCAACCAACCCCCCCCCCCCCCCCCCCCCTTGAGCTTAACATGTTGGATTTCTGGGGAGTGCGAAAAAACAACAACAAGTTTTTCAATTAAAAAACAAAAAACTTTAAATGAATTAAACAGTTAGAAAAATAATATGAAAAGTGTCACTCAACAGCTACGAAATGTTGAAGTACACAGTATTCAATTAAATATTTTAATGTCAATATTAATCTTATAAAAGGGACTTTAACTTAAACTATAAAAATTACAATAAAAATATTATGGATTATATTTTAGTTCTAGCGCATTTAACTTTGATTATACATTAGCATGTAAAGGGTGGTTAAGTTTTAAGGGCCAATGTTGAATGTGAACCACACCTAAACGTCAAGTTTTTCCTGCATTTCATTTGACGTGTCTCAATTTCAGACTAACTCAATTTGAACCATAGAAAGATACACAATCGAGCAACGCGTTAAAGTTATTCAGGCTTATTATGAAAATGGGCGTTCAAATCAAAATGCATTTCGTGCACTTCGTGATTCTTTTGGTCAAGATAATCGTTCAAATTCGTCTACAATCGGGAGAATTGTGATCAATATTTAAATTGCAGCGAAACAGGTCTGTATAAAATGTTAGAAAATCTGTGAATGCCTTCTTAGTTCGTTGAATGGGAACCACTGCTGGTTTTTGCGATAGTGTGGCAAAATATATGGACCGGTCTGTGTAAGCGGAGACTATCGGCATCGTATGAATCATGAACTGTATGAGCTGTACGCCGACATTGACATTGTTAGGCGCATAAAGGTACAAAGACTGCGCTGGCTTGGACATGTCGTGCGGATGGATGAAGAAGCTCCAGTAAGAAGAATTTTCGAGTATGATCCCGAAGGTGTCCGCAGAAGAGGACGACCGAAGCTCCAATGGAAAGATCAGGTCCAACAACACCTAATGGACCTAAATGTTCGAAATTGGAGAAGGAGCGCAGAAGACCGAAGCGCCTGGAAATCTATTCTTTCCTCGGCTTAAGACCCTTCAGGGTTGTAAAAAGCCATCTATGTAATGTATGTATGTATGTATGTGGCAAAAGAGCAGTCAACCTCGCCTCATCATCATGCCCAACAATTGAGCATCAACATTGTCATTGAAAATTTGGACCATCAGATGGAGGGGTGCCGCCGAACTCACAACGGCCATTTTACCGATATTTTGTTCCATATATAATTGAATCATACCAATATTAAAATAATGAAAGGAAGTTACAGTCATTTCCTTAAATAACTTGTATTTTATTTAAAATCAACATCAGCCCTTAAAATTTAACCACCGTTTATATTTTAATTTAAATTTTGAAATAAAAATGGGCGGAAAACTGGTTTCAGTATTAATAATATATTTGGTTATAGTCAGACATTGCAGAAATTTGCGCCCTTCAGCCACAAATTTAAAAGACGTTATGATAAATGCTCTAAAACTAAAAATTTCGAACATAAAAACGGGGGTTATTTAAGGGCATTTTTTTATACTTTTTCTTAAATAATTTTCATTTTGTATATTAAAGAATCTGAAAAAAAAATAAATTATTAAATTATATAAAACTAGCCGCCCGGTACCTGCTTTGCTACGTATCAAGTGAAATAATAAAAAAAATTTATTTGAACATCAAATTCATTTATTCAAAAATAAAAAAAATTATTAATTGCTAGCTCAAGACACCATTGTCAACAAAGAACTCTAACCTGCATTTAAGAGCATTTTAGGAAAAATGTCGTTTAAATGTTTTTGTTCCGCTCATCCTTTTTACAGATAACTAAAATTGAAAAAAGTACCAAAATTATTTTTTACCCATTTCATCACTTTGGAACACCAAATTTAAAAAAAGTGCCATTATTCTTCTAGGATCTTTTTGAATTTTTGTGCTACACGCATTAGATCCGAAGATAAAATATTACCGATTTTACCCGTTTTTAGCCCTCTTCTCCCTAACCTCCAAAATTTCGAATAAGTATAAAAATTTATTATAGATTGTTTTAAGAAGAGTAAAACCACGTTTTTACTTTTTTCCTATCGCTATCCCTCTCAAAAATAAATGTTGTTCAAAAAAGTACCGAAATTCAGATTTTACCCGTTTAATTCCCTTAAAACTCACCCGTAAACCGCTCAACGGATTTTGTGCAAACTTTACATAAACCATCTATAAAATAGTCCGAACAAAGTCTAAATACTTGGTACGGATAGGTGAGACCGTTCATGAGTTATAAAATTAAATTATTAACAACAAAGTAATTTAATTTGTAAACCCAATAGCGACTTTTGGCCCACCCTGTAATAAGATTGTAAAAACTGTTTTTACATGAAATAATTTTATATTTTAATGGCAGTACATATACTGAAGGATCAGGAATACAAAATACTATGTTTTTGAATGTTGTGTATCTGTCTGTCTGTCTATCCTTCTGTCTATCTTCCTAAACTCGATTAGCTCAAACACTACTGCATGTATTTTGATAAAACTTTATATGAAGTTTCCGTGCTACCTGAATTATCCTATAGGAACATAATATATTATTCCTTACAAAAATAACAAAAAATTATGAACAAATGTTATTTAAAATGGTACTAAAGGTTGGTAGAGAAATAAATGCTTAATCGTACATGAGGGAAGGAGGAGTACAAGCAAAATCACCAAGAACAAACTATTAAGTTGTACTACATAAAAACAATATAAGAGTCTATCTTAAAATTAATACAATACAAAAACATCGTTAGGGCTGAAAGGCAGATCGGGTTCAACTAAATAGTTAAAAATTTAGCCGGTCATGCCTACAAACGCCAGCTATTAAATATCAATGAAATTAAAAGCATTTAAGTGACGAAAGATCATCACTATTTTTGTCTAAGCACCTCTAGATTCCAAATGAAATTACCAAGATCCATTTATTTTTTTCTAATAAAGTTAAAATATAAATTTTCCTATTAAACTGTTTCTGGTAAATACATGAAAACATACATACATACCTACAACATGCTGACGCCGACACTTTAATACATACACACATAAATATTTATATCTGTGTATAAGAGTATAGTGTTAATGCCTGTTGTAAATATCCAAATTTGCCAAAAAAAAAAAAAATGACACAAACCTTGTATTGTCAGCTTATTTGTCTCGATAACATTATTTAAAAGCTCTTCCTCCATTTTCATTCATACTTCAATGTTTATGAGTTGTTTTCCTTTTAATTTTTGTTCCTCTTCTTTCTTTCCTGTTGTTTTTATCATTTACAAAATTCAGCACAACAATGACGTCATTGTTAATAAAATATTTACAACCGGGAAAAATCAGGTAACAACAGCATAAGAGTGTCAGTGATTGTTTTAACTGTTATACACAAGAGTTGTCGCCCGATGTGGCAAGAGAGAAAGTGGGAGAGGAAAAATCTAGGCGAATTGTGATAACAAGAGCCAAGAACTCTAAAAACTCCAGAATCTCTCTCTCTCTGTCGTGTTAATTGGAAGTGTAAGTGTTTTTTTATGTGAATTTTGTTTGAAGTTTAAGTCATTTCCGAGTGTTTTGTGAGGAGGCACTTTTTGCAAATTCGAAAATTGCTTTAGCAGCAAAGAGAAGTGCGATTTTTGTGTTTTAGTTTTTCATTGCTACTGTTGGCGGTGTTGTTATTGTTGTTGATGGAGATACATACATACATACATATAGGAAAATGGTTCTTTAAAAAGGATACTTTGCGGCAATGTTTATTATAACAACAACAAACTATACACAACAACAGTTAAGAGCATTGAGAAATAATAAAGAAAAGTTTGTGCAATAAAATCAAATATGAGAAAAGAAACTGGGAAAAACTATAAAATTATTTGCAATAAAATACAATATGGCCAAAAACTACTTGCATATAAGCAACTAAATTACACATTTATGAGGATAGTACATCATTATCGTGCTAATAATTATCATAACGGAAGGTTGCCACAGCACGATGACAACGTAAAATATATAGAAACGAGTCAACGTTCGAGAGCGTCGGGTCATTGAGCCGCTTTATGTACGAAAAAAAGTAATTTCCACAAAAAAAGGAAAAACTACAAAAAATCCTACTACCACAACTAGTAATTGGCGTAGTTTTTTTTTTTCTCATTTAATTATCGTTAATGCAAAGTTTCTTATATCTGCAAAATCATAGAAATTTTATTAAAAAAATAAAAATCAAATTAAAGAATTTATTACAAGGAAAGAACATTTCTTAGTGTTTATGTTAGAGAATTTAAATTTAAAGTGTTTTCGGTGTCGTGTACGTATTTTGGTGTTGATGTGGTTTTTCGTGTAATTATTGAGAAATACTTGCACAAGAAAGACAAGGAATAAAATTCCTTTTTGTGCCAAAGAAGTATGCTATACAATTTTAATGTTTTTTTTTTTTTTTTTTTTGAAAGAAAAACACAGACAAGTCTAGCATTATAAACAGTTGTTCTCATATTGATGACAAGCACGGGTATGTATGCAAATGTGTGTACGAGAGAGTAAGTAAAATTCTACACATGATGTTTACTTCTAAAGCGGTTTTAATTTTATTGCTGCTGACATTTCCCGCTGCTATAACTCATATTTAACATCAACTGGTCCACATTTTGGAATTTAAAACTTCGTTTTTACTCGCCTTTCTTAAAAACAAACATTTATTGCACAAAGAAGTAATAGGTTCATTAAACAAGTGTTGCCGGCATTTTTCGGCTTGCAAGTATGTGTGACAATATGTCTGCTACCATCACCAACACCACCCCCACAAAAAAATGGTCCTTACAAAAAGTAGCATGCTTTCAGTTTTGCACATGTATGCACAATAGTTTATTAGTTTTTATAACGCATACATAGCCAAGACTACTTTAAAGAGAGTGTTCTATGTGAATACCAATAAAACGAGAATCTTTAAAAGAGCATTTTTAACTTAACTAAGAGAGCTTTCGAACATACACATTAATGTGTTGGTAGTGTGTGTAGTTAAATTCAAGTATCATTGATTGTGCATATTATCAAATTGCGGTAGTACTCGTCGTAGTCCTCAAAAACAACAAATACTGCTATACAAATAACAACTACAACAAAAAAGCTAACGGCAACAAAGAGAAAATTATTTTGTGCTTGCATACGGATGTACGTACATACATATCTACCGCGTTTCATAACTAGATACATACTATTTTGTGTAGGTATATCCTTATTGCATGTTTATGATTTTTATTTATTTTTTTGTTTTGCAGCCATATTTGTATGAGTATGTGTGCACCAAAAAATTCATTGAGGAAGGGATTTATGTATTTGTGTATATTAGAAGTTCAAGCAAAAGTATTTTCTGCTGTTTTTGATGTGCTAGTAGTATGATTTTTACAACTTTTACACTAAATGTTAATGGTTGGTTATCGTGGTAGTTCGCTGCACGCCAACAGTCAAGTAGAGTATGTATGACTCCGTTTTGACAGGACCACATCACTCGTCAGCTTCCAGTGTATCTCAGAATAAAATCCAAGAGCAAGGGTACTAGATCCACCCTGAGGTATCTCAGTAGATAATTCAGTCCAACTTCAGATATCGCAGAGAGGCCATCTAGTATATGTTCGCCCAGAAATCTGTGTCTCTTAGCCGCCAGTGCAGGACATTTGCAGAGAAAGTGGAAAACCGATTCCTCCTTTTCTCTATCCAGACAACTGCGACAATGGTCGTTCGATGGGAGTCCGAGCAGACTTGCATGTTTGCCTAACATCCAGTGACCCGTCAATACCGCCAGCAACCTCGATATGTCCCTCCGACTTCGACTGGTAAGTTGCAATGTACGTCGTGCATCAAAAGAGGGCCACGTAAGCCGTGCCACCTTACACGTGCTCAGTCCACGCCACCTGCTATCAGCCTTCCGGAGAAAGTGTCTGGAGATTCTGCTTTTAATAGTCCCCAACGGGATTGCAACTGCAATTGCATTAGAGATATCCAGAGCAGATCCTCCCCTGGCTAGATCATCAGCAAGCTCGTTACCATAGTGGCCCTTATGCGCAGGAATCCAAACTAGAGTAACGTCAGCCCGCTGACCAAGCCTTGACAGTTCCTTTCTACATTGGCCAACTAATTTAGACGTAGTAATGTATGACCTGAGTGACAAGAGTATTCTTAAGTTTCTTAAGTATTAAGAGGGAAAACTAAAAATCCTATAAAAAGAAAGCTTGTGAGCAACGCACAATTATTACAGATATTATTAAAACTCATGAACACATACTCACTAATATTATACCCTTCAACTATGGTGCCAAGTCATTCCGTTTATACTTTTTTTCAATATTCATTTCCTTAAATTATATTTTTTTGAGAGCTAATGACTAAATAAGTCAATTAAACGATCTCGGTTCTTACGCAATTGCTCGTCGAAAATTTTGTTCAAAAACCATTGTCCCAGGGTAACTATTTGGTGTGCCTTATCCACGTATGAGATGATTGAACCAATTTTTTTCCAATAATTCCCGAGGCCAGGCGAAGAATGTCAACGATGAAAATTATCGACGCATAATTACGGAATTCTTTTTGCTAATGCTATGGGGACATCTCATGGCCACCGAGGTCGCCCGCTCTAGGTTAGGTTAGGTTGTAAAGGAGGGGCACTAAAAGCCTAAACCCATGACAGGTATACTCTTATGCCCAATTGGCATGTTGTGCACTCCATATGGAAAACGGAATTCCCAAACCAAAACTATAATCATAATTTCCTATAAATAACGGACTAGTCTCAGAACCCAGTCCAGTTAATGTAACTCCTTATGGATCTCCAGTTCGAGTTCCCCAGGTATTCCAAGTTCCACATATTATCCACTGTAAAATTCTCGCGCCTAATATGCCCAAAACGCAGGACAATGACAGAGGTAGTGTACCAAAATTTCATCCTCTTCCTCGCATGCTCTACATGTTGTTTCCTCAGACAATTTCATGCCGGCTAGATGGGTTCTCAACTCCGTATGACCTGCAATTACACTGGTTAGTTTCCCAAGTGTTGGTCAACTTAGTCTCAAAATATCCTTTGATTTCCCAAGATTTGGGTCACCCCACCGACATCAGTGCTTTGCCATTTTCTGACATGTTCCTCCATCCCCCAACCTTTAAATTCATCCTTAAATCGTTTAAAGGGCTTAGCATTTTCCAATGTTATAGTACTTTTCGCCCGCTCCAACTCCCATGTTTTTTTTATGGGAATATCTCAAAGAGCGTGTTTATAATGACAATCCCCAATCTGTTGTGACTTTAAAGGAAAATATTCGTCGAGAAATCAGCTCAATTGAAGAAAGTTTACTGTAGCGTGTGGCGCAGAATACAAGGCTTTGTTTTGAATAGTGTGTTCAACTCAACGGAAGACATCTGAGTGACATACTCTTTCAAAAATAAAATCTGCATTTCCTTCGCCTTTTCTATCGTTCAAAGCTCTTTAAAAAACTTTGTGTAAATTATAACGTTTTTTTCTTAAGTTTGAAAATGTAATTGTGCCACCTAGTACCTAGTACGATGTGGTGTCTATTCATGTTTCCGGCTCAATTCAATCTAGATCTGCTTAAAACACAAAATTGAAAATTTAAGGTCGAACGATAGAAAAGTAAAAAAGTAGTCAGAAAATTAGAAACCAAGAGGAATAAAAATGGTCTCAGTCTACTACTACCGGCTAAAGCTATGCTGTTCTCATTTTGGTTCATACTAACTTGTTCAATAGTTTTATGTTGGTCTTGTTTGCAGATCGAGAGAAAACTGCAGCTCTAGTTTTTATTCAATCAGTGGTGTATGTGTTTTTAACTTATCTTCCTTACAAACCATCTTTCAGATAAGCCTAACTATTTTCAATATTCTTTCCTCTAGTCTCATCAAAATATTTAAAATGTGAACCCCTTATTTATTCCATTTATTCATCGGCACAATTTGCTGTTATTTAATAAAAGTACGAACATATAATTATGTATTGAAAAAATACAGTTGTAGTGAAAATAGTAGCAGCATAGCCGGTTTACATATAAAGGTTTCTACATTAAGCACCTCAATTGTATAAAACAAAGAGCGTGTGAGAAATCATTGAAATTTTTTGTATTCATTGGGACCATCGATGGCATTAGGTATATAATATGACATATACAAATGCTATCCGCGGCTTTACATACATGACCCCAGCGCCTAAATGAGGCTAAATTTACCAATGACTTAAGAAAACCCCCTCAAGAAGTTAAAAGGAGTCAAAGCGGTGGTCAGTGTAAATAACCTTCATGTGAAATGCTCTCAGATCACACGTGCCAAATGTCTAATGTGGCATAGCCCCGTCCTGTTTAAATCACATCTTGCTGTAGTGTCCATTAGGGAGACAACTTTTTTACAATTTTTACAAATATCACAATGGTCCTATTCATACCATGTAGTGCATAAAAAAACAATAAGAACTGCATATTTAGATTTTCGATATCGTTAAAAAAGGCTCCGCGTCAAATGCAATTTAGTTTGGGATCAGCGAGTTCTAAAAAAGATAAATGACATGCAATATTTATATGAACTAGGACAGGCTTTTAAATGAATACTATATGGAGCACAATTAATTTCGATTTATAAACTATACCACCGATTAGTAATGCTAGATAGAATTTTAGAGCAATTCTTGCGATTCTAGCTTACATACTAATTCGAAAATATTGTAGCAAATTATATGCAGTATGAGAACTTATAAGTGTCCATTGGTACAAAGTTTGGTTTTCAGACCATTGTTACAATAAAAATTACTTAGAAGCCTCTAACAAATCATTATCGGGCTTTACCAATGCTCAGAAAGGCTTTCTAAGACATTGGGTGAAAGATGATTCAAGAATTCCAAAAACACAACGCAGCAACATTTGTGCGGAACGCACCATCAAAATCGTCCCCCAATGCAGATCAACACGAACTAAATAATTATAAAATAAAAAATTTTGAAAAAATCAAAAAAAAAATTCTTAAAGGGCTTTCAGAAATCGACTTCGACGCGAAACGTTTTTGTTCCGAAATTACCTGAAGAAACATTTATCGGTTTCAGCACAACATCGGCTACAGCGTGGTGATAGGGCCTTATTTTGGTTGTACCCCTAGTGTTCATATTAACCAATTTAGGACAAAAGAAGTTAGTAGTCATCCATCAATAGCACTCAAATTTAACGTCGGTAGTCAAGAGATTAGCATTCTTAAAAATGTATACACCGATGATTCCAAAATTAACACCAAATTGTGACTTTTTAGGGTCAATAACGCTAAAACTTACCTATGGTTCGTTGAAAGACGGCGGTTTCCTTTTGTAGTTGAATGTATGTACATATGTATTTTATATTTTGTTTGTTCCAAGTAACCAGTAAATCATTATAAATTTTATAAAATTTAAAAAATGAAATATACAAATAAACAAAAAATAAATTAAGTTTTGTTACCGTCACTCGTAAAGGAGCTTAGTCCAATTTAATAAATTTTTCGGGAGAGAAAATAAAACTTGCCAAAAACTTTGTATTTTAAATGCAGTGCTCCTATACATATCTGTGGCAAAAAGGAAAAACTGCTTATGTCTGTATATTCATATATTCATTTTGCCATTCCGTTTGAAACACATCGAAATATCTATTTTAGACCCTGGTTTAATTTTAGGATTATCTAGCTATGCCCATCCGTCAGTCTGTCTGTTGAAAGCACGATAAATCTCGAAGTAAGGGGAATTAAATTTTGTCAGAATATACCTTATAAACAAGGTTTGTTTTTTATTGGTATATGAACAAGAGAGAGTTATAGCTCGTAATTCAAGAGTAGGTCAAAAAAGCAATGTCCCTCCTACATCGAACAAATTCGATTGTGTCTAAAGGCATTGGCGTAATGCGATAAAATTTCATTTGTATATTTCCTAAATAAAAAAATATGCTTTTCTAAAAATTGCTCAAATCTATACATTACGGAAGGAGTTATCGATCCAAGTGTACGAAAATTTATACCGCACAGTGTCTTTTAAGGTCTACTTAAAATTTAAAACTTAATAAGACTGACAAAATGTGCGATGTGCGATTCTAAAATTTTTCAAACGACTAGTAATAGAGAAAAAATTAAAGTGACATGCCCACTTTAACGCCCATCTCGTATATAACACTTTATCTCTAATTCACATAATTGCTATATGGACAAAAATTCAAAACAGGAAATCTGTAACGGATGATCTAAGTTGAATTCAAACATCAAGTATATAATTTTAAAACTAGGAGGTGCCATGCCCACACAGAGCTAATATTATTTTTTGACTATCTCTGGGTACCAAATTATACTCTTCAGTTTCCATAAAAATGCAATATTGTAGCAAAAGAGAATAGTATCACTTCTAATTTATAATACTTGAGGTTTCATTATAAGAATAAATTAAAAAAAATAAATTTATAGCACATCGAAGTTACGCAAAGAAAGTAATACATATTTCAAAATAAAAAAAAAATTATTCCGATTAGCGTTAGGTTAGGTTAGGTTGAAAAGGAGGGGTATAAAAGCCCAATCCCATGACAGGTATGCACTTATGCCCAGTTGGCATGTTGTCGGGGTTTCGCTATTCGTTTCCTTTATCCATTTAATTCCTTCCGTAATCACCATGATCTCAGCCTGAAAAATAGTGTTGTGATCTGGTAGACGGAAGTATTTTCTTCTATTTCGGCTTATGTCGTATAAGCCCATTCCAGTTTGGTCACCAATCTTTGAACCGTCTGTGTTTCTCATCCTGATTATCTCATCCCATTCTCCCACTTCCGGTATTATAGTGATGCAATTAGTATTCTTATATCTCATCGGGATTTTATCACATGTTAATTCCGTAATATTTCCCATCGGTAAGATATCCGTTATTCTTTGGTATCTGGTCTTATGTTCTCTTATAAGCCACTCATCTATTGCCATTAATCTTGTGGCAGCTAAGGCCGCTTCGTATTTTACCTGTATCTCAATTGGCCAAATGGATAATATATTCTCAATGGCCATTGTCGATGTGGTCCTCATGGCGCCACAAATACTAATGCAGCATTGTCTCTTAATTTTTTTGAAGAGGTTTTATATTCACCTTCTTCTCTAAGGATGTCCACCACACTAACGAAGCATCCGATTAGCATTAATAACAAACTAATAAATGTTGTGATATAAAAATAAACAGAATTTTTAGTTGATATCAAAAATTCGACACAGCCGAATTAAGTGCTTGTTTCTACAGAAATCTTGTCAAAAAAAAAAACAACTAAAACACAAATATTAGTATTTTTATCTGCAAACGATATCTGTTAGAGTAATGTTGCCCCTGAAATAAAAACTGAACTTTAAAAAATGTGGACATACTTGTCTTCTGTATGAATAAAGGTAATGACTTATTACATTGGGGCCTCGATTATCCGTGATTCGATTAACCGAAAACGTCGATTATCCGGTAAAGAAAATTTGTAATAATTTCTATAAATTTAATTTTGTTGCATCGATTAACCGTGATAACCTCTATTATCCAGGATTGTAGGATTTTTGTATTGATCAATTAATATTTTCTTTTCAAAAATTTTAATGTTTTTCTTATATTATTTAAACTTTTTTAGAGCCATATATATTTTCATTGAATAAATAAATTACATATAAATAAAAAATGTTTGAAAGTACAACTCAAAATTGTTAGCAATTAACCGAAAAAACCGACCATTACGGATAATCGAGTTATCACTCTATATCCATATAAGCATACATATTTAGATATATTAATATTTTTGTTTATCCTGCGTTAGCTGCACTCATGTTTTGTTATGCTATTATTTTGATGAAAACTGTATAGATCTAATATTAATAATATATGTATAAACGCTTAGTATGTTTGTATGCATATCATTTATATTATTGTTAATATTTCGTGTGTTTGAGTTGAGTATGTTTATTTCCTATTCTTTTTATCTCTCTTTGCAATTTTCAAATGATTGTGTTTTATACTCGCAGTTACTTTTGTTGTTGTTGTTGTTATATTTCACCTCCCACAACCCACTGTATTATGGGTAAAAGTGCATGTGAGATTTGATGAAACTCTACATGTGTGTTACTTGTTTGCGAATGTAGTAAGCGTATGTGTGTGTGTGTACTACATACGCCGGTTATACTTGTTGTTGTTGTTACTATCATTAAAATTCCATTTTGTCTCGTGTAGTCGACGTTAAAGCTCTTTTTTTTGTATTTTTATTCTGTTGTTACAGCTCGTTATTGATGTTGTTGTTATGGTTTCTGATGCTGTTGTTGTTGCTGCTGCTGTTGTTCATGCGGTGCCGTTTTAGCAATGTTTGCTGCTATGTTTGTGTTTTGTTTTGAATGCTGCCGGTCTATTGCTCTTCTTGTTGCCAACTACTGTATACAAGTATTAGTATTTGTGTAGATGTTCGTCTACATCTCTCTGTTGGTACATTAGTCCGTCCATCCATCTGTCTGTCTGCTTGGTCTATTCGTCTATTCATTCGTTTTTTTTATTTTTATTTTGCTGCCACATTTATTGTGCTTTTTTTTCCTTTCACTTTGTTCGTTTAATATTTTTGTTTCTGCTCCTGTTGTTGTACTTAGTTCAGTTTTCAGTTCTTTTACTTTGCTAGACAGCGTGGAGTTGTGTTCACAGCATTCATTTTTGAACTGCCAGTAGCATGATTCTTTTGTTGTTGTATTTGTTTTGATAAATATTTTCCAGTTGTATCCTTCTTTTCTGCCTTTAAAAGCCCATCATCTATTGTTTTACAGAGATACAAGACATGCTCGCTGATGTTGTTGTTTTAAGGTAACAACTATTCAATATTAAAAGGGGTTGACTGAAAAGTGTCTAGGATTTTAGGTAAAACGTAATAAATTGACTTTAAACTTACTTTACTCTAGATTACTGAGTAGAGAATGACTTAATTAACATTAAAACTTTGCAATTTACTGTAAGAAAAATTAATTGTATTTTGAAAATTAAGAAACAGCAGGTTAATCAGTTCATTGGTTTTTACCTGATATTTCATAAAGTGATACACCGGCGTAGTAAGACACCGATTAATCTTATAACCTTTTAAATTTCCTATTGATCATAGGGCCTTTACCAAAGTTCTCCAGGATATTAAATCATTCGTTAGAACTTTTTGTAACTTCAGTCAAGTCTTTTTTCGCTACATTTGATATCCCATTACTTCTGTTTCCCTGTTCATTCCACTCTAGACATTAAAGACTACTTTATCTGGGTTCTTGTTAGGAGTACACGGCATCGATTTCCACTTCCTCTGTTTAATAATAATTTGAGTTAATTTAATGTGTCTTCGTATATCTTCATTTCTTATGACATTTAGTCACCAAAAAAAAATTTTTTTTCAGTTCAGTCGATGTAAAACTCCTATGAAGTTAGACTTGAATATGTTTATTTTAATTTTGATAAATATAATGGTTATTTCCAACTATTTTGCAACTGAAACTACGAACAGTTAGCCTTATTATTTTTTGTTTAATGTCTTATTTTGTGCAATATTGGGATGAAACCATGCTTCACAGGTAGGAAAATTTGTAACAGACTCAACTCGTTTATGGTCGATAGCAAATATGTTGTTGTCTGAGCTTATAATCCGCCTTAATCTTCCCTGTAGCCATTTTAAAAACCACGCTTGCTAAGTGCAATCAAGTAATAATCCGGTTTAGACTGTATGTCCAATTAAATAGGAGATGGAAAACAGATGTCGTAAGTATAGTGTGAGCTTTGCAGTTGATTGCCTAGTCGATTGCCGAAGCAGAAATAGCGGGTCACTGTAATTTCAGGTTCATTTCGACCCCATGCGGTCCCAAGTGATTTGAAGGCTAGCGACAGGCATTTCTTACTTGTTCGAGTCCTGTGCCAACAACGACGTTTATTAATTTCACACAATTTGTGCGTTGTAGCCTGCTTTGCATCGATATTTAGGTCTCCCTTACCTGTTTATGTACATGGTACAGAATTTTCCTATATCCCAAATCCAACTCAAATTGATTCCATGTACTATCGATTTACATTCGAATTTCTAATCTAGCAAGCGTTTCTCCTGCGGATAAACGACAGCAGTAATGATGGCTTAGGTGCGTTACGCACCGCACCACATATTCCCAAGAAAAAACTCTCTGAATCTTATTCGACTTAAGCCTAATCATCCAGAGCGACTAGTTTTAAATTAGAACAAGTTCTATTCCTGAGCGGCGCCGCTTAGCCGCTCAGAAATGCCGCTCATTGCGTGGCCACTTCAGAAGTATTCCATATGTTTTAATTATTTTTCCGCTCACTGCTTTGCCGCTCATTGCGTGGCCTCCGCCTAAGAGACCTTTGGGTACCAGACAATAGATGCATAAGAGTTTGTTGGTTTCACCATCACCGTGCAGCCCTATACGAGATCCCACTTTTGAACGTAATCATGTTTACACTGATTAAAAATCCTTTTTTTCCTTCTGTATCCTTGTTTTAACATGATCATTCTGGACTAGATTCGTATCTAGCATTAGCCCCAGATATTTCAACTTCTTAGATATGTTTACTTCGGTTCCAGGAAGCATTAAGAATTTATTCTCTATACCCCTCCATCTGATTTCCCAGTATATATATTAAGAACCTGTTCAAAAAACCATGCCTCGCTTACTCGGAGCACCTGTTTCATATAGCGTGTCCCTCATGAACTTTCCACCAACTAAATTTGCCACATCATTCGCATACCGTTTCTCGTGTATTTCCATTGTCACCAATCTTCTGGGGAGGCCATCCACAACAAAAGTAGTGGATATTGAAATCTGCCGTTATACTAAGAGTGAGCATATTGAGCTCTCATAAGGCTAATTATATTAAATAGGAAACTATTGTTCTTCAATAGATCTTAAATTTGGTAACAAAATATGCTTTTAAATTCAGTAATAAACTTCTGCTTGCTCCATATTTTATATTATTTCCATTGAAACCCACACTTATGGGTTGCAATGGAAAGCGATTTAAAGATTTTACTTTTATGATAAGAAAACTAGAAAATTTTCCTTATCGACTTAAGACGTTTTGTTCACAGGTAAACAATTATAAACAAGTATACTCTTCCGTCTATCCTCCTACAAGTTAAAGCGAGTATATTCATGTACGGGAATTAATTTGTATAACGTTGTTCATGTAAGTACAAAGTACGTAGTATGTATGTGTAAGTACGTTTGTACTGTTAGCGCTTTTTCTGTTCTGGTGTTGATATTTTATTGCGATGTAAACTTTGATGGCGCATCCCGTTTGCATTTTTGTTTCATTTTTTCCTGCTCCGTTGTGTTCCTGCTACTGCTGCTGCTGCCTGTTTGTGCTCTTGCTGCAAATACCACTACAGTTTCTGTTGTTGTCTGGCAATATTATGAAATGCTATCAATTGAGGTTTTTTTTCTTTGCTGCCACAATAACAAATAAATAAAAAAAAGACTGAATCTGTAACGATGCTATTGTAGTTGTTGTTCAAGTTTATTAATTTTTATTTATTTTTTTTTATTTTTATTCCTGGTTCGTAGTACAATTTCATGTTATTTAACCGTTTCAGGTTGTTGGCTACAAAAGAACCACGTGTATTTTGTTACATACCTTGTACGTAATTGTGTACATACATACATAAATAATTACATACATATTTTGGTTATATGTATTGAATGTGTATATGGGCTTTTATGAACAAGTATAATGAATTGATCAACTATTTTTTAGCTTTATGTCTCTGTTTTTTTTTTTTATTTTGCTTTTAATATGTTGCTGTTAACACGGTCTATTACATGAGCAAAAAATTTGTTGCGTCTGCTACGAATACCTGTACAGTGCGTGAGAAAAAAAGTATTATAGTTACGTAATATTTACATACTTACGCTTTTATATTTACTGTCCTGGTTTGTTAATTACTGTGGGGCATAAATCTGATATATTTACTTGCAGCAGAAAAAATAAAAAAAAATAACAGGCAATTGTGTTTTGTTTGATTATCAAGGGAATTGTGACTTTTGGTTAAGGTAGCCAGCCAGATATGAAAATGAAAAGTCTTTCAATATTTTTAAAGTCAGTGCTGGATATAAGCATACCAGAAGTGTTGCTGTCTAACATCTTTTAGGCAAATTTTGCACACACATCCTCTTTGATTTTTATCTTTTTTAAATACAACTCTGGGTCCCTGCATTATATAGATGTAAGTATATTTGTGGATTTTACGCTTCTGTCTAAACGTAGTTGTCTTCATTTGCCATTTTTTTATTTACATAGTCTTCCAACTGAAAGACTTGCCTGAACTTTGACTGAACTTTAAGCCACCGCGGATCCCTTCTTCACAAGTTCGTCGGCCACCTCACTCTGAGCTTCACCAGCGTGTCTCTCAATACATATCAAAACTACTTCATTCCCAGAGGCTTACTTTTTAAGCTGAATACATTCAAAAACCATTCCAGGGTACCTGTCCGTTTGCTTATCATTTTCAAATAAAATTTCCTTTTCCTGCCCTCTACCTTCCAACACGTGATCCAACTTATGTAGAAATCCAAACATCCCTGCCTACTTCACGGACACGTACCCTCATTGGTTCAATTCAATTGAGTAGAACCCCAACTTCTGCTTTCTCGTCTATAAGAGAAATTTCGGTTTAATATATTTATTTATAATCCTGTTAAATATACATTTTCTTAACGATTATCTATTTCTGGTTGCATGTTTTTTCATACTAAATTTTAAACCTTATGTCTCAGTTCTTTATTAATTTAAAATCTCTGTCTTAATAATGAAATATGCACTTTTCACACAGTTCATAAACGAACGCTTTATATTCTGTTTAAACTCATTTAAACGCAATTTAAAACGAACAATGAACAAAACATAACTTAGCGAACAAACACACACACACACATAAGTTTGGTTAGAATCATTTTTTTAACGACTTGTTTCTTAATGTCGAAACTGCTGCGAACAATAAGGATAATGACAGTTAAGCAGAGGAGGACAGAAGAGAAAACTGACTATCCATATACAACCACAGTAATACAAACACTTGCACACACATGCAGACATATAGTAGTAATAATAACAGCAAAGAGCAACAGCATCATCATCATCATCGTCATCATCAAAGTTGTCGTCAACAACATGGAAAATAGAAAAATTGAAAAGGAAAATAGTATGTGTATGTATATGAAACAGAATAAGGAACACAAAAAAAAAGCGAACTGCCATAACAATATTAAAATATTGGCGACAAACAAGAATAAACTTAAGCTTTAACAGTTGAAAAGGAGATTTGTGATTTGTAGTGGCTGGGGGACACGAAGTAGTACAAAACACTTATATGTATGTACTGATGTAGGAAAATATATTTTATTTAGAAATACAAACCAACAGGATATACTTATGTATGGAACTGCATCTATATATATACAATGGATCCTTTGAGTGTTTAGTTATCTGCATACAGAGATATCCATTTATGTAACCATGAAAATAAAAAAAACACATCCTAACGACCACTACATTCCCGGACCGTAGAAAAGTTTAAGCGATATTAGAGAAATACTAAAACAACCTAGAACAGCTGAGTGAAAATGCTTAGTTTCACTAAGGAATTTCACAAGCAAGGAATTTAAAATGTAAACTGTCAAGTTTGAAATTAATAATAATAAAGGATATTGATTACATGTTGCAATTGTTGTTCAGATTTTCTAGTTTCAATACGGTTTTAGGCAAACGCTTATAGAACCTTAAATTTCCAGCTTACGTTTAAATGTGAAAGCCTATCTTATAGATAGATATGCTACTCCACTATTAAAGGCAACAGAAGCAGTTATATTCATAACTAGAAAAGCCCGGCGCGCGTTGCTACGCCAACTAAAGAATAAAAATGCATTCTGAGTTTTAATTGAATATCAAGTGCAAAAAGCTAAATATTATAACTTATGTCTTATGGGCCATGCACTACCCACTTTTCTAATCACGAAATTATAAAGTCATGCCAGCTCAATATGTGTGCAAAGTTTCAGAAAAATCGGTCCAGTGCAAGTGCTTCAAAATTATAACTTTTTATATGGGCGTGGTCCTGCCCAATTTTCGAATCACGAAATTATAAAGTCATGACAGCTCAATATGTGTGCAAAGTTTCAGAAAAATCGGTGAAGTTCAAGTAGCTCAAAATGATAACTTTTTTTTATGGGCGCGGCACTGCCCACTTTTCTTATCACGAAATTATAAAGTCATGACAGCTCAATACGTGTGCAAAGTTTCAGAATAATCAGTCCAGTGCAAGTACCTCAATATTAAAAATTTTTTTATGGGCGTGGCCTTGCCCTTTTTTCTAATCACAAAATTATAAAGTCATGCCAGCTCAATATGTGTGCAAAGTTTCAGAAAAATCGGTCCAGTGCAAGTACCTCAAAATTAAAACTTTTTTAGGGGCGTGGCCCCGCCCACTTTTCTTATCAGAAAATTATTTAGTCATCACAGCTCGATATGTGTGCAAAGTTTCAGAAAAATCGGTCAAGCGCAAGTAGCTAAAACTGATAACTAATTTTTATGGGCGTGGCCCCGCCCACTTTTTTCCACCCATAAACACTCCCTGGTATGTGTACAACAACTTGCCAAAGTTTGAATCCGATCGGTTTTACAGGAGTCTATAGCTAACACACACACACACAGAGTTTCACTTTTATATATATAGATGACGGACTGCTATACTTAACTATCTAAGAGTTAAAATAAAAACCAAGTTCCTTAAATTAAAGAAAACTGTGCTCATGTGTGTAAGCGTTGTTGAATCACAATTTTTAATGTTGCATAAATACGGACTATTAAGAATCGGACATGAATAAGTGCAAAGTATTGTGAATACGTTCTATATAATGACTCACTGCAAGTTTACTTTATATGCCACAACTAAATGCTCGTAATAATGCCCCCATGCTGTCTTGACGTGGGTTCCACCATTTCGTTAGGAGTAAGAATGTGGTTGGATTAGTATTAACACCGGCACCGCCTATCATAATTTGATGGAGGTCTTACCGCGGGGTTGATGGTTAGCTATTATTTCAAATCTAACTGTTTATATGTAGGCACCTTAATAAAGAGCTGTAAGCTGTCCTAACCCTGTTTCTTCTTTGTTTCTTATCAAAAGATCTTGCTTAGCAAGAGAATCGGCTTTCCGGTCCGACAAAAGCAGGACGTGAAAACCGTATAAGGAAATGTCACTCCAAGGCGTTTATGGTTGGTTGAAGTCCGCAGTTCCACCACCTGTATGAACATTAGCCATTAAATCATCGGACTCTAGTTCCTTTGAGACTACACCAACATTGATAAACATTGTTACTTGCCCAAAGTCTGACATATATCATGCAGACCATCAGATAAACCACCGGCAATTATTCCTTCCATCTTGGTAATAAAATACAGCCACCACGTGTTCTCCGAAGAGAGCCCACAAGCAACAAGTTTAGACCAAATTTTTAGATCTTACTGATTTCCGTGGTACCAGTTGTGTCTCTGGCCGGCATTAAAAATATGATCTGACCAGATATCTAGCTATACGAAACCATAGCTCCACGCAGCCAGAGACAATAATATCATGGCGCACACAGTGGCCAAGTAACATGCCTCCGGGAAGATGTCTGGGATTCAAAAACTATTTAAAACCCAATAATAGTATCAAAATGTAGAACGAGATCGAGCATTCGAATTCAAATATTTGCTTTAAAACCACAGCCATTAGCTGCTCTTAGGGCTGCTAGATTGCGCCAGATTTTCTACAAAAATTAAATTGATAAATTTGTCCACAAAAAAAGCACTGTATTAGATATTAAACTTTAAGGATAGTGTTTGTTTCTCAACTTTAAATCTACTAAGTATGAGTGAACTTGAATAAAAATATTAGGGCGCGCCGGTTCCAAGTAAGAGCTCTTTAACTTATTGGTAGTTAAAAGACAGATGTTTTTATTTCTTTTCTGACCTCGACTTAACCTTTTACATTTGAAAAATAAATAGACAGACGTGAAATTTTCTCTGTTTAATTTTTAAATTTACATTGCTTTGAACTGGTTGAATAATTTATCAAACTGATGCTTAATTGAGCAAAATGTCGTAAGAGAAAAGAAACGAAAAAATTTGGTTATCCAGATCTTTGTATACTACACACTTTTTTGCTCTTCTCCTCCATTTCCATTTTCAATATGTTAGAATCCTCTAAGTTATTTGCAAAGTTTTTCTTTGGTTTTTAAACGGTGCCAACATAAGAACTTGTTCAATATGATCAGCTGATTGCAAGAATAATTCATAAGACCTTTGAACTTCCATTTGATGACAACGTTAAACTTCATCTTTTCTCCCTATCCTCTCTTTACTTAAGCTCATTAAGTCAAACTCTTAACTGTATTTATAACAAATTACTGGTAAAATAAACAGCTTTGAACATGGGCTAAGAGCTCATCATCATAACTTGTTTATGTTTAAGTCGACAATGTAGAGAAAAAAGATCTTGCGTATTCTTTCCGGCTTGATGATTTAGTACTAAAGGCGTCAAAGAAATTTATTGAAGTAAATCGACCAAACATGCACATTCATGTAGGATAGTGACATTGACGGACAGAACGGACAGAAAAGGGTTAAGTCGATGAGGACAAAGTTAACGGGATATATGTTAGATAAATGAGTAGGAACTTATTTTGAGTGTTGGTTGTAGATTTTAAAGACAGTAGAGGAAGTGAAGTTGAAATAGACAGACTAAAGCGGCAAATACCTAAGTATATTAGTTTTTACTTTAAATAAAAACTGTACTGATTTTTAATGAACTTAAATTAAATAAAATGAGTTGTAATGAACTTAAATTAAATAAAATGAATTGTAATGGACACCAAAAAAACTAATAAAAACTAAAATAAAGGAAAATAAACAAATTATCCTACAAATTTGGGGGCTCGTCCGGGATTATTGCCCAAATGGTGTCAATCGACTGTACATACATTTTAATGAAGAAAAATTTTAATTAAATTAGTGATGTGCCGTGTTTTAGAAAATAAAAGAAACCGAACTAAAAAACTGTGTGCAAAAAATTAAAAAACATTGAAAAGTAAAAAAAAAAAAATATATATAAATTAGTGCGTAGAAGCAAACTGGAAAAAAAAAAGAAGTTAAAGTGAGTGTTTGTGTGTCAAAAGAAGAAACAGTTTGAAAACACACAAGCTTGTGCAACAACAATAATAAGAACATAGCAGCCGAAAAAAAAAACATGCATATATTTGTGGCTGTGTAATGCAAAGAAAATAGACGTTAAATTCATTGTTTTTTCTGTGTGCAAATAAAAAGCTGAAGCAAGTGAAAGAGAAGGAGAGATCTAGTTACTGCAATAACATAACTACGATACAGTGAGAGACTTAAGATAAAAAAGTGTTATCTGATTATCTTGAGAGAAAATAATCTAGTTGTGTGCTGATAGAGAATGCAATTAACGCCGATAATTGTGTGAGAATTCAAGTTGAATACAAAGATGCTGTTTTGGTATTGCTAAAGAAGGCGGTATAGATGAAGAAGCTGTTTGCTGCAATTACTCAAGAGAAAGATAACCAGTGAGCAGCAAGAAAAGAGAAGACTTTTGCAGACATAATTTTTATTATTGCTTCTGAAGTTTATGAAGACGAAAATAAGTATATAATAAAGGAAAAAGTGATGTATGTATGTATAAGTGAAGATATCTTAATATAATCGAAGTATATGAAGTAGATAATTTAGTGAGGGTGCTTTACAAAGTATAGCAAACTAGATGATAGACGTTTTAGATGATTTGATGTACGGAAGTGTTTATATGTTTTAGGTGTTTTATATAAACACATCGTTTATAGATGTTGAGATGATTTGAGTGCTTTGGACGAATGCATTCTAACTAGATGATTTGATGTAGAGGTTTGAGTAATTAAACTCAAGTGAATTTTATAAATTGTTTGATGTTCTGAGAGGAGAAAATAAAGGAAGAGGGAAATTTTTTGTATTTGATGAATATAGATGAGAAACACTCATTTAATTTGATGTGAGAGGAAATATAAAGAGTGTTACAATAATTGATGTTATTTGATGAAAATTATTTATTGCTTGTGTAATTTAAAGATAATTTTAATCGTTGACAAAGGGAACGAAAGTGTAAATTAATTTTAATATTTAAATTTTTCAAAAACAATTGATATAATTTATAATATTTTGATTTTGAATTGACAATACTTATTTTAATAAGTAAAACAATATTTTCTTATAATTATAAAACTATTAATAACTATTACTTTTTATATTACAATACTTATTTTAATAAATAAAACAATATTTTCTTATAATTATAAAACTATTAATAACTATTACTTTTTATATTACAATACTTATTTTAATAAATAAAACGATATTTTCTTATATAATTATAAAACTATTAATAACTATTACTTTTTATATTATACTTATTTTATTATTTTTATTATTTTGAATTTGTAAGCCGCCAACGAACGAAATGGACAGAGACGACATCCTTAGTTTAAATGTGGAGGGGTTAAGAACTAAATTGGGTGAGTTAGGCCTTTCTAGGACAGGTAGTAAGGGAATTTTAAGGGACAGACTTTTACAACATTTTGAGTTAGGTCTAGTGGATAATAATTCCGAGTATGGTGAAGCTTCTTCGGTAGTCGCTGGTGATATTGCGATATTACCCCATAGTACTTTTACTTTAAGGGACGTTCAGGATTCTGTCTCGGCTTTTACAGGTGATGGATTGCCTGAAATTAGGCAATGGATAGAAGAATTCGAAGATTGCTCATGCGCTGTGAAATGGAATGATCTTCAGCAGTTTATTTATGCTAAACAGTTGCTGATGGGTGCAGCCAAAATTTTTGCAAGAAGCGAACCTGGAATAAAGGATTGGTTTTCATTGAAACAAGCTTTGATTTCAGAGTTTGGAAGAAAGCTATCGTCCTTAGAAATACATAAGATATTGCGAAACCGTAAAAAGAAATCGAGCGAAACATTTCGCGAATATCTATATAGCCTTCGAGAGATCGGTAACCCAATTAAATTGGATGATGAAAGTTTAATTGAATACTTTATAGACGGAATAGGTGACAGTAAGGCGAACAAAGCTGTGCTCTATCAGGCAGGAAATTTAAGCGAACTTAAGGAGAAAATTGAGATATATGAAAAGATTCATTCACCGTTGTCAACGAACTCTAAGGGAGCACGTCCGAAGACATTTTTGGGCTTGAATATAGGGGCTAAGGAGGATAGACGATGTTATAGATGTGGTGAAAAAGGACATTTGTCTAATACTTGTTCGACTGCTCAGGTGAAATGTTTTAAGTGTTTTAATTTTGGGCACAAATCTTTTGAGTGTAGGGCTGGAGTAAAGAAGGAGAAAACTGTCGAAAGAACTGGAAGTGGGGCAGGTGGTAGGAGCAATGGAAATGTTCACACGTTGTCTGAGAATATCGTTCCATCAAGAAGAATATTTAAGGACATCTCTATGTTGGGTAGAACTATTTCTGCTTTTATTGACACTGGTAGTGATATTTGTGCTATTCGCTATGATACTTTGTTTCTTTTAGGAGACTTTGATTTAAACCCTGAGACGAAGACGTTGGTGGGAATAGGTGGAAAGAAGATCACTACGATAGGTAGTTTTGATGCTAAGGTCATTGTGGATGGCATCGATATGAAAATAACATTTCACGTATGTAGAGAGGGTGATATTTTATATTCCGTTGTTTTGGGGAATGACATATTTGATCAGGTGGATCTGATCATGAGTTCGAAAGGTGTCAAATTTTGTTATAAAACTCAACCGGAAGTTAATAAAGTGACTGCCTCTGGAAGCTCGAGTTGTATATCGGAACTACAGGAGCAATTCACTGATATTGTTCATTCTGTGTCCCTTGAACATTTTTCTAGTGAGCAACTAGATATGGGAAATTTGGATGGGAAAACTAGGGCAGTAGTGGAAAATTTAATAAAGTCGTATAAACCTAAAAAACCTGAGAAGTATCCTATTAGAATGAAAATTATACTAACTGATGAAGTTCCGGTGACGCATAGACCTAGAAGAATGCCGTATGCAGACCAGCTGTGTGTTGATGACCAGGTAAGAGAATGGTTAAAAAAGGGCATAGTTCAACCAAGTGGTTCAGAATACTCTTCGCCTGTGGTATTAGCATCTAAAAAAGACGGAACTAAACGACTTTGCTGCGACTACCGTAGACTAAATGCGAAAATAGTAAGGGACAATTTTCCAATGCCTGTAATCGATGACGTGATGCAGCGTTTGCAAAAAGCCAAAGTGTTTACCACACTGGACCTAAGAGACGGATTTTTCCATGTACCCATGGAGCCGGATTCAAGGAAATTTACTGCATTTGTGACCCATAATGGTATTTATGAATTCTTATTCGTTCCTTTTGGTATATCGAACTCTCCGGCCGTATTTTGTAGATATATTTCTTCTGTCTTTAGGGAATTAGTTAATGATGGTACCGTGGTGATATATATGGACGATTTGGTAATCCCTTCAAGGAATGACGAAGAGGGTATCGGAAAATTGAGTAGGGTGTTGAAAGTTGCGGAAACAAACGGACTGAATTTGAAATGGGCAAAGTGTCAATTTTTGAAGAGGAAAATAAACTTTCTAGGCTATATTGTAGAGAATTCGACAATAAAACCTTCAGATGAAAAGACCAAGGCTGTTACAGCATTTCCTATACCACAAAATCAAAAGGCTGTGCAAAGATTTTTGGGGTTGACCTCGTATTTCAGACGATTTATACCCGAGTATGCTATAAAAGCGAAACCACTATCTGATCTTTTGCGAAAAGATGTGAAGTTTAAGATGGAGGATAGTGAAACAGTGGCATTTGAAATGTTAAGAAATTCTTTAGTTAATGCACCGGTACTTAAATTATTCAATCCCAGGGCAGTGACCGAAATTCATACCGATGCAAGTATGTATGGATATGGAGCTGTTTTGCTACAGCAAGATGAGAATGATTTAAGCTTACATCCTGTTGAGTATATGAGCCGCAAGACCACGCCAACGGAGCAGAAGTATCACTCTTATGAGTTGGAAGTTTTGGCGGTAATAGAGGCACTGAAAAAATGGAGAATATATGTGTTGGGTTTGAAGTTCAAGGTGGTAACAGATTGCAACGCATTTGCATTAACGATGAAAAAGCAAGATGTTCCCCCAAGAGTCTCCAGATGGGCTCTATTTTTACAAGAATTTGAGTACCAAGTAGAACATAGAGCTGGTTCGAAGATGAAGCACGTTGACGCTTTAAGCCGTGTGTCATGTTTAATGATGGAAGATTCCCTAAGATATCGTATTAAAGAAGCACAACTCAAGGATGAGTGGATAAAAGCAGTACGTAAAATTTTGTCAAATGGAAGGTATGAGGATTATTTTCTGAAATTTGATGTAATGCATAAGGATCCAAACAAGGAGCTTATTGTAGTACCAAGATTAATGGAGCAGGAGATTATCCAAATTGCGCACCGTCAAGGACACTTTGCATCTCGCAAAACGCAGGATTTATTGGAGAAGTCGTTTTACATACCCAATTTAAATGAGAAAGTGGATAGAATAGTGAAAAGCTGTATGGAATGTATCGTTTCAGAGGCAAAGAAGTGTCGTAAAGAGGGTTACCTTAATCCAATAGATAAGGCCGATAAGCCTTTGATAACGTACCATTTAGATCATGTTGGCCCAATGGAAGCTACGCATAAAAGGTACAATCACATTTTAGTCGTCGTAGATGCTTTTTCGAAGTTCGTGTGGTTGTATCCTACTAAGAGTACTGGAACAAATGAGGTAGTAGATAAACTTAGAAAACAGGCAGCTATTTTTGGGAATCCAGCAAGAGTGATAACTGATAGAGGAACGGCATTCACTTCAAACATATTTAAGGATTATTGTGAAAGTGAAAACATCCAACACCTCTTGATCGCGACTGGAGTACCAAGAGGAAATGGACAGGTCGAAAGGATGCACCGGATTATAGTCCCTATGTTGACAAAGCTTTGTGTGGGAAATCCAGGAAATTGGTACAAGTATTTAGATCGCGTGCAACGAATTATGAATAATACACCTCCGAGAAGTACTAAATTCGCGCCATTCAAGTTATTAACTGGGTTGGATATGAGGATCGGTGATGACCCAGATATTAGAAGGCTGTTTGAGGAACAATTCGTGCAGGAGCTAAACGAGGAACGTAGTCAATTAAGAGAAGAGGCTAAAGCAAATATTTCGCGCATCCAGGAGGAGAATAGAAAAACTTTCGATAGCAAGAGAATTCCAGAAACAGCATATGAGATCAACGAATTAGTCACAATTAAGCGCACGCAATTTGGCACTGGAATGAAGCTGAGACCGAAGTTTCTTGGTCCTTACAGGGTAATTAGGAAGCTTGACCATGGTCGATACGAGGTGGAAAAGGTAGGAAATTCGGAAGGGGCTCGTAGGTGCACAACGGTAGCAGAGTATATGAAGAAGTGGGAACAACATTCGGGACGAATGTAGGGTCAGGAGTGGCCGGATGTAGGATAGTGACATTGACGGACAGAACGGACAGAAAAGGGTTAAGTCGATGAGGACAAAGTTAACGGGATATATGTTAGATAAATGAGTAGGAACTTATTTTGAGTGTTGGTTGTAGATTTTAAAGACAGTAGAGGAAGTGAAGTTGAAATAGACAGACTAAAGCGGCAAATACCTAAGTATATTAGTTTTTACTTTAAATAAAAACTGTACTGATTTTTAATGAACTTAAATTAAATAAAATGAGTTGTAATGAACTTAAATTAAATAAAATGAATTGTAATGGACACCAAAAAAACTAATAAAAACTAAAATAAAGGAAAATAAACAAATTATCCTACATTCATTATGTTCTTTAGGCGAACAAAAATTTATATTAAATTTTTTCCACCCACGATCTTGATTTACTATTTTTGTTTCAAATAATGGAGTTACACATGTAGGCTGTTTAAATGCCTACATGTTTGTTAAAAAAAATCAACGCAATAAAAAATATAACAATAATTAGAAAAGTGAGTGAGAAAGAATGAGAAAGAGGGAATACAGGCAAACAAACTATTTTAATTGTTTTTTAATTCAAGGCATAGAAACTTTTATTTTAAAGTACTAACAAAAGTAGCCGCCCTAATATAAATTCTAGACATGTTCCTTAATATACAAACGCACATATGTATGCGGGTATGCCTACATACTTGCATCCATATGTCTATACTTGCTTGCAGAAATATGTACATGTGTAAGTATATGTATGGAATCAAAGAGACTTTTTCTTCCGCTTTAGGCGAAATATAAGAACAAAACACAAGGTAAAATGCTTTAAATCAAATCAAATACGAATCACTAAAGTTGAATAAATGGTTGAATGGACGAATAAATTAATGAATGAATGAACGAGTGTATGGCTTGTAAGAATAAATGAAGAAATAAATGGTTGAGGTAGGTGATACGGTTATTTCGTTCGTAACTATTAAATATAACAACAGCTACAAACAAACGTTTTTAAAGAATGTGTAATATAAAGTATACATTCATATGTATGTGTAAGTTGGTGTTATATAATGGCTGTGTTCTATACACTCTTCCGTTTCTAACCAATACTTAAAACTGACTGGCTGACTGTAACTTCTGCTACTATTGCTAGGTACTACTAATCAAACCATAGAGGTCTTTTAGTTAATTGCATAAAATGTTAAGTGATTTAAGTACAAATGCAAGATATATTCGCAAAATCCACACACAAATAACTCTACAGATATTAATACATTAAAACACAGTAAGATACATACAATAAACATTGACATTTTCAGTATGTACAAGAGTTTGCAACAAGCCACAACAAACATAGTTTTTGGGGTTAGTAACGAAACGGTTAAGAATTAAGCAACAACAAACATTAAGAGTTTAAGTCAACGTTGGGGTGGTCGGTATTATTTTTAATTATAATATTTACATTTCCATTATCGTTATTGCAAATCGTACTGATGCGAAGATATTTACTATGTGTGAGTTGACTGGCTGAAAAATCTGTTCAAATCGATGGTGATAATAAATCTGTGGCTGAAATTAAGAACTGCTTAATTCGACTTTAACTAAAATTTAAATGGCAACATTAGTTTTATTATAAAACTTAAAACTATACTCAACCGAATTTTCAAATATTTTAGACAATTTTTCAGAATCTCAAAGCGTAACTTGATGCTAATAGTTTTTCAACGCACAATATCATTGGGTATAATAAAATACTTAAACTTACGATTTAACTTAATTAAAAAAGGCAAAAGTTTTTACCTTAAAAGCAATAACGTTGTAAAATTTATTTTAAAATTCTAAAAATTCTTTTCTGAGAAACTACATAGTCAGACATAAGCAGTTTTTCCCCTTTTGCCACAGAAATAATAAGTAAGACTTTATTACGGAATAGCAAAACCCCGAGGAATAGCGAAACCCCGATTCGTATCTTTACGGATAGCCAATCAGTGATTAAGACATTGAGAAAGGAGAAAGTTGAATCCCGGAACATTTTGCAATGCAAGAGCGAGATAAATTCATATGCAAATTGTGAACATCTGGAGATAATAAGGATACCAAGCCATCACGGGCTGATCGGAAACGAGAAAGCCGACAAATTATCCAAAATGGCAGCTCTTCTGAGTACTTTAACTTTGGAGAACGCCAAACCCCTTAAACGATTTAAGGATGAACTTAAACGTTGGGCGATGGAGGAACATGTCAGAAAATGGCAAGGCACTGATGTCGGTAAGGTGACAAGAACACTATGGCGTGACCCAAAACTTGGGAAATCAAAGGAGATTCTGAGACTAAGTAGACCTACACTTAAGAAACCAACCAGTGTAATTACAGGTCATACGGAGTTGAGAACTCATCTAGCTCGCATGAGATTATCTGAGGAGACAACATGTAGAGCATGCGAGGAAGAGGATGAGATTTTGGTACACTACCTCTGTCATTGTCCTGCGTTTGGGCATATTAGGCGCGAAAATTTTACAGTGGATACTTGGAATACCTGGGGAACTCGAACTGGAGATCCATAAGGTGTTACATTGAGGGGACTGGGTTCTTGGACTAGTCCGTTATTTTTGGGAAAATATGTTTATGGTTTTTGTTTGGGAATTCCGTTTTCCATATGGAGCGCACAACGTGCCAACTGGGCATAAGTGCATACCTGTCATGGGTTTGGGCTTCTATACCCTTCCTTTTTAACCTAACCTAACCTAAGACATTATTCTAAAAGTTTTCACTACAGAGTGCTTTGAGATTAAGATAATGAGGCATTTCATGATGATGACATGATTCGAAAGTAGGACATTCCAGATTAAAAAGGGATAAGTGAACTAAAGGACAAAATCAACGAAGCTGACTATCTGTTACCAGTTGCAGAGGAATTTTGCAGCGGATGCTGCTGCGACATGGTTGGGTGGGCAAAACGGGAGTAAAAACCCGACTCTCGTGAATTCTTCTTGTCGTGGAGTTTGTTGTAGTATTTAATGTAGAGATTTTTGTTTTGTTTTATGAGCGGATGCACGGCCAGTGAGAGGGTTGGAACCCACCTGAGCTATCGCCACAAACAGGCTAGTCGGAAACCTCATTTGGCCAAAACGGTTCGTAGCATAAATGGCAGCCATGGCTGAAATTATTATCCTGAAAATAGCAGTTTGTGTGAATGATCATAATTCCTTCCCAGGTCTATTAATCTGTACTTACGGATGAAAAATGCACTCTGAAACTATAGCTGGAATTTTTGGAGAGACTCAAGGGGTCAAAGAATCTTTTAAATTTAGTGATCACTAATGTGCTTTTTAAGCTGAAACTTTTGCAATTTGCAAACCTTGCAACTTGGTCTACCAAGGAAATCAACCAAAGCTTTAGCGCGAAAATCAAGTTGCTCTGAAATCTTTAAAATCCAACGTGGACAAGCTAGAACGCTTGCAATAGCTGACTTTGGACAACAGCATGTAATGTCAGGCTATTCTGAGTCCTAAATTACCGTGGATGACGAGCATGGTACAAAGACCCTTTAAAATGGAAACTACTTTTGCTGTCACCTGGTTGGTTGGTTGGTTAACGTGGTAGTTCACTGGACGCAAACAGTCAAGTGGAGTTTGTATGACTCCGTCTTGTCAGGCCCACATCACTCGTCAGTTCTAATGTATCTTAGAAAAAACCCAAGAGTAAGGGTATTAAATCCACCCCGTGGCCGTGAGTTATCTCAGCAGATAATTCAGTCTAACTTTAGATATCGTAGAGAGACCATCCAGTACATGTTCGCCCAGAAGTCTGTATCTCTTAGCCGCTAGTGCAAGACATTCGCAGAGAAGGCGGAAAACCGATTCCTCCTTCTCTATATCCAGACAGCTGCGACAATGGTTGTACGATGCCCTTACCTTAGTGTTCTACTGTTAAAATTCCACTATAACATTTAAGGACAGTTTAGGAATCTCGCTAACAGAAACTGGTTAAACTATGGCTGGTGCAGGCTTTCAAAACCTCCTCGGAAAAGTAGTATCACCAAGGTCAAACAAAATTTCATTTATATTTGAGAAAAAGATATACAGCTGTTATCTTATCTTAGCCGGTCATTTTAGTATGAGATTTTGACAGACTTCTTTAGTTTCTGTGAGAATGAGAAGACGGTGGAGAATTTACCCCATCACGGTCCGCAATTTACTGTTAGAACACTTCGGCATTTGGGTACATATGTGACTGAATGTCTCTCTATTCTCGTTACTCATGATTTAAGAGCAACAATAAGCTTTGTTTGGGGACTGTAAGTGTTCTTGGCAATTTAGAATCGCCCGTTTTTCATACTACAACTGTATCTCTAACTCTTCTATTCTTTGATCTAGATGCTGTTTTTCTTATCACATCAAACATAAGTCAAAATATTTGTCAACTACAAAAATATTTAAAACGCTGTAGCGGCATTACCATGTGCCGAAAATTTCAATAGAATTGTTAAACCCTGAATTGCAGCTAAAACACTAAATTCCTGATCATAAATTATGATTTCATATAATATTTTTAAATTGTTAATGTTCAATAGAGTGCTTTCTTCCATTTTATGTGACTGCTTGCCTTTGTGCATTATTATATAATTTCTAAGCATTTTTCAGTCTGCCCTCGTTTTGCTTGATAACATATTTGACCACTGCTAATAGTATGGATTACATAAAACACGACAATACATACATGCATACATTATATGTACATATATGTATGTATGTCTGTACATATAATGGTTTTATTTGTTGTTACAAAGATTATATGATTAAGATGGCAATTTCAAAATTATTTATTTATTGTATTTCTCATTGAATAAACAAACATACATACGAATGCAAGTGAGTGAGTTATTGTTGGGAGTATAAATTTTAAAATTTCATCCATAAATTACCATGTTCCCGAGTTTTTAATTGCTTTTATAACAATACATTGAATTTTATTACATGGCAATGGATTTAAATGTTTTTGTTTTTTTTTTTCGGTTTTTATTTTATATTTTATGCAAAATGTAGTGAAATGTTGAAAAATTGTTGTTGTAAATTCCTGGAGTATTGTGGCCATTTACTGCATAAAATCCTTCAATCAATTTAATCATACACATCAATACTTGCGTATTGCAAACAAATTTATATTATAATTTCTGCGCTTCAGTTTTTTTATTTTTTTGAGTTTTTTCCGCGTCAAAATCGTTTTGTTTTTAATTGGAATACGTATGTAATCAGTGGCTGCAATCGAAAGAAATCATCGCTTTTGCGACGTTTTTAAACATTAAATCATTGTGATGATCATGCGTTTAAATTTAAACGTTTTTGTAAAATAAAATAAAAATAAAAATTAATTGTTGAAAAACAGAATTGCATTAAAGCTTAAATATGTCTGTTACTGGTAGCAAAGTAATAAAATGCTTTTAATAACCCAGTTGAAGATTTAAAATCATAAAATTTAATACAAAAAATCAAAGGCATAATGTGCTTAACCAATTGCTGGGTAATTTACACCAGATTTTAATTAAAGCAAAAATATAATACAAATTTCTTTTTGAGTAGATCTCCGTATGAATTAGCGTGTTGGGTAAACAACCTCAACGGCACCAACAATTTTTATAATTTTGTCTGAATCTCATGATTTATGCCTTCTTCTACTACGTAAAACGAAAAACTTGGGTTAGGTCAGCTTAAAGCTGACCAGAGTCCTTATTTGGTTACAGTTAAACTATTAGCCCTAGGACTTGCCATTAGCCCCTAGGTATCTCAGGAGTTCAACTGAAGGCAGGAAACAGAAGCCGATGGATAAATGGCTTCTACTTACCCTAGAACGTACCCAGTAGAAATGTATGCTTTCTTGTAATCAGGTTTGTAAGGGAGATAAGCTAAACTCCACCTTACAAACCTGCTCTCAAGAGGCATGATTTTTATATGGCGAATTTTCACTTGGAAGCCTTACTTTAAAAAAAAAAATAAGCGCGTTTTCCCTGCATACATTTTGATGTGATATAAAAGTTTTCAGTAAGCGCATCTTTCATGCCTGCTAAAGTCTGCAACTATACTGTTTACTAGAAGCACTTTTTTCATGTCTTGTGAATTCATAGCTAATGTGAAGCTATTGATGTATGTGCTTACATAAGGTCCTTTTAGGAATACATGCATAATGATGTAGTTTATTTTATTTTTCAATTAATAAAAACAATTCAACTAATAAATATAATTATTGAAAAAAAAAACAAAATAAATTAAAAATAAATGATTAATAAAGTTAATTCTAACTTTTCTTGCGTATTTTTACATGGTTTTTTTCTCGATCAATATTTTCAAAATCAAATTCTCTATCTAGAAATGTGTTGTTAAGTTTACATTGTTTCTTCAAGCATTTTCTCTTATATTTAGTGTCGATTTTTATTTAATCTAAATGCTGTACGTAAGTCAATTATACACTTTGTTTTAGAGAGACCATCAACTTTATCCCCCTTTAGAGCTTCTAAAAACCTAAAATTTATTTACTGGGCATTTTTGATAACCATTAATGTCTCTGGTTGCTATTGTCTTTCAACATAGTTTCTGGGTCAGTTGTTTGACTTTAATCAGAGAGTATGTAGAATTGAAAGCTTACTTTATACTCCAATAATACCAGATCTGGTTCTGTGGCTGATTAGACTCATACCTCATGACAAGAGGTTAGAAACGTAGGTTCTCGAACAATGTGCTTCTGTATAAGCCATCAGTCTGTGCTAGCACCTAGGAGAAATGGTAGGGCACACATACTCAGCCCAGTCGTGAGGCCACCGCACGAGTTGACGTTAAGTTAACCACGTGTGTCCTGCTTTTTTTGCAACCAAATCAACTTTATCTACTTAAGGGATAAAAAGCTCCATTTTTACACTGTCAAATCGCACTTTATCAGCACTCACTCTTAGACTAAATTCACTCATTCTGTTTATTTTTCTATCCAGTATTTATTAGTCCTTCAATTGCACTTCATTGAATTAAATCAAACTATTATTTGAATCTTAATGTTACATACAAAAGGCGCAAACTTAAGGAGTTTGTAATATATAAATATTTCTTTGGAATAGCTAGGTTAGGTTAGGTTAAAAAGGAGGGGAACTAAAAGCCCAAACCCATGACAGATATACACTTATGCCCAGTTGGCATGTTGTGCGCTCAATGTGGGAAACGGAATTCCCAAACAAAAACCATTAACATAATTTTGTATAAATAACGGACTAGTCCAAGAACCCACTCCCCTCAATGTAACTCCTTATGGATCTCCAGTTCAAGTTCCCCAGGTATTACAAGTTCGGCATAGTATCCACTGTAAAATTCTCGCGCCTAATATGCCCAAACGCAGGACAATGACAGAGGTAGTGTACCAAAATCTCATCCTCTTCCTCGCATGCTCTACATGTTGTCGCCTCAGATAATCTCATGCGAGCTAGATGGGTTCTTAACTCCGTATGACCTGTAATTACACTGGTTAGTTTCCTAAGTGTTGGTTTACTTAGTCTCAGAATCTCCTTTGATTTTCCAAGATTTGGGTCACCCCATAGTGTTCTTGTCACCTCACCGACATCAGTGCTTTGCCATTTTCTGACATGTTCCTCAATCGCCCAACATTTAAGTTCATCCTTAAAACGTTTAAAGGGTTTAGCATTCTCCAAAGTTATAGTGCTTAGAAGAGCTCCCATTTTGGATTTTGGAATAGCTAACTTTTGTTCTTCAAATGTGTTGGTAGACGCCGAAGATCTTTCAAGACTGATTAATTTTCTAGAGAAAAAATAAGTGCAAGAAGATTTGAAGGTTGTAGTAATAATAAAAGCAGCACATTGTTAATTCGTTACAATTGATAAGTCTGTGTCGAAAAATCCAATTATAACTACAGCAATTTTTTTTAAGTTTCTTTTATAAAATTGTTTTGGAGTGCACGCTTTAATTATATTTTTTTAGAGCGTTCATAGGCCAACTTAAAATCTTAAATCTGAATTAAAATTGCACCCAATTGTCACACAAACTCAAGTATTTCAACTATTTTGTTGCAACAGTGGAACCGAGAGGTGCCCCGGTGAACTAGTCTGTAATGTGCTGGTCTGCCAGTTTGGGGGTATGCTTCTGTTTCTCTTCGATTCTAACTATTATGTTCATATGGAGTGCACAACATGCCACTTGGGCATAAGTGTATATATCTGTCGTGGGTTTGGGCTTTTAGTGCCCCTCCTTTTTAACCTATCCTAAACTAACCTAAGTGACCAAAGTATTTGTTAGTTTACCTTAAAATTTTTCAATTTTTTTTTTAAATTATTTCTAGTTTAAAAAATATAAATTTTTCCTGCTTTTTTCTTTTAGGTTTTTAATTTTTTTTTTAGCAGATAAACAAAAGTTTTGCTGGGTTATGAAAAGTAATGATTAAAACGAATTTTTTCAATATCATCTCAATTTATATTTTTATATAGTTTAAATCAATTAAATTAAACAAAACTTAAATCATGCATTTAAATAAGACGAAATTATTGTTTTTCTTCTTCGAATTAAAAAATTTCTCTACACATTCATATTCATTCATAAATTTAATTTTGGCACTGTCTCTCTCTCTCTCTCTCTCTTTCACACTTTCACTCTGCTTACGACAATAATTGACTGGAATTTATACAATTGGGCTTTTTTATCCGGATGAAATTTTGCAGGCATGCTGACTGTCGGTTAAACACCATTTCATTGGATTTAACAAAAGCATTTTCGCATTCATTAAGCTGAAATGCAATTAATATACTTTAAACTTCTAGAAAATATTTATATCAATACAAGCAACTGCTAACCGAAGGCAAATACAATTACAGCGTTGCCAAATCTAAGCAATTCAAAAAAGAACATTTCTTCTACTCTCTAAAAAAATCTGTTAAAATTTTAAATAAATTTCTTTGTTCCTTCTTTTAATAACCATGCCCCTGCTTAAACACATTAATGTTGTCGGTAGTATGTATTTTCATGGACATTTAAATATTTTATTGTACTGTTTTCCATTTGGATCAATTAAGAAAAAATGGTTAAGCTTCTTTTCCACTATATGAATTTGTTCCGTACACATGCAAGTGTAAGAATAAATTTATTTGAAAAAAAAAACTCTGCTTTTTCTGCCTTGTCTTTCGCACTCATTCATTTTGTTGCACAACACGTTCGAACTAAATAAATACTTTTTCTACCGCCAATGTCTATCGAGGAAATGAAAACAATTATTTATTTATTAAATGCCGCATTAATTGAAATTATCGCCAATATCCACAAGCAACAAGAACAAAAATCGAAAAAGCCAAGCCATATTCTCCAGTTATGTACACGAATGTGGTGAGAATGTTATTGTGAGTATTTCTTTTTTTACGTTTTTTTTTTCTTACTTGAGTCCTTTTTACTACAAGTGGCAAAATATTTTAATTTTTCATGGGTAATAATATTTCTTAAATACAAATTTAAAGTATGTTTTTTAAAGGAAATCGTTAAAGTGTTTTATTTTTTTTTTTACTTGCCACCTCTTAATTTGCATATTAACCTTTAAAACATTATCACGGAAGGTGAGTAATAGCAAAGTAGAGGGGTTCGCGTAGCGTGATTTTTAAACAGAAAAAAATTTCATATATTAACTGAAACATATAGTTTGTAACACATTGAAAAATTGTCTTAAAACTTTTATTGCAATAATGGATGATCAGCTGCGTCTGTCCATCTGTCTTTCTATTCAAAAGACGTTGGGTACAGGGATTTAAAACACTGTGTTTCTTATACAATCACATCGGCATCACTTTCATGAGTAGATGGGCTTATTTAGGGATCTTATATTGTTTGCTTCTCTGAAAAGAAAAAATATTGCAAAAAATTTAGTTTATTTTAAAAAGTTTTCAGTACGAGCTTCTTATTTAGTTTTGTAAGATACAAAAGGAACAACAATTTAAAAAACTTTCATAAAGCATATTTAACGTTTCAAAGACTGAAACAATCTATATAATATTGATTACTATTTTATGAAAATAACAAAAAATGTTACAACAAGCAACAGCTGTTTTCGAGGGAAATAACCGCTGTTTTTATGTGACGCGTAAGGGATAACATATGAGAACAAGTTAAAAAAAAAACAAGTAACAGTGCTGTATTCGGCCGTGCCGAATCTTATATACCCTTCACAACGTGTAGTCATCCAATAACAATTGTTTGTATCACCATTCATCCCATATAAAATACGTGCATACGTACACGTTAGAATAAATGTGGCATCGAATCCCAGCTGAGCCAAAAAAATTTTATTTTATTTTATTTAATATATTATTTATATTTTATTATTTTTTTTTATATTTTTTTTAAATTTTTTTTAAATTTTTTTTAAAATGTTTTTATTATTTTTTTTTCTTATTTTTAATATTTTTTTTTTTTAATTTTTTTTGTTTGGTATGTTTTTTACATGTATCTATGTATGTATGTTGTTGTTGTAATTGTGAAAAAAAACGAGGTGGTCTTGGTTTTTTGCTCATATCTCAGAATGTTATGGGGCGATTGTGCTGAATTTCAATAGCGATTCATTCCTGGATATTTCCAAGAGATTGATACCATACACAGATCTGAGAAGCATAAAGTTGCTTCTAAAAGTTGATTTCAACCAACACACGGACAGACGGGCAGACGGACAGACGGTCAGGGCTTAATCGACTCCTCTATTCATAAGCTTTCAGAAAATATATAGTTTATGGGGTCGGAAATGAAAATTGTAGAAATTACAAACGGAATGACAAAGCTATATATACCCTTGTGCACCACAGGTGAAGGGTATAATTAGAGTCATATTACACGTATACACTTTATTTTAAGCGACACGCATATTTTAATAAGAAATTTAATCTTAAATGCACTTTCTTTGTCGATTCAAACGATTTTGTTATAAATGAACCCTTTATTATTGCTGAAATGTTAACTAGTGCAAGTGTTGAGGTGTATATAAGAGCGATGTTTTTTTCTTTTTAATTATACCCTTCACACAGTGAAAAAGGGTATATATAGGTTTGTCATTCCGTGTGAAATTTCTACAATTTTCATTTCCGACCCCATAAAGTATATATTTTCTGAAAGCTTATGAATAGGGAAGTCGATTAAGCTCTGTCAGTCTGTCCGTCTGTCCGTCTGACCGTCTGTCCGTGTGTATGTTGAAATCAACTTTTTGAAGCCCCCCGACATCGCTTGGACCCGGGTAAGGTATTAAAATATCAGAAATATTCGGGAGTAGATCGCTATTGAAAATCAGAAACATCGGTACATAAACAACTGAGATATGAGCAAAAACCCACGACCACCTCGATTTTTTTTTTCACAAAAACAACATTACAACAACAACATACATACATACAAACGTGTATACTGGTTAGAGAAAACGTGGCATCGAATCCCAGCTGAGCCCAAAAAAATTTTTTTTTATATATTAAAATTTTTTTTTCAAATTTTTTTTTTTTTTAATTTTTTTTATTTTTTTTTTATTTTTATTTAATATATTATTTATATTTTTATTATTTTTTTTTTAATTTTTTTTTTTTTTGTTTTTTTTTTTAAAATAATTTTATATATTTTAATTTTTTTTAAAAAATTTTTTTTTTTAATTTTTTTTTTAATTTTTTTTTTAAATTTTTTTTTTTAAATTTTTTTTTTAAATTTTTTTTTTTATTTTTTTTTTTGTAACATACATACGTAAATTTATAATTTTACAATGGGATGTTTTTTTATATATGTGTTTTTTATATGTGTGTACGTATTTCATATGAGATGAATGGTGATACAAACTACTGTTATTGCATGACTACACGTTGTGAAGGGTATATAAGATTCGGCACGGCCGAATATAGCGCTCTTACTTGTTAAACATTCCTCTGGACTTTTTAAGACTCTTTACTACTTAGCACAGCCTTCAAGTAGTCCATCAAAAATTGTATGTTTATATTGCTCCCTAAGTGGTCATTCTACGTGTTGTTATTAAATATTTAAATTAATATTCGGTTTTTCTTATTGTGAAGTACGTTAAATATAAATACATTTTTTTTATTGATGATTGTCTGTTAAATGCTTAATGAACCATATAAATATGATGAGCATAATAAATTAACTTGCACACAATTAATAATGTGTAATTGTCAGTAAATATCAATCGTAAGTATTGACAGGAACTACAGTAAAATAAACGCGGCATATTTATTCATGACGTAGTCTTGATTCGTCAGCTGATTATTGTAACCTTCACCTGTGCTAATGAGGGTATATAGAGTCTTGTCATTATTACATTTGTAATTTTTGCAATATTGATTACCAACACCCATAAAGCATATATTTTTAGAAAGCTTATAAATAGGGGAGTCGATTGTCTGACTGTGTGTCCGTCTATCCATCTGTCCTTGAGTCCATCTATTCATCTGTCCGTATTTTTGTTGATATCAACCACATGCAGCACTGACCCATATATGATATCAATCTTTTGCAAATATTCAGGAATGAGACTGAATTAGCAAATAAGCGCTCCTGTCTCTGGTTTTTTACATATTTTTATTTAATTTTTTTTTATCAAATCAAGATTTTTTGCCCAAGGATAATTTGAAGACATGTTTGGTACTATTTTAGATATACAGTCGAACTTCAATAACTCGAATCACCATTATTCGAGTTACAGAATTTTTTATTAAAATAGAAAAAAAGGTTTTTTATTATGTATTTTTATTTAAAATAGCCTCGAATGGAAAACTACATACTTAAGAATATAAAAGAACAAGCATATGTACTCATATATGTAATTAAAAAATTACAGTTAAGTAAAATATTCTGAAATAAATGACTGACATTCTACTTTTATTTTGTTATTTTCAGTAAAAAATAACTCTAATGTATTTAAAGCTTGGTAGTGCTCATCAGTTGTTGCGCCATTTGTCTGTAAATAATTATTTAATGTTCGGAAAGATCTTTCCACATCATTTCTTGTTGGCTTTTGAGTAGTTTTTCATGCATGTTTTGGCTTCTCGTTGCTGAAAACCAATTGAGGACTGTTTTGTCGACTTTTTTGAATTTTGGGGTCCTAACTCTTTTACTACATAAACGAAATCCAGATTCAAATGAGTTGATAGTTGATTCCTTATTTTTGAAAATTGTTGAGACCGTGCTTGCCGAGGTACCATATATATCAGCCGCTTCCTTTTTCTTTAATCCGTCTTCGACGTCTCTTATAAGTTTATATTTTTTTTTCAATTGATAAGCATTTTAAAACACGTTTAGTTGCCATAATAATTACAAAAAATTGATTTCAACATTTATCATCTAGCCCGAATTATGCATAGAACTGATACTTACGCAAACAAAAAGAAACAAATTTGTAATTCCCCGAAAAAAAAAAGCATGGAGAACAGAAACAAACGAAACAGCAAAATTCTTCGAGTTATAGAGTTCATGTGTATGTTTTTTGTTCGAGTTATGGAGAACTTCGACTTATGGAAGTTCGAGTTACGGAAGGCAAATTGTATGTGATTTGTTCTTTTAACGCTACTGCCAACCAAATTAGTTTGAGTTAGAGAAAATTCGAGTTAGAGAAGTTCGAGTTATGGAAGTTTGACTGTAATATGCCTCTAGGGCTATTTGTAAACAATTTTGAACAAATCGTTCTCTAATCAGCAAAGTTATAGGCAGAAACAGTATTTAAAATTATATATATCAAGTAATTGATGACGCCCCTAATTAATTTTTGTACACATTAAATACACCAAAATACAAACCGTATTATCGAAAATTATTGCTGAGATAATCCGACTAATCGGTTGGAAACTAACTGAGATATTAGCACAAAATACAACTTCTATGGTGTTTTATCTAAAACTTACAAGCATTTTAAAAATATACCTCCTACAGCTCCCGTAATATCAAAGGACATGCCAAATATAATAAAACTAGGAAAAGGTTAAAATCAAAAAAATGGGGTCCTAGATTAAATAGCAGAGATATAGGTCAAATATAGTAATTACGGCATTATCCCCTTCAAACCCCACAATATACGCATCAATGAAATGAATTGGCCAGTGAAATACAGTAAACTATGAAAAAGTGTAGAATAAAAGATGGTGTTCAAAACAAAATGGCGGATAATTTGTTTTTTTTTCTTAACCTAGTCAATATGAGTATCAATTTAAAGGGCTTGACAAGTAGATCACAGTGAACTGGGTAAAAAAGCTAAAGTAATAAAGCAAAATGGTATGTAACAATATAACCATGTATATGATGGTGAAAGGTATTACTATATTCTATACAACCGAATATAGCACTCTCATTCTTATTATTTCTTCACTTAAACTCTACTCAAAGTCCATAGAACAAAATAATTTTCTTTTTCTCTAATTTATTTCAAATGATAAACTTCGTAAAAAATATATAAACAAAAAAGGCTTCTCCGAACTGCAATTTATTTATTTATTTACTCAATTATCATAATATTATTATGCCTTGACATACATACTACTTTTAACAGGTATTAGTCATTCTCGTAATTATAATATGATTTTCACCACAATAATAATAATAATAATAATAATAATAATAACTAATTAAAATAGTTTCATAAAAAAGTTGTTTATGAGTCGGAATAATGAAGCAAAGTCCAATGTAACTAGATGTTCTACACAAGCAAAAAGTGTTAATTTTAAAGAGAACACGCAAAGAAAAAACATGGTTGTTGTAATCATAATCTAAGAACAACATACTATGATTTAATTGTATGATTGTGGTTTAACAATAATATAAGTCATCATTATTTTATTTAATTGAAGTATCTTGCATTAAACATATTATGACTACAAACAATATGAACAATGATTGCTCATTTCTAAAGCAAATTATTGTATTTTACTGCTATTTGTATTGATTATATTTTATCGTTTATTTTTATGATTTTTAAAAGTTGTATAATTTCTATCACACGTCAAACTTTTTAAATAATTAAAATCTATTTAACAAGAAGCGCTGAAAACAAATTATTATTAAAAGATATCACAGCTTGATTGCTTTCTAATCATACTGTTGTTCTACACAACATTCAATAATTAATTTTAAATAGTTTTTGATATAATGTTGTTTTTTTTTTTGCGAAGACATCATACTATTTTTATCATAATAATTTTGTAAATAATACTTTATTCACAGGACAACCATATCAGTTTTCATAAAGAATACAATTTAAATGATAAAATTTAAACTAAGGTTTGACTGTCATGATGAAATAAATGATTAAACAAAATTAAAATATCTAGATATTACATGTTTTTAATAACCAAATATTGTTACAGAGAATATAGTATGACCGTATGTCGTAACCATGGTTTTTTTTTCGTGTATCATTTTAATTTTAATAAAAAAGTTTACTAAATTATTCGGGATATGCTCCCAACTAATTTTTCAATATTTTATTTGGTTGTTGGGTTTATTTATTTATTTATTTTTGAATTCTTATTTTGTTAATAAGAATTTAGAAATAAAACTTATATCTTTTTAAAACTTTTTCAAGAATTTGGGTAAAATGTCTACTGATGATAAGCACCAGTGACATGCATATAGACCAGCTTAAACCCAACAACCAAATAAAATATTTAATAAAAAAGGTTTTAGAGATATTAAGAATTAAAAAAGTTTATTACAAATAGGTTTTGGTTGAAGATGACCCCAATACCGTAGGCTTCCAAGCTTTTACTTAAATTCCCAATTACGTTTTTCAATAAACTGTTGTCAGTGATTGATATCTGCTCGATAATGTTGTTCTTAAACTCTTGAATTCTGTATTCGGAAATTTTTATTCAATTGCTTATTTGATCATTTTACTTCTTATCATAAAAGTAGCTAGACCATTTTAAATACTCTACTCTCAAAATAGACACCCAGCAAAAAAATCACATGCAAACGAAATAGTGAATGCAAGTGTAACCCATAATGAAGTGGTTCAATTTAGGTGAAACATGAATGATTTTTACATTAACTTGTCATTGGAGAACATGAATAATAATAATAAATTTCACTCAATTGTAATAAGTACGTGGCACGCATGCACAGTAGATGAAAAGAAACCCATGTTTCATGAGTTTATAATGTCTGTTTACATGAATTATTCAAGATTATTTGTATGCATTTGCGTTTTGAAGAACATCACTAAAGGCTATTTTGTATTTGGAAAAGACATTCTTTATGCCTCCTTTTGCACTTATGAATTAGCAGTCATGAAAAATGTTATTCACATTGAACTAGTGTAGAAATTATATGCTGGGCATATAAAATCGTCTGTATAAAATATTGTAAGGAGCTAGACATAATCTAAGAGGGATTTAGCTCCGACTCATTATAGCTTTTGGTAAATACTTAATCATTCATTATAATATATGGCACATTTATAACACCTGTATCACTCAAAGCATTTATTTTCACCTAAATTCTTAAACTGTTACCAATATACATAAGTAATTTTAAATATCTGTGTAAACACTGTCTATGATTTAAACCAAATAATATTAATTTTAGCTATCGCTAAATTTCTCCAAATATTAAGTACTAAATCAAACCAAATTGATACAAAAAAAAAAAAGAAAATGCTAAAAATAAAACCCAGCCAAAAACTTAATCATACGAAAAATTCTATAATTGTGGTCTTGTGTTTAATTCACCAGGGGATTAAATAAATTTTTTCATTTGTTCACTATTTTGTTTTTGTTTTTGTTTTTTTCGCATTTCAATTCAATTGCAACTGCATAAAAGGCAGAGGAAGCAATAAGTACTTTTATCCACATTTACACAGTTACAAATATTACAGGCATATTTTGTATAGAGATTAAATGGAATGAATTGCGTAAACACTCATACTTAGTGCATGTTGTAACATGTCACAAACGGGTGTTTGACAAAATACACCTAAACTAGGCTGTGTGTGCGTGTATATGTGTGTGTGTTTGTATGTGTGAAGGTAAAAGCTGTTGTAATTAACAATAAATTGAATAATTTCATAAATTTTATATAATGAATTTTCATTAAATTAATTTCCAATAAACGTTTTTAGTTTCAATATAATAAAGTTGTGGTTTGGTTTTAGTGTTGAACGTACAAAAGTGTGTGCATAAAATGTCACCATATTTGGTAGCACCGAGGATTTACCAAACTTATATCTCACACCTAGTTAAACGTACGAGAGACGTCTTAAAAGTTTAAAAATATGAGAATAATTATTAAGTGAAATAACTTTTAGGGGGTCGGAAAGGGACCCTATTTACGGAAGAGGACTGCTTCGATATCCCCCTTCAAGTATACATACAAACTCCTGAACAACAGTAGGTTATAAATAATATAATATCGTTTAAATATTTTTTTTCCAAAACTTCTCCGGTGAAATTTAAATTCATGTAATTATTTAACATTCATCAAAGTTATACTTACAAGCTTAAATTTATTTCTCAACTGAAGTAATCAATTGTATTGACCTACAGTGGCGTCTGTAATTAACCGATATTCTTCGCAGAAACTAAATATTTTCAAGGTATAACTCCGGGTCTTTTTACAATTGCATCATAAGCGAAAACTGTTCATCATCATCATCATCAAATGCTGATGGACTTGTTATAAAATTTTAAGGCAGAACTTAAAACTTTAAGCATAAAAAATAATTTATTCTTAAACAATGCAGTTATGTTTACTTTCCCAAGGCGTTAATGGTGTGCAGTGATGCTTTTCCTAAAATGCCCTCGTCCGCTTTATAAATTTCAAGTAGAAAAGAAATCTGAACAGTGGATAAAAAGGTCCCATTTTAAGCTGCCAAGAATGCCACATGGGGGTATGTTATCTTGTTGCAGGGTTCACGCCTTGATGTTATTGCTTGTTCGGGGTATAGAGGTGTTGCCAACACCTCTGAATGGGGCATATGAGAAAAAGGGGTAAGAGAGACTCAGACTCATCGGCATGGTGCGCATGGATTAAGTAAATTTAGTCGAGTGGCAGCATCGAGGAATCCAGCAAGTGAATTCTTGCACAATGAGGGCTTAAATGATGATAGCAGTATCTTTACTGATCGGACATACAAAAATTCGTACTTATAGAGGTTAGGGAGAATCAGATCGCAGTAGACTAAAGATTACATGTTCACATTAAATGTGAATTCTAGAAGGGACCTTAGACTAACGAAGATGCTGGTAAGTACCAAGAACTATGGGGATAGTATTGTCGGCAATGTGAAATACTTTTCTACTCTAGAGAAAAATTCCTGTAGGATCGCAAGGTACAGTGAAAGAAGTGATGAAAATTGATAGCCATGAAATTACTGGGTAGCGAAGGCGTCGAAAATGGGCCTGACATACTAGTGCTCTGCTTCGATTTTGCTCTCACATACAGAACGCTGTCAAAAGACTTTTATCGACAGCCTCTTTTATTCAATTTAAAATTAAACAAACAGCCATTGCATTAAATTATTAAAGCAAATGACAGATATTTTCAAATAAATAAATTAGATGATGTAATTTTTAAAGAGTTCTTCTGTTCCAATTATCCGTCGTGGTTGAATACAATTAAACAAAAACCATTAAACATATTTCCAAATTTAATTAATAAATTATTAAAAAAAAAAAAAAAAAATCTCCAAAAATTTGTGTATTAATTTATACAAATGTTTGTTAAATATAGTTGAATTATTTATGTACATTTTTATCGCCCAGTATTAGTACAATAACAAAAAGATAATAATAATTTGTTAAAATATTAAAGCTGCTCTTATGTTTGGTGTTTACTATACAGTGGCTGCAAGTTAAATTGGTACAGTATTTTAATTTAAAAAAAAATAAAACTAAGCCGTTTCTGTTCATGAAATATTTGTTGAAAATTAAAAAAATATACATATAAGAAAACAAAATCTTAATTTGTAAAAATTTTGTCTGTCTGTCTATCTCTGTTTGCCCGTACAAGTATCACCCAAAAACTACTACATAAGTAGGTAGGTAGGTAGGAAAGGGGGATGCAGAAAGCAGTATCTGCTTCCTACACCCACACTCGGAGACCAATAAGGTCCATTGCTTTACCCTTTTATATATCAAAGATAGAAAAGAGAGAGAGAGAGAGTTGCCAAAGATATAGTACATGAGAAAATAATAAAAATAAGGAAACAGAATAGAAGAAAGAAAGAAAAACAGATTCTCTACTAGCGCCATTGCATGTTCACTAGCCACCCGATCCCCATGATGAATCCGATAATATTCCCTAGCTTGCACTTTGAAACATTACCCAAATCATCGTGGAATCGTTTACCTAACCACTTTAGCCTGTGATTCTGTAGCCTTGGGCAGTGACAGATAATGTGTTCCACAGTTTCCAGCTCCTCCTCATCTTCACATATCCTACAATAATCCGGAGTGTCACGATCCAATTTACTAATCCTAGCCCTCACAGGACAGTGCCCTGTTAAAACCCCAATAATGGCCCTCAGACATACCCTACCCAGGCCCAGAAGAACCGTAGAGTCCTCTGAGTTCAACGTGGGCCATAAAGCCCTTGACACCCTGAAGTCTCTTCTGTCCCTCCACGCCATATCGGTATCCTAACGGAGGCCTCACCATGTCCTCTTCTCTCGTCGAAACCAACGCCGATCCACCGCGCGCAAGTTCATCAGCAATTTCATTCCATTGTGCCCTGGTACCCAACACAGTCTCACATCGAAGAGGTTCATGATCCTATCAAGAGGCCTCTACACTTCTCAACCAACCTGGATTTGACATCATGTCTTTTCAAGGCTTTGAGCGCCGCCTGACTGTCAACGTATAGAGTAACCTCTCTAACCCTTGGAACATGCTCCAATATAAGATCCGTCGCCTTATAGATAGCCAGTATCTCCGCTTGGAACACACTACAGTTATCAGAAAGTTTGTAAGACCTCCTGATGTTCTCTCCCATAATATAGACACCTGCCCCTGTAATAAGTAGATTTCGATTAAATTTAGTGTAGAAATAATCATGTATTTATGCATATAATATACAAGCGTTCTTAAAAAATTTTCGTTAAAAATTAGGCTCCTACATAATTGTAAGATTTTGCAGCTGTATTATTATTTTAACTTTGCTTTACCATTTTCTTATAAATTTTTATATTTAATTAATCAAGCTTAAGGTCATACAAAAGTTTTTATTTTTTTTTATAAAAAGCAACAAAAATTTAACAATGTTTTATTTTCTTTTCAATATTTCGCTACTCCTTCGTGTAGCATCTTCAGGAAATATCAATTAATAAACTAACTTTTTATAAACAAAATAAAAACTGTTTTATGACCTTAGGCTTGAATAATTAAATATAAAAATAAAAAAAAGAGCTAAAATAAAATAAAGAATTATTTTCTTATAAACTTATTTTGAAAATAGTGGTTCCATTTTGTAAAGTTTTACTGCAGTGTTCCGTTCAGTGATGAGAATTGTAATTTTTCCTACAAACAAGAATGTCAGCCAGTGAAATTATCTGTGCTCAAAGAGCTTCATAACAGGAAGGCATTTAATTTATTCGGATATAATCAAAGAAACTTAAATTAAATAGCTGCCTCGAACAGGACTTACAATTTTGAAATATAATAGAAATAAGACAATGTTCAGCACTGTCTATAAGTAGACTGAGGATCACATACTCAATTTGAGTACTATGGGGGACATCAGTCTAAAACAGATGCAGGTGGTTTTGAAAAACTTTTCGCTAAGTCTTGCTGACAATTACTAGTTGAGAGCTTAAAATCGCTAAGGTTCAGAGTAATTTTTTGCGAAAGTAAGGGACTCAGTGAGAAAATGAATGCCATTTCATTAAATTTAAAAATAGCTAAGAAACGAAGGATATCAAAAAAGTTACTAGTTGATAAAAATAGCTTGCATCGGTATCTCTCCTACATTCATTGACCTTTAAGTCAAATATACTAAGTTGAAGTAAGAGAGATTTTTTATCCATCAAGGATCAGAGTTTAATTGGCCGCTGGAATAACAATTTCATTCCGGTTTTTAAATTGGGCCAACAATAATCTTACCATCAACTAATAATTGTACAAGGCAATGATTGCCTAGAATTTGAGTACCGGATGGGACAGGATGTTAAATGAAAGCACGTTGATCCTTCAACGAAGAGCCAAGTATTTTATATTGCGCCAAGAAATCTCAACTTGCCAAAGAAACCTTGCGCAAATACTTCCGGGAATGCTAATGTTTGTTAGCCATTTCTGTAACATGAGCCCGTCTTATGTTAATCGGGTGGGAGAATGTTGTGTTTGCTGTTGCTGTTCTTTTGTTTTTAAATGATGTGTATTCACTCTGAAATGTTAAGGTTCAAACTTTCCAGCAAGCGAGAGAGCGAGAACTTTAAAAAAATATTAAATAGTGCTTTTTACAACAGAGTCATACTTAAAGCTTTAAATGATTAATCATTTTTATTTTCTTAATAATAAATAACTTAGAAGACAACTTTTGTGTGAACTACAATCACAAAATTTAATAAAATAATTAAAGATAACATCGAGATGTTTGCGGTAGTTTACATTATTATGTCTCTGCACTGTACATTGTTGTGTTTTGTATTAATTATGTACACGAGGTACATGTGTCTATAAGTCTATTACATGGAATAACATAATAATATCTATTTATATACTTAACCTACAGTAAGGGACAAAACAGTTAAGGAAATGGAAAATAAGTAGGTTAAGGTGCTGTAGCTTAAGCCAGTAAAATGCTGCAAGATTATCTTCAATTTCTTTAGGTGGAAAATATTGATAAACTTCTGTATCATGGTCTAATTATTTTCGCTTCAAAGGAATCTTCAACAAGTAGAACTATGTTGCTGTTATCATATACTGCAAGTAGGTAGGTAGTAAGGCTGGTGCAAAGTAATCTTCGCACCCTTACCCTGAACCAATACTGTCCATTGTGATGCCATAGTATAGAATAAAAAGTATGAAAGAAAAAATAGAAGAAGTGGTGAAGGAATGGACACTGAATCGATTCAAAAATGAGCTAAATCCTACAATCGACCTATTCTCAGTGTCATGTCTCGACGCCAGGTCATTCCCATTACGAATCCTATTAGATTTTCGAGTCCACAGCCCGAGACATCTCTCAATTCACCAACGAATCTACTACCTAGCCATTTTAACCTGCTATTCTGCAGGCACAGAATGTGTTCAACTGTCTCCAACTCCTCCAGATCATTGCACAGCCTGCACATATTCGACAGGTAGATAGTATTGGAAAGGAATTAGTTTTAATGCGCCGCCTTAAGCCTTACAAATATTTGCTGTTTTTTTTTTTTATTAAGATTCCGTTTAAAACTTATCATAATGCCTTGTTTGCACTAATATAATTTGTGGTGCTAAGTATGCAGCACAGAGGCAGCGTCGTGAACTACTAGATGTGGTTATAGCGTCATAAATGCCTCATCCAGAACTTTTATGGATTTCTGAAAAACCCTAACTTTAATATATAACAACGATCGTTAATTATACATCTGCTTAGCTAATTTTCAAACATAACGAATAAATGGTCCTTCGAACATTTGATTTCTACAAATTCACCTTTTGGTCTCTTATTACAAGTAGATTTAAAATGTCTCCCAATACGAAAGATCTCCTTAGGTTTAACACTTCACTGCTTATACACTCACAAACTATGTTCATTCACCCACGCATACACACATCCTTATACATTTACTATAGATTCAGGATATTCGATGTTTGTCTATAATTTGTTACGACTTGCGGCTATAAAATATGCCAGAGCACTATATGTTTTTACAAATTAAATTTATTTTTATGTTTATTTATTTGCTTTTTTTTTGCACATATTCTTCTGCATATAAAGTACAAGCATTAAATTTTCAATAATGTTGTAAAAGCTTTCAACAGAAATGCACAAAAACAAAAATGTTTTAAATACTAGAATTAAAAAAAACGGAATTATGCATATGATATAAATTATGACTATAATTATTCAACATAATAAAGTGTATGAAGAATTATATTTTAAAGAAAAAAATTGATTTTGTAATTACTGTAGGCTTTTTTGGGAGGAAAAATGGTAATACAAGCTGTTTTTTTTTTGGAAATTATAATTGAAAATGTACTGTACATAAGGTAAAGGTACAACTAAAAGAAACATCACTGTAATAAGAAATTCCACAAATATTTTTAAGTTCCTTAAGTATAGAAGAAAAAGTATAACAGTAATTTTTTTTTTAAGGAATTTTATTGATAGTAGTTTAATTTAATATTATAAAAGCTGACCCGAAAATACATCACCCTGTATGAAGATGCTTAAGCTTTTGCAAATGATGGCCACTTTAACTTCAGTTTTGATATTTGTAAAATAAACTGATGAAAATTTTATGAAAATCGGAAATGCGAAAGCTCATGACTATTTTTTGCCCAATAATTCTCCAGTGTTTTAGTTTAAAGTAAATTTTGATTCAGATATCCCGGTCGATTTACGAACAGTAGTGCCAAAAGCCTTATTTTTTTAGGTCAATTCATATATCCAAAACTACAACAGTAAGTCTCATTATATTTCATATGAGTAGCTCTAAGACACACAATACTATCTTCCAGGCTGAGATTATGGCGATTACGGAAGGAATTAAATGGATAAAGGCAACGAATAGCGAAGCCCCGATTTGTTTCCTTATGGATGGCCAATCAGTGATTAGGACATTGAAAAAGGAGAAAGTTGAATTTCGAAACGTTCCGCAATTCAAAAGCGAGATAAACTCATATGCAAATTGTAAAGATTAGATTGGATTGGAGATAATATGGATACCAAGCCATTAAGGTCTGATCGGAAACGAGAAAGCCGACAAATTATCCAAAATGGGAGCTCTTCTAAGTACTATAACTTTAGAAAATGCTAAACCCTTTAAACGATTCAAGGACGAACTTAAATGTTGGGCGATGGAGGAACATATCAGAAAACGGCAAGGCACTGATGTCGGTAAAGTGACAAACATATTATGGGGTGACCCAAACCTTGAAAAATCAAAGGAGATTCTGAGACTGAGTTGACCCACACTTAGGAGACTAACCAGTGTAATTACAGGATATAGGGAGTTGAGAACCCATTTAGTTCACATAAAATTGTCTGAGGAAATGACATGTAGAGCATGCGAGGAAGGGGATGAGGCTTTGGTACACTACCTCTGTCATTGTCCTGCGTTTGGGCATAATAGACGCGAAAATTTTACAGTGGATACTATGCCGAACTTGGAAAACCAGGGGAACTCGAACTGGAGATCCATAAGGAATTACATTGAGTACACTGGGTTCTTGGGCTAGTCCGTTACTTATGGGAAATTATCATTATGGTTTTTGTTTGGGAATTCCGTTTTCCATATGGAGCGCACAACATGCCAACTGGGCATATGTGTATACCTGTAATGGGTTTGGGCTTTTAGTGCCCCTATTTTCAACCTAACCTAACCTAAGCTCTTAGAAGAAACAAAAAAAATTTTAATGAAATCTTTGAGGTTTAAAAGATGGGGTGCAATTTTTTACGCTATTTTTTCAAACCAATTATTTTATATAAATATAACTACAGGGTGGCTGATAAAAGCTGCTTCCAAAAAAAAAAACGTTATAACTTTTTTCCGATATAACCAACCTGTTCCATTTTTATACCCTTCACACAGTGAAAAAGGGTATATATAGGTTTGTCATTCCGTGTGAAATTTCTACAATTTTCATTTCCGACCCCATAAAGTATATATTTTCTGAAAGCTTATGAATAGAGGAGTCGATTAAGCCCTGACCGTCTGTCCGTCTGTCCGTCTGACCGTCTGTCCGTGTGTATGTTGAAATCAACTTTTTGAAGCCCCCCGACATAGGTTGGACCCGGGTAAGGTATTAAAATATCAGAAATATTCGGGAGTAGATCGGTATTGAAAATCAGAAACATCGGTACATAAACAACTGAGATATGAGCAAAAACCCACGACCACCTCGATTTTCTTTTCATAAAAACAACATTACAACAACAACATACATACATACAAACGTGTATACTGGTTAGAGAAAACGTGGCATCGAATCCCAGCTGAGGCAAAAAAATTTTTTTTTTAATTTTTTTAAAATTTTTTTTTTTAATTTTTTTTTTTTTTATTTTTTTTTTATTTTTTATTTAATATATTATATATATTTTTATTATTATTTTTTTTTATTTTTTTTTTTTAATTTTTTTTTTATTTTTTTTTTGTTTTATATATATTATATATGTATATAATAATTTTTTTTTTTTTAATTTTTTTTTTAAATTTTTTTTTTTTAAATTTTTTTTTTATTTTTTATTTTTTTTTTGTTTTTTTTAACATACATACGTGAATTTACTGTTATTGCATGACTACACGTTGTGAAGGGTATATAAGATTCGGCACGGCCGAATATAGCGCTTTTACTTGTTATTTTATAGATTGATCTTTTGATTTAACGAAAATAGAGAATTGTGACAATGAAACAAGAATAGTGCGCCGCTTTCACGCTTTAGAGTCCGGAGTCTCCGTACAAAGATAAGATGGGCGAATGTTTGACGGCACTTCTCCTTGTACACGGACTATAATGAGGCTCCTGAATAATTTTGCCGAACGTATCACAATAGCTAGAATCGCATACATACCGATCATAGAGTTTCGACAAGGAGCCCATTTGCTCAAATGGGTGTCAGCAGACAATTTTGCATCAAGATTTTAACTTATTTCCACATGAGATTCAATTAACAAGCAAACTGAATACAAAAGACTTCTCGATTGGAGCTTTGATTTTGCGAAAAAATTATTTTAAAAAATTTTTTAAATCAATGTCTGACGAGGCTCATTTTGAATGTTAAAAAAATTAAAAAAAAAATTGTCGAATATGGAGTAATTCTAATTCAATTGCATCCACTTCGCGTCACAGTGTCGTGTGCAGTTTTATCAAGCTTCTTTGTCGGGCCGTACTTTTTCGAATAACACGGTCTTACTGTTACGGTCAATGGAGACCGTTACTTAAAGACGTTGAAAGAGTTTTTCTTTCCAGAACTACATCGAAAAAGAATTCCTTTCAACTCTGTGTGGTTTCAACAATATGGGGCAACATTTCACATAAATACGCCTGTTATGACAGAATTGTGGCGAAATTTCCCCAATAAGCTGATTTCAAGAAACTCCATATTCCCTTGGACCCCCAGGTCTCCAGACCATACTGCACATGATTCTTTTACAAAAAGTTATTTGAGTTTCTTAATGTAACAAAGTTCATCAGAAACCCTGAATGATCATTCGAGACTCATGCATAATAAATCGCGTCATTTGTACATCACTAATAAAGAAGTATGAAACAGTGACAAAGATACCAGCATTAAAGTGTTAGCAGAAGTCGTGAAACCCTTTTTTTTTTTTTTGATAATCACAATGCGTGAGGCTCTTACTAATTCGTAAATAACTTCTGAGAAAAAACGATGCGCAGCATACATTTTTTAAATAACGCTCATTTGGTTGGCGTTTAAAATAAAAAGAAAACTTCTGCTAAATTGAACTTAATTAATAAATTTATGGCTACTTAAGTTGAGAAAATCCATATTTTTGGCATTTAATTTGATTTGATTTTTTATTATAAATTTAAATAAAACATTTCCAAAACTACCTGAGCTTAATGCATCGTAAAATTATTAAAATTTTTCTAAATTTCTTGAGATAAATATGTTGTAATTACTTAAAATTTTTGGCTACTTTCTGTTGATATTTTTAATTTGTTTTTTAAACCGTTACATTACACGTCATTTCAACAGAACCGTTACACATTTCACAGTTTCTTATCGCCTAGTTATGCAGAATTTTATTTAATTTTAGCGACTACTTTAAGTTTTCCCGATATATGGACTTTTTCATATTAATCCGTAAAATAATCACCTTCGGCCTATGTGCTAAGCCAACTAGCCAAACTAAACGTTTCACATTTATTTTCTGGTTCGAGGTAATATGGGCCAGAAAGCTACACTCACGAATTTTCAATTTTGTAGACTTATCCTTGAAGTTTTTGTTAGGTTTAAGACTTTATACATGTAGAGTATGCCTCATAGAAGTGTCGGAAATTAAAGCATGAATGTGAGACATGATGAGACATTGAAGCATATACCTCTTTGTTCTTCCAAAATCTTCTGCAGCCACTGCTTATTAAATGACCCATTAGACGCAAATGTCTTTCGTCGGCAGCGACACGTTTCTCTCTCTTCTATTATTTCACTATTCTGTTAAAAGTCAAACGTTATCTTTTTATGTTTTTAAATAGAAATCTTGTGGAAATTCCTACAAACAACTTAATACATATTAAACATATTAAATCTGCCAGTCATAGGGGTCCAATAATGCCCTTAACCCACATTAACATGTTAATTTATTTGGTTACCAATGATTGCTGGGCTATTAATTATACCCTTGATTCCACGCTTGGGACTATGTCATGTCATTACAGGTTAACAATAGAAAACGTTCATTTAGTCTTAGTGTAAATCTAGTTATTAAAAATAAAACTATCTTAAACGATATAAAATTTCCGACCCAGTGCCGCCAGCAGCTAGAAAAACGATTAAAAGGATTTAAAATAAGTCTTCACATACCACCGTTTTTAAAAACACCTACACATGAGTCTATAATCAGACTGTCGTTAAGGTGCATTTTTGCTTAAATGAATGGATGTTTTGTAGTATAATCATGTCCAGATATTAATACGGTATGGACAATAGTTGTTACAGCAGTATGATTACAGTTGTTGCCACAGTTGTGTGCGTAGTAGTAGTAGCAGTGGCAGTTAGTAGCTTTGCTTTGTCAGCGAAAACATTTTCATACTTAACGTGTGATTTTCTTATAATACAATTAAATAAAAGTTATTAACATTCTGCAACGTATCCTGGATGAGAACAAAATATATAACAAAAACTAACAACAACATTGAAACAAAAAAAAAAACAAAAATAATCACAAGAAATATTGTATAAAACTACAACAATAAAATATCACACGTACATTAACACTGAGTCCTTCATACGTGTAGTCATGGTCCCAACAGTTTTAGCGCTAACAATAACAAAAAAAGTAATAATAATAAATACATTACTGCCTCTTAGTAATCTATGGTGTAATCAGGTGTAAGTAATTTTTAAATAAAAAAAATCTCAAGCATAAGTAGTAGTTAATAAGAGCATCCCTCTAAAATAGCCAATAACTACAGTGCGAGACCGTTGTTTGCCAAAACCGCAGGTTTACAACTAGCCGACGTTATATAAGTTAATTTAATGAGAATAATAGGAAAAGAAAAGAAAATAAAACTTTTATTTTAGGTTAAAATATACTGCTAGGATTAGCAGACGCATTCACACTCTACAAACACTATTAAAATACACAGTTAAAAAAAATCTGTGCATAGATACGAGTACTTAATGCATACATACATACATACACACACGCACATCTATGTTTTTACATACATATTCCCATAAATATATATATTTATATTGTATGTGCTTGTACATATGAGGGTATAATAATGTTATGGTCCTCAGGATAAATTAATAATTTTTGTGTATGATAAAATAAATTATACAATGAATTATGAGTTTATGCGGCTTGAAGAGAGGTAATGATTTATATATTATTTTCTGCAAATTTATTAAACAGTTTCTTTAATTACTTCTGTGTAGTTTTCTCCAGGCGAGACATAAATTTTGTGTGACATTTAATCAGTAAAGTTTTCCTTAATTTTTTTTTTTAACAATAAAATTTGTTAATAATTTTTTATATAAAAGCAGGTAAGAGCGCTATATTCGATTGTGCTATATCTGATACTTAATACCATTTACCATCATGTACATGGGTATAAATACCACACCGTAGCTACCCCTGGAGTTTATATTTCCTTTAATGCGTAATTTTCTTTATTATTTCGGACGCCATCTTTTATTTTGAATTTTTACACAGTTAACTGTATTCTACTTGTCAAGCCCTTTCATTTGATACCCATATTGTTGGGGTTTAAAAAATTTGTTCCGCCATTTTGTTTCAAGCGCCATCTTGGATTTGAAATTTTTTTAATAGTTTACTATATTTTTTATTTGACAGTAATATAGTGGTGGTTAAAGGTGACAAAGCCGTTACTACTTTATTTGACTCATATATTCGCCATTTTATATAGGACGCCATCTTTGATTTTTTTTCATTTCATAGCTATCCATATTTTAATACTAAATCCCTTCCATTTGAGCCCCATATTGGCTCTCTCGCTTGTATAGAAACTGAAAAATATCGATTTCAGTTTGTTGATTTTTAAGACAAACACCGAAGCAGCTGTACTCTGGTGCTTATATCTCAGTTGGTTTCAAACCGGTTTGTTAGTGTTTCTTAGAAATAATTTCTGAAATTAAATAATTATTAATTAATTTCTGAATTATTTTAAAAAGCATGACGCCGCAAAAATTGCCATAAACAATCGCTCGTGTGGTCAGGGGTAATCCATACCCTTTCTACTGCCAACGATCGATCTGGTATTTTTTGGTTCCATTCTATATCTTCTTTTAAAAGTAATATAAAAAAAGTTTAAGATTCCAAGAAGTGACAACATCACAAGATGTATCATACGAATACCATTTAGTCTAGATCTAGAAAATTTTCACAATGAATTTTGTGATCTCGTTTTGATGATTATAATTTTTTATCAACCAATAAAGAACGATATCAGAACAAAATTATACCATCGGAAAATAGATGGTATAAAATTATTATATGAAAACTAAAAAAAGAATAGAGGATAGAGCGTCAAACTTAAAAACGAAGCCAGGGTACTTCGAATCCTGCGCTGTTCCAGTTTTTAATTAAAAAGCTTCAACCTTCCTTCAAATTAATCCACCCAATAAGAAAAGAAGAAGCCATATGAAGTTCCAGCATCAAAAAGAGAGGTAAACATTAAATGAACGTTCAGAAATCGCCACCTACAGGCAAGACCTTATATCATACAGAAAGGATGTGCACCACTGCACAATCATATGAAGAAGACATTGTTTCTAGGCAACTACAGATGGCAGTCATATCATCCTGAGACAGGCTACACAGTGGTCTTATAGGAAAAAAATAAAAACAATGAAACGCAAGCAAGGCAAAAGAAGATGCTTTGTACAGCAAAATGTTAAGAAGAGGAAAAAAGCAATGCTACATATTTATTTAACTGGTTTTGCTGAAAGATCACTTGTCGTTCTCTCTTTCTTCAATGAAAAAGAAAGGAGGATTTCTTACAGTGTATTCCTGCACATGTTTGCCTGTACCTAAATGGTGAGAAATAAAATTTAGTGCTTAAACCTTAAGAAGGAACCGCAAAGAAGATGGCGCCTTTAGTTTAAGCAACAATTCGCAATTGCAGCAACAACACAAAATAACAACAACAACAACTAAATAAAATAAAAATAAACATGAAATGAATATCAACTTCTTCAGCTTTAATATTGTAACGAATTTTCGTTTTCTAGGTTTTTATTCTCCACTTCTATTTATGTATGCGTTTATACGTCTGTCTGTCTGTCTGTTCTGAATGTGGGAAGGAGAATAACGATTATTAACTTTTTGTTATTGTAACAGTTGTAGTTTTGTTAATATTATTTTAGTTTTTGTTGCTTTTTTTTTTTGCTTTTAGACCATCATTATAACACAAGCACATGTATTCACTTGTGCAAATGAATACACTTACAACGTAAATAGTTTTTCTTTTATTTATATTTTGCTAAAATTATTGTTACTTTTGTTTGATGTGTGTTACGTTTTTAGCTGAGATTCATTGCCTTTTAGCATATGCATACACCACACTCATCGTCCCAGACGTTTAAAAAGACATTTAATGTTGATATCCATATAAAAATGCTATTACTATACTATACGTCTTTAATGGTAAGTGCGTTTTCGCATAATAATTATTGTTGTCGTACGTACTTTTCCTACAGCTCGGTATCTGCATAGTTCAAACATTAAGGACTTAAAGTGGGTACTGTACGATGTAATATGGGTGTTAACAGTGGTGCGAATGATAAATGTGGTGGGTTGCTTCTGTTTATTTCATGTCATTACAAATATCGCCTAAACTCAGTTAAAATTAAGATTTTTTTTAAGATCGTCTTTAAGTTAAATATTTAACCATTGAAAGCTAATCGCACGTTTTAGACAAAGAACTATTTCTTATTGAAAATATGTTAAATAAATTGTTTTGTAAAAACTTAAGGCACATTCTTCCACTGTATTTGATATTTATAATTCATACTTATGCCTTATTTCAACGTTTATTGATAAGTTATTGGTATTGATTTACATTTCCGACCCGCATTTGCTACATTGTATAACAAAAGTTCTCAAATGGGAGCCCTACAATGGCACGGCAAATGTCCGGCAAGAACGTTTTGATTTTTAAAATATTTTTTTATACTTTTCTATGATATTTAAATTCATATTTATTGATCAGTCAGCCGTAATTTGTGAGCTCATTTGTTATTTATTTAGTTATAGGGTGTCTCAGCAAAAATACAATTTCTAAATTTACTTTAATTTTTTTTGTGCAAGTGGCAATTCCGTTGGTCTCTTTGAAAACAGTGCTGCTTTAAACGAGATAGTGTCTCTGAAAACTCGAAAACATCAATTCGAGCTAGTTCTCAATAACTGCGAATTTTACGATGCACTACGCAGCGAATATTGACAAAAGAACTTATCCTTAATGCGAACCAAATTTAGCTCATTCAATACGTTGAACCAGCATACCATGGAAAGCGCCAGCAACTCGTTCAATTAGTAATGAAGCAAAGTCAATGCAAGTTTTTCGAAAAAATGCCTATTCTTCGAGTAAGCGCATTTCCATCTGAATGGCGTAATGAATGACAAATGCACCAAAATGAGCCACTGTCTTGTGTGGATTTCGATCAGGCATCATTGGGCCTTACCTTCTTGAATATGAGATTAAGATTGCAGTGACTGTGCACGAAATTCGTTATAGAATCATGATTACGATGTTATTGTGGCCTCAACTGGGCAGCACGAAATCAGACTACATGTGGTTTTAGCAAGATGTTGCCACCTTCTACAAGGCGCGGAACATTCCCGTTAATGCTGCAACGATTTCCAAAACAAATTATTTATAGAAATTCTAATATTAACTGACCACCAATATAATGCAATTTATCGCTGTGCAATTTTTTCTTTAGGATTTTCAAATTTCTGTTACAAATAAATTGTTTATTAACAAGGTCAAAAAGATATAAAACGATCTCTGTATATATAATAGAGAATTGTTATATGATGTATCAAAATGACATACATCAAAGATCGAAAAGTCATATTTTAATTGATTTAATTAATTGATTGACCTGGATTGCATTGTCCCAAAATAATTGTCCTTGACTTGCGGTTTAAAAGATTCACTTAAAAAGAAATAAAGTGTGGTAAAATTGCACGATCCTGGTTGTTAGCTCACATCACCTTTATGAGACATATATAGTATATATAGGTTTGTCATTCCGTGTGAAATTTCTACAATTTTCATTTCCGACCCCATAAACAACTGACATCGGTTCATAAACAACTGAGATTTGAGCAAAAACCCACGACCACCTTGATTTTTTTTCACAAAAACAACATTACAACAACAACATACATACATACAAACTTGTACCGGGTGTTTTTTTCAGTGGTATAGAACTTCGAATTGAAATAAAACACAAGAAAATCGATTTAATGACCATCAATTTGGCTTTATTGGAAGGATAATTTTATGCCATTAATGTTTAAATATGATTTCAGGCATGTGGCCGCCGCGGCTGGTTCGAATAAAGCCAATTCTACAGGTCCAATTTTTAACCACTTTTTCGAGCATATGGGGCCGTATGTCGGCAATAACGCCACGAATGTTGGCTTCCAATTCCCCTAACGTTTCTGGTTTGTTGGCGTAGACGAGCGACTTCACATATCCCCAAAGAAAATAATCCAATGGTGTCAAATCACACGATCTTGGTGGCCAATTGACAGGTCCATTCCGCGAAATTATGCGCTCATTGAATGTTTCCTTCAATAAATCGATTGTGGCGCACGAATTGCAAGCGTTGTTCTTTTGTCAACCTGTTCATGATGAAATGGCAAACCAAACTGAACATAAATGACATTAGAGTTGCCAGATTTGACCACAAAATGCCAGTTTTATCTCTATTCGAAAAACAAACCTGTAAAAAAAACACCCGGTATATTGGTTAAAGTAAACGTGGCATCGAATCCCAGCTGAGCCCAAAAATTTTTTTTTTATTTTTTTTAAATTTTTTTTTTAATTTTTTTTTTAATTTTTTTTAACTTTTTTTTTAATATTTTTTTATTTTTTTTTTTTATTTTTTTTAACATACATACGTTCATTTTTAATTTTACAATGGGATGTTTTTATATATGTATGTTTTTTATATGAATGTACGTATTTCATATGAGATGAATGGTGATACAAACTACTGTTATTGTATGACTACACGTTGTGAAGGGTATATAAGATTCGGCACGGCCGAATATAGCGCTCTTACTTGTTTTTTTTAAATTTTTATTTACAATCTATCAATTTAAGGACAATAAGTAAATTGGATAAAATTAACAAAACTCACACTATTTGTTGAACTCCAATGAGAACAACAAAATACCGATTAGTAAATGCCTATAGCTATAGTAAAAATATGAATATTTTTAATTATACAAAACGTGTGTATCCCAAATTTCTAAATAAATTAACTCCTGTATGGCAAGTCAAGTATGCGATGTCTTTTGAGTCTTCTGACTTCCGCAGTATCATCAAAAATCTCTACAGCTAATGGGTCAATATGATGACTTAGCCTTTCCAGATAGTTTTCTGTAAATCATCTTTTCTACGGATGATTGTAAATGTCCCATGGTTTGTATATAATAATACAATTCACACCGATCTATATACCCCAAAAGTTAATCCCAAAACCTTAATCACAAATATCCTAACATTGTGGTATTCTCTGTTTCAGTTAAAATAAATTGGTTATTATTTATCTGAAGTGCTCGAAATTGCTGTTTACGACCTTATTTACAACATTATCGAATAAGAACGAATCGATGATAAAGTCACTGACAAAATATACGCGCTAAAAAGGTAAATTTTTATGGATGCACTGCAACTTATCGCCAAAGTTTGGATTTAAGCAAAAAATCCAATAATTTTGTTTTATATGTTAAAGCTAATGCATAAGTCGGATTTTTTAACGGGTGCTGACCTAAGATTGGATGCAAAATTCGCAAAGCTGAAATTTTGGAAAATACAAACTTCCGTTCACGGAAAGCTATTTAACAGCTCACTTTTACAAACAAATTTTAATGTAAATATGTATGGTATGTACCAGAGACAGACATTCTTTAAGTGGGGAAAAATGCTTACTTAACAAATGCACTGACATTACTTTCGATTAAGTGAAATTATTTTTCAACATCTCCGTTAATTTGCTTGTTTTGTTCAATAACTCAAAATATCAACGCAATAAAAATAAAACAATTACTAAATAGGAGACTAAGGAAGGTAATTAAAGGGGTAAAGGACAAAATATAATGCTTTTTGTTTTGTATCTATAAATTTGTTTGCAACAATTAACGATGTATTCAAAACAAACTGAGTTTGCTCAACTTTTACTAATCTAACAAGAAAAGGAGTAAAGAAACTTTTAGGCAGCACATTTCTTACTTTGCTGAACAATAAATTTTTGTTTAATTCGCTGAATACTTGCAAGAATTTTTAAACACTTCTCATTGTATTGAACAAAAATTTTTTGTTCAATCCACTGAATACCCGCAAGAATTTTCAAATAGTTCTCATTGTGCTGAACAATTAACTTTTGTTAAATTCAATGAATATTAAAAAGAATTTTCAAACACTTCTCATTTTACTGAACAATAATTTTTTGTTCAATTTAATGAATATTAATAATAATTTTCAAATACTTCTGATATTGCTAAGCAATAAATTATTGTTACTTTCACTGAATGCAAACAAGAATTTTCAAATACTTCTCATTGTGCTGAACAATAAATTTTTGTTCAATTCACTGAATACTAACAAGAATTTTCAAATACTTCTCATTGTGCTGAACAATTAACTTTTGTTAAATTCACTGAATATTAGCAAGATTTTTTAAATATGAATTATAAAACAAAATATATGCCGCTCTCTGGTATGAACATATTTTATAAATTTCCTAGTATCTTTGAGATTTAATGTTCTCCATCATACGATTTATAAAAGCTTCTTTAAAATAGTACTATTCGTGTTATTAATAAATTTTTTAAAAGTGTTTTGCTTAGTTTATAGTTTAGGTGGGTTGGCACTCATGTTGTGTTATCCGAGGGGGGGGTCGTGATATAAAAGCTTGTGAGAACCCCTGTTGTACAAAGTGTGATATGTTGCTGATTGTATACAATCCATATGTTTTGTCTTTTTGTTTAGTTTTATATTTAGGCCTATGTTTTATACATAAATTTGTTTTCTGTTGCCTCTCGTTTTAACCATAAAAATAAGCAAACACAACACATTAATGACAGCACAACAAAATCAACATCAACAACAGCAGCAGCAGCAGCAATAACTAAAATAATACTCTAGATGTATGTATGAATGTATAAGAAGTATAATATACATACACATGTACGTATGTATGTATAAATAAAAGTATGAGTTTATTTATATTAACACGTAAATTAATAATATTACTTGACTTAACGCATTAGGAATTGTTAGCACATTTTGAAACAACGTATCGAACGCAACAACTATAAGGCAGTTTGTTGTTCATTTGGCCGCATAACTAGTGTCTGCCTCTGTGAGTTTGTTGGTGTTGGTGGTGGTGTTGTTGGATTTGTTTTTTAAATCAACTTCTTTAACAATGAATGTTTTAGTGTCTGTCGTTGTTTATATAGTGTGTGAGTTTTATGAATTACTAGCACTGAGTATTTACTTACTTGTATATAAGTACGTTTTGTCGTCAACTAAAATAATAATATTAAGAAGTTTCCGTTGTGTCATCACTTTAACGTACAGCCGCATAGAAGACAGCCAAATGAATGAACAAACAGACGGACGAACAGACAAGCATTTTCACTTGCATTTAAATATATTTACTACTGGTGCGTACGTAATTCTTTTATATTTGCTCGTTGTAGGTACGCATTGATTGACTATTTATCATGCATCAAATGTATTGAAGTAAATGCATCAAAATGTTTGGGTCCTCCTCTCATACATACTTGCACATGCACGTACGTTACTTGCATATGCGCAAGTAGATTTTTAGCCGCTTATGGCTCAAGTTATTATGTATATGGTAAATAATAATTTTGCTTATGACCAAACATACTTTATGATTTCCTTAATGGTTGCACAACGTACAAAAAAAAAATAACAACAACAAGCGATACACCGTTTCCAAATGAGTTCAGAAGAAAAACGTAACGGAGGTGAAACGTAAACTTGCAGTTTTAATAACTGGCCAAAATACACAGGTCGGTTAAATCGTTATGGAGAGAAATATCGTGGTACTAAGTACGTGAAGAGGATTTAAAACGCAGTTGAGGAATCAAATATTTAGTATTTATAAAGGGTGTCTCAATAAGAATGCACTTTTTAGTTTTAGAATAAATCACGTAATTTTTAAGATCGTTACGATATTTGTATCGAATTGTCGAGAAGACATGTAGTGATTAAGTGTAAAATAAAATCATTGTCAAATAGACCCCATGGCTTTGATGAGAGGCCATTAAGCTTTTCATGAAAATTTCCATAACTTTTTTTCCACAGATCTATGGTTTTATCTGACCAATGACGCGTTGAATTTCGGATTGAAGTAAAGAAAGGGTATCTCCGAGATTTCGCAAGACCTTAAAGAAAAAAACCCTCGGCACTTAATCGCAGTTGATATCAAAATTTCTTGAGACAATTTTCTCTAAAAATCGTTGCTGAAAAATGAAAATGGATTGATTTTTGCGATTTATTCTATGCAGTTGAGGCCACAAGAAATTCATTATCATGTTCCTGTAACGAATGCCGTTCACAGTCACGGCAATTTCGGCCTTATCTTAAAAAAAAGGTCCAATAACACCACCTGACCAAAATCCGTACCAGACAATTGCTCGTTGTTTCTCGTAGATCGCATAAAAATTTTTTGCGCCCCAAATTTGACTTTTATATATTCACGAAGTAATTTAGATAGAAATGCGTTTCATCGGAGACGACTTTGCTAGAAATTGCCAATGACTTCATCTTACTCTATTCCCTATTGAAAGAATTGCCGGCGCTGTCCTTAAGCTCTAAACATTTAGACGTCAGCAGACTTCACAACTTCATGGCTTCAAATGCTGCCAACTTTTAATGCTGCTCTGAAGTCAGCTTCATAATTATTTTGAAGACAGCAACAACATAACTCTACGTCTTGACGAGCCATCGATTTGTTTAGACTAGAACAAAACGTCGGCAGAGCAACTGTCAAAAAATTTTTCATGTTCTTTGATATGGTTAAAACGTATAAAGTGTATTCTGTCGCAATTTTTATGTGTCGTCTCTTTCTTTCATATTCAAAATGCCTTTTAATATCGTTATTCGAACAAATGTTCTGACAACGCTGTTTGAACAAGAACAAAACATCGACAACAGCGGTCCACACCAGGCAAATTCATGTGCGCACAAAAAATTTTTCGTTGTTCAAACAAATCAATGGCTGGTGTAGACCGTAGGTAATAATCAGCTGATGTGTATTTTAACAATACAAATTTTAGGGATGCAACATATAGATTTTATAATGAATAAAATTAAAGTTATTGATAAAAAAAATTTTATAATATCACGAAAAACTATAAAAACACATAAATTTATTTCTTTATTGTATTTTTGTAATGTTCTTTTATGTTTAATATTAAAGATAAGTTTTTGTTCTTATTTTTCCAATTTAATATATATAATGGCAACACTATATTTGGTTATTGCTGCCCGTCAGAAGAGAAAATAGCCTTAGTTGCCAGCAGCAGCAAATGCTGTTGTGCAGTCGTGCTGCCGTCAAAATAATCGTTTTCATTTAAACACATGGATTTTATTTTTGACATATTGCTGCTTGCTGTCGTGTTTAGAGCTTTACTCTGTGGATATGAGCTTTTGCTTAAGCTAAGTTTTGTGCGCATGCAGGTAAAGGTATTTTGTTGAAATTCGCTGCGTAGTGAATCGTGAAACTTAAAGTTGTTGAAAACGATGCCAAATTGATGTTTTTAAAATTTTTGGCGACACTTTTATTTACAACAGTGTACAACCGACCGTCCGGTACGTTGACGCACAGGTGTCTTACTGTCCACAATTAAATCAGTTTCTTCAAATTTTTTACACAAGTGCTTTTTAAGACTCTTTCTCTAAGAAGATGTAAAAAGTAAAGGCTTTGCTCACAATCCTCTTTATATATTCAAAGGCAATGGTACAGATGCAATAATTTTCAGACTGAAATATTGAAAGAGATTTTTGCCCCTATTTAGAGTTCTAAATACCCGGCGTAAATATGTCCTCACTAGTATCGCCATTCGATTGTTTCGAACTACCAGGGTGCTACCCTAAGCCTTCTTCTTGCGTGTCCAAATAATCCATACAAATATTCTAACATAAAAGCGTCTGACAAAAATCTTAATTCCTGGAATAGTATCCTTGATGCTTTTTGGGGGTCGTCAGCCAGATTTGTAAACTTCATATATTCTCTAAGTTCTTCACTTTTCAACTACTGAATAAAGTTGTTGTTTATTTTGACACGTTTGTGGATATTTCTGTATTCATTCGACTCTATATTATGAAGATCCCGGGTAAAGGACGGCTCGCAGCTAAACTAACTAAGTGTCCTTCATTTCCGTTGGCAACTCAACGGCTCTAACTTAATTTACCGAATGTTGTCCGCTGTCGTGAATAACGTACATTGACCCCGCACTATTTTATTTTCGAGTGAGTTTAGGTTTCGGGGCGGAAAAATCAAAAGTTTGTAATTTAATAATCAATTGTATGTTTGTTTTAGTTTTTTAATGTACGCGATTAAAGATGATCACAAACAAAACTTTTTACTTTTAAAAATATTTACTATTAATTATAATTAATTAAGATCCCATTGCCTAAATATAGCTTTTTAATGTTTACGATGTGGTGGTAGAAGCGTTTACCAGCTAACCACTAAAAGTCTTAGAAGTTTCAATGAGAATTTCAAAATGACAGTTCAAGGTCTAAAGTACCAAACGACTACTTTAAGCTTAGAAGTTCTCTAAGCTCTCTATATAATTTTTAACGCATATACACGCAAAGAAAAAATATGGCTGTGGTAACCATAATCGAAGAGCAACATACTATGATTGAATTGTATGATTATGTTTAAAATAATAATGGTTACCAGTTATCGTTATTATGTTTAATTAAAGTATCATTCAATAATCATATATATGACTACAATTGATATCGACAATCTTTGCTTTTTTACGGCAAATAATTCTCTTTTGCTGTAACATACACATATTGATTGTACTCACCAATTTAATTGCAATTTTTATACCAATATTTTTTTACATTTTCTCGTTTATTTTTAAATTTTCTTTAATTTTTCAAAATTTTTGTTCCTTTTTTCGACATCTCAAACTTTTAAAATAATAAATATTTATTTAGCAAGAAGAAGAACAATTGAAATCAAATTATTATTAATAAAAATCATAGCTTGATTAATTTGTAATCATAATGTTGTCTCACTTATTATTTGATGATTATTTTTAATTTATAATGCTTTTGAATATAATGTTATTTTTGACGGATTATTTTTTTTAAATCATACTATTTTTAAATGATAACCATTTTGAAATTTTTACGAAAAGTAATCATTAAATGATACAATTCAAACAAATGCTTGATTATCGTGACAAAATATATGATGAAATGAAACAAAAATAACTATTACTTGTTTTCGACAACCAAATATTGTTTTAGAAAAAATAATATGACCGTGTACAACATCATTAAGTTTAGCTTGTACTTTGCATTCTGACATTAAGAAAATTTAAGGTGGCAAATGTATGACTTCAATGTAATTATTGCCAGTATAAGGACGCTACGGGATTAAGTGAAGATTTCTCTGCCGCCTAGACGGGTTATTTGAAAATTTTATAATTTTGTTCTTTTATTTTCAAAATCTTAAATACGTCAACCAGATATGAGGATCTTTACACTGCAACAGATTTAGAAAAGAGCATGTTTTTAACTCACAATTTACACAAACTAAAAAAGATGTAGTCTAACTCATAAGATTGATCCCAAGGCGAATTCAAACAGGTAAAACTATCAGCCCAGCTGATAAAAAAAATATTTTGTCAAAATTTGTTAAAGTCGCCTTAATTTCATTTCTGCATGCAGGGATGGAAAATGAGATTTTGGTTTCGGTATTAAACATTTAACTTGAGTGTATTTTTTTGATAAGAAATTTACCAAATTTATGTATATTTGTTGCTATTACATAATTTATAATGTATTTCACAAATATATATCCTGTGTTTAAAAATTTTTTATTAAATTTAACAACTTTACCATCCCTGATATACGAATTGGCCTTCACAGAAAACGCCCCTTAAAAAGTTGCTTTATTGTAATAATTCGCCCTTGCATATATCTGTATGAATATGCCTTGATTGATCCAATACATTATTTTTAATTCATAAAAGGGAAGAAAATTTTATCACCTGGAAATGGTGTTGCCACAACTTCATAAAATATACATTCACTGTTGTCTAATGTCTACAGCTTATTAATGATTAAACAATAAGAAAATATACATATTTTCTATTACGCACATGTTGTATTAATGCATTCCATTAAGTACCTTTTTCGAATCTCTATTGTTCTCTCTGTTACTCCCAAAAACGTAATTAAATTTTTTTTCAATATTATTATTTTTGTATTTTATTAATTGTTAAATCGCTTACCTAATTATTGTGTAAATTTTATATTTTTTTTTATTAATTATTATTCCAACAATTTGTTTTCCATTTTAATATTTTTCATTTAGCTATCAATGATGAAGGTAGTGGTAGTGGTGGTGGTGGCCACCTTCATCAGATAAGCATCGCTATTTTCTTTTTATAACCCAAAAAAATTTTGGGAAAAAGCAACAATGGCTTGCTGCTGTATTTACTGTGTATTTACGGTGTTGATGGAACACTGGAATAGCATATTTACTTGCGACAAGTGTCGTCATCGTGGTACTAAACTTTGAAATGTGCTTTGTTCATTAAAAAATTTTTTCTGTATTTAAATTTCAACGCTTCATTCTATTTAATGTATTCCTGGATATTAAATTTCATACAAAAATTAAAAAATTTTTAATTATGAAAAAAAAAACAAATTAACAACTACAACAAAGAGGAAAAAATAGAAGAAATGATAAATTACTTGCAAAAAAATGTAAGAGACAAATTAGCAAAACAGAAAGAAAGAAACTTATTTTTATATATTTTTTATCTCTGCTTTAAAAAAAAAAGTTTATTAATAAAAAACAGCATTTCAGATCTCTACATACTTATACATACATAATCATAAATAGAATAAAGCAAAATGAATGACATAACTTTATTGAGTTAATGAGCAGAGTTCTGAGACTGTTGCTTCATATCTTTTGTGGGTGTCATTAATTTAAATACTAAGAAGGTCTTTTTTTTTTTTTGTTAAGCAATTAGAGGAAAAAATGTAAGTTTCAATGTTGAATTTGAAAGTAATTGTTAATCTTGCTTGATATCCTATTAATTATAATCCTCACCGAATTAACGGTTTTAATTTAAATGCTAGTGTCAGTTAGTCTTTCCGCTTGGAATTAGTCTGTATTTGAAAAAAGCTAGGAAGAAGAGAAGATGATAAATTTAATAACATAAAGCTTTAAATCACTATTATTATCGTTATAAGTACTAATAGTTTCACGCAGTAAAAACTTTTTTACACAGATATAAAAAAATAAGATCTTTAATTTATTGCTCACCTTATTCCCGTATTGCATATGGGCATTTCCATGTCATCGTACGTGACATTTGTACTTCTATAAAGTATAGTAATTTTTGCAAGAGTAAGAGTAACTGAAACAAAATAAGATCTTTATGTTCCATTCAAAGGGTACTTTATTAAAAAAAAAAAAATAATTATATTCGAATTATTGTTGTCTACAATATCCAAAAAGAAATATATCGTACGTGACATAAAACAGAAGTGATTTTGAGGTATATATGGAAATATGAAAAAATCTGCGAATTTTTTTCTTTTATTTAATATCTTACACTTAACCAAATATTTTTCATTTAAAACAATCTTTAAATGATTTTATAATAAATTCAATTTAATATCGTTCGTGATATATCGTACGTGACATATTTTTCTCTGATAGTATTCTGTGGTAATAAAATTTATTTGTAAAGAAAAAAAGTTAAATTCTAAATAAGGTGCTTTTGCGACTGTTAAAATACGAATGACGGTGACAAATAATGTTTTTGCACTACGTACGTGACATTAAAGTTACATCCAAGGGAAATCAAAAAAAAAAAAAAAATACCGCTATCTGGAATTTATATTTTCTTTTTTCTTATGGATCTTGTTAATTGTCGTTCTTACCTTAATTTTAAAGCATATTTACAATTACAATTTATTTTTACAATTTAGTCTCTAAAAAAATAGTTGATTGCAATTCTTTAAAATAAGTCCAAGAGATAATCAGATTAAACTCTTATTATTGCTCTTAAAATAATTAAATAAGCTCTTAATACCTGTGCATAGTAAAGCTTGGCTGTTTTTTTTAACTTATATTGAAAAACTTTCAAGAGTTTTTATGTTTACAGTCGTGGTTGACATATTAATGGAAATGTCCATATGTGAATTTTTTACTTATTTTTTTCTTAAAATTATAATCAGTCAGCATTGATTATTTTTAAGTGCATAATTTCCAAAAAAAAACGGAATATTCAGGATTTTATAAAATATTTCGAGATTAGAAATTGTTGGTCGTATTCCACAAATTGAACAAAAACACATTGTTCGACAATCCGCAATGAAAAGTGATGTGTGAGCAGATTAAGATTTGAATGAATTTATGTCGTTCTGAGAGCACATCGTCCACTTTTGTAAGCAAAATTCCATAAAAAGTATTCTATTGTTGTTTTTTAATTTTGCTTCCTTTATTCTCACTCTCTCGTTATATAATATTACATTCAAGTGTTTAAAGTCTCTTTCAAGTTATAGCACGTTTTTTTATTGCGTGGAATTTTTGATTTATTAAAAAAAATATAAAATATAAATAATGCAGTTGGGTAGTTGTAAATGAAAAAAATTACTAAATTCATTGAAACAGCTAATATGGGAACAACTTTATTGTTAAAAGCAAAACAAATTCAATTGTGAATGCATTTCCTTGAAAGAAATTGCTGATTACTAAAACAAAGTCAGGCTTTGAAAACTAAAACCATTAAATTGGCCGAAAATTAATAGAGAATTCCTATTAAAATTGCAAAGTTTATTTTCCGAAAGACATGCGACCAAGAAATCGCTTATATCATTTGATAGCTATCGAAATTTTTTTTTAACGTGCTGTATTGGTTTTCCATCTCAATTAGAAACTGCCTCTGACGTAACGTCTGATCTATTCTAAAATATACGTTTTTGGGATTTTTTTTCTGATAATCGGTTGAAAGTACCAGAATAATTTTATTCTCATTTTTTAAATATATTTACTTTTGCGTAGATTTTTTGTTGGTTTGAATTAAGCGGTTTAAATAATATCTCCGCATGTAGTACGCAAATGTCCTTTTTCGGGGCCATGTACAATTGGTAAAGTGTCAATGGCTTAGTGTTATTCCTAGTCCGAAGTATAGTGGTTTTACCAGTAACTCTACTTACAGCATAGGAAAATCCTGCTCTTTGTTCATAATGACGTTAGGGAGACTTAGAGGCTTATAGAGGCAACGCGTCGTATGATTGTGCTCGAGGGGCTGCATATAGCACATGGATCCATGCATGGATACTGAGACAGGATTTTTACTGCTGACTCATAGAATAATACTAAACCTAAGAATAAAAGAGATTAGGGAGAACGTAGCGGATGGTTCCATGCACAATTAGGGGATTAAAAGTGGTATCAGTATCTTTACTGATAGAGCATATGAAAATTGTTGACCTCGTTATATAATAAATAAGGGAGACTCAAATCGCGGTAGACAAAAGATCACAAGTAGGCAGCCATAAACTGTGAATGCTATAGCCTATAGGGGACCTCAGTCTTACTAATGGCGTTTTCCTTTTAAAAAAAAAAATGTTGCAATAGGTAGGTAGGTAGGTAAGGCCGGTGTGAAGCAACCCCCACACCTTCACCCAGAGACCAATACGGCCCATTGTGATGCCTTAAAAAAATAATAGTAGAGAGATAAGAAAGGAAGAAGAAAGAAAGAAGACAGAAAGAAGAAAAAGAGAGAAAAAGGTGGATAACAACCAATGCCCAAGAGAACCAAGACCCTACAAACGTCCCATTCTCGGCCTCAAGTCACGAAGCCAGGTCATTCCCATTACGAATCCTATTAGATTCTCGAGTCCACAACTCGAGACATCCCCTAATTCGTCAAGAAATCTGCTACCTAGCCATCTCAACCTGCTAATCTGCAGTCTGGGACATTGGCACAGAATGTGCTCAACCGTCTCCAACTCCTCCGGATCCTCACACAACCTACACAAATCCGAGAGGCTCCGCCCCATTCTCACCGCCATCCTGTCCAACATGCAGTGGCCCGTGATCATCCCTATCATGGTTCTCACGCAGACCCTACCCCTGACCAGAAGTAAATCCGAGTCAGACCTGCTGAGTACCGGCCACAGCGTCCGTGATACTCTACAGTCAGTTCGGTTACTCCAGTCCCGATTAGTCCCGTTCAGAACCCATTCCCTGATCCTCCCAAAAAAGAAGCCCAGAGGAGGCCTAACCGCCTCCAAATGTTGCAATAAGTATGTGTAATATTTTTATCAGTCTACACACACCCTTATAAAGTTGTCCATTTTTTTTTTTTTTTTTCAATGGAACAGATAAATTTCTTGATTTTACACTTTAACACATTCTGTGTTAAAAACTCGTTTGCATAAAAATGTATTGATTTACATAACACAGCTGTAAAAAATGGTACTTTGTTACACTGAAATATAATTGGGGGTAAGATTTGATACACTCTTGCCAGTTATTTGTGCAACATGTTCAGAAAAGAAAAGAAAACGATAACTGTTTTCTCTTTTGCATGTATTTTTAGAATAGAACATAAACCCGCTCGAATGGTAGCATTATTGTAACATTTTTGTCAGAAAGGAAAACAACATAAGATTCTGGCGGTTATAAAGGACTGTTCGATTAGAATTGTCGGCAATCAACAGTCGACCGTTTAAAATCGTCTAGTCTAGAGCAAACGTCGTTAGAGATTTGGGAGTCATTGATTTTGATGGCCTCGAAATCACTGAGGGGTCAAAAAGAAACCTGAGATAGTAGTGGTCAGCCTCGATTGTCACCGTTTACATATATGTAAATGATTATGCAGGACAGTGTGTTTGTTTTTGGATGGATCTGTATCAAATTCCGGTCATTCCACCTTCTTTATTTTATATCGCTTTACTTATGTACATATATATGTACATACATAATTTGCCATGTATAGTAAGGTGGTTTGGTACCTATACAAAATAAATGCTGATTAAGTCATCTAAAAATGGCTTGCATTGTATCGGAGGTAGTGAAACTTACAATTTGGGGTCGAAGTAAAAAAATATTTAAAAGGCAAATGTTGCTCTTCAAAAGCTACAAACAATAGTATGCCATATGAACACATGATCGCACTACAAAAGGCAGCGTGTGCCACCCCTGGTGTCAAAAAAATATATAAAATATATCTGTAATCGAAGTAGCTGACTTAAATTTTTTCACGCCACTCTGTTGTGTTGTATAGTTCATTGAAATTGGTATTGCCGTTTTCGTGATTAACATTTTTAGATAGCAGATTTATAGATAGAAGATGTATTTAGTATTTTTTTAGGATATTCTAACTATTGTTATCAAAGGCGTCTGATTTCGTCGTGATTTTGCGTAAGTAATGAACTCAATAAATATCAAATTAAAGCAGTTGAACTGCGAATTAGGTACCCATAAACTTTTTTCATAATTAAATTAATTAATTAAATCAAAGTTGATGTAAAACCAGTAAGAGCGTTATATTCAGCCGTGCCGAATCTTATATACCCTTCACAACGTGTAGTCATGCAATAACAGTAGTTTGTGTCACCATTCATCCCATATGAAATACGTACATACATATAAAAACATACGTATATAAAAACATCCCATTGTCAAATTATAAATTCACGTATGTATGTTAAAAAAACAAAAAAATTAAATAAAAAAAATTTTAAAAAAAATTAAAAAAAAATTTAAAAAAACATTAAAAAAAAATTTAAAAAAAAATTTAAAAAAATTATTGTATATATATAATATATATAAAACAAAAAACAAAAAAAATTAAAAAAAAAAAATAAAATTATAAATAATATAATAAATAAAAAATAAAAAAAAAAATTAAAAAAAAAAAAATTTTAAAAAAATTGAAAAAAATTTTTTTTGGCTCAGCTGGGATTCGATGCCACGTTTTCTCTAACCAGTACACGTGTTTGTATGTATGTATGTTGTTGTTGTAATGTTGTTTTTGTGAAAAAAAATCGAGGTGGTCGTGGGTTTTTGCTCATATCTCAGTTGTTTATGTACCGATGTTTCTGATTTTCAATACCGATCTACTCCCGAATATTTCTGATATTTTAATACCTTACCCGGGTCCAACCTATGTCGGAGGGATTCAAAAAGTTGATTTCAACATACACACGAACATACTGACAGAGCTTAATCGACTCTTCTATTCATAAGCTTTCAGAAAATATATACTTTATGGGGTCGGAAATGAAAATTGTAGAAATTTCACACGGAATGACAAACCTATATATACCCTTTTTCACTGTGTGAAGGGTATAAAAAAACTATAACAACACATAATCACGATATAGTCGACATCGCTAAATACGGCTCCAAGTTCTTTCGATACTGTAATACAGTAATGCTGACTCATAAATGATTACCACTGCAATAAATGCGATTTAAATCATTGGTATGTACATTTTCAATATTTTAAACCGTAAGTAACATGGTTACAATACCCTTTAAAGCACTGCATAAAATGTTCAATCTGTTTGTAATAATTATGCATAAAATTCGAAAATAAAGTTTTATTAACGATAAAACCATTAAACTATTTATTTGTGGTATTTTACAATAAAATTTTTATTTTTAGTTTTCTTTTATTAACAACATACATTCGTAATTATTTCCATACTTGTTAAGTAATTAATAAATAAATGATGATTAATTTTATTATTTTAGTGAGATCATGCCAATTAAGAAAAATTATTTAATAACTTAAGGAATGTCTTAAATGAAGCAGTTATAACAGTTTTTTTTAATACACATAAACAAAAAAAGAAAAAAACGACTGTTATACCCAAACACAAGTGCACTAATGCATACATAGGAATACAGTCATGTTAATAACATTAAGTTAACATTTAAAATTTAACAGTTTAATTTAAAAATTTAAACCTGTTACTGTTATACTGCAATTCGCCAGCAAGTTTGTTTATTTTTTCACGTATAACAGATACTTGAAGTATCTTTGAGAACGTCATAGTTTGAATTTAATGCGCTGACTCAATCTATGGAATTTAAAATAGAAATGCGGTGAAATTGAAACACTATTTAACAAACAGCCAAACAAACACATTTGCCCATAAAACAACTCATGTACTTCGTCAATCAGCCAGCCATTATTTATTTTCATATTTTTGCCCTTTACATTTTACTTTGTTATTCGTTCGGTCTCGATGTGGCAACGAAACAACAAAAACAAAAAGATATCTTCTGCTTTCGAAGCATAAGGGAACCCAGTTGGCCAAGAAATATATGTTTAAATAAAAGCTGATAGTTTTATCAATGTTATAAGGACTTATTATACGAGTAATTTATCGTCTATGAAGAGCAGGTTTATTTCAATTGTAGATAATAACGGATCTTTCTCTAAGCGCTTTGTATTTTTTAATTAAAAGAGACAAAGCGTGTACGAGTTTCATCGAGTTTTTTATTGGTTTAAGAGGCTTATTGAAGTAATTGTATGTATGGAATCTAACGTTGTGGAATATGGCATTGCTTTCATTCTATAATTCAAGCAGAATTTTACTGATAGCATGATTTAAGTTAGTGTCGTTACATCTTATCTTATGATCTTGGTGTTCTGTTTACATCACCTCGATGCGAGGTCACCATGCGCCAACTCTCTAATGTGGCAAAAACTGTAAGACAAGTATCGCCGTTCTGTTGAAAACACTTGTTATTAATGTTCATATCGTAAAAATAAGGAAAAAATTTATCGACATATAAAGCCAGCCATTCACGTTTATAGCTATAGATAAATTACACCGCCAGCTCAAAACCCACACCAATATAATATATTCTAGATTAAATTGAATTGGTATCCTACCAAATTAAAAAAAAATGTTTACTAAAGGAGCTAATACACGGCATGTTTTTTACATCTGACTTGTCAAATTCTCCGCTGCTAATACAAACATGTCGTGTGTTACCTTTAAAACATTACTTCTGTAAAAACACATGTGTTGATACATCTGACAAAATTTTAATTACAGTGCGCTCTATTTTCTTCTGTAAAAACATGTGACATCAGTCGTTGGCAGAAATCTCTGCTGCTGCAAAGCAGTCAGCGTAAAAGTACAATTTTGACAGACATGTAGATTTACATATGTCTCACAAATTTTAAAGTCAGATGTAAAAAACATGCCGTGTATTATAGCCTTAACATATAGTCAGGCAGAAATGTTTCTTATCGCTGAAGATAATTTGCAGACGAAACGACGTGCATTCAATCCCCGAAAAGAACACCAACTTTGATAAAATAATTTGACATAACATTGTGCATAGTTATGCAGAACACATTGTCACTAGTGGTTTGTGTGGGTGCACTTTGTCCGAAAAAGTTTTCAATAATTGGCTGGAACAGTTAGCAACATGTCTTGTCAATGATTTTTTTTATTAATCGTGAACGCGTTTTTAATATGACTTCAAGGCATGGTCAACTGAGAATAATTGGCTTTTATATGTGTGAGTGTACAGCAAGTGAGGATGTGTGCTGTTTGGTTTGTTTGCCGGTGATATGAAACAAGTGATGACTAGTGGTAAGTGTTGCCATACAAATCCAAATACATATAAAATCCTTTTCACTGAATGAAATAAAAAAAAAATTAAAAACTTTGAATATGTGTCAATCATAAGCTCTAAATTAATTTATTAAATTAATTTTAGTAATGGAAAACTTAAATTTGAGTGCCGTTAAATACCATACGAAACTTCATAAAAAACTGAAGAATCTCAAAAAGACGAACAACCACTACTAAATTTTAAATTCCAATATACTTAAGACAAAAAAGTAAATACCTAATATAAGTCGCTTCCTATTTTATACACCACTCCAAATTTTGGTACTATGAACAAGTTTTCACTTTATATAGAAAAAGTTACTTTTAACAACAAGACGTTGAAAATTTCTAAATCAAAAAAAAAAATTGGAATTTTAACATAAAATTATGCAAAACTTTTCAAAAATGATATACAATAAAATTTTATTTTGTTACAATTTTTGAATAACAAAATGGCAACACCACTTCGTAATGAATTTTAATGTTTAACGAAGAGAACACAAAGAAAATTAAACGAAAAATAAACAAAACAATTCTTGGCTTTTAAACGAAACAATATGGAATGGTATAACTATGATGTTGCAGAGATAATATTAATGAGAAATAAACGAAAATGGCCATAAAATGAATTGAAAATGATTTTTTATAAGAAAACCACCAGTGTTGCCAGAACAGTTGTACTGAAATATATAAAATTTTAAAAATGAAAACTATTAGTGCTATTAGATTGATTACATTATAATTTTAAGAAAATCTTTTAATATAAAACTTTGAAATAGTTGTGGCCAATACATGATTACTATACGTTACACACACATAAATTTATGTAAAAATTTTTTTGACAAAACTAACGGCTTTCTAAACACACTACTGATTAATTTAACGGTAAAAATATTGAACATATTATGCATCCACCAAAAAAGTAAATTAATTAAAACATTACATAGTGCTTACCTCCGTCCAAGAGCTCTTCTAGAAGAATTATTTCTATATGCTTTGTCACACTGGGTAGGTCTCTTTTGTTTTCAAAACATAATCGCTTATTTCATTTCTATCAGGAATAGCTTTAATTCCTTCCCTTACACATTGCTGGAAAAAAAAAATTGCTTAAAAAAAAAAATTTTAAATAAATTAGTCTCCTAGTATCAACTGCTGAAATAAAAAGCAGTACAGAAGAAACACTTTGTTGTGCTTTCAAGTGCAAATAATATAAGCTTTACATAAATGCAATACCGAAAAAAAAATGATATCCTCACTGCTAACAAAATAAAAAAAAATGAAAATGGCTAAACATTTTATCTTTTGCTGTATGCAAAAATTCTCAAAGGATGTTTCTCAGTAGATATTAAAAAAAAAAAGGTTGGTAGCTTAATGTAGGTCCGTCCAAAAGCGGTTTCTTGGGTCTTACAAAATTTTTAGCATGGCTTTAATATTTTTCGAAAGTTAGGTTTTGTCAAAAAGAATAATTTCAACCGAAATATGGCGAAACACAGCAATGCTAGGTTAAAAAATTTTCCCAATATTTTAGTAAGAAAAGTCATTCTAAAAAGGATTGTGTAAAAAGCGGTTTTTACGAAATGATGCTGTCTTTCAGGCTTTTAAAGAATAACGCGTTGCAGACGGGAATATTTTAAAAAAGGACAGGAGAAATATACGTACGTATATATAAATAATAAACTTCGAGACGTATGTTTTTTACACCTCAATCTCGCGGGAAATATAAACAAAAATTTATTTGAATTTCTTTGCAGTTTATTTTTAAGCACATGCTCTAAGGAGAGCAGTCTTTCATGACAACATGTTAAATAAATTCAGAAATTAAGTAGTTCTTGGGCAAGAAAGATTTTTGTTAGACAGCATGAAGTGCCTACTCTTTTGTTCCGACCTAGCCTTATGCTGTGAAAGGAAAGCGAATTTAAGGTGGTGCTTAAGTAATAATACGATTTTGGTGCCTATAGAAGCAGTTCCACCAAACAGTACAGAACTCAGACAGCGGACAATTTTTCCAAACGCCGTCCCTCTTCAGTTCATTATTAATCTTTTTAAATTAATAAAAAAGATTAATGTTATGTTTTTTATCATAGTAAAATTTCGTAATGCTTTTCAATGAAATTTCATATTTTTTTCCATATCGAAAGAAAACTAAATTCAGACCTTTAAAGCAAATTTTATTGTGATAAGAGCAATACATGTGAGGACAGTCTATCTAAGGATTTTATTTCGATAAGTTGTTGCCGCTTTAGCCACAAGAATATGTAGAGCAAGTTATAGAATTTCAAGCATGTATTCAAAAGCTACTCTAGCGGTAACGTTAACACTTACTGTATATCACCAAATATACTTTTTCTACAACGACAACACTACAATCAACTGGAATTAATTTATACAGTTTAACTAAAATTTTATGCTTAACCGTTTCGTTCTAACAAGAGAGTGTGTTTGCGTGTGTGTATGTGCGTACGTGAGTAACCGGAACAATACGGCAATGAAATATATGATTTTTGGATTTTCTAGTTTTTAATGTCGTTTTCGTAATCATCTCATTCTCGTAGCGCATTTACCGCATTTAGTCTTGTTTATGCCGGCTAATATGCAACATATTCGTAAACGTGTAACGTTATTTCAACGTCATTTTTAAAGCGTTTTGTTTTTTCTTTTGTTACTCCAACCAATATTTAGTAAAAAAAACGCAAACAAGAAAAAAAAGTTTCTTATATGAAAAAAAGTAACAAAACATAAAAAAAACCAGTTATTAAAAAGAATTTATATAAAGTTGAGAGAGTCAAGTCAGCAGATACGACATAAGCGGTTTTTATTTTGGTGATTATATTTAACAACAATAAATTAAACATATACATAAATATAATAATAAACGTCATTTCGAAAATTACAATTTAAAGTGCTCCAAATTATTACGTAGTAGATACCGACATGCAATAGTTAAAAAAAAAGAATTAAAAATTCCCGTAGCATTATCATTTTGTTGTCGTAGTCGTCGTCATTGTTGTTTGTGGTAGTCGTCGTCACCGTTGTCGTAGTCAACAACAACATCGTTGTTAGTACATAATACAAATTGTTCTTGTAGTTGTTTAAATTTGTTGTCATTCATCAAAACTTGATTTAATTCATCTAGTATTTTTTATATACCTGCGTTCATTCGATGTGTGTCCCTGTGTGTAATTCTGAGTGCAGTAGAAAAATATAATATAGACAAATAGAAATAAAACGATAAATATAGAATTTTTGGTAATTTATTTATAAAATTAAAAATAAATTTCCATAATAATATAAAACAAAAAAAAAGAACAATTCCTATAGATACACAGATACAATTGTGTTAGTTTGTTTGCAGAGAATGTATTTTGTGCTTGAAAATCAAACGCATCTATCTATTCGATATCATCATCAGCATCATCGGCATAACAGATTTTCTCTCTAAATATTAATAGATATTAAATTTGTTTTTTCTGTTTTTGTATTTTTAATTTAAAACAAATCAATCCAACCAACCAACCAACCATCTGTTTTATGTGTTCTATATAATTTCGGTATCTTTGCTCACCCAGTGTATTTCTCCATTTAATTTGAATTCAAAGTGAATATTCTTTAATCAAGATAAAAAAATAGCTGAAAAAAGAAAAAGAAATTAATTATAAAATCTTATAAAATTTATAATTTTTTTTTGCTGTTCACACACAGAAAAGTTTCCAAAACGAAAATGAATCTTAATAACTAAACAACAAAGTGTATGTATATGAAAAACACCAACAAAAATTTATCACAAAAGCAAAAAAAAAATTAATAAAATAAAGCAAAAACTAGCGAAAATAGCAACAATAATTGCAAAATAATAAATAATAAAAAAAAGAAAAATAAGCAAAAACAAAAACTTTATAAAAATAACAAAAATGAGTGTTTGATAAAAAAAAGAAAAAGAAAATTATCTACAACCCAAACGCATTAAACTTATATAAAAAAAAATTATTAAAAATATCAACAAATAAAATAAAAAATTGAGTGAAAAAATTCTTATAACACTAAACTAAATCTAAAAAATTTTGTTTAGTCAGCATTTTATTTTATTGAAAAAAAGTGATAAAATTTTTTTATATCAAAAATTTTTTAAACACATTCAAAAAAATATATCAGCAAATAATTGAAACTTACTGGAATAAAAAAATACGTCAACGAAACTGCATTTTAACAAAAATTAAAAAAAAAAAAATAAAAGTAAAAGGTAAAGAAATTAATTAATCATTTAAATAAAAATAAAAAAAATAATAATTTAGTTTATTAAAGCTCAAGTTATTACACCTGTAAGATTTATAAAAAAACAAAAAAGCCGGTGTTAAATCTGTTACAATTAAAATTTCGCAAAACATTTCCATTATTAAGTTATTATTTTTAGGAGTTTTAAATTTTGATTTGCAACCATGCACTATGATTTAGCAGGCGTCTTTCGTGGCCAAATGGATTTTAAGTGAAAAAAAATTTTTTTTTGTTAAAAGTGTTGCTTTTTTAAGTTATGAGAAGAACTGCTTTTACTATATTTGAGTGTTAAACGAAATGATGTCTTTTAGAAATAACTTATAAAAAAACCATTGATCAACTAATACCATCTTGTTAAAAACATGTGACATAATTTAACTGTATGCTTTCAAATTGCCTATGCGAAATCTTAAAGCATGTTTCAACGGCAACGATATTCATAATGTGATGTCTTATTTATAATTCAAAGCCTGATTACGAACCAAATTACATAATTTTCGCATGCAAAATTTTCAAAGCAAATTAATATTTTTGTGGCTTGAAACTAAAAGGGCCAATGTCAAAATATTTACTTTTGAGAAAATTTGAATTGAACTTTAACTTTTATATATGCTTTTATAGTGACATTGGCCAGCGTTTTATTTATCAAGCTGTTCTGGGTTAAGTATGACTTTAGCTGCTTTACCATAATGAAATAGAGCAAGAAAACAAATCTAATGCAATCATTAACTCAAAAGAGCAAAAAAGTGACATTGGCCCTTTTAGCTCCAAGCCACAGATATATGTGGGTAATTCATTTAGAATTACCATCCGAATTATAATAAAATCAGTGTTTTCTCGAATTTTTATCGGTAGTTTATCATATTCAGCTGGTAAAAATATCAAAGCAAAGCGAAAAGCAAAAAGAAAAAAAATTCAATTTCATATATAAAAAATAAAATGAAAGCATAAAAGAAAATTTTAAAGAAAGTCGGCCATTGTCCATATCAAAATTATTGGATAAGACGAAATTGTGTTTAGAGGGTTTGCTGGCTGCACTCGTTCTATTTTCTTGCACTTTTTCTATTTTCCGGTACTAAAAAAAATAAAATAATGATATTATTTGCATAATTTTTTTAAATAAATTTACAATATTATTACTTTCATTACTTACTTTTTGCCTCAATTAATAAAATAATTATAATTTTCTAAATATAATTTTATATTTCTTAATGTTCACCGCCAAACAACAAAACGATAATTTATACACAAAAAAAAAAAAAAAACACGAAGAAGAATTGTCAAATCAAATTAACAATATGTCGTGGAAATAGGGTAATTCACTTAGGTAATTTAAAGAGCGAATCAAGTAATTGAATGTTTCGTGGAAGGCAAAACATTAACTGCCGTATTCATAAAATATGTTTTAGGTTTATCAAAGGCTTATTTGACAGATGTTGCACAGAAATTTGTCAAATAAGCCTTCAATAAACCTAAAATATTTTTTATGAATACGGCAGCAAATTTGTAATGACGTGCAAAATTAATACAGGAAAAACTAATGTTGGTAAATTTCGTACTAACTCATTGACATAACGAAAGACACGAAGCATTTATTACAAAAAATTCTATGTGTCAATTTTCAATATAAAACTGAGTTAAATAACTGATATTTAAACACAACACTTGTTCTCATCAAAATAGTGCTGATGATGAAATCGTAGCTGGTTTCGAAAACGAAATTTTCCTAGATATTCTGTCTTTATCGCATTGAACTTATAACCTAAAATTAAATTAAAAAAAAAAAATAATATGGAACGTGATTATTGGTCCTTTCGTAAAAAAGTAAAATCGCCAAAACATTGACAAATTAAAATTTTAAATACAAAAAAAATGTATTTAATAAAAAATAACGAAATAGCACAATTAAGCATTGACTTAGGTTAAAAACATATAAAATTACATAAAAGTCAATAAAATTAACGTTTTACAAATACAGTGGACGTTCAATAATACGAATTATATAATGTCAGGCCTATTCGTTATATTGGAAAATTCGTATTATTGGACAACAGTTTTTCCTCCTGTTATGTTAAATAAAACACATGCAGATAGTTTAACTTAAATTAGTTTTTTATTTAAAACAAAAAACAAAAAAAAAAACTTAAAAGATAAACAAATTCAAGTCAAGACAATAGGATTTAAATCATACATTTGTACATATGTATGTAAATATGTAGTTACATAAAGTATATAATTAGTTTGTTAAAAAAAATCAGTCATTAAACATTGTATGTATGTATTAAATTTTGTACCAACTGACTGTATTTGGCAGTTGACCGCAGAAAAAAACAAGTAAAAAACTTCAAAGTAAAACTCTAAACAAGCATATTCTTACAAAAAATAAAGTTATTCGTATTATCGAATAGCAAAAAAATAATGTATTCGTACTGCAGAACTACCAATGCAAAAAATTTGCCATTCGTACTATTGGAGATTCGTATAAACGATGGTACGTACTATTGGACGTCCACTGTAAGTTGTAGTCAATTGAAAAGAAGTATTCATAATTTGTACTTTAAGTAAATTGTTTTTAAAGTTAAAAAGTATGTTTAATTTTTATGTTCTAGATAGCAATCAAGGCAAATTCACATCAGGTGTTGCTACGAAGCCAGCTGATTTTTTTTTGCTCGGCACAATGTCAAATTTTCTTTAAATAATTCTATAAAAGTGGTAAATTGGTGAAAACATTTATAAAAATACTAATATTTGTGCAATATCTTATTGGTAAATAAGTAAAATACAAATAATAATTAGAATAAACCAAATTTTGAACTGTATAAAATGTTTTAAAAAACACAAATATGTATGTTATATAAACTAGCAGAAATTTATGCAATAAATTAAAATTTTTTTTATTTAATTCATGTAAGTTTCAAAAACTAAATTTTTACTAAATGTAAACAATTCGTTTTTTTTTGAGTTTTAACATTCGACGAGTCTTTTTGTGTTTGTTGTAGCGATGTTGTCACCTGTTGTGAATTCGCCTTGATATTAGACTTTGATATTTCAAACCATTTAAATTATTTAATTTAAAAAAATCTTATGAAAAAATTTTTTTTGCAATTATTGATTTTGCAGGGGAACATTGGAAAAGTGTTTTATTTAAGTTGATTTGTCTTAAAACTCTACACATTTTGGAAGCACGCGGAAGGATTATAATTTTGTGTACTAACTTTTACAGTTTTCAAGATGCACCTCTAGAATTCACACGTTCTTAATGTAAATTTTTTTTCGTTTGAAATTTTATTTTTTATTTTTTAAAGTTTTTTTTTAAATTTTTAAAATTTTTTTTTTTTTTTAAAATTAATTCCGCGTTTTAAATTTCTTTTCCTTGTTCATAAATAAGGCTGGGGAATTAGTTCAGAATCTCGATAAAAAATATTTAGCTTTTTCAGCATTTTGTTAAGGTTAATGATATTCAAAGATTTATAAGATTTATGTATGTTCAAAATCACAACTTTTTATTAGTTTAAAAATCAGCTTTTTGAAAAAATAATTTAAACAATTATTTAAAGTTTTTTTCAATTTAGGCTGTGTTGAGTTTTGATTCTAATATAAAGAGTTCAACCAACAAGCCCAAATACACCACATCAAATTTCCAAAAATTCTTTATGTTTATCAACTTTACAAATACAGTGGACGTCCAATACTACGAATTATATAAAGTCAGGCCTATTCGTAATATTGGAAAATTCGTATTATTGGTATTTATGTTAAATAAAACAAATGTATTTTGAATGTATCAAATATAGAACACGGGACAAAAGACACCTCTTATCACTATGTATGTACATGTATGTATTAAATTTTGTACCAACTGACTTTTTTTGGCAGTTGACCGCAGAAAAAAACAAGTAAAAAACTTCAAAGTACAACTTTAAACAAGCATATTCAGTTATTCGTATTATCGAATAGCAAAAAAAGAATGTATTCGTACTGCAGAACTACCAATGCAAAAAATTTGCATTCGTACTATTGGAGATTCGTATAAACGATGGTACGTACTATTGGGCGTCCACTGTACTGCATACAATTTAAAATAAAACTCCTTAGTATATGTGACCTTTTCCGAGGTAACGGGACCTAGTGTTTGAAAAATGTGAAAGTTTTGAGAAAAACGCATTTAAAGTTTCATAACGCCTTAAGTATCACTGGGAACACACCTTCAGTAGGCAGATGCGATTTGGTGTGGTTAGTTATAATTGGGTGCCGACTTTGGTGAAGTCATCTTTCGCTTTTAGTGTGACCATACCTTTGTTATTGTTGCTGCTGTGCTTATAATGATCTCGTTACTTGATTATTAAGCAACAACGTTTTTATGGGGTAAATAAATTTTTAACAGAAATCTAACTCATTTCATCTTATTCTACACCCTTTTAGGTACCAGAAACCACTCTTATGTCCAAACCCGTTTTTCGACACACTAGCTCCCTTTTCTCGGAGCACGTCACATATGCACTGACTTGTTGACAATTGTCTGTTTCTCATATAACAGGTATTCCAGTGCTAAAAATTAAAAAATTATTCAAAAACAAAAAAACTGTGTTTTAGGTGTTTATCGAAAAATCGGCAATTTTAGAGCAAAAATCGGCAAATCGACAATTTGACAATTTTGAAGCAAAATGTCGGCAAAATGCCAATAAATCAGCAAATACTTATGGCAGGCCTTATGTAGATACAATTTTGTATTTTCTGCTATACTATTTCCCAAACTGCATGGCTGAACCCAAATAAAACTTGAAAATTTTCTCATCTAAACTTAAGATTCTGTTTTTACTTACAAGCTCTTGTGTAGCCATTCTATGGTTGCCATTCATTTTAAGACCCGTAATTTTGGTAAGGTTTTTAAGCCGGAAACTTAAAAGGAAATTTAAAAAAAAATATATATAAATATTTATGTTTTAGTAGTTTTATATTTATTAGTAAATATTAAAGCGGATTTAAATGTCATTGAAAATATTTAACAGAATTTTTATTGTTCAAATTATAGACAAATTCGTCAAAGTTTTCAACAATTAAAAACCCAATAAATGCATATGAATACTTAAGCATTTATTTGTTATAATAGTTTATTTTATTGATAATGATATATAGATTTTAAAACTTTTATTTATTTTTTAATTAACTTTGATTAATGAATGAAAATCTATTAACAGATTAATCAAAGCAAATAAAACTTCATTAGGTTTATTAACGATTTAAAATGTTAAAAATTAATTTATAACAATTGTCTTAAGTTTTTTTCTTCTTTTTTTTTTTTTAATAAAGACCTAAAATATTCAAAAGTCTATTTAAGCTAAAAAATTTGTTGTTTAAAAAAACATGTCGTGAGTTTTCAGTGTGTCGCTGCAGGTGTTTTTTTTTTCTTTAACATAACCTTGATATGTAACCTTTTAAATATTTTTGTTTTTTTTTTTTAAATAAATAACTAGTGATTTCATGAGATGTGCTATCAGGTCGGTATGGTCATGATCTTCCAAAATTTTACAATGTTTCACAAGCCTTACACAATACAATATAAAATTTGAAATCGTTAAATTTTAAATTTTAGAAGATCATGATAATGTGACCTCATGACATATTAGCACTCTTTGTAAATCTGCCAAATAATTCATATTTCCTTTGAAATTTTTTTATTTCTACGTTTTTAATTTTTAATCATGATTTCCTGATCACTTCCTTCCAAAATCATCACATTTCATATTTCCCTTTTATTGACTTTTACCAAATTTTTTTTTTTTTTGGCAACTTTTACTTTTCTTTCCGGTTTATCCCTTTTCAGTTGCTGTCAAAGCACATTGTCATTAGTCGTTTGCATGTGTGTATGTATGTATGTTGTTCAACGACGCCACCAACAACATCACAACACTATTGTAATCGTATTTCATTCCCTGGTATTGTTCTAAGTAAATGAGCAAATGAACAGCAGAAGCAAAAAAAATAGTAATTTGATGCACTTTAATATCCATACGTATGCCACTACACACAACATGTATGCAGTTACCGGCGCTTATAACTTTATTTTATTTTTTTCTCATTTGGTCTTTTGTTTTACGTCTCCAGAATATTTCGTTGCAAAAAAAAAACTATAGAAATTTAAAAAAAACACTTGTAAAATGTGTGAATGAATGACTGAATGAATCATTTTTATCAGGCGCTGGGAAATTCAGTACGACTGTAAATAAAATTCTGTTTTTAGTCGAATGTGAATTCGTAGAATTTCAATGACTTGTAGCGAATCTTATTAAATTATATCAAATGAAATGAAATGAGTACAAAAACAACAATAATGGCAGCCTTAATACAGATGGAATTGGCGAATAAAATCAATTAAGTGAAAACATATTTTTTTTTATAATTTTTTAATAATTTGAATTTCCGTTTGAAAACACACATTCACACACACACAGAAAATTAAAAATTGTTTGATAAGAATGTCTGGTGGTTTCGGATTAATTAAAAATTTAATCGACATTAAAATAGTTGTGTAAAAAAGTCTTGAATAAAAATTATATTGTTACAAAGAATAAAAATAAATTTTGTATGGAAAACTGCTGGATGTCTAAGCTATTTTATTAGATTTTGTTTTGAGGCTCTAATTCACTTAAAATTTCGCTCAAATTTAAGTGTGAACTAAAATTTTCTTGACGGGTTAATTTGTTTAAATTTAAAGAAATAGTAGTTGTTAAACCTATTTCAATTTTCTGTTAACAAATTTCTATTAAACACAAATTTTAAACAAAGATTCGAAATACGTTTAACTAGAAGTTTTCACTTTTAGCCACTCACCAGTCAATTTCTAGATTCTAATAAACTCTCTTGTCAGTATAAGACAATATGTTATATATAAGTATATACCGCTATTTAGCTAGAGCTGAGGTAGTTACAATATGATAAACATTGGCACTGGAACCGGTTCGAAGGACCACTAAATAGCAGTCTTTGTTTGACGGTGTGCCAAAGCAGACTAAATATGTAGACCAAAATTATATATCAACCTCTTGAATTGGTTTCAATATCGTTAATATCGACGAGAAAAACGGTTCGAAGGATCACAAATATTGAGCAGCTTCTGTTTGGTAGTACAAAAGCAGTGTTCTAAAATCGCAAATATATGGCAACTATTAGAACTGCTTGCAGTGTTATAAACATCGGCATGAAAATCGTTTATAAAAACATAAAGAAATACAAGTCTCGGTTTAACGAAACCAAATCAAAATTTGTAGACCGGAATTATCCAGCAATAACTAAAACTAATTCTAATGTCGTTAAAATAAGCACAAGCCGGTTCGAAGGACCATAACATGTAGATCGCAATTCGACACTAGCTGAATGTAATGTGTACATATTTTCTGTAGCACTACATACTTTTATAGCATTTGTTGAGACTTTTATTTGGGTAGCAGTGAAGCCTAAACAACCTATAATTATTACCCAGTAATCAGGCATAAGAGGACAACATTAAGAACTCCATTATTTGCAGCTTTTTAATTATTTGTTTTATTTTATTAAGAAGCCTCTTAAAAAGGAAAACTATTACTAAAATCAGGAATTATTTTTTTAAATAGTATAATTAGAACTTTAGTTAAAGTAGTCATCGGTATTTAATGGCTTAAAAATTTAAATTTCAAATTAAGTTAAACAAACCACTTTACCATACAAAATTCATCAATTCTCATTCAAAATCTACTTCAATCAATACAAATACGAACTGTATAGAAATGTGTACAGATTTTTATTTTGTTTTTTGCTTTTAACACTACTCAATTTTAATTACATTTATTTTGTTTATTTTTTGTTGTTGTTTTTAAACATACCACGTGCATGCCAGCCTGCTTGACTGAATGACTGGCGTGTGATTGAAGTTCAATTTGATGTAATTTAAAATTTACAAATAAAGACGACCGACCATGTGCCCATTGAGGATGATGGTGATGATGATGTTGCTGTTGAGAAATGAAAGGAGTTTATTGCAGTTGCACTTTACTTAAATGTGTACATGTGTGTGTGTGTGTATATGTGTGTGTGAGTGAACAATACTCAAGTTCAGGGTTTTTATTTTTTTTTTTCAATTTATATACTTCATCTACTGTGTATTAGTATTTGCTTTGTGTGATTGTGAGTTCTGTTTTTTTTTTCTTTTACACAGGGCTAAAGTATCTTTCGAAAGCAGTTTCAATGTATTTTCATTTCTACAACAAATACTATTAATATGTAAAACACAAAAAATAAATCTTTTATCTCTATCACAACTGCAAGCATGTTGTATGGTTCCCACTCGATTTTTCGTTTCTCTGCTGCTGCATTATATGCCGGTCGTTTGGTTCGTTCCTGTTTTTTCTTTTTATTTTTTTGATTGTAAACCAAATATATCTGTATATTTGTATGTCTGTATTCGCTTTGAATTAGTAACAAATTAAATTTTCCACATATATGATATTGTGTTGCGTTTACTACTGTGTGATTATTTTGCCTCATGCAACTTCTGCTGGTACACAATTTTGAGAACAATGTGCCAGCTCTTATGCAGAAGAGGTGTTGTGCTACACAACTGATAATGATGCTGATGGAGGTTTTGTTTAGTTTCCAAATAGAAATGTGTGAAAAATTTCCTGTTTTCCAAACAATAAAAGTGATAGTTTTATTTTTATTTTTTTCCCCATTTAGTTTAGTGTGTGGATTTTGCTATAAATAGTTATTGGAAATTTTAAATTTTATTACTAAGAGAGAGAGAGAGACTTCTTACGAACTTTAATTATAAGTGTTGATTTTTACAGTCAAATTTCTTTTTATGGCTCTTTAATTATATTTATGTATAATTTTTGTCGAACTCGTGTGATTTATGATGTATATTTTTTCATTTAGCCTTGAAGTTTTTTTTTTTTAATTTTTCTTTTTGAATAAATTAAATTATAATAATTAACGAATGCTATGAGAGAGTTAGTTTCTTTCGTAGTGAAATGCATTTAAGACACCATTTACGGCTTTGTTTTCAGTACTGTTAGGCTAAGGTTTTCAGTGTTGAGCGTAAATATTGCCTATATAAGTTACAAGTTTTAGTGGAAAAATAATACAGGAATTATAAGAAGTTTATCATTTAGATTTTTGCACAACTGTTTCATTTAGAACGAAATGAAAAAAGCTTTGTTCTGTTAAATTGTGGATTTTATTTAATTATAACTTTTAATTTAAATTTAATACGGGAATCATAAGTAATTTGTCGTTTATATTCTCTTCCTTCATATTTAATTACAGTTTCCTATCTTAATATCAGCATTGTTGGATCGAAGATTTTAGTATTGAAAGTAAATATCGTCTACCTAAGTTAAAAGTTTTAAAGGAAAAGGAATATGTTAATTAATGGTTATTTTTTGTTATTTTCTATTTATACCGAAATTATTCTATTATCGGAGGTATTTTTTTGTAGTGTATGTTGTTGCGAATTGCAAAAGATAAAACTAGAGCTTAAACTGATATGTTATAAACAAATGTAAGATCTTAAAATTCATTCTATGAGAAAAAGAGTGAGTCAGAAAAAACTTAAATCGTTTAAAATAAAAATCTTTAAAAATACCTAAATTTATTCCAATATTATACAAAGTCATTAAACATTTAAATATTGTCATATTACTCCGTATTTATAAATTTATCCACTTTTTTCGAAAATCCTCCCACTAAAGATTTTGTAGTTGCTTATTATTTTTTTACAAGGTCCCAATACCTTTCCTCAGGCAGAAGTTCTGGATATTTATGTGGATTTGCCTGCCGCAGTACAAAATTGTTATAACTGTTTGAATATCAAGATCCTTTTTACCATAGTGTCATTATTTCAAATCGGGTAAGAGATATGAACGCACTCTGTGCTGTTTTAAAGAAGATAAAATCCATTTCTGTGCACACTTCGTAATATATTCTACTGTTATTCGTGCCTGTTATTGACTGATTGGATTTTTTTTCCACTGAAAATGTCTTGGGCATTTTTTTGAAATTTTTTTCCGGTTTTGTTCTTGAATATTACCTTGCCCCCATGAGCCGCATTAAAATTTTGACCCGAAGAGTATGCCAGGTACTCTTTTAATGTTTAAGTTTTTGTAATACTGTTTAATGACTTTTGGAATAGTTTTACGATGAACCTTCAGATCATTTGCATCATATGACTTTTAATATTGGAATTTTAGTTTTAGAATATATGAACAAAGCAGCATGAATTTACATGTTACATTCATGGCCTATTATGGTTGCTAATCTCGACAAGCTGGTGGCCTTGTTTATTGTGGTTGCATTTGTTCAAGAAGTTCGACAATACGTTTGATGTTAAACTAATACCAACATTACTTTCATCGACTGTCAAACATGGAGGTGCAACTTTCCATATCATGTCATAAGACCAGGATTAGAGATAAAGTCAAGCAAGTGATATATAGAAAATTGTTACAAAAAAAATATGCAGGTTGAAATACATATGGATATGCCTAATGTGGGTTTTTCATACTCATAACAATCCTAGCAAACAAGCCTATCAGCAATATGGTGGTTAGCAGATAATGGAATTCGGGTTATAGATTGATTTGCAAAGTGCCTGAGCCTTGTTACCATTAAACACTTATAGACAGATTATAAGGACGCATTTTTTAATGCCTGCCCAATAACTAAAAAAGTATTATGGAGTGCAGGTTAGCCTTTAGGAATGTGTTTCCCCGTGCCTCTTTTAAAAAAAAAATAATTTTTTTATAAATTTTTTTGTTAATTTTTTTAGATATTACAAAACAAAATATAAATTCGTTGTGTATTTTTCATACCAATAAATAGATTGCTAAAAGTTAAAAAAAAAATTTTAACAATAGCGGAGTGGTGTATGGAATCAGCAAAGTATTCATTTAACACAAAAGAATTTTAAATCTTAAATGCAAACATTTTACAAAATTTTTATTGTAAATTAACAAAAAGTTGAATTTTATTGTGTACTTTTATAAAAAATAATTAATGAATTTTTAAATTTATTTCAGTAACGCTTTTAAAATGCACGCCACTGCTTGATTTTTCTTATTTAAGCCAATATTTTTTATTATTTTTTTAAATTAGTTTTGAAATAATAGACAATTATTCATTAATTACACAATTTAAAAAATTTCCCTGACTTTGACAACACTTTCTTCATTCAAACATCATTAAATTAAATCTTGGTATTTCTTTAAATTTCATTTATAAAAGATGTTAAGGAATTCACTTATATTACTAATTATCTTGTTTAAATCTTAAGAATATTTTCCTAGTAACATGATCTTTTTTCCCCTTCTAATCCTTATTATCTTGCCAGCACTTACATATTTGCCATACAATTGATCACTAATGGAATTTTTCGTTTTCCAAACGAATATAAATACTGGCAGCAAACAAAATCGCATGACTTTTTAAGTAGCACCTCTTAAAAATGCTGGTTCATTGTTTTTCTGTGTGTGTGTGTGTGTATGTGTGTGAAAAGGCAATATAAGTTTCGCCTGTAAAAGAGATTAGGCACCGGATGAATGGAATGCTTGGTTGTTTTGTTTACAAAAAAATTAAAAAAAATAAAGGAAAGAAAAAAGGAAAACAATAGAATGCATCTACCACAATGTGTTGGAAATTATTGACTTATTATGATTTAAGATTAAAGAGCAACACCAAAAAAATCCATTAAACGATATTTTTTCACTGCATTTCTTTAACAGATAACGACTCGATTGTTGGTTTAAAGTTCTAGAAATTTCCTAATCGAAAAATTATTTAAAGGATATTGAAACTGTTGCATTAGTAAAATATTGAAATATTTTTTATTTACTTTTTATTTTTTTAATCTAATTTTTCTTTTATTTCATTATCTTTCGTGTGACAACTACTAAATGTTTGAATTTATGGTATGTATGAGAATGTTCTTTTTTTTAGTGTTGTAATAATAATAACACTTCACGAATATACACTAATACTACCACTACCGAGAAAGGTAAACAACAGGCCTGGAAAGTTGAGATTTTAAAATGTTTGAAATGCTATTACTGAATAAGATTAGCGTTATGTAAAGAAAGTCTACGATTGTAGAATTATATATCGTCGTTACTCTAACAAATTTAGTTATGGGTTTTTTACTAAGTTTTCAGGAGAGCCAAAAAACATTTAATTTTGTAACTTTGCACTATTGCACTTACGCATGACGACTATTGTTTATTCTTGAACCTTTGAAAATATGTATACTTTAATGGTTTGGTAGATAGATGTATCACAGACGAAGGTTCAAAATGGAACAATAAACAAATTTCAAAAACCAACACATAACCTATAATGTCAGAGCAGCGACGATATGTAGTTTTTATAATTTTTTTTTCTTTATAATTTTGTAACTTTTATTTTCATAAAGTTTACATTTGTGTGGATTAATATTGATATTTTCCTATGAAAATCTAATAGCGATTTAATGGCATAACATTAATTATTCAAATCCGAAGTAAGCAAAAATGGTTAGTGTTCGGGTTTGACGTGCCATGTATTTTTTATTCAATAATTAGTAACGAGAATTTGATGATATTTGTAGTCGATAGCTGAAACTTATGGTTTTGTAATTTTTCCCTTAATTAATTTAGATATAGACCAAAGACATCCTTTGTTTTCCTTTTTTATCTATATTTTTGACAAGTATTTTTTAAATAAATAAATTATTTTAAAGTATATATATTACAACAACTATTAACTAAATCATTGTTATTTCGTATATGCAAGCCAAAATATCTCGGAAGATTTAAGAATAAGTCTTGTGCCTCAATTAAAAGTCGTTAATGATGTACTATACATAACGTCTTATTTAATACAAAGTTACCATGGGGTATAAAAATTTAATTACTTTTTTTTCTATATTCTCAAATATACAAAATAGAAATACATATGACTAATAATGTCACTTTAATGACCCCCATTGGGCTTGTTTAAGAGTATTTTGCATAACATTCGTTAAAATTTGTTGCTTTAGCGCTCGAATTTCTGCAACAATATTGGCCTTGACTTCGGGTCTTTTTACATGTACTGGCCCATTTCAATAACTTTTATCTTTCATTTGCGTTGATTTAGCTCTTGGACTTTCAGAACCCCATAATCTACAGATCTGCTTACGATGACAATTAGGTTCATCACTCCTAATCAAATTTTCAATAAAGTTGATTTGAGTTGGTCACAACAACTGTGAAATTTAACTGCGAAATTTAGAAGTTGACGTATATGATGCGCCGTAGTGACGTAACAGCCATTTCTATCTAAGCAGAAAGCGTTCTGTGTTTTAACACGGGTACGAGGTAAATCTCTTTCGGTGCCATATTGGCGGTGAGAATGAACTAAGCAACGAATCATTGCTTCAGATTGCAAAATTCTGACGTTTAAAATATCGACGATATCCTCTTTGTGTCAAAATAGTTGATGGCTGATTTAAATAAATTTATTTAAATTCTTCTTGTGTGTTTAGTTGTAAATCTCTTAATTTCTTATTCTCCAGGCGTTATTTAATTAAATTGAAAAAAATAAATAATAAAAAAATCGAAAAAGTTATTAAATTTTTAAACACGTTTTGGCGTCAGAAGCATACGAAATAATTAATTTCAGGAGTATTACAGTTACCATTATATTTGTTTATAAAATTCAATGACATTAGATTACCTCCTCTGGGTTCGTTTAAACTTCCAGGTCATTTTATCAAAGTCGATACAATTAGGCACATGTAAGCCAACAATTAACTCATTATTATAACTAAAGTCTTAGAAAAAGTTTGGCAAAGTCATATTCCAACATAAATGACATAATATTATCTTTTAAATGAAGCCAGTAAAATTAATTCAAAATTATATTTATCAATCTTATACCATTTTATAGTTTTCTTCTCTTCCTTATGTAACTAAACGAAGTACATATGTATATAAATTTCCATCTCTGGTAAACAAACCATTAAAATAAAAACAAACACTATTATTCGACACCACTAACAACAACAAACAGTTCAATACTTTAAAGAAATTCAAGAAGCCAAAGAATGGAAAAAATGTGTAACAATAAAAACGAAGAAGAAAAAGAAAAAAAAAAGACATTTTTAAAAAGTTGTTGACATTTTGCCTTAAACATACAAACTGTACTGTATCGTATGGATGCAGTATATAGTACGAGTATGTATGTACATGCATACATATGTTAATAAGCCGTATAACGTATGTATATCATCATCATTTCGTCATTAAATGTTTTATCGTATACGGCAACAAAATCATGTGCTTTTTAATTCGATTTCAATCACTTTTCAACTCCAGTCTTTTACTCTGCTTTTACTCTTCTTCTTGGTTTTAACTTTTTAGTATTAATTATACTCTACTTTTGTTGTTCTTATTATTGTTGTTGTTGTTGTACTTATTTGTTATTATTAACGCATGATGAACTACTTACTCTACATTAGTATTTTGTTAAGGGAATTTTTTTTTTCTGGTTAAAAATTTCTATCTCATACTTATTTACTGGTTTTCTGTTATTTTGTTTTCTTTCCTTAATTCTTTTTGTTTTTCCTGCTGTTCTGCGTTCTTGTTTTGATAGGAGTTTTGTTTTGTTACTGAAATTTGGTTCCAGTTTAATGTTTTAACTTTTGTTTACTTTTATAGTTGTCGTTGTTTTGTTTTGACTTAAGGCACCGTATGTATGGCAACCATAAATAATCTTATTGTTGATACGCAAACTGTAATCATAACAAAGTAGAAGAAGAAAAATAGTAATAATTAGGATATTTTATTTTAAACGGAATTAGTATTCCACACTTTATAAAAACAAAACGAAGGCATTATATTTTTTGAGGACTGCTGATGGTTCATTTTAAAAAATAGAGTGTATTTCTATATTTCAAAAAATTTGGTAAGTGAAATCAGGCTCTATAGAAATTATTAAAGGTTTACCTATAAGGGGTTTATAGAACTGATATTCTATGCAAATTTGGTTAATAAACCTCTTATAAAGCTGATTTAAGTTTTTTGAATTATACCGTTAGTTATGATTGTAGAAGCTCTGTGTGCTTACAATAATACCAGGTTGTAGCTTTGTATAAATATTAGAGTTGGGTGTTAAATTCGGTTCAGATCAAAATTAGTACTGTAACAAAGAATTTCGTTGAACATTTTTAGATCTTTCTTTTAGTTTTGCAAATAATTTTTTTTTTTTAAATCAGTGTATTGGGAGATCGTGATTTTATATACCGCTTAATGAAGGATTAACTTCAACATCACCATTTCAAAAAAAGAATAATGAATTACTGGCAATGATCATCATAGAAAATTTATGTCTCTTTATTTGATATATAAAAATAATTATATTGTATTACATTAACTGGCACAATTACCTGCGACGAAACTGGTAATTAATATAACCAAGAAATTGACTATAGGCTAGATTAGTGTTGAAAAACGGGGCATTATACATGACCCCTATCCATAATAGGTAAGCATGTGGCGGCATACCGTAAGCTCTTAAAACGGCCAGTTTTCCGTATTAATTAATAAGACTGATCCAATTTCGTCTAGGTCAAGTAATTACTTAATGCAACGAAATTTCTCCAGGACTTTAATACAGAAGTCCTAAGGTATCCCTGAACTAGCGTACTATTTACAAGGAAGTTTTTGTAATCAAATGCAAGCAGTGTTCTAATGTTTCTTCTTCTTCCTCTCACAGTCTGCATTATGTGACAATTGACCCTCCCGTGCCAGCGAAATGAGTTCTCAACTCTGTTTAACCTGTCGCTTAAGTTTAGGTCTTTTTAGTCTCGCTTGCAGAAGTCCAGACGCTGAACCCAATTTTCGACGGTTTTGAAGCATAAATCGGGCGATACTGCTGCAATTTCACGTTCGATAATCGTACGAAGTTCATCAATCGTCGCTGGCTTGTTGGCATAGACCATAGACTTGACGTAGCCCCACAGGAAATAGTCTAACGGCATCAAATCGCACGACCGAGGCGGCCAATCGACTGGACCATTTTGTGAAATAACACGTTCTCCAAACTTGGTTTCCAATAAATTGATTGTGACATTTGCTGTGTGGCTTGTGGCGCCGTCCTGTTGGAACCACATGTCCTTCAAGTCCATATCATCCAATTGGGGCCAAAAATATTCTGTTATAACTGAATGGTAGCGTTTCCCATTCACAGTAAGCTGCAGGTCTTGATCATCACGGAAAAAGTACGGCCCAATGACGCCGCCGGCCCATAGACCGGACCAAACCGTAATTTTTTCGGGATGCAATGATGATTAATGGAGTACGTGTGGATTGCTGTCTGACCAATAACGCATATTTTGCATTCAGCCAGAAATGAGCCTCATCGCTGAAGATAATTTTTCGATGACAATCAGAATTATTTTCAAGTTGTTGGTCAGCCCAATTCAGGAACAAACGACGCTTCTGGTGGTCAAGCGGCTTCAGTTCTTGGGTCAATTTAATCTTGTAAGGATGAAGGCCAAAATCTTTTCGCAAAATTCTTCACAACGACGTCACAGAGATGCCCAACGCTTGAGAACGACGTGTGAGAGACACTTTTTGGCTTTCTTCAACTGAAGCCTCAGCGGCAGCAATATTCTCGACACTAGGGGCACTTCTTTGTCCTACTGACACGGTAACATTTTGTACTGTGCCGGTGGATTAAAATTTTTCCACTAGACGCTCAATTGTTAATCTGATAGGACGATTATGACGACCACAAATTGGACGTAGCGCTCTTAACTTTGAGGCCACTGACTCAGAATTTCGGTAGTAAATTTTAATATTTTCAACTCGTTGTTGGCTCGTATATATTTTCATCATGAAATGACAAACCTTACTGAAGAGAAATGTCAAAAGAGCGGCAAAAAATATGGCGTCGTTTGCTGTCCCTATCGGTATACTTTTGTAGTGTGCCTGTTAAAAAACCCTTTATAATAAGTTCCAAATACCAACAGCTATAGTGAATTAACACCCTATAGAATCCAGTTAAACATTTGGTGTAGCTAAAATTCTCAGAGGTCTGATCCTGCATGCTATTCAACTGGCAGGTCATGTAATCGTAACTATCGATTTAATTGGAATTTTTTTTTTTTTAACTGTCGTATGTGGTAAAAAGACAGGCCAAGGTTATTATTTTCAAGGGAAATTAGTTCCTTAGTTTTAGTTTTTTTGTTACAAAAACAGTGCTTTATTAAACGATACTGTGGAGAACTTCAATACTATTCTTTCCAGTGCCGATTTGACATCATAAACCATAAGAGCCTCTTTAGCCGTTTGTTTTTTTTTTTTTGTCAAATTCCAATAAATGTATGTTTTATATTTGATTAAGAACGAACACGTTTCATTTACAACAATTTCTGAATACAAAAAATTAATAAAAAATAACTGTACTCCCCCAATATTTGATTAATTGGCTTTAATCAAGTAGATTAAAAAAAAAACAAATTCTTAACTATGCAGCTTATAGAGCGAGAGAGAGTGAGAGAGAAAAAGTGCAGAATAGTAGTCGTAAAAATAGTGTTGTAAATTAGGTGATTTTCGGTTACATTTTATAGCTTTTAGTTCTATCAACGTGTTACAAAATGAAGAAATTTACGCTTAGTATGCTGTCAGCATAACTTTTACTTATAGAAACTTCGTATATATCACAGTTTCACAGAACGAGAATTAACCCCAAGGTCACTGGCTCAAACTTACCATTAAAACAAATAAATATTAAAAAGTGTCTGTGCTTTCTATTATTTTATTTATTTTTGAAGTCATAAAAAATATGATTAACAATTCAGTACCAAGGCGAATTTATTTATCAGGTCGTGGTAATTCTACAACAAATACAACATTAAAAAAACAACATGGTTTTTTAGTGTTGCTTTCGACGATCGATGTGTCAAAAACTACATGCTTTTTGTTTGTGTTTTTTTTTGCGCGGGAAGGAGTAATCTATGTAAACATAAATAATATTTGACAATTCAATCATCATTTTTGCAAATAAAAAAAGTTGATCAGCTGCGTTGTCAACACCACCTGATAATGAATTCGCCTTGTTCAGTACCATAAAATATGCACTCAATATCTTTAAAATACTTCATTTTTTTTTCTATTAGAAGAATGGCCAATTAAAAAAAGGGGTAAATGAAATTTTAATGTTTAAGAAGTGCTTCTTAATGTGTTGTTTCTTTTTTTTTCTGAAAATTTTATAATAAAAAAAACTAAAGAAGATTTAAGAGTATAAGCAACATTACCTACAATAAAACTTTATAAATTTGTGTTAAAAAAAAAATAAAAATTTATAACCTTGACATGTCTGGGCATTATTTACTTTATGAAAAATTAAACGGTGGTGCATATGTATGTATGGTTAACGATTAAGAACAACTATTTTTAAAATGTTTGTTGGATTGCCTGTCTGCCTGTCTGTAATTTTTTGAGTCACAAATTATTTACTTTGTCAAGACGTTTTCAACCATATACGGTTTGAAGAGTTGACAACACTGAGCAAGAACTTGCAATGTGGCAGCTTTTAAAAGAGATATTGGAATGTCCGTCGTATTGAATGGTTCATTGTTGTATACGTAGCAAGTAGAACATAATAACAAACAATTTTTTTGTTTGTTTAAATTTATTATAGAAAACAACAGCTTGTAAATCCAAAAAAAAAAAAAATTTATATCTATAAGCCAAGTTAACACTACAACACATACACACATATGAACGCTCTTTCAAACAAGGTTTTGAAAGACCTAAAAACTGTTTAAATAAAATATAAAGAGAAAGGGAAAAATAATGGAAAATAGAAATATGTGTTTGTAGAAAAAACTAACACAGAGAATTCAACTTAAGCCAAACAAATATTTCTTCAAACCAATGTTTAGGTCAGTGAACCGAACGACTCAAATGGTGGTTATTTTTTTTTTTATTTTTTTATGTTTAATTCTTATTACTTTTTGGAAAAAAGTCATTAATAAATTAACAAGGGAAATATAAAAAGAACTGGGCACAAATATAAATATAAATATTTTATTAGAAGATAAAATAAACAAAATATTAATAAACAAAATGCCAAAGTAGATAAAAAATTCAGCCGAGAGTGTTGCACATGGCATACATAATGAACTTAGGGCTTTTGAAGTAATTTTTTTTTATGATTTTAAAGTTTTTTTTTTATCAATTTTAGCTATTAGTACACTTTATAAAAAATTATTTGAATAATAACACGTGCATTTAATTTATTCAGATTAATTAATATTTTATTCACCTTTCTTTTTATTTGCAGGTTTTGTAAGCAACTCCCTGTTCCCTAACGCTTATGGCAAGAAAATATTTGAAAATATCTACAAGAAATCCTTGAAAAAAAATTAAAATTTTATAGAGAAAAAAATTTACTTGAAATAAAAAAAATTAAGTTCAAAGAAAATTTAATCTAAATTCATTTTGGTAAAAGTGTTCAAGTTTCTTTTCAAAATTATATTAAAAAAAAGTGTAAAAAGGCTTAAGTGTTTTAAGTAAAAAGTTTGTATAGAAAAGAAGTAGAAGAAGAAGAAAAAAAAAATAGATAAAAATAAAATTTATTTCCATAAGTGCTGGCTTAGAAAAAAATTTTCACCACGGAGTCCTGGGATTTACATAGTATGGACGTCAATATGGATATATTACCAAGTGGGAATATTTTCAGCGAATTAGAACGCATCTGTACAACTGGATATTTTTCATCTCAACCCTCCATTGAGGATCAATGGCAACAGGTAAAAGGCAATTAAGTTAAAATAAGTATTAAATCTTTCCTTAAAGACTTTATCATTTAAAAGAAACTGTGTGCGTTTCTAAATGAATTCTTTTGAGTCTTTTCATGTGTCATGTGAGTGACAGACAACAGTGATTACAATTAAATTTTAATTTATTTAATTTTAATTTAAAATTTGTTTAACAACTTTCTTTCAACTTTTGCTATTTGTCAAAAGAAAATTCTTTAAATTCCTTGTAATTAAAAGACCTACTTTTTCTTTTAATGAAAAACTTTTGTTTCAACAATGTAAAAATATCATTTCAAATTCCATAATGAAAATCTGAAAAGAAATTAAAACAAGTAAGAAAGTTAAAGTTGGCAGAGTCCGCAGAAAATATACTCTATACTTTAAAATGCAAAATTAACATGTTGAGCTTAGATACTAGTCAGCTCAAGTTTAAATTTATTTTGTTAAGTTTTATAAGCGTTTAAGGTAAGTTTCGTGGTTTAGCGGTCAACAGACCAATAGAAGCTTAACGATTAATTATGAAACAGAATAGCGAAATGAAATGAAATATGTCGCAGAATGCAGTCAAAAAGCGTTTATTCTCACTGTCTCATTTAAAGACATTTACTCAGCAATGTTGCCACATTTTCATAAAATTACATTTTGTATATATAAATCAATATGAATAAGAAAAATCAAAAAACAATTTAGGGCCATTATTATAACTTACCGATAACCAAAGTTATCGGTCAGATAACTAGTTTTTCGTTATTACAACTTTACTTTAACCTAAAAGTGTACGATAAGTTAAGTTAAGTTACCTTTAACTTTTAACGTGAGGTTTATAAATTAAAAGTTACCATATTTTCTACCGTATAAGGGAACTGTTTACTATTTGCTTGTCGTTGCCACTTTCGTTTTAAAGAACTAATAAATTTGTTCAGCATTTGCTTTGGTGCTGCCATACTTTAAAATAAATACAATTTATTTTACAGGCAGGTTGTAATAACGAAAAATACTTAATGGTCAGTTTATTGCTCACGTTAACAAAAGTTACCTTTTATTAACATTAACTTTGTCGGCAAGTTGTTAAACTGCCATAATTTTAGTGAGAAACTATGGCTTTTCTTGACGTTGTCGATTTAATTCTGTTACAGCAGTTACTAAGTTTAATGAGAAAATTTGCGTTAAATCCCTATAGGCTTTTGTCCAGGGGACATAGTGATGAAATCAATTGTAATTGCTCTCAGACTAAACCAGTTATGTTTACTAAATTCATTTAAAAAAATATATTTAAAATTGCGTTCGAATTAACATGAAATCACAGAAAGACGGATGGACATGTTTTATTCAACCCATAAACTTTTTTCTTCTTTTATCGCTATACATACTTGACAGCGGAGGCATAATACTCCTACCACCTCTCATGGTGTAGGGTATAAATATTTTAATATTATTTCTTTCTCTGGGGTACTGAGAATGAAAATTGCCACAGAGTGTTTGTGTGCGTCTGTTAAATAAATCTTTTGCTGAAAGACTTTAAATCCGTTTAAATCTATAGAAAGTATTTGAATAAACACACAATGTTTTGGTTGCAGTTGCTACTATTGTTGTTGTTGTTCTTGTTGTTTTTGTATACATTTTTTCATTTACAATGAAAATTTAAAGAAATTAACACTGTTGTGTTCATGTCATGGCAAACGTACATCAGTACATCTGTATCTGTATCTGTATGCGGTTGTCTGTATGTGTAGATCTTTATGTGAGTGCTTGTTTAAACACGTACTATAGTTTTTGGAAAATTTGTTTAAACAATTTAGAGGAGAGAGTGTAAATTGAAAGACTAGTAGAAGTAACACATATTTTTTTCGAAGAGTTTAGAGTTGTGTTTCCCAACATGTTTTTTTGAGGAAAATTTTTTACTTCTTATTAATAAATAATTTGTTAAATTAAGAAAGAAAATTCATTGTAAATAATTTTTAGTTTGCTGAAGTTCATTTATTTTATTATTTAAATTAATAACACATTTTCTAAATTGAATAGAATAAATGAACTTAAGCCAAAATAAAAATTATTTACAATGAATTTAATATATAAAGTTCGAATAAAATATTTATATTTAAAGAAAGAACATTTTACTAAAACACACTAAGAAAAATAATTGAACAAAATTTTTTTTGGTAAGTGGAAGCAATTGGTTTATAAAATTTATGGAAGTTTTGGTTCATAATAAGAAGGTTGTAAGAAATTCGATACTAAATTCTGTATTTATTAAAAAGAAAATATTTTTTTCTACGAGGAATTTTTTGCAGATTTTTAAAGAATTTTTTTGCAGACTGCTCTATTCATAAAAGTAACTAAAAGCTTAGAAAACTGATTTTCTATGGAAATTTGATTTATAAACTTCTCATAAATCTGTTTTAATGTTTATGACTAAGACCGTAAGAATTTATCTTAAATATTGTTTGACTTTTTTTTTTGAAAATTTTTCCTTTAATAGAAATTTTTGTTCAAACATGAAATAAATCGAAAATACTCTTCAAATAGAAAATTTATTAAAAAAGTTTTTCTAAATAAAAAAAGAAAATACAAAAAATTTTTTTGTTTGAAGAAGTAATAGAAAATCTATTTAAGCAGAGAATTTATAGAAATTTTTTTATACAACTATAATTTTTAATAAAATACAGTTACAATGCAGAATCGATCAAACACTTTTTACAGAAAATCCTATTGAATTTTTTCCAGACTCGGCTTCGTTCCTACGTTCATCCAGTTTTTATTGGTGTGAAAAGACGAGGTGGCCTAGGTTTTCTCATCATATCTCAGTTGTTTAGAGAGCGATTTTTCTCTATCTAAGGCTGGAAAATTTTCATTTTTGTGGTAAAAATAAGCGAAAAACAGCCAGTCGTGCTTATTTGCTCATATCTCATATAGTTGTAAGGCGATTATGCTGATTTCCAATACCAATATACTCCCGAATATTTGTGATATTTTGGTACCATACACGAGTCTTGGAAATGTTTGGGGGCTTAAAAAAGTTGATTTCAACATGCACATGGAAAGACGGACAGTGCTTAATTGACTTCCCTATTCATAAGCTTTAATAAAATATATACTTTATGGGATCGGAAATGAAAATTGTAGAAATTTCACACGGAATGACAAACCTATATACAACCTGTATACCCTTACACTTACTGTGAAGGGTATAAAAACAGCACTTGCTACAGCGCGTTAAAATCTACACTTCATGCACAAAATATCGAAAATAGTGATTGCCTTTCATAGAAATACTAAAAAGGTTAAAGATGTTTTTAAACTTTTAAAGAAATTTTTCTGACTAAATATATTACGTACGACCCTTTAGCATAAATGTCGATTTCATTGCAGCCACATTAACTTGTTGGCATTAACGTTTGACTTTAAAAATCCCATATAATAAATATCATGGTTTTAAGCTAATAACGTACTAGTGGAGATTCTGTCATCCAATTTAAATAGAAAGAACTCTCTCATTTAGCGATGTCAATAAAAAGTTTCATTCACTACTTGAGATATACAATTTCATTTGTATTTTCGGCACCCACGATATGGCTGTTTTGACCAAGCCATTAGAGTAAAATTGAACTTCAGTGTTCAAGCTTCAATTCCTTTTACCATTAAACTAACAAGTGTCAGAATAGAACGATGGCTTAATATAAAAAGAGCGTATATTAATTTTTTATTACTTTAGTCCTGACGTTCTGTTCACTATTTCATGCAAACTGTTGTCAAAGTCCATACTTTCGGAATCACGTTGCCTAATTAGTACTCTATTTATAACGTAGAAAACATATATGAAATTTTTCCGTAAATATTCAAGCAATATTTTACAAAACCCAGCAAAAAAAGACCTGAAAAATAAATAGTGAATGCATGAGTTCAACCCCTGATGAAGTGGTTCAATCCAGGTGATACTTGCATGATTTTTACATTAACGCGACTGCCATAAAACCTTAAAATCGCAAATCCCCCTTTTATACAAAGCCACCGATATTTAGTTTTTATACCCTTCACCTGTGGTGCACAAGGGTATATATAGCTTTGTCATTCCGTTTGTAATTTCTACAATTTTCATTTCCGTCCCCATAAAGTATATATTTTCTGAAAGCTTATGAATAGAGAAGTCGATTAAGCCCTGACCGTCTGTCCGTGTGTTGGTTGAAATCAACTTTTAGAAGCAACTATATGTTCCTCAGATCTGTATATGGTATCAATCTCTTGGAAATATCCAGGAATGAATCGCTATAGAAATTCAGCACAATCGGCTTATAACTTTCTGAGATATGAGCAAAAAACCACGACCACCTCGTTTTTTTTACAATTACAACAACAACCTACATACATACTGGTTAAAGTAAACGTGGCATCGAATTGCAGCTGAGCCAAAAAAAATTTATTTTATTTTGTTTAATATATTATTTTTTTTTTAAATTTTTAAAAAAATTTTTTTTAAATTTTTTTTAAATTTTTTTTATTTATTTTTTTAATTTTTTTTTATTATTTTTTTTTTTATTTTTAATATATTTTTTGTTGTAGTTTTTTTTATGTTTTTTCCATTTATGTACGTATTTTATATGAGATGAATGGTGATACAAACAATTGTTATTGCATGACTACACGTTGTGAAGGATATATAAGATTCGGCACGGCCGAATATAGCACTGTTACTTGTTTTTTCTTTTAATTGTTTATATAAAATATCTCTCTCTAAATACTGAATTTTTCTTTAAGTCTTCCAGTTTGGGAGCCACTGCTAAAAAAATATGTAAAAGCTAAAATTGAAATCTTGTAAAATGAAGTCAATTTCTTTAAATTTTTTTTTTGTTTAATTTGTAACATGGGAAATCATTTTTGTTTCTTGTTACTAACTGTGGATATAGAATAGAATTATAAATATAGAGACATAAATGGCGATTGGAAATTGAGAATGAAATGAGTGGGAATATTGAAACAAAAACCAAAGCCAGCAAGAATATTAATAGAACAATAACGAACGACAAATAAATAAGCAAACGGAAGTCAACGGAAATAGGAAAAAAACTTCCGTTATTTTACGCTCATTAATTATGTTGTTTGCTCTTTTTCCTTGTCTTTTTTTTATAGCAAATACATACGTTAATTATTAAAATAATAATTACTGTCTGAATTATTCTTTTAATCAACAAATTAATTTGTATAGATTTTAGTTTTGCATTTGTAAGAGCAGGAATGATTTTATGTGTACAAAATCTATCAACGAATGTTTGAATACAGCTAACAAACACACATACCAACATATAATGTAATACACACAGCCTTATTTAAGTTGAAAGCCATTTAAACATTTTTACTAAAACTGAGTTAAATTTTCTTTTAACGCATTCTCTTGTACATATTTAAAAGAAGTCGTTAAGAATAATTTAGATTTCCACTCACTTCATTGTGGCGCTTACATTTTCATTAAATTATTTTCACATTTTATGTAATTTTTGGCAAATTCATTTCCATATTTATTGCAAAGCATTTTTCACAAATTTTTTATTTATAAGTATTTCATAACAAAATTTGTTATAAATCTTTTATTATTATTTGTTTTTTGTTTATTTTAATTGTGTATCGAAATTTGTTGTGTTTTTTTGATCAAATTTCTTTGAATTTGAAATGTAAGAGCAAGAACAAACAAACAATTTTCAAATTTAGTTTTTAATAAATTGAAAGTATTTTCGTCATTGTAAATAGATTTTTCATTTAATGCTTTTAATAATAAATAAATAATATTGGCAAATTGTTTTAAAAGCTTTTTAAGTTGTATGTGTATAACGAGACAAAAAAGAATATATATAAATTTGCAAAAGTAATAAGAGAGGGACTACTAACAAACTACTAGACAAGATTTAAAAAAAAACAAAACACTTTGCAAAATCTACAGTCATCATTCAATTGATTTTTTTAGTTTTTGTTTGTAAATATATAATGGGTGATGGCAATAAAATGTTTAGATTTAGGATTTTTGATATTTTTTTCCATTGTACTTGTAGTATTTTTATACCCTTCACCTTTGGTGCACAAGGGTATATATAGCTTTGTCATTCCGTTTGTAATTTCTACTGTTTTCATTTCCGACCCCATAAAGTATATATTTTTTGAAAGCTTATGAATGGAGGAGGGCCCGTCTGTCTGTCTTCCCGCCTGTCCGTGTTGTGGTTGAAATCAACTTTTAGAAGCAACTATATGTTCCTCAGATCTGTGTATGGTATTAATCTCTTGGAAATAACCGGGAATGAACGCTATTGAAATTCAGCACAATCGCCCCATAACTTTCTGAGATATGAGCAAAAAAACACAACCACCTCGTTTTTTTCACAATTACAACAACAACGTACATACATACTGGTTAGAGTAAACATGGCATCGAATCCCAGCTGAGCCAATTTCCATTTTATTTTTTTATTTTATTATATAATATTTATATTTTTATTATTTTTCTTAAAAATTTTTTTTAATATTTTTACAAAATTCTTTTTAAATTTTTTAAAACATTTTTTTTTAAATTTTTTTTGTAATATTTTTTTTGGAAAGATACAAACGTAAACTTAATTTATAATTCTGCAGTGTATGTATATGAGATGAATGGTGATACAACCAATTGTTATTGCATGACTACACATTGTGAAGGGTATATAAGATTCGGCACGGCCGAATATAACACTCTTACTTGTTTTTAGTATTGTTGTTTTATTTTATTTGTTAACATTTTTTGAAATTTGCTGAAACTAAAATTAAAAAAAAATCGTATTGATTTTAAGTATTTAAATGTGTCCGTCTGTCTGTCAGTATGTCAGCTTGTCTGTCTAGATTTTGCAGTTGTTTAAATAAAAATGTTCTATTATGACTAGTACAATGTGTGTAAATGATGTTAAGAAAATTAGAAAATTTTTTTTCTTTATAAAATATATATATAAACAAACATAAAACTTTTAGTTCAAGAAGAAAAACAAAAAAATTAAGTTTGTGTATTTTATTATATACGTAACTACTTAGAGTATTTGTTCAAATAATTTATAAATCACTTTTGAACAATTAATTCAGCGCCTCTTTAACATAACAATTCTTCACATAACCGCTCTTTAAGTCTTCTTCTTCTTTTTTAAAAATTTTATTAATTTATTTATAAATTTTCCTTAACTGCTTCCAAATGTCTTATCAATGTTTTCAGATTTTTTTTGGTGCCTCTTTTCTACTTCAGTCTATATTTAAATGACGAAGAAGAAGAAAAAAACGTAAAAATTAAAACATTTTATAATTGTATTTTATTAATAAACAATAAGGAAAATGTTAAAACAAAACAACAATAAATTGTAGAAGTAAGAGATAACATTGGAGCAAGACCAAGAACAATTCTTATCACATGGGAAGCAACAACAAAACAACAACAACACGAGCTACGATAGCAATACAATGCCAGCTAAAATATTTTTATAAAAGAAAAGAAAACAAACTTTTTTGTTACACAAATTGTGTGCTGGCATTTTTTGCCAAGAGGAAAAACAAGAATTTTATCATTTCACTCCCTCAAAATTAAGGGAAACTGTGTAGCAGCGAAAATAAAAATTATTGATAAAAAAGAAAATATCTAAAAGAATTAAATGAAGTCAAGTTTAATGAAACTTCAATTCTTTACAACACAGTACTGGGTAATTTAAAAGCATGTTTAAGAAAGTGCACTTGAATTTTTGATGTTTAAATCGGTTTTTATTCTGAGGGCACATAAACACGACGTAGTAATTCATAAAATCTACAGTGTGATAGTTTAATTCATTTTTTAAATTTTTTTTCAATTTGGCGTAAGTACCGATTGGGAGTAATACCATTGCCAAGGTTACAAGCTCCACAAAATGCTTAAAAATAATATTTATTCCAAGTCTGAACTATAATAAATTTATCTACCGTCTAGTTTCAGCTGTAAAAAGCTCTGGTGATGTCAAAAGCCATCACATTGTTATCATTATCGTTTATGGTTCAGTTATTAGATTTGTATCGCAATGTTGCGAATCAGCTGATAAAATATGTTGCATAAACAAAACGTTTTCCGTGAGGTATGTTGACAAAGGGAGTGTCAGAAACAAAGAGACACTTCCAACACTCACACTTTGAGGTCCATGTGGGCTATTGTGTGTAAGGTGGATTTCTATAGAAAATAGATTTTTACATTAAGAACGTATTTTATTGGATATCTTGTTAGAAAAGAGAAAAAGAGACAACATAACGTTTTCACTAACTAACACTCACATTTTAACGCTGGTGAAAGCTGCAAAGTAAAGCAATCCAAGTCTACTTACTGAATCAAATAGGACAGGAAGGACGTTCATTTTCATCTCTCTTTGAGAATTTTAGATTCACTCCTGCTTGTGGTAAATTTTATATCGCCGCGTAACCATTATTATACCTTTAAGGAATCATCAAATTTATACCTTTCCCGGCAAAAGTGCGAGAAAAAATATTATTTGTTTTAATCCAACAACAACTACAATTTGGTTTATGGTAATCAACAGCCTAATTAATAACTTTAAGTAATTTAACTGTTAAAAAATTTTGATAATTTCTCTCGAGTCAGTTCACAGTTAACTTCGTGGTTTTAGGGCTGCTGACATCGTGCACTCTTAATGCAAGGCTGCAAGCCAGTACTCAATTTTAGCATCAAATTTCGCCTGCTAACAAAAATACAGGCAGTGCTTTGAGCATAATGTTATATCTTAAGCTTTGAGCGCGAAATCTGACTTAGTCTTAGGTATACAGTACCGTGCAATTTAAATGTTGACAATGACAATTTATTTTTTGGAAAAAAAATTTTAAATTTTCAACTAATGACATCTTTTAAGACATTAATATTTATTAGATAAAAATTCTCTGTTAAAATAAAATATTTTTAAAAGCACTTCACATTTAGTTCGTAACATTAAATTAAACAAAAAATTAGATGTAAAGTGGGGTTGAATAAAAAAAACTAATCAATTTTATGTTAAATAATTTTTAGAAATTTTCCTTCAATTTAATTCCAAAGTTATTATAAAGAAAAACTCTTATTTTGCTGTGTTTCAATTGAAGATACTTTAACTGCTAGCTTTTGGAATATCAATATTTAAAAAGAAATAAAAATAATAAATTAAATAAATGCGTACCACATTTATATTAAAACCATTTAAAAAAATATTCAGATTTTGTAAGATAAACAAATCTACAAATAAATTATTTTTTAACGTTCTTAACTTACTCGGTTCAATACAACTGTTTTTGTGCTTTTATGCAAAGAAACCCCAATTGATATTTTACTCTCCCTTAGTAATTTACAAGGTAATTCCTGCTTTGTATTTCATTCTCAACATATCCTCTTAAAAGCAATTTTACTAGAGTTCAATAATTACAATATTTCTTTTATTTTTAAAGCAAAAATGACTAAACTGATTTAATAATATTGGCATTTTCATTTTTTTTCGCACAGCTTTTTATTTATTTTACTACTTGATTAAAACAGCTGCAATAACAATAAAAATAAACTACCACAAGTATGTACGAGTATAAAGTTTAAACATAAACGTATGCGGGTAATTTTTATTTCAATTTTATTAAAAGCCTTCAACCTCATAAGTTTGTTTTTTTAATAATGAGCCACAATAATAATATTGAAACAATACTCACTCCAACATACACACTCACTTACTCACACAAACAAACACACTTGAACTATTTACAATTGATTTTAAATTGTGCAAAAAGAAAATCATCCAACTAATAACAACTTATGGAAATGGTGGAGAAAATAATTTAAATTAAAAATAAATTCTATATTTTTGCAATAAACAAGAAACATAAAGTTTTTGATTTGTTTAACACGAAATTGTTTTTCTTTTTTGTAGATAAAGAAAAAAACTATAGCTGCTGTAGTTTCATAAGACAAATGTTTATAGAACAATAACCGAAAACCATACACATCAAGTAAGAGTGCTATATTCGGCCGTGTCGAATCTGATAATACTCTTCACTATCATGAACATAGGTAACATTCCATATCGTAGCTTAACCAAAATTTCATGTTATACGCCATTTTTCTTTATTATTTCCGACGCCATCTTTAAATTTGAATTTTTACACAGTTAACTGTATTCTACTAGCCAAGCCCTTTCATTTGATACCCATATTGACGGGGTTAAAAAAATTTTATCCGCCATTTTGTTTAAGACGCCATCTTGGATTTTACATTTTAGAATAATTTACTGTATTCTACTGGTCAAGCTCTTTCATTTGATACCAATATTGAGGGTGTTCTAGAAGTTATATTTTAAAACACCAGATTCGACCCATATAAAAATGTATTGTCCGCCATTTTGTGGTGGCGCCCAACATCAATTTTAATTTTGTTATAGTGCTTATATTGCGCTAGTCAAGTCCTTTCAATATTGACTCTCTCGGTTGTCTAGAAGCTGAAAAAATTTGATTTTCGTTTGTAAATTTTTGGAATATATATTTTTAAAAGAAAATTTTTTGCCTATAACTTTACCGATTAGAGCCCGGCTTATACAAAATATACACGAATATCTCTAGAGGCATATTATATCTACAAATAGTAGCAGAGGTACCTATAAATTATTCTATGGCTGAAAATTTTTAACTTTGCTGTTAAAAATATTGGAACAAACAGAGGCAGTCGTGTTTATTTGCTCATATCTCAGAAAGTTGTGGGGCGATTATTTAATTTAATTTAGTTAAAATAATTAAAAACGCAAAAAAGTGACATTGGCCCTTTTAGCTCCAAGCCACAGATATATATACTCTCACTTGATATTGAAATTTGAACGGCTTGGTTTTTGGACGACCAGTTTGGTTGGCATCTCCAACGGATCCTATTATCCTTAATGTTGCAATTAATCCCTTTACAGTTGACGAAGTTGAAACACTATTCCGACCATATTTTGTATGAAGTGTTCTAACTGCGACCGCCAAGCTTTCATTATTTTTTAACTATTGCTCACTAATGACGACACATTGTTCTGTCGTGCAACGCTCGAGTTTTACTAATCCTAATCCTTTAGCTGTCAAATTGTTTTTTTTAGGCTTGCCAACACTTTACTGCACAAATAGCGACAAACTCAAATCTTGCATTAATTTTATAATATACTCTCCTACTTTTTATTACACTAACAACTGCCACGAAACGCAATTACATGCCATTAAATGGGAGTTACTCAGGTGAGTAATTTTAAAATTTTTGTATAACAAATGTAGGGGGAAAAAAGCAGTCCAGTTTTGTTGTTGCTTATATCTCAGCAGATTAGGAATTGATTTTATTCCCCAACGTTTCTAAAAACTATACGCAACAACTGGTATTAATAAGGACATACAAATGGACGGAAAGACCGACAGACATCATTCGATCGACTTTTCTACTCACAAGGTTTCAGAAACTTCACAGAGCGTAGTTTTCTTAGTCCAATAAAACAAAATACGAGAAGTTAATTTTTTGTCATTAAAATTGTTTATTGGAAAGAATAATAACTGGCTTTAACATTTAAAAATTGTTTCGGTCACATGGTCATCGTGGCTGTGTTTAAGCACATTCTAAAGTCCAGTTTTGCCCACATCTTCAAGTGTTGGTGGCCAGATGGCAGCATGATCCAGTGACTTTACGTAATACGACAGAATAAAACCGAGAAGTGTCGACTCTCTTTAGACCGGGCTATTTTTCGGAAACACTTTATCGCCCATTTTCGATTCAAATAAGTCGGTGGTTGCGGTCACCGTATTGCATGTAGCTTACTTTTATTAAAACCACATTTTGCACCGATCGATGTCATATATACATATTTTTAAAACGAATTAAAAAAAAACAGTGCGGTAATGTTCAGCAATGACCGTGATGCGAGCACTGCCTTCATTTGAGAAGAATTAAGGTAAAATTTTCTGCAAGTAATTGTCTCGCCCTACATACGGCAATTTTGTTTTTTAACAAACCCATTAAGCCAAAATTGAGCCAATCGCTGAACACAATTTGGCGACTAACCACAAGGTGAGTTGATAAATGATATGCAGGGTTATTTTATATAGTTTGAAGCGTTATTCAAGCGTCCTTCTATCGTGTTAATTTGCCAGAGTATACTGATCATAAATGGCAAAAAGTGACAGTTTTTCTTATATTAAAAATGCATGCACATGCAAAGCAAAAACATGCATATGATGATCATAATTTAAGAGCACCATTCTTTGATTGGATTGTATGATTGTAGTTAAAACATATAATGTTTGCAAGTTATCGTTAAAGCTTTAATTAAGGCATTTTGCAATAATCCAATAATATAATCATAATATAATATTACATGACCATAAAAACATCAATTTAAATCATATTATTTTTGAGAACAATCATATCGAAATTTTAATAAAAAATAATGTTTAAATTATATAATTTAAACAAACTAAAACTAAACTTTACAAAGCAAATAAATATTGTTGTAGACAATATAATATGACTGTCCTGATTATATCGTAATAATGGATATGCAGAAAGATAAAGTTGGGCTGTATATCATACAAAGAAAATTATGTACTTTTCAACGAAATATCTGCAAGTTAATTTGTTGTTTGTTGTTTGAAAAATCTATTAAAGAATTTTGTAAAACTTTTTGAATATTTTTACATAATCTGGCCGGCTGTCTAGTAAACATATTCTGTTTTTTTTTTTCGCATAAATTTGTTTTTATCAACAAAAACTTCCAAATTAAAAATAAATAATAATAAAGGAAAACGTATCATGCTCTCATACTAATTCAAGTCGCCTTGTCAGGGCACAACCAACGACTTAATGGCAAAATTTGATATTCAACGAATATTATCTATTATTATTTTCTATTTGCGATAATGTCCTATAAATCACATTAAATCAATGTGCGAGACATTAACTATGAAATGAAAGTCTACATATAAATACTATACATTTGAAATACTAAATTAAATGTGAAAACAAATACTTTGGACTAGGAAGAAACAGTTGTTTTGGTTTTCAATGCAGACGATAGTATCGTCTCCCACAAAAAAAAAGAAGAAAAACCAACTGTTTAGATAAAAATACTTGTAAAGGCATAAGAATACAACATACAAATTCTAACGAACAGCGACAACATCCTATTTAAGCGTGAGTGCACAAAAAGTAAAAAACCACCCTTTGCAAAACCCATAGAAACATTTGCCAATTACCCTACAGTCGTAGGAATTAATATTTTACAAAACTTTGTTAGCGCAACAAAAGTACTTCTAAATGGCATCAATGAAACTTTGCAAGAAAAGTTTAACTACTACTTCATTGTGTGTTAGTTATCTAAAAAGTATTTCCAAGTTCTAGTTGAAATACCATCACAAGTCTGTAAATTGAATATCCAGAACTGTAGAGGAATTTGGAAAATACAAGAAAGAAAGAAAATACACTACAAATTCCCGACACATACCACTAAATAATATATAGGAATGTAATACTAATCAGCGTAACAGCGTAACAGCATAGACACTGACACGTACCGAGAGAAAAAAAACAGAAAAACTCACAAAAATGAATTACGAAAAACTCGCACCGTCAAAAGATGTTAATGTCCTTAGTATCAAACCCACTCTAGTTTTTGTTTTATTTCTCTCTCTCCTTTTTGACTTTAATGACTTTAAGTCGGTTTTGCCAAAAACGAAAAATACGTGCAAACGAAAAATATGGTTTCAACACTTTCTATTTCTCCCTGATACTTACAGATTTGTGTTTTATTTCTTACTTTATTACAGGGTTTCCCGGCATGGGACATTGTCGTTTTTAAAAGTGGGGAATTTTCAAAATTTTTAAGGAAAAAAAATTTCTTATTCAACGTTTAGTTTTGGTCAGTTTTCTATTCATAGAAAATTTTATTTGTTTTAGCAAACATTTTCGATAAATTCTTTAAAAGGAAGAAAATTTTTGTAAAAAAAAAGAAATTTTTGTTTCAAAAAAAATTTTTGCTAAAATATGTGTTTTATAAAAAGAAATTTTAATTTAATAAAAAAATTACGTTTAATATTTTTTTCACAAAAAATAAACTTAAATAAAATTAAAAATTCCCTTGAGAAATTTTTTCGTTAAATTTTTCCTTAAAGAATTTTTTCCATAATAAATATTTTTGAATTTTTAGAAAATTGTCAATAGCTTTTTCGAAGTAAATTTTGAATTATTTTTCATATTATTAAAGCTTGAAAACATAATTTAATCATTTTGAAAAATTTTCATTTTCTATTGTATTCTGTATCGTCTACTGAAATACAGTTTCGGCTGCGATATAAAGCATGATTTTTTAAGCGTATTTTTTTTAAAAATCTAATAAAACACTCAAATTGGCATCATATATTAAAAATTTTTATTGTAATCGATAAACTGGTCTTTGCCATTTACTTTTTTAAAAATAACTTCCTGTAAATGTTGCCCCCGGCTCCGGTTTAAATGGTCCATTCGTAAGGCCCAATTTTCCACCACTTTTTCGAGCATTTCGGCCTGTATTCCATGAATAACACGTGTGATGTTACACACTAAGGCTTCAATCGTGTTTGGCTTGTCCACATACACCAACGACTTCACATAACCCTACAAGAAATAGTCAAAGGCATCAAATCACATGATGTTGGCGGCCAACTCACAGGGCCATTTCGAGACATAAACTGCTCACCAAATTCATCCTTCAATATGTCTATTGTTTCACGAGCTGTGTGGCATGTGGCAGTGTTGTTTAAACCACATTTCAACCAAGTTTAACTCAGCACGTTGAGGCAAAAAAAAATCGCGTATCATGGCTCGATATCGTTCGCCGTTGACGGTTCGTTTCTTCCACGGTCGTCTTTAAAAAAATGCACCGATGATGCCACCAGCCCATAAACCACACCAATCTGTCGGTTTTTCGGGATGCATCGATAACTCTTGAACGGCATGTGGCTGTTCTTTACCCCAAATACGAAAGTTTTGCTTGTTTACGTATCCATTTAGCCAGAAATGAGCCCAACGCTGGACACAATTTTTCGATAAAACATGGACATTTCTCACAGATCACAAGTTTTGATAATAAATTTATACGACTTGCAGTTGTTGCTCGTTTCTGCGTTTCTGCATTATGAAATGGCAGAGTTTACTGAACCCTTTTCACTTTTACAGATGTAGTTTGGACACAATTACTAACTAGTGCTGCCAGCCTGAAAAACTTAATTTATAAAAAATCACTCTTTATTTTCATTTGAGAAGATTTTTGGATAATTTTTTTTCTAAATAAATTTGGTGATAGAAGTTTAGTTTGTAGGAAATTTCTAATTATTTTTCGACGCTATGAAATACAGTATATATCATACATATATTTTTATTTCAGTTTATGCTTTATATTTACTTTGCGGAAATTGTTGGGTTTTTCGAAAACTTTTGATAAATTTTCGTTTTTCAGAAACTTGTGGAATTTTTGATTTCAAAAAAAATTTTGAATATAATTCTTAATTCTAAAATTGTTTTGATCAATTTTCTTTATAAAAAAAAAATTATTAACTTTTTTAAATATTTTCAGTAGTATTTTTTGAAAGAAAATTTTTGAATAATTTTTGATTAAAAAATGTTTAATAATTTTTCTTTTTTATAAGGAATTTACAAAAAAAAAAAAAAATAGTAATATAAGTTAAATAAAAACTCAATGAATTCGGTTGTATTACAAAATTCAAAAATTCTCTTAAAAATTCTTCTTAAAGAAAAATTTCTTTACTAAACGATTATTAAACTTAATAAAATAAAATATTATTAATTAATTAGAAAATATTTTTTATTAAAGAAATTGTCTTCTGTCTTTTAAAAAACTCTATTTTCAGTTTTAGGAAAATTTTTCGTTTTTCTTTATGTCTTGCGTCAAAATTATCTTTCAGAAGCTCTGCTTTATGGTCTAGCAAATATTCTCACGCAAAATCGCTTACTTACTCACTTTTAAATACATGGTTATATTACACTTGCATTTCTTTTAACAGCCAACAAGAACGTGATTTTCATTACAAAATTTTATTTCACTTTATTTTGGGTTTTTCTTTGCATTTGTATATCACCGTTTTTATTCTGGTTCTAAAAACATTTTATTTCCTTTTTTTCTTTTGGCTAAATGTATGACAGTTATCGTATGTTGTTTTTGTATTCTGCTGTAGTCTACAAAGGATGTTTTGTAAGGAAAAATGTCGACAAGTATAACATCATGTAGGCAAAATGAAATAAAATAAATAAATAAATAAATAAATAAAACAAAAAGAAAGACGATGACTATGGTAACTACCCTCCAATCATTAATCATGTTTCCTGCAATTAATCATTAGCAAAAATAAGTAAGAACCAAATAAACCAAACTGCTGCAAACATGTACAGGATGAGAACAAAAACAATAATAGCAACAGCAACGGCAACTAAAAAAAAGAGCAATATTCGCTAAAATCGTTTGTTGTTGTGCCATTCAAATGTGTGGTGTCATGTTGTGAGCTTAAGTTGTAGTGGTAGTAGTGTAGTGTGGTGGTTTAATGCAGGCATGCAGGGTATTCACTTGTCGCCAGTGATATCGAATACTTTCTACAAGTTTCATTAACCTTCCAAATGTTGATAAAGGAAATATTTAAAGAATTGCAAAAAATGTAAAACAAAACAACAACAACAAAAAAAAATGCAGCATAAAAATGTTCAAGGTTTAATGACTTAATGAAGTGTGCTAAATTGTTCTAAAAAAAAAAATTAAAATCGTATGACTCAAAATTTAAAAAAAAATTTGAGCAAAAACTTATTTGCAAAACATGTCCTTCACATTGTAAGCCTTATTTAAAAACATGACATAAAAACTGTAGATGACACAAAATACGCCACATTTTGGTCCGTAATAAAAATCTTGTATTAACTGCTTCAAATAACCGAAATGACAGTCCAAATTATAAGAATTTCATTTCTTTTAATGTAGAATTCCTATAATTTTATATATTCTTAACGAAGTGCTTACCCTTACTATGAAAGTCTGCCAATTCAATTTCATTTATAGTGTTGGGCTTAATGAAAATCCTTCAGAAAACAACAAAGAACCTTAACTTAAGACATTAGCTTAAAACAATATAGCCTATGCATCAAAACTAATTCTCCCTCATACACAAGTCTATTCAATAGACAACAAATATACAATAAACGAAGCCTAGAGAAGACAAAGAAACATTATTATTAACCTTAACGCTACACATGAAACAGAAAAAAAGAAAAAAAAAATGCACAAAAAATGAAGAAAGAAGACAGCAAGGACGTGATTAGTTTGGAAAATGATAACATTCATTTAATGCGTATGTGCTTTTCATAATTTTCCACAAAAAACTATGAAACTAATCCTTAAAGCTTTAGCTACTTCTAAAAGAAACAAATTTCCTTTTTCGCAACACATACTGTAATACAGAGAAAATACCGACAATCTTTGTTGGCATAAATTGCAGAATAAAAAGCCGAAGGGATCATAGGGGTAAGAGGTTCCCAATGCTTGAAAGTCGCTATTTAAGGGGATAAAATCACAAGACTTAATTGTACAATTTTCTTTTGCTTATAAAATATATTCGTGTACGACCTAATTTTGCTACGTATTATAGATGCCTATTTGTGTGTTAAATTGCGTTACATCGTTTAATCATTTACGAGGATTTATGTGGTTTCAAAGAGTGAGTTATATGAGCACTGGGAGAAGTGGTCCAATCATTAAAATTTTATATGCATTAAGGTGGTTAATTTAAGTAGCCCGCATGTGGCAGCCAAGGACAATAATAAACTGATCACCAGGAAATTTGTCAATTAAATTTACGTTAGTATAAGTCATGGAAATTGAAATCACGTGAAATCGAAATCGATCAAATCAATCTCCCGTATCCAAAGTTCATTGAAATATTTCCTTTTATATACTTCATACTTTGAAGACCACTTTCCTATACCCTAAACTACTTTTGAAATCAGGAAAAGCTAATCCAATATCCAACTTTTGATAATTGTTTAAATGTGGGCTTGATAAAGTCATTATAATTATATATATATATATATATGATATGTTGTTGGACGAATATACTTGAAATTATACGCAAAGAAAAACTATGGTGTGAACATGATCACGACTATCATATTATATCCTCCACAACCATGTTTAGGTATAACAAACAAATTAGAAATACTTTAATTGTTGTTTAAATTTTTTTCATAATTACCCTGTGAATTTCACTATTTCTGTGGCAATATAGAAAAACTGCCTGTGTCTGGTTTTATAGTTTAAAACAAAAAAAATATGAATGATTCCTCTTAAAATAGAGAATATTGTATGAATTTCGATGCACAAATTGAAAAGCATATTGGCCTTGGCATATAAAGTTAAATTGTAAGTTAAAATTAATAACTATTCCAAATAATATTGTTCGTTCAAAAAATATAAACAATTAAAGCCAAAGGTATGATTATCTCAATATTTGCTCTTGGCGACTTAAACAGTTATTCCTTATTGTCACAGATTTGATCTGTAGAACTCAGACCACTTTGCTAGCAACAACAAAATTGTGGCATTCTTAGATGTGCAATCTATATATATAAAAGTGAAACTCTGTGTGTGTGTTTGTGTGTGTGTGTTAGCTATAGACTCCTAAACTGTAAAACCGATCGGACTCAAACTTTGGCAAGTTGTTGTACACATTGCAGGGAGTGTTTATGGGTAGCAAAAAGTGGGCGGGGCCACGCCAAAAAAAAATTAGTTATCATTATTAGCTACTTACACTTGACCGATTTTTCTGAAACTTTGATGACTTTACAGTTTCGTGATTAGAAAAGTGGGCGGGGCCGCGCTCATAAAAAAGTTATAACTTTGAGGTACTTGCACTGGAACGATTTTTCTGAACTTTGCACACATATTGAACTGTCATGACCATACAATTTCGTGATTAGAAAAGTGGGCAGTGCCACGCCCATACAAAAAGTTATCATTTTGAGCTACTTGAACTTCACCGTTTTTTTTGAAACTTTGCACACATATTGAGATGTGCTATCTATATATATAAAAGTGAAACTCTGTGTGTGTGTTTGTGTGTGTGTGTTAGCTATAGACTCCTAAACTGTAAAACCGATCGGACTCAAACTTTGGCAAGTTGTTGTACACATTGCAGGGAGTGTTTATGGGTAGCAAAAAGTGGGCGGGGCCACGCCAAAAAAAAATTAGTTATCATTATTAGCTACTTACACTTGACCGATTTTTTCTGAAACTTTGATGACTTTACAGTTTCGTGATTAGAAAAGTGGGCGGGGCCGCGCTCATAAAAAAGTTATAACTTTGAGGTACTTGCACTGGAACGATTTTTCTGAACTTTGCACACATATTGAACTGTCATGACCATACAATTTCGTGATTAGAAAAGTGGGCAGTGCCACGCCCATACAAAAAGTTATCATTTTGAGCTACTTGAACTTCACCGTTTTTTTTTGAAACTTTGCACACATATTGAGCTGTCATGACTTTACAATTTCGCAATTAAAAAAGTGGGCAGTGCCGCGCCCATAAAAAAAAGTTTTCATTTTGAGCTACTTGAACTTCACCGATTTTTCTGAAACTTTGCACACACATATTGAACTCTCATGATTGTACAATTTCGTGATTAGAAAAGTGGGAAGTGCCACGCCCATTAAAAAGGTTATAATTTTAGCTCTTTGCACTTGATATTCAATTAAAATTCTGAATGCATTTCCTTTCATTAAGGGGCGTAGCAACGCGCGCCGGGCTTTTCTAGTAATTCTCATAAATATTATTTAATTTATATGAAGGTATTTCAACCCCCTTCCCTGACCCATAACATTTTTGGCTATAATTAGGAAATTTCAGATTTTTAAATCAAATAAAGAGATTACAATTTTTCAGATAGAAATCAAACTAATTTTTGGGTATTGGTGTGATCACCACTCCTCAGATTCTTCTCCTTTAAGCTTATAGATCTTGCGCCCGAAAAAGTAAACTTATATCGTAGCCAACTACGCATAATATAAAGCCTATAACAATTATAGTTTTGCTCGTATGGCATTAAATATATTTTCTTTTTATGAAAGATACCACGCCCCCTCATTTGATCCTATCAAGTTATTGCAATGAACTGAACAATTATTATTAAATTTTTAATAAATTGTCTAATACCAGGATTGAGAACTCTTAAATATATTGGTCGAAAAAGTATATATACAGTCGTCTCTGGATACAGTGAACACTATATAGTGAACACCAAAATATTTGCATGGAGTACTTTAAATAGTGTAAAACTCTAATAGTGAACAATATTTTAAAATACAACTTCAACAACAATACTTTTATTAAACTTAAATATATATGTATGTACATACATATGTTTCCTTTTTTGTACAAATTGTTTGTAATCAGCTATTGCATTTACATGTAAGTATGTATTTTTAGTAAATAAAACAAGTTTTTGAACAAAAATTTCAACCTTGATATAGAGAACAACCTGGATACTATGAACAAGCCTTGCAAAAATTAGTTCACTATATCCAGACACGACTGTAAGGGGGTATATCACTTCCCCTGCTCCGCAATAAAGCAAGTCAGAGGAAAGTTAAACACTCAAAATGTTAAGATTATACATTCTTAACTTTCTAAATATCTTCGAAAATGTATTTTCTTTATATTGAAGATGCCACGCCCATTGTTATTTTCCAGCTCACTTTAAGCCCAGTTGAGCAAGTTCTTATTTTAATACAAAAAATACAGTACTCTGGCTAGACGTCAAAAACTATTGATTTTGTATGGGAGGAATAAGCCATATCCACTTCAAATTTGAAGAAAAAATTTCAGTAAAAATCATTCTTGGAGCTTTTTAGATTATTAAAAAAAATTTACAAGTTGGACCAGTTGTTCTTCGATTTGAGATAATTCAAAAAATTGGTCGCAAAAGTGCCCTCACCTAAGCCAGGGTATGACAAAAATTCCAACAAACAAAATTTTGCGTAATCGGTGCACCCATTCTTTAGTGAATGGATTACCAAGGAATAGGTAGGCGGGTTAGCACTCCTATTTATTCTTACTTTTAAAATTTCAGTATAAAAGCATGATAGTCTTCTCATTAGTCACACTCAGTTAAAGGTTTTTGTAGAAAACTTGGCCCCCCTGAAGTATCACAACATACATTTCCACACGACAAGGTTGTCTTACTTCACGTTTTTATACGTAATTCGATGATTGTTGGGGTTTTTATAGGAAATAAGACTTTAATTATTATACAACATCATTTGGTAGGAAAGCACTCTCCTCGTGCAGGACCATGCATCACAAAAAAAAAACACAAGATACAAAAAACCCGTTACCAAATAAAACCTAAGCATTTGAAGACATTAGGCATTATAATCAATTTACTTTAAATTACTGATTTATGAAAAAAACTTTTTTTTAAATGTAAAAATTTCATAATAAAGAAACCCACTGTTGGCAACATTTTTAATTTTGTGTGTTTGAAAAGAAAAATGGAAGTTTGTGAACCCCCGTTATAGAATTTTTATTATAACAACCATTGTTGTTTACTATTGTAAAACTAATATTTTTAATCATTGTTGTGTGTCGACATGTGAGTTTTTTCTTCTTCTAAATATGAAGAGTAAAGGAAGTGTAGCTTTTGATTATTTAACTTTTAACATTTGGTGTTAGATTTGGGGATACAAAGTGTGTCTAGGTTTGAGTATATGTAAGTATGTTTATGTATACATATGTAAGCTTAATGTTAATTTAAAGGATGCATAAGTATATTTATTTATATTCATCTATAATATAATATAGTATGTATGTGTGTATAAGCGTTCCTAATTGGTTTTACCATTACATATGCATGGTTGGTTCACTGATAAATTTGTATTTATTATAGCAATTCATTAACAATGCTAGATCTATTATACACATAAACTGACACACTCAAACACTTATATGTACAAGATCTTCCGTACACATTTCGACATGTTAATATCCTGTGTGTACATGAGTTACTAGCAGCAGTTTTGTTATAAAATCCTGCAGTTTTTATACAGGCTAATATCAGTTTTACCATTTTCCATTCGTTTTTTTAGAAAGAGGTTATTTCGAATATAAAATTAAAGTTAATATCCATTGAACTGTCTCTTAGTAATCTAGCTAGTAATCTGTGTAGAGAATTTCAGCTGAAATTTTACTGTTATTGTGAGATTCCTGTCTATCCTTAGTGTTAACTCTTGTACAACAGAATTACATATAGAGGATTGTTTTGAGGGTATTAAAAAGTTTATACAGTTAAAACCTTGTGTCTGTATTTAAGACAAGATGTGTTGGTTGGTTAGCACTTCCTTTACCAGACATAAACTACAACAAAATGTTGTTAAAAACCAAAGAGCAACAAAGCGTGGAAGTAGCAGTAGCAGTAGAAAAATAGAAGGTTTGTCTGCTGTTAGTTTTCCATAATCATCCTGCGGCATTTTTCTAACTTTCATGGTGTATGGTATGAGTAAAATACTTCAATGGATAAATGTGTATGTGTGTGTGTCAGCATTTTAATGTATGTATTTGAATGAAGTAAATAAATGTTAGTCTTTTAAGCTATAATGAGTTAAAATTGAAACGTATAAATTAAAATAAAATAAAACGATACGATACGGAAAAAAACCCAACAAGGAAACCGAACAACAACAACAAAAGCATAGTATTGTGTTGTTAGTAAGTAGTTGTAGCACAAATGCTGGTAAACAAATTCATATACATTTCTACATTTGAAGTCTTTTTTTTTGAGTTTGTGTTGGTAACTGCCCATGAAATGGGGTTAAATACACAACAGAAGACAAAGAACAAGAAGCAAAAAAAAAAATATATTTTTTTCTATTTTAAATAAAAGAAAACTTTAGAAATTAATTTTATTGTCCACCGCATTTTTAGCAGCGCAAAGAGTGCTTAAGAACGCGTTAAAAGCAACGACAACAAAAAGATTTTTTTCTTTGTTTTTCTAACTTTAATTTTAATGGGAAATGACTAAATAAATTAAAATTGAAAACTTGCTGAAAACCAACACTGACTGTCAAGTGTGGTCAATAAACTCATTTAAAATTTACGTGCATTGTAGTTAAAGACACGCACACGTAGACAATAAGACAGACATTAAGCAAAACTTTTGATTAAATGTCAGGCTGAAAAAAAAACATTTTCTACTGCCTACAAAAGCAACAACAGTTGTTTGTAAACAAAACAGCCATGCACGAATAGACATAAAGGACCATAAATTAAAATGAAAACACGGTTGCTTCTCTTAATTCCTACAAATGCTACTTGTTGTATACCATTTAAATTTAAATAAAATTTAATCTCGAAATTTGGAAAATTTTGCCTTAAAAGAGATTTATTTTTATTTAAAGAAAAAATCTTAAACTAAGTTTTTTTTCTGTGCTGCAGCAATCTAATATATTTAGTTTTAAGGCAATGTATGTATGTAAGAGCAACAAAAACTACTAATAATAATGTAATATTACGAAAAAACAGTCATGCGGCCATAATAAATAAAAAAATATTTGACAGTGTCACCCAATCATTTTTTGAAAAATGCAAACAAATTTTAAAAATTTTTAAAATTTTTTAAAAAGGATTTGAACAACATTTTTCATTAAATCTTGAATTAAGGGAACATTTTCTTTAAATTCACAACGGATACCAAAGAAATGTCACGGGTAAGACAGTCTTTATTTTTAAAAATTTTGCCGCATACATCAACTGCATTTTTTTCGTTGCTCTACATTCCATCAACTTTGAGCGCGTTCTTTGTTGTTCAAACATTTGCCATAAAACATTAGCCTTCAAGGGAAAAAGCTGCCTTAGGAGGTTCCGACAACCAATACTTTGGGAATTACATGCCTGTTTAAGCAGTAGATATAATAATGTTCGAAATGTTTTGTGAACTATAAACAATTTTAGGAATTTCTATATAAATTGTTTTGGCACAAAATGTTCAAAACATCTAGAGATTGTTTTTGTTGGCTGAATATAATTACATCCTTAAACTCTCCTTGTAAAAATAGTTTCAACAATGTGCTCTATAATGTATAAAATAAAATAATAAAGCATTTTTTCTATTGTTTTAATGCACATATATTGTGTCTCAAAATACAACATGTTATTACAGCATAATAAGTTTTTTCGTATGTTCTTTGCGTTGTTACTAAGATGTCGATATGATGTTGTTGATAGTGAATTGTGAACATGAGCATGATTGTAAAGATGTTTGAACTTTTTTTTTTAACTATTTTTTTTTAATAGAATACCATGTAGTTTTAGACAAATCATAAAGAGAGTTAGATACACGCTTTGTAAAAATATTCCTTTATATTATCACATATTCATACTTGTTTAGTTGAGTATGCACGACAAGGAATTAAAAATGAATTTCTCATGTTGTGTAGTTTAAGGACAAAAAAAAAAACAATAATCTTGGTTGGTTTTCTTGCCAAGAAATTGTTTTAAATTTAAAACACTACACGCAAAAAAACGGATTTAGGTGGCTTTGATCTAGCAGCAACATATTATGATTATGTCTTAAACATATAATGGTTGCAAGTAGTTGTTAAACATTTTATGTCTTGGAGTAAATAGGTTGGATAAGGTTTACGAAAAGTGCATTAAAAACCCAAATCTAATTGGAATGTGGTGCGCTCTATATAGGAATAAAAAATTCCTTTAGAGAACCATAATCCCAATCTCTGCTTACAATTTGCACGCGAATTTATCTCACTTATGCACTGCAGGACATTTTGAAATTTAACTTCTTCGGAATGATACGAATTGTAGCCTCGTTATCTATTTCCTTCATCCATTCAATGCCATAATCTCAGCCTGAAAATCAGTATTCTGATATGGTAGAATTATGTCATAGAAACCCATTCCAGTTCAGTCACTAATCTTTGATTCGTCCGTATAAACATCGATGCCTTCGGTACTCCTTACCCTGAATACTTCATCCTACTCTTCTATTAGAAAATAATATTATAGTGAAGCAGTTCAAATTTCGTTGGTTCTGTTCTGTGACATGTTACACTGTGATATCAATTATTCTTTTCGTATCTGGTTTTGTAGTCTCTTAGGAGTCCTTCAACCATTCAACAAGGCGGCTTCATTTTTCATCTGCATTTCAATTGGTAGAATTGATAATATATTGTCTCTAGCCATTGTTGTTGATGTAGTTCTCATGGCATTTCGCATATACTTTGTAACGCTGACTTTAAATCTTTTAAAGAGATTTTATATTAAACATTGAACATTAAAAACATTAAAGGCGTACACCACACTGTGGAGGCATACCTTAGGATTGGTCGTAGTGCGCTCGTGTACACCGAATAAATAAATAATCTGAAATAATCATAACAGAATAACTTTATTCCATGTAATCATAATGTGATACCACATGACCTTAAACTGCTGGAAATAAACATAATGTGATCTTACATAATCAGAGTATAATAAGTTTTAATACCCGGGCGATGGAGGAGCATGTCCGAAAACGGCAAAGCACTGATGTCGGGAAAGTGACAAACATACAATGGGGTGACCCAAATCTTGGGAAATCAAAGGAGATTCTGAGACTGAGTAGACCAACACTTGGGAGACTAACCAGTGTAATAACACGTCAAAATTATGATTATAGTTTTTGTTTGGGAATTCCGTTTTCCATATGGAGCGCACAACATGCCAATTGGGCATAAGTGTATACCTGTCATGACTTCGGGCTTTTAGTGCCCCTCCTTTTCAACCTAACCTAACCATACCCGTCATACGATAGAATTCATATAAGCTTGTCAATCCGTATGTAGTTTCTACAATAGTCATTTCCTACCCTCCTAGAAGGTACATATATTCTGAATACATATAGAAAGAAAAATTGATTTAGCACGTCCATCTGTCTGTGAGATGTTGAAATCAACTTTTTGAAGCCCCCACGTATATCTCAGTCTCTCGTATAGCATAAATTTAACATATATGCTTTCAAGAATTTTGTTATTGCAAATCAGTTTTGTGGGTAAATTCAAGCTGATACATGAGCGGAAGAACACGATTGTAAATGTTTTTTACCTAACCAAAGTTAGAATTTGCAGCTGATATGGAACTTATTGACACGTTTGTTATGTTTATGTGTAAAATATTTACCTTTGGCAAAACTTACAGAAAATCTTGGTTCAATGGGTCAATTATCGGCACAAATATTTGGAAAAAAATTTTTTTGAAAAAAAATTAGATTAAAAGTTCTGATTACCGCTAAAAACAACAACAAAAGCTAGCACTCACTAGTTCATACTTATTGATATATATCGGTGGCTTGGAGCTAAAAGGGCCAATGTCACTTTTTTGCTCTTTTGAGTTAACCATTGCATTCGATTTGTTTTCTTGCTCTATTTCATTATGGTAAAACAGCTAAAGTCATACTTAACCCAGAACAGCTTCAAAAATAAAATGCTAGCCAACGTCACTATAAAGGAACTATAAAAGTTAAAGTTCAATTCCAATTTTCTCAAAACTAAATATTTTGACATTGGCCCTTTAAGCTCCAAGCCACAGATATACATGATGACAGAAACTGTGTGAAGGGTATTTAAGATTCGGCATAGTTGAATATAGTTATATTACTTGTTTTCTTTAAAAATTAAAATAAAACTTCAAATAGGTTAAATAATATTTTTAATTTATTTTTTTATTAAGCAAATTTAAAATACGCATTAAAAATTCTAAGGGACAATAGTTAATAAACTAAGTATCAGCAAGAGCTTTCAAAACTTTAGTGTGTTTGTTATAAGTACGTAAACATATACTGTTTGTCATAAAATTTTCCAAATCTTACTTTTTTTGTAGACGATCATAGCTTGGCTAGGATTATAATATGAATGTAAAAAAAAATTTAATAAAAAGAACCATAATTTGGTTGGGATTACTAAATATTGTTACGACATGGTGTTTCTCTGCGTGTATGAAGGCACTACTTTAAATCAACTTTCAAAGACAAAAATTTGTTTTTTGTTATAAAAAGTTTAGAAATTTTGGGGGAGGGGGGAAACCATAAAATTTAAAAGAAAATTTCAACAACAAAAAACAGTTCAAAAGTCAGTAGTTAAATTTTATAGTTTGTAAATTCTATTCGTAATATTATTATTTTTTTTTTGTTCGATTTTATATCCGATAGTGTGTTCTTTTGAATTTGGACAGCATTTATTTATGAATATTTCGCCATTATTTCCCTAAATTACACACACATACATGGCAGTTTAATATCTTTATATGTACAATACAAGGGGCGATTCTAATTATAAGTATACATTTGTTTTTGCTATAACAAATCGTCAATTATACATTAGTTGTAATAACAGCAACAAATTTTGTAAGCAATGAGCAAAAAAATACACCCTTAAAAATAGCAAAATTATGAAAAACATACAACAGCAACAACCACCCTCTAAAATAAAAACGAAAAACGACGAGGATTAACATAATTTAATAGACTTAACTAACAACTACGAACAAAACAAAAAATAAAAACAAAGAAAAAAATAAAGGGCGGCCATACAATAATTTTTACAAAATTATTAAATATTTTTTATCCTCCCCTAACTTTAAAGAGCACAAAACGATGAGAATTTGAAATCTGCACAGCAACTTTTGGCTTTTGGGCCTTTTTTATACCCGCCACCAAAAAAATGGTGCGGGTATATTCATTATGTCATTCCGTTTGTAACACATTGAAATATCCATTTAAGACCCCATAACGCATATATTTTCTTAATCGGGGTTTGATTTTATGACGATCTAGCTATGTCCGTCCGTCTGTACGTTGGATGAAAGCACGATAGTGGTCGGACCGAAAAGGCTAGGGGACTCAAATTTTGCCAGAATATTTCTTATACACAAGGTTTGTTTGGTATTAAAAAATGGCTAAAGCGGAATATTAGGAAGAGAGTAATAGCTCGTAATGCATGACTAGGTCAAAAAAACCATGTCCTTCCAACATCGAATAAAATGCAATTGTGTCCAAACGCATTTACGTAGAGTCATGCAAGTTTGAATGTCTATTTCCTGAGTAAAAAAAATATTTTCCCCTGAAAATTGCTTAAAGCTATGCATTAGAAAAGGAGTTATAGATTAAAATGTACGAAAATTCATACCGCACAGTGTATTTTTCGGTTTATTCAAAATTTAAAACGTAATAAAATTGAAAAAATTGGATGTATGATTCTGAAATTTTGCAAACATTGTCTTTTGGTCAAAGGCTTTGTTCTAACGGAAACTAAATGTGACACGCCCACTTTTACGCCTTTTACCTCCCATATAACGTTTTATCTCAAATTCATATAATTTTTATGTGAATAAAGATTTTGGAGGAATAAAGGACTCTGTATTGAAACATCTGAGTTGAGTTTATTGGCAAAATCTATTTCGACTCGCCTACTATAACGCCCACTTTTCAAGTAATCTGTTGTTAAAGAAATTAAAAAGCTGATAAAACCGACAAAATTAGAGGTAAGATGGTGAAATTTCGTACATATAAATAGCTTTCTAGTCAATGTCATTATTATGCCAGAAAACGAAGGTGACTTAAGCCTACCTTCCATGTATATTATCTATAATTCATATAATTTCTCTATGGATAGTGTTTTTGGAAGAATAAAGGGCAATATTGAAATATCTCTGTTTTATTTATTAGCAGAAACTAAATTGACACGCCTACTTTACCGCCCACTTTCATTGAAAGACTAAATTTACGAAAATATATTAATAGAAGATCGTAGTTGGACAAAGAAAGTAATATTTTAGTATAAACAGATTATTCCATAGCGATTACAGTTAATAACAAACAATAAAATTATGTGCTATAAAAGTACATCAAATTGGTGGTGGGTATAAGAGATTCGGCACAGCCAAATATTGTGCTCTTACATGATATTTTTGAGAGCAGCCATTAATAAAATTTATACATATGAATTCGTAATGGAAGACAACAACATAAAAGTATAGTTGACATTGTTAAATAATATTTAATAAAATAAAATAAAATCATTTTTTTTATATGTCTAACATTGCTCGTCTCTGCAAACATGTTTGTGTAGCAGCATGGTTATTGGCATCGGCAGTAATAGCAACATCAAGTGTGTAAATTTGTTTAACACAGTTTTTGCCGATTTTCAGGACCAGGACAATCATAATAATATTTTTGTTTTTATATTTTTATGCTTTTATATGTATTTTTGAAAATACTTAACAATCATCTTGTGACATGTTTTTCGGTTTTTATGACGTCCATGTGTGTGTGTGTGTGTGTGTGTTTGTTTTGCTTTTTTTTTGTTTTTACTGTATGAGTAGTTGGACTTAATCCTATTTAAATACATTTACAAGGGTCGTCGTCTATTGTCCTGTTTCATACTATTTGCTGTAATCTTGCTTTGTATCACTCTGACTGAGCGTGTGATGTAATTGCTGTTGTATACAATAAAACTTAATGGATTTGTATAATTCAGCACGTAGAACAGTACAATTTTTATTGTTGAATCAAAAACCATTTAAAGTATTAGAAAACAACATAAAAGATTTTTGAATTTAATACACAATTTTGTGGATTATAACAACAGATATTTAATAAAATTTAAAAAGAAAAATATTATTAAGAATATCCTTTTTAACTTGAAAACCTCTTTAAATCTATTGATGATGATGATGATGATGCAGAAATAAAATTGAATGAATAGAAATTTTTGGGTGGCAAAAGGTAAATAAAACTGAATGAGTAATAATTTTGCTAAGCATGCACTCTAAGAGCCATATTGATATTTAGTTTTTAAAACCAGATTTTTAGGAAAATTGTTTTCAATTAATTTTAAATACTTGTTAGCAGTTAAAAAATTATGATGAATACGGGCTTAAATAAATAAACATTTAACTATAAGTATGTGTTTACCACAGAGATTTGCCAAAAATATTCTCAATTTCAAAAGTTGATATAGAGAGTTATACAACTTTCAGAAAAATTTAAAAAAATAATATTTTCCGTTAAAGGCTTCTTTATTAGGGCCAGCCTATAGCGACCATATGTTAAAGGTTTTGTCTTTCATTCATGTTAATTTATCATGATAAAATACAAGATTAAGTGCACGTTAAAATGGTAAGGCAGCTTTTGTACATATGTTATGTCAGACGCTGCCGACATTGAGCAACGATTCTTCAACTATTCTTAAAAAAAATATTTCATGCCACCGACTTGGGCAACGTTCAAAATGATTTTATATCGATTGCTTCAAATTGGTGACTTCTTGCAATATAAAAAAGTTCATCACTTCAGGCTTATTAGGTGAGACTGTGTTCACAAGCAGTGGCCTCATTATTGGAAAATCAGAATTTATCTCCAGTGCTATACATATAACAAACGTTAAAATAGACATAAGTCAAGAGTTTTATACCTTTACAGTGGAATCTCTCTTAAGTGGACACCGAAGTGACCATTGAAATGTGTCCGTACAAAGGGGTTGTCCGGTCCAGAGAATGCAATACTCTTCTTAAAGAACGTTGCCGAACCGACAAATAGTGTCCCTCCGAAATGGATGTCCGCTTACAAGAACTGTCCTTAATGTCAGATTTATCCTTAGGGCAATATCCCGAGGCAGTCTTACCACTGGGTTGAATCGCATACGTCCAACAAATGCCCCTGTTTGCAAGGTTTTATGTGTATTCATAGCAAATGAGAATAGTGAGTTCGCTATAGAGGATACTCCAACAATCATCACTAAAGAAGAAGAAGTTTGTAGCCAATAATGGCCTAGAGGCTTGGTTGCCAAAATTTAAATAAATAAATAAATAAAACTATAGATAAACTTGTTAAGATTCACTAGATATACGAGAGCCAATAGATTTCTTGTATTACCTTTTGTCAAATTTTTTTTCGCCCATGACAATCAAAGGTCATATACAAGGACGTGCTCGGGACATCTGATCCCTTATTATAATTTATGCGATTAAACAGAGACAGAACCATAACTTGTTACAAAATAATCTCGTCAGTCCATTTTTTGCAAAATCGGAGAAAGAACACACATAATTTTTTAAAAAAGGCAACTTCAGCAATATTATGATACAAAAGCGATTTTTTATCCTTTGGTAACGGGTGCGACATGGTTACTATTATTGAAACCTAAAGAATTATTTAATTAATTAATAACTTGAAATATTATTGTTCTAAGTAAAAATATCCATGAACTGGTTGTTTATTTGATTTAATACTTAGCAATATTGAGTTGTATAACTCTATTGCTATTGTGAAAAAACTTCGGCTCAAGTTATGGTTTTCTTTTCATATTTCAGTAGTATAAGAGAAATAGGGCTTAAAATTTGAAAAATAACGTGAAGCAATGGGCAGAATTAGTTTGTACGTTCTGTGCTGTTATGAATCAGCTATTCTGTTTCTGTTTAATTGAAAATCTGTATGAATGGTTTGTTGTTCTTTTTCGTTCTGTTCTGTTGCGGACAAATTTGTAGAAAATAGAATTCAACGTTAAGTGACGACCATTGAGAGAGAAACAGCTGATATTAAGGTGCCTATATTGTAAAGGTGGCTGCAACAGAGAGACTCTGTTTGCTTATAGATGAAATCTGACACTACAAAATTTTTTTTATGAATGGACTTTGACGAGAAAAATATAATAAGCTTGTTTTTGTAAAATTACCTTGTAAATATCGGCAGATGAGCTTTTACAGAAGAAATAACTACAAAAATTAAACAACAGAATGGCACGTCACAGAACGACAACAGAAAGTAAAGACCAATGAAGCCTTATTTTGGGCTACATGTTGTACTCGTATTTACACCAATATTTTCATTAGATGTTAGGATGTTAAGTTTTCCAACATTAGAACAAAATGTTCTCAAACTATTTTAATCCATGAAACAAAGCATAGTGTATTTGGTTCCTACATACTCTGATCAGTCGTGACATAATCTCAGCCAAATTGTGCGGCTCCAAGTAGCCAGTGATAATGGTACCACCTCTTTACTGCGAAATACATGAACAAAGGTCACACGCCCTAGGGGGACCTATAATAGACTATTGCAATCTGAAGATATACTTATCTCTCCCAACGATCTAGACAAAGTGAGGCTTTTTTCAGGTTGAAGGTCTATATCAATAAGTGGAATTCACCGATTTCTAGATTATCGTTTAAATTCCACTGGATCTATCAAGCATAGTAATTGATAGTTAAATCTCGCGTATCCGTGCTAATATAAAAAGCACGGACTCACACATGCCATATTCAAGCAAAATTGCTTTCATGAGTTTTAAAGAATTTTTATACATTTGAATGCCGTCTAAGCCCCGCTTTTTCTGAGAATTCATAACAAATAAAAAAAGTTTGAAAAATTATAGTCGACACAAAGAGAACATAGAGTTCAACACGCTAAAAATTAGAGGAGTATTTTACGTACTTGACAAGCTTATGTATTCAAGTGCAATTTAAGCTGTCGCCATCTTCGTGCACAATTAAGCCTTGGCACAAAGAGATTGTTTATTTCGTGAGTATTTAACTTCGGTTGGTTTCAAAAACAAATGCCGATTGCTGCAATGTAATCTTCTTGTAATAACAAAAACAAAATCACACAAACACAAACCTTTTTGTGTAAGTATTCCTACTCATCCTATTTTTTGTTGAGTACTTGATATCTAATCCCCGTTTATTTTAACCGCGACCCCATTATAAACTCCATCAAAAACTAAAAGTTATTCCTTTGAAATATTTAAGCACTTAAATTTTTTATTTTCCCAAAAACTTATTGTGGCTTCAGTTAATAAAAATATTTATTCAAGTGGTTATTATGACATTTGATTTTGCGTTCACTCACTCGACAAAAAAGTGAAAAAAGCTTGCTAAAGGTATAAGATAATGGAGCAACAATTGTGGCAGGACAAAGAAAAAAAAAATATAATTATTGGGGGCACAAAATTAAAAACATGTCAAAAGCAAAAAACCCAACTAAATCATAATTTTAGACAAAGAAAAAAAAGGAGACGTCCTGCCTTGTAACCCACCAGAAGAAAGGAAAAGTGAAATTTCTTTAACAACAACAACAGCTAAAGTGACCACAAATTCCAATTTTTAATAAGCAACAAAAAAAAAATTTGGACAAAAAGAAAAGAAACGAAAGACAGCTAAAAACCAAACATTTTTCAAGTGGTGAAGGGTCCAAAAATTCTTGTTTTTTTTTTTTGGGGGAGAAGGGTAAAGAAGAAATTTATTGTAAAAAATGTAAAGTAAAAATGTGGGAATTTTCTTTTGCTTTTATTAAAAAAAAAACAAAAAAAAAACAAACATTTGTTAAAAATTTAAAAATTTTTGATTAAGGTTTTTTCTTCAAATTTCTCACACTGTACAAAGGGAATGAACTAACAATACATACGCATTCAAGAAATATTAATGTGAGTATGTCAGTGTGTGTTTAAAAAATTAAATATTTCAAATAAATTTATATTTTTGTTTCTTATGTGCTAAGATGATTAACACATGGTTTGAAAAATAAATTTTGAAAGAAGAAATGTTTTTTAGTTAGTGTGAGAAACATTTTTGTCGATTTAATTGAAAGGAGTGTTATTTAAGTTGTTGTGTCATTCCGTTAAAAATATTTTCACAAATTGAATTTTATTTTTAACGTGCGACTGACTGCTAAAAAAAAAGTTCACTGTACAAATGGGTGGGGACTTAATAATACTGGCAACTTAGTTTTGAGTTACACCCGGTGTTATTGGTTTTATTTATTCAATATTGTTACAACAATTAAAGTGAAAAATAGCTGTTACTACAGTTGAAGTGAAAAAATAGCTTTAGCTAAGCGTTATTGAAAATATTTATTAAGAGAAATGTTTTGTAAAGTTCACTGTTATTTTGTTTAATTTCTCTTGATATAAAGAGACTGGCTTCTAAGCAATGGTACATGATCTTAAAAACTACTGCACCGATTTTTACATAAAATTATATATAAAATCCATAGATCATGAGCAGAATTTTTATGTGGTTTACAACGGGTCAATGCCACGCCCATACAAAGTTAAATTTCTGCCTTAACCACTTGTATACAAGAAATCGATTTCTCTTAAGCTTTTAAAAAATATACAGAATTCAAAAAACAATATAATTTAATGGTTAAAAAGTGGGCAGTGCCACACCCATCGAAAGTAAATATTCAGGCTTATTGTCAGTGGCGTTGTCGTATTTTTTGGTACCGTGTAATATTTACGACAATGTAAAATGAATGTCGACACGACAACGCCAATGACAATAAGGCCGATTGTTTTGTTACTACTTTTACTAAACCGGTTTTCATAAAACGTTGCACAAACATAAATATCACTTATATGGCAATACAATTAAGTGTTTAAAAATGGGCAGTACCACGCCCTTAAAAAGTTAAAATTCTTTTATAACTACTAATGAAACGATTATAAAGGCTCGTATGCAAATATACTTCGCCTGACACTGTAGGTATTAATTAAAGGAATAGGAAGTGCCACGCCCATTTAAAAAAATTATTTTCAACTACTTCTGAGAATTTAAAAAAATTTTTTTTTAAAATTAAATGGCGTTCCCATTCAAATATTATTTAGTACTCGGTGGCCCAAATAAGACCTAGTGATGTTAAGCACGTGTAACTCTTGTAATAATGGTTTTTTTTTCAAATAATTTATTTTAATATGTTAAATACGTTTTATGAAAATTTAACGTGACTATGTGTGAAATATGACATCAGACAAATGACCACCATTTTGCTCGATACAGGCATTGGCTCTTCGCATTACAGGGCGTAATGTTTCTGGTTGCAGGCGCCGTATTTCGTCTCGAATATTTTGCTTGAGTTGTCCAAGTGTCTGTGGTTTGTTAACATACACTTTGTCTTTTAAATAACCCCATAAAAAAAATCAGACGCAGTTAAATCTGGTGAATGAGGAGACCAAGGGAAATCTGAATTTTTTTAAATTATGCGTTCACCAAAAATTTCACGCAGCATGTCCATAGTTTGCCTAGCAGTATGCGCAGTGGCTCCGCTCCATCTTGTTGAAACCTCAAATTAGGAAGTTGCTCCACCATTGGCCGCAAAAAATTGTCGATCATTGTTCTGTAAGAAGCCCCCGAGACCGTTTCTGGCGTTTCATCATCATTCTCAAAGAAATATGGGCCGATGATTTTTGTGGCCATAACACCGCACCAAACAGTGCATCTGATTGGTTGTGACTAATGCTGATGTATTGCCCTTGGATTTTCGGTGCCTCACAACCTACAGTTGTAACTTGTAATAATGAAAGATGTGGGCGCTGATCTTACGTTAAAAAGACGTCGATAATTTCGCTGCGTCAGAACAATTGATCGTTGAGAAGAACAATAAAAATAGATAATTTTAATGTGTTGTTGTTGACTGTACGTATTCATTTTAAATTTCCAAGAGTTCAGTTATAATCGGAAAAAAAAAATTAATTATGTTAAAAAATAAAAAAGTTATTTGTGTTTCACATCAGCTGGTCTTATTTGGACCACCCGGTAGTTTGAAAAGTGGGCAGTTTGGGCACATTGAGTTCCCGTAATAATACAATTTAATGATTTCAAAAGTGACTGGTCCACTACCATCAAAAGTTAATATTCCTTTTCAGTGGTTTAGCAATATTCTTCCGAAATAAGTTCAAAATAATCTATTCGGACCATAAATGCCTTTTTAAATCTTACAACAAATAAATAAATAAATGAAACTATTTTTATGAAGAAAGAGTTTATAAACATGTCACTCTTCCAAATTTTGTTATGAAAGATCCATATTTAGTTCTTGTTTCCTTACAAGGCCCACTTAAAGCCTAATTTCTTATTACGCTTATAATTGATTGCTTATGATGGTTATCCTGGTAGTTTATTAAACGCAAACTGTTAAGTGCAGTGTGATGACACCATTTTGAAAAGACCACACCACTAGCCACATGTGTTAGCTCTTAAAATCAGTCTTAGAAGGGGAGGGGGTGGTCAAAATCCACCCCATTGCCTTAAGGTATCTCAACAGATCGTTCATGCTTACGAGTGGTTATCCAGTATACGTTTGCCTAGGATTCTGTGTCTTTTAATAGCCAGGGCAGGGCATTTGCAGAGATGGTGGAAAACCAAATTATCCTTATTCAAATCTATACAGCGAAAATTATCGCTCGAGGAAAGTCCGACTCGGCTTGCAGGCTTTCCTAACATCCAGCGTACATTTTTAATAATAGCAGTCGAAATTAAACATAAATAATTTAAAGTCACATTTATATATTGTGCTGTAGGGTACATGTTCCAGCTGGTTTGGTTATAACTTTTATACTTGTTTTTCAGGGGGGTTCATCATCTATTGTATAAGGTGTCATTAAAGGACTTAAACCTACTCATTTCTGTCACCAAAAAACAACTAACATGCACACTTATATGACCGTATGAACTAAGTATACACATATATAGACAGTCGTCAGTACTCGTAATCTTTTAGGCTGGAAACAGCAATAGAAAAAAAAATTTTTTTTCTTTTATTGTAACCTTATCGCAAATTGCAGACGTTGGCACAATGTTTCCAAACCAACCAACCAATCTATTCAGTTATTCATCCTTCCATTTAGTCATTCATTCATTCATTCATTCAAATCAAATATTTTTTTATTCTAACCTTGAGGCTGTCAACCAACTCATACATGCACACATACATACTTGCGTTACTAAGTAAATGAAGTAAATGCTTTTAGCATAAAAAAAGTAAAAAATGAAGAAAAAAAACCTAAAATAATATTTTGTTGGCAGAAAATTTCTATGAAAACTATTCAAAAGTAAATATTTACGTATTAATAGACCAAAATAATAGCAGTAAAAATAGGCCGTTGTTTATGTAGTTGTTTAAACGTTTACTAATCAAATAGAAAGGATAATAAAGACGCTATAGAAACCAAAAAACGGCTTTATAATTCCTTAGTATAAAAGTAGATCTTTTTTAGCTTTGGTTTCTTTTGTTCCTATACAGCCAAAAAAAAAAAAAAAAGAAAAGAAAACGTGTTTATTATGCTTTAAATAGAGTCTAAAAAAAGTAATTTGTTTTTAGGTAAATTTAGATTGAAAATTAAAGCTGGGACTGGATTATCAAAATATCAAAATTTGTTTATATTATTTAAAGGTGTACAAATAAGACATTACAGAAATTTAACTAAGCAAACGAAACAGAATAGGACGGCGACTTCAAGCAAAGGTGCTGTCAGTAGAAGCATGGCCTGCTACAAAAGTAGAAAAAAAATGTTTCCGTTAGACCAGGATATCAATTCTCATTCTGTGAATCTGTAAAATTAAAAAACTTTTTGTTTGTTATATCATATGATATATGTACATGTAGGGGGGATACCGAAGCATAAACGGGTACCTTTCCGACCCCCTTTGTTACCCAGAGATTATGAGGCTGCAAAAAAAAAAGGTGTCCCCGACCTCACTCAGTTGCACACATTGTAGACTGATAATTATTTACAATTCTCATCCCAGAGTCCTTTCTCATCTCAAGCAACTGTCCTACCCTAATTTCCCCCATAGCACTCACATCCAATGTGTGCCTGCCGGTGGTACTAAGTCTACTGCCTGCTATTGCCCAACAATCGCATACTACATGCGCCGCTGTCTCAGCAGTCTCAAGAAACATTCTGAAAACATCATTCTCCACAACCTAAATCCTGTGCAGATGATATTTGAAGTTGCGTGCTCTGTGATCAAAGCAGTTATCCAGCTCAGGGTCCTCCGATTATATCTGAGTACCTTGACTTCATTCCTGCCAACGGACCTTCCGAGCACCATACGTGACTGTCTATATGTAGTCATCTCCATCCACCTTCTTAGCTTCATAGATTCCATCCATTGTAGTACCCTCGCCCACACCATCTCAACCCCAAGAGCAACTCTAGGTTCTTGTCCGCAGAATTTCACAGCAGCTTTCCTTTTCGCAGGTTCGCCTCATTCCCATCTATGCCAAAATGTTCTATAACCAACATTGGCGTTACCTCGTCCACAGAGGCGCACCTGTTGAGCTTCAGAACACATTCGAGCACCAGTATATCATGTGATGCCACTATATCTTTATAATATATCGCCAGATGTAGCATTACCGCCAGACTGCCAGTAGTTTTTAAACTACGCTCAGCATTCTGTAAACCTTAACAAAAAAGTTTATGATTTCCAGTTCAATTTAAACATGAGCGATGGATATGCTTACAAACAGAAGTTTGAACTGCAAAACTGAGAATTCATCTTGCATTCACGAAGACCCATCCCATCCACTTAAGTTGATTATAAATATAATAAAAAATTTACACAGGAGATACCATTGGGCCTTCTTTTTTTGAACATGGTCAGAGTAATACTGCTACGGAATGTGATTAACGTCAGCACCGACACCAAGCGCCATAACCTAATGGTGGTCTTGCCACTGGGTTGAGTTTCTGACACCCAACCACCGACCCTGATATCAACAGGTGGCCGTTTTATATTCATTAACTCTTGGTTTATGTAACTGCACCTTGCTAAAGAGCTTAGGCTGCACATGCTTTATTAGTGTTTTTGCTACTAGGCTGTGATATTGATAATTACTCAGAATTGGCTATGCAGGTAAGCCAAATAAGCCAAATAATTCATTTAGTAACTTCTTCTGTAGAAAGGAAACAGCACCCCGAAACATATATGGTTGCCCGTAATGCTTAGATCCGCTACGTTTGCAAGAATTGGTCATTAAACCATCATTCTCTGTTTTAGTTGGGACGGCAACAGCACTACACAAATATAAGCGGTTGCCTGAAGTCCGACTTAAGATCAAGCATCAGCCATTAAATATCCTCCAAGTCTGTTTTCTCTCCTGGGAGTAACCACAGTCAACACATGTCTAGAACATAGTCTAGAACAAATTTTTGGGGCTTACTGATACTGGTGGCACCAGATAAGTCTTCGGTCAGCTTTAAACGAATTTTATAAAAGAGTATTTGCTCTCCAAAGTTATGGCTTCATAAATCCCACATACAGACAACAAACCTTAGCCTGAAGTTATTTAAGGAGACATGCGCCGAGAGGACTGTTATTTTGCAGCAATATTGAGTCATAACAAAAAAGATCTTAGTACTGCAAAATGATAAATTAAGACTGAAGGACCTGTGGTTACAACTCAGTTATACTTTATAAAAATTTTGAAGTACAATAGAAATTTCAAAGAATGCGTTTTCAGATCGTTTTGTGTCTTGATTTAGCGATTTTTAGTGGGTAGCACGATTTGCTGCTTCTAACCTTTTTTATTTCCAAAAGAGTGCGAGACTTATAGCACGAAGTTCTTAACATGATGTAAATGAGCCCAAGTGGTTATCAATAATGGCGGTGCCTACTCGATCGATATCACATTCAAAAAATGGCGCAAGCCTGAGTAAACTTTAAATGAAAAAACACTAAAGTAATGCGTCTCATTCTTATGATAAAATAAAACAACATTGGGCTAGAGTTTTTGAGTTCAGCTTTTATTTTAACTTAATTTGTGGAGGAGACGTTTTGTACCCCTTTTTAAGGCCAATGTGTATATGAAGGGTTTAGAGATTTGACATAGTTTAAGTTTACATAAAAATAGAGTGCAGAAAGACAATATCTATGCATGCGGTTTACTTCAAAATTTGCTACTAACACACACTTAAAACACACGTCACCATTAAACAATGTGCACGATTTAAAATCAAAATAGTTTATTAAATTCATTTTGGTCAGGGTTATTTTTAATATTTTTAAATTTGTATTACATTTAATTTTTTATTGTTTATTTTTTAAACTAATAATTCCTTTCTTTTATTTACAGGTAATGAAATGTTGTTTAATATTCTATATTTTAAACAATTTTATGGGTAAGAAATTTCTTTTTTGTTGCCTTATTAAGTGATTAAGGTATTATTTTAAGTCCCTGTAAAGGAATTGGCTGAGAACAAACTCTGCTTTTTGAATTGGAAATAATCATATATTGGCTTTTGAGGAAGTTGTTGAAAGTAAATCGTCAAATATACACAAGCATAAACGTGTGTTGCTTTTTGGGAAGTCTTTTAAAAATATATTTAAGAGTCTTAATTCTATATCCTGTACAATTTTTTTTTTAATGAAAAACAAACCGTCTCAACCCCCCCAAAAAGGAATTTTATAAGCCGTGTAAAGTAACTTAAGTTCCCTCATAATTCACTACTGATGTTATTAATTTCAATTTAAATTTCTTAAGCCCTCCCCTTAATAACTCGTAACATTCCTATAGGGATTATTTAGCTGAGTACGTTTAAAAATAGAGTCGGTTAATTACCGAAAAAAAAACATATTTTTGTTCATACACATTTTGACATTAAATTTTTGACATGACACAAGTATTTCGGCTACTGCCACAACACACACACACGCGCACAATATCAGACTACGACATGTGGTACCAAATGTTGCAGTTAAAATGTGTATCGAAGAAGAAAAGAAAAAAAAACATTTTTCTTAAAACAGGGAAAACAAAGAAATATTTTTGTACTAGAGAAGAACAAATTCTTCGAATAGAGGGATGGAACTACAGAAATTCTTACACACATGCATACCATTATTGTTTTCTTTATTTAAGACACATTTAAACCGCAAAATAAAAATATTTACATACAAACATTGCCTTGTGAGTATGAATATCAAGAAGTTGCAACAAATGAGTGTAAAACTACTTGCAACATTAACGAACAATCAAAAATGCTAAACAACAACACACACTTTTATTTATTTATAAAAAAGAACGTGTGGTGGGTTGGCTGTTTGGTTGGCAAGCGGATACTGATGACGTTGGTGACAACAACAAACAACTACAGTAATGATTATAAACAAAGAGGACTTGAAACAGAGAACTGTTTTGATGTTCGAAAAAAAAACAATGAAATACAAAAAAAAAAATCTAAAACCAAAATATTGTACAATAAACCATGTGCAATTGTCTTGGTTGAGGTTTTCATCTGTGGCGATGACACTGAATAACTGGCAGACTGACTAAATGCAACAACAACAGCGACAACCAGAACGAGAACAACGACAATGATGATGATGAAAATAAAGACAACTGTCTTGGCGGTTACGTGTTAAATGAACAACGCAAAAAACAGCAATAACATCTGCTGCGGCAACAGCGTCAGCGACGACAGTAGTTAAAACAACAATTTAAGTGACAAAAATCATTTTTTTTATTGTTTTAATTTTATTTAAAGATGTGATTTAAATTCTTCAATTAACATGAAAAACATTTAGTCACTACCCACGCTCAGGCTGGTTGCCAGGGTTATAATGACACGTTTTTATATTGACAAAAAAAAAATAATTTTAATATTAAAAGGACTTGAGGTGGATTATATAAGAACTAAAACTGCAGTTTCCTTATGTCTTCAAGTGATTGAACTTTTTGTTTTAAGAAAATCAGCCCTAAATATTCCGTTTAACTTGAAAATCTTGACTGATTGGGAATCTAGTAAGAAAGCAAATAATTTAATTTATTCCGGTCCGGCTGACTACGAGTGATAGTCTGTTTTGTGTTGGCTTTGAGGACATTGGCATTGATATGCGATTTTAGAAAAAAAAAATCGGAGGTTTTAAAATTGCTTAGTCTTAGTGATGAATTCTCTTTAGCAAAAGAAGAAGAAACCGTAACAAACAGTGTTGCTTAAAAGTATTTTAATCTATCAAAAGATGCTATAACTTTTGTAAATGATGATCCCTTTAAGTTTTTAGTTTAAATAGTTGTGATGTAAACAGTTACGATTCGCGATTTCCAGGCTGCCGTATGCCAACCTGATCATACGCTAGACTTTCAGCTGGTCACCTCAGAGAGTCTAAAACACCGCGTGATCGAAAAAAAGGCTGGAAGCCCTAGAAAATCTCTTTCTAACAACAATATCGTGCTAAAGTTATTGCAATTGAGACTTTAACTTTAAGCGGATGGCGTTCTTCCTAATAAGCCATTACATGTTTGTTTTTTCATCGAATTTTGGCGAAAGACTTAAGACTGTTTTTCTAAGAAGTGTAGGCAAATCATCAGCTGTTTCCAGCAGACCATCAGTCATGCCTAAACTTCTTTCCTGAATCTCAACAATGAAATGAAAGATTTTTAATTGAAATCAAGCATGAGGTATGTAAACAAATTTTACACTTCTGCCACACTGACCAGCCAAATTCATTATATCCAGTTAAAATCACTGTAATGTTAAGCATTTTATGCTTGAGGTGTAAGTGGGTCTTATTTTTGGGAGGACGCCCAGAGTAACAGAGTTACTGTGACTGCAGGGCAAGACAGATTTAAGATCAATGAGGTTTAATTACTGGGGTATAGAGGGTATGTGTTTTACAAGACGATGCAATAGCCCAAACAAGCTTTACGGCACAGCATGGTTTTTAAGTTCGCCAAGTGCCTTATTTTGACAGTTTCCTGTTGCCGGCGAAAACGGATGACTTGATCGCTTCTGACGTTTTGCTTCAGAAGTCATAGGTATACGCCAATATGACAAAGACTCTGATAGCAAATAAAGATAATGCTTAATATTGACTGATCGTCTAGATTTCTGGCCAGAATGACCTTATTTCTCAATAGACAAAGACATTTGGCCAACAACAATAATGGTGTCCTCTTAATTGATGCCGTAAAAACCTTTACATTGATGCAATGTCGAACTTGGAATACCTAAGGAATTTGACTTGAAGATCCATTAGGAATTACATTCATGTGACTGGGTTCTTGACCTATTCGATACATTTAACGAAATTAGGATTATGATTGTTATTAGGGCAACTACGTTTCTTAGAGCACACAATATGCCAATTGGGCATACGAGTGTAGCTGTAATGGGATTATTCCTTTAGTGCCCCTCTTTTTCAATATAATTAAACCTACATGATGTCATATTTAAAAATGTATTAAAAACAGAAATTTTATAAAAAAATAATCCTTTATTTTATTTCATTCTAAAGTTAAACCTAAACAACATCTGCTGAAAGTTTTTGAACTACAGTATGTAGGGAAATATTGCTGAATGGAAAAAATATCACGTATGTGACAAGAAATTCAATATTTTAAGTGTGTGGTAGTATAACCCATTTCGGGATTGCTTAGATTTGAATAGAAAATACGTAAAGATCATCCAAAGCAAAATTGCGCCTGAAAAAACTTTGATGAACAGACACTGCCCATAACAAAATCGATGGCAGCAACGTCCAATTCTCTCATGTTATTGCTTATCTTTCTTGTGTTCTTCCATTTTTTGCGTTTCTCCAAATCAAAAACGTATTGGTTTGTTTATAAAACGACGTATTTTAAACGTCTAGTTGTATGGGAAATCTCGTTACGTCGGGCCTTGAATTTTTCATTTTAACTTCATTTTCCGTTTGATTCAAATTACAATACAAATTTGGAAAATTATTAACATTTACTTCCGAAGCATTGAACGCAACCCTTGTTAAAAACATAGTCCTAGCACAAAGATCTTTAGCGTCAACTTTTCATATTTAAAACAAAATCAATTTGAAATACTCCAGAGACAATATTTTTGTTACTTCGGTTTGTGTTTATGCAAATAAACCCTCGTATAAATAGTTTTTTCTTCAATTTTTTTTAAAGTGGACATTATTTAGGGTCTATAATTTAACTTAAATATTGTTTATTTTATTTATTAAAAAAAAAAAACTCGTTTTGCAAATATATGAGCCAAAAAAAGAAATCAACTTGTTTTAACATTAAACATATTTTCGTTTTATTGTTGTATCATGAGGAAAAAATGTGTCTTTTAAAAGGTAATACCCTTTTCTAACCCCACCACCCAACAACATTCTTAAATATAAAAACAAGTGGAAAAAATACACATGTTGAAGTCTTAAAAAACAAACCATTCTCCAAATCCTTTAAATACGTGCACATGTATGTGCACAAGTGTACGTGTATGAGCTCCGAAAAGCAAAAAAAAAAGTAGAAGTTCTTATTAAAAAACTGTCAATATGACCGGAAAACCCCTGCCAAAGTCACTGTTATATCCCCAAGGAGTTAAAATCAAAAATTCAAAGAATCTCTACGACATTTTTTTTTCTTTTTACCTTCTGTGACTAAGAGAAATCGAAAAATAAAACTAATGGCTGGATAGATAGAGAATATTGACAACAACAATAACAAACAAAAAAAATAAGAATCTTCTTTAAAACTAATTTATAAAATACTTAGGAAAAAAATGTTGGAAAAATAAAAACTAAATATGCCAAAGGAAACCAACGTTTATATGGAGATGAAAAGCCATCACCAAAGATCTTGTGCAGAGGTTGTTGTACAAAATGTTATCGAACAGCAGAGTCTTAAATAAATTGAATTTTATCTATTTGGGTGTGAGTTTAAACTGAAATTTTGCAAAAGAAATTGTCATTGTGACTTCATAAGCAATTGATTTTTGCTTCAATGAATCCAAGTGAAATCAACAAAATACGAGTATGAAATCTTTTAATTGCAAAGGGATGATTTTAATTAGGAATTGAAAAGCTTCACTGACGTAACTAGACTATTCCTGGGGGTGTAATGCCCCCACTCAGAGTTGTTTTTGCCCGCTTTAGAGTGTGAAGAAAATTACTATTTAAATTTAATACACACATAAGATTAACTCAGTGTATGATTTTGCTCCCTCTAGAAAAAATTTGTAGCTACGTCAATGATATGTTTTAAGCTTGAATGAATATACTCTAAACTGATTACCGCTTTAAAGCTTAGAGGACTGCTCAAGTTCTTACATTTGTAATGTGCGTATAATATTTTATTCGGTAGTGTGACGTATTTAAAAGTGTTTAGATATCTAGTATTCAATATTATCTCTAAATACATGGCAAAGAAAACTGACAATTTAAGATAAATACCAAAAGCACTCTAATGGTAAACCAAATGTTTGGTGAGAATTTGGTCTATTCTATTCTATTAACATTACGCTGTCGTACGGCTGGACCAATAACACAGTGTAGCATGACATTAAAGTTGTGATATATCTGCCAATCGATCGAGTAATTACATTCTCTGCAACGCTTAAAGCTCGGATAGTTGTGCCTTCAACACAAATTTTTATTTGTTTATGAAGATGCTCGCTCGCCTTTTTATATCCTTCACAGAGAATGTAAGGGTATATATAAGTTTTTAATTCCATATTAAATTTTTAAAATATTCATTTCCAACACCACAAGGTAAAAGCCTCTGAATAAGAGAGTCCATTGCTTCTTGTCCGTCTGTCCGAGTGTATGTTGAAATAATTTTTTTCAAGCCCCCCCCCGTCATCGCCAAGACCCGTATGTGTTATCAAAATATTAGAAATATTTAGGAGCAGATGGTATTTCAAAACAGCAAAACTCTTTCTGAAATATAAGCAAATAAACACAACTGCCTCTTATTCCCTAATATTTTTTATTTTATTATTAAAATTTTTTATTCCTAGGATGATTTATAGACATGACTTTTTAGATATAGTATGATCCTAGAGTTATTTGTGAAACAATTTTTTTTAAAGTACAGTCGTGCCTGGATATAGTGAACTAATTTTTGCAAGGCTTGTTCATAGTATCCAGGTTGTTCTCTATATCAAGGTTGAAATTTTTGTTCAAAAACTCGTTTTATTTACTAAAAATACATACATGTAAATGCAATAGCTGATTAGAAACAATTTGTACAAAAAAGGAAACATATGTATGTACATATGTATTTAAGTTTAATAAAGGAATTGTTGTTGAAGTTGTCTTCAAAATTTTGTTCACTATTAGAGTTTTTCACTGTTTAGAGTATTCCATGCAAAAGTTTTGGTGTTCACTATATGGAGGTGTTCAGTATATCGGGTGTTCACTATATCGGGTGTTCACTGTATCCAGACACGACTGTATATATTTTCTTAAGTAAGTTTAAGGCACTTTAAAAACACCAAATTATAAGCTGTAATCTCAGAAAATATTTCTAAGAAAAGCTAACAAATCGGGTTGAAACCCACTTAGATAAAAGGTTTTCCAAAAGGGATGATATGATTTTGAAGTGACGTTTCGGCCATTTGTAATATCTCATGATCTGTCATTTGTTTTTCATTGTATTCAATAGTGTTTACAATTACATCATGAAGAGATATACGCAAGAACAATGTTTACAAATTCAGTTTGATTATCAAAATAATCGTTCTTCAATTGCAACTTTTCGTGCGATTTTGCCCATTTTGTGGTCGCAATAATCGTCCAAGTGTGCTCGCTATACGTCGAATTGTTGAAAATTTTGAGCTTACATTTTCTAAACATAACGTTTAAGTGCCAATAAGATAAAGAACCGCTTGAAGTAATGCAAATATTGCTGGCGTTGAGGCAAGTGTTGCTGAAGATCGCAATTTGTCGATTCCATGACGTTCTCAACTATTGGGACTGTCTCAAGCCACAACCTGGCTGATGTTGAGAAAGGCTTGGGCTTTGCATCTGTATAAAATTGTTCTCACTCAAGAACTGAAGCCATTGGACCACCGTAAACGTCGCGAATTTGCTGATTTTGCCTTGGAACAAATTGAAAACTTGAATTATTGCGAAAAAAAATTTAGAGATTCGATTATTTAAACAATGGCCTTAAAAAAAGTTGTGATATAACACCATTAGACCATTTCTTTTGGGGTTATTTGAAGTCATTGGTCTCTCGAAATAAAATAAACTCTCTTTATTTATTTATTTATCAAAGTCTAAAGAACTATATTCATTGCAGACTAACACCCAATTTACATGATGAATTTTATGACATCCAATTTTGGACGTCATTTTTTGTTTGGTAGCAAGCGGTGTAGAGAAGAAAGAGGGGTAGATAAATAGACATGGTTTCTGTTTTTATGGTTTTTTACAAGTCAATATTAAACGTGCCATTCATGAACTACGACTTAATTTCGTAGAAAAAGTGCTCGAAAATTGGGTTCATCGAATTCGTTCCTGCGGAATAAGGCGTGGAGGTCATTTAAATAACGTTTTATTTGGAACTTAATTGTGTTGATGGTACTTCACTTTATATAAAAAATCATCTGAATTTCCTAAACAATTAGAGTTTTTTTTAAAGAAATTATATCACTCTTATTGGAAAACTTTTTATAAGCAGCAGGGTATAACTGATTCCGTGTTCTTCCCAAAATTTACAAACGAAACCCGATTTTTTCAGCTTCTATACCTCCAAAAGGGAGCTAATATGGGTACCAAATGAAAGGGCTTCACCCATAATATACAGCTAACTATGAAAAAGATGGCTTCCGAGATAAAATGGCGAATATATGAGTCAAATATAGTGGTTATGTCTTTGTCCCCTTTAACACTTACAATATTGGTATTAAATGAAAGCGCTTGATCAGTACAATGTAGTAAACTATTAAAATAGTCTTAAATCCAACAAAAACAAAACAAGTAAGAGTGCGATATTCGGCCGTGCCGAATCTTATATACCCTTCAGAACGTGTAGTCATGCAATAACAATAGTTTGTATCACCATTCATCTCATATGAAATACGTACATACATATAAATAAATAATACATATAAATAAAAAAAAGTAAAAAAAAAATTTACGTATGTATGTTAAAAAAAAAAATAAAAAAAAATTTAAAAAAAAATAATTAAAATATAAATAATAAATATTTATAAAACAAAAAAAAAAAAAATAAAAAAAAAATAGAAAAAAATAATAATAATAAAAATATATGTATATAATATATTAAATAAAATATAAAAAAAAATTAAAAAAAAATAAAAAAATTAAAAAAAAAATTAAAAAAAAATTAAAAAAAAAAATTAAAAAAAAAATTTTTTTGCTCAGCTGGGATTCGATGCCACGTCTACTCTAGGCAGTATACACGTTTGTATATATGTATGTTGTTTTTGTGAAAAAAATCGAGGTAGTCGTGGGTTTCTGCTCATATCTCAGTTGTTTATGTACCGATGTTTCTGATTTTCAATACCGATCTACTTCCGAATATTTCTGATATTTTAATACCTCGTCCAAGCGATGTCGGGGGCCTCAAAAAGTTGATTTCAACATACACACGGGCAGACGGTCAGACGGACAGACTGACAGACTGACAGACTCCCCTATTCATAAGCTTTCAGACTTTATGGGGTCGGAAATGAAAATTGTAGAAATTTCACACGGAATGTCAAACCTATATATACCCTTTTTCACTTTCTGAAGGGTATACAAAAATGCTTGAAAGTGAAAGAGACAACAAACACTTACATGAACTTCTATATAATAAATGAGGGAGATGGTGGGTATTAAAATACAAAAACAAAATTTTACCTACATTACACAGGGGACTAGAAACGAAGTAAATGAACTATTCGGCAAATCTTTGGTGAATTGTGGACTTTCGTGCAATTCGCTAAATATAAAAAAAAAATTTGCTAACCAAAAAATCTATGTATAGGCTCTCCTCTGTTGCACATGCATGCATGTTTATATAGACAATTTCCAACTTCCTTTTTTCTGAATGTTGCGGCACATCCAAATATTGTTAGAAATTTGATGACAGCCAATAAAACTGTTAAACTTTGTATAAACAATATATAAAAAATAATAAAATTTTATGATTCCTTTTTAATATTCATATAAGGGTTTGTTTTGGTGTTTTTTTTTTTTTTTGCAAATTTATTATACAAGCAGGCAATAGATAATGGAATATAGTGGAACATAAAAATGATGTAATTTTTAATGCTAAAAGTTTCTTGGGTCCACTTTTTATGACACAATATATTAAAAGCATGTCTTCGGTATCCAGAAGTTGACATCAAACTTGTAGCGATTTTAAAATTTAATTATATTTATATTGCCAGCAATCGAATAGTTAATAACTAGTGATATGTATGACTTGTAGTGGTTTTATTAATTTTTTTTCTTACGGTTTTTCTAAGACAGAAATCATAAAAAACATAAAAGTTTGATGGCTTGTCATAAAAATATATTAAACATATGTATGTATGAATGTATGTAAGTCAAGGAATGCATTTGATTTTTTATAATTTTGCTAGCTTGTAAAAAGATATTAAATAAATAAAAATTATAGTGCCTTTTGTAGAAGCACAACACTAAAATCGTAGTTTTAAAAGTCTACAACTTTGTGTTTCATCTTGTTGAAATAAAAATTTTTAAAGATCAAATTTCATATGCTTGTACATTTTTAAAATATTTAGTTTCTGTTTTGTTTCTCCGCCTTAGCCTCCATTTTGTTTAAGCTATTTAAATGCAACCCTATAACAGTTTCATGACTACAAAGAAAAATTCGGTTTTAGAAAACGTATAGAAGTTTGCTTTTCAATTTATTTTTATGTAAAAAAATTTAAATAAATAACAATTTGTTAAAGATATCTAGTAGAACCTCAATTTGACACAAAATGTTTGTTCCATTCCAATTTCAAACTCAAGACCGACCCAACACATTCTTACACACCGTGATAAGACACGAGGCGAGACAGGATAGAAGACACTCTTGTATAGACAAACAATGATAAATTTCTTTTTAAATTGAAAATCAAATAAGAAAAACAAACAGTAGCAGCCAAAATACCTAAAAGAAAGACAACAAAAAAAAAAAAATAAATAAAAAATTAAGTACGAACTGAAAATGTCAAACTTGAAGTGGTAAAAGAAAAGGGTTCAAATAAAAAAAAAATAAATAAATAAATGTGTATACAATAATTTAAATAATTTAAGTTTGATACACTTGTGTAAAATTTAATGGTTTCAATGTAGAGAAACAATTTCTTTTTTTTTATTTAGTTGGTAAGTATTAAAGCCGATCCCTTTATATACTATCAAGTACAGACTCATACGAGTATTTTTATACAGTGTCTTCCAAAGGTTTCGAGCAAAAAATTAAAACAATTTTTTTATATATAAAAATGGTGTAAAAAATGTATAGTTATTCATAAAATGAGAACGGCTGAGCCGATATCTTTAAATTTTTTGTCAGTTGTTCGTATTTTCGAGGAGAAAAATCCCTTCGAAAAAGTCGGAAAATTGAAAAAACGAGTTTTTGTATGAAATTATTCCTTAATGGCTTTTCAAATGAAAAAAAAGTTCTCAGCCTAAATCCGATAGATGGCGTTATACGTTGACTTAGACTTTGCGCAATCTGACAGGTGTCATTTTGGCACCTGCTAATTCCAATCAAATAAATCACATTGAAAATTTAAATATTTGTGTTGTATTATTACTCTAAAGTTTGTCTGAAGGCTTAATATTGGCGCGAGGCGAAGTTCGCCGGGTTCGCTAGTTTATTAATAAAAACTAAGAAGGTATCAGTCGAAAAAGCTAGACTGTATCACACATTATTTGTTTTAACTTCCACCTGTTGCTTGTAGCTTTTAAAATGTTTATTTCCGACCTCATAAAGAACATATTTTCTGAAATCTAATGAGTACGGTAGTCGATGGAGCAATGTCCATCTGTCCGTTTGTTGTTTGAATTCAACTTTTAGAAGCAACCACATGTTGCAAAGGCCTATATATTGATTCATCTTTTCGAAAATATTCCGAAAATAAATCGCTATTGAAATCCAGCACAATCGCTCTATAACTTTCCGAGATATGAACAAATAAACAGGAATGCCTCTGTCTGTTTTTTCAATATTTTTACAATTAAAATTAAAAATTTTCAGGCCTAGGATACTTTATAGATACCATTGCTAATAGTTTTAGATAAAATTATAGATTTAAATTTAAATATAAAACATTTTGGAAAAATCGGTCACAATATGTGATCTTCTCCGAGAAAAGGGACATAGTGTGTTGAAAAAAGGGTTTGGACTTAAGAGTGGTTTCTGGTACCTAAAAGGGTGTAGAATAAGATGAAATGAGTTAAATTTCTGATAAAAATTTATTTGACCCATTAAACACGTTGTTGTGTCGTTCACTGGTTGCGGCTTAAGAAACAAGTATCGAGATCATAACAAGCAGAGCAGCAACAATAGCAAAGTTATTGTTGCACTAACGTCAACGAGGTCGGTGCCCAATCATAACTACCCATACCAAATCGCATCTCCCAACTGACGGTGTGTGCACAGTGATTATGCGTTTTGAAACTTTAAATGCGTTTTTCTCAAAACTTCATTTTCACACACTAGGTCCCTTTTCTCGGAGAACGACACATATACGAAAGTTATAGGCAAAAATAATTTTTTAAAATATATATATATAAAATATATGTTTTCAAATATATCAAGTTACTGAAACTCCTTATTAATTTTTGGCCACGCTAAAGACATAAAAATAAAAGCCGTAGTCTTAAAAACTATTGCTGCCAAAAGTTGGTTAGAAACCAACTGAGATATAAGCCCAAGAACACAAATGCTTCGTTAATCGACTTTTTCAGCTTCTGGACAGTAGAGAGGAGCAATATAGATAACACAACAAAAGAATTACCTAGGAGAATAAAATATACTATAAAAAAATTTAAAATTCATGATGGCTACTACAAAATGGCGTACAGTAAACTTATACATATATAGGTAAAATCTAGCAATTAAAAAGTTACTCCTCAATCCCCTTAATATTAGTATAAAACAAAAGGGCTTTATTAGGCAAATACAGTAAAGTTAAAAAAAAAGTTAAAATTAAAGATGGCGTCCGAAATAAAATGTCGAATATATGGGTCAAATATAGATATTATGGCTTTGCCCCTTTAACTCCCACCATATTGGTATCAAATTAAAGGGCTTGACTAGTAGAATACAGTAAATTTTAAAAACTTAAAATTCAAGATGGCGCCCTTAACTAAATAATGCATAATTTTTTTTTCTCCACCGCATCAATATGGGTTTCAAATAAAAGCGCTTGACTAGTGGATTTTAACGAACTACGTGTAAAATTAAAAACCAAAATTACGTCGGATACCATCAAACGAAATGGCATACAATATTAAATCTAAAATCTAAGCTAAGCTATGATGTGGTTAATATATCGATGAACATGATAGTGAAGGGTATTATCGGAATCGGCATAGGCTACAATTACTTTTGTAACTGGTTTTAATTAGTGAATTGTGAGACAAATTAGGGATCGCCAGTCGCCAAGCTCTTTAATTGATGAATTTGTGGAAAATTTTATCCTTTATCGAATTTGTATTATAAGTTTAGCAATTTACCTGGTGGTTGAAATATAAGTAGTTTTTTAAATTAAATTAGTTAGACCCTGATAGTTTTTGGTGGTTCCTGATATTGGTTGTTAGTCAATATTATACCTTCATGGACAAAAATGAGTCGCTGTACGCTTGAATAACGTTGGGAAGTGTTAAATTGATACTACGTTCCCCAATGTAAGCTTTTTTTGATTAGATGTGATGACCGAAATAAAGCAAGCAAGTTTGTGCTAAATGTTCACGAGGCTAGTCGGCAACATTTATAGTTGCCGCAAATAATATGGCTGTGAGCGAAAGTGTGCAACCGAAACCACTTAAGAATTTTAATATAAAATTCTTTACTCTACAAGTTTTGCCAGTCACGGTATGTACATATAAATGTTTTTTGTTTTGCTGTTGATGAGAAGAAGTTTCTTTCTTCTTTTAACTTGCGTACTTTGTATAACAAATTATCAACCATAATGGAAAGTGTTGTAATACAGAAAGATAATTTTTACTTCTTGTTGTTGCTGCTATTCCATTGACTCACTGACTGACTGACTAACAGCCATTTGCATTGAGGTTTTTTTTGTTCTTACACATTTTATCTTTACTCTCCTTTGACTTTAAAATGTTTATGTTCCATCTGAAAAGGGGTTGGCGATATTGATAAATTGTTGAACATTTAGCAACAGGCACGATATAAATAACATCTATACAATAATAAACAATTGTTTAAGCGTTCGCCAAAGGAAACGACTATTTTTTTGGTTTTCGAATGCGGGGTGAAAGGAACAGGGACATTTGTTTTTTTTTAGAAAATTTTGTAACGTTCCACTTAAGAACAAAGTATAGGTATTGTAATTCAAATCATCCCTTAATGGAACGAAGAATCAAAGTACTTTTGCAGCTTAAATTTAAAAAAAAAAAATTGTGTGTAATTGCATTTTTGTTTATTAAATGCGGGTGTTACAACTAGCTGTTGATAATAAAAATTGCCCTAATTTGGTTATTTTTATTAGATTATAATTTTAATGGGTCTTGTTATTATTTTAGAGTGAATTTATAGCAGTTTTGTATATTTTGCTTAAGTAGAAATGTGTTTTTAATATAACATAAATTATTTTGAGTTGGAAATGTTTCAGTTTGATTTTCATAGTTGTTTATCAGTTTAAGCATCGAAAAAGGTAGCACTTATCTAATTGAACCATAACATTTACAACTGTACCAACTTCCCCAGTCCTGCATTCAAATTATAACTTAGACTTTTTCTTTAAGTAGAATCCTTTCTCTTAGAGGGCGACAAATCGCTATTTTGGTTTTGAAACACGGCTTCAATTATATGGTTTTTATTTTTTTTATTTGCAATCTAGCAGAAATTAAATTTTTTCATTTTTTTGTTTTTACCAAAATAAGCTAGTATTTATTTTTTGTGTGTGGGTGTGCATATGAAATGTGTATGTATGTGCGTATATGAAATGGTAACGCTCACAACCGAATTTATCAATAAAAATATATACTGCACTGCATTAGGAAAATATTGAAGTCTCTGTATTTTTTCCAGTATTTTGGTAAAAAAAAGAGTAACAAGCTTTATTCGGTTGTGCCGAGTCTTATATACCATTCACAACGTGTAGCCATGTAATAACAATTGCCTGTATCATTCACCATTCATCTCATTAATATGAAATACGTTCATACTTGCATACATATATGTTTCATTATCTTTATAATGACTTTATCCTCTTAAAATCATTCTATTGTAAAATTATAAATTGAGTTTATGTATGTTAAAAAAAAAATAAAAAAAATAAATAAAAAAAAAATAATATAAATAAAAAAAAAAAAAATAAAAAAATAAAAAAAAAATAAATAAAAATAAAATAAATAAAGAAAAAAAAAATAAAAATAAAAAAAATAATAAAAAAAAATTAAAAAAAAATAAAAAAAAATTTTTTTGACTTTACTGGGATTTGAACCTACGTTCATCCAGTTTGTATTGGTGTTAAAAGACGAGGTGGTCTAGGTTTCTTCGTCATATCTCAGTTGTTTACAAAGCAATTTTTCTGATTTTAAATACCGATCTGCTTTCGAATATTTCTGATATATTGGTATCTTACACGGGCCTTGAAAATGTGTGGGGGCTTCAAAAAATTGATTTCAACATGATTAAATGACTCCCCCATTCATAAGTTTTCAGAAAATTTATACTTTATGGAGTCGGAAATGACAAACCCTTACATTTACACTCACTGTAAAGGGTATAATAAGTTTTATAATGATTATGTCAGATTTTCGCAGTCTTTAGGTAGATCTTAATTAATTTTTTTTATTTTATATTTTTTTAAATTGTTAAAATAACATTTGAAAATGTTTACCCCCACGCGGGTCCAGGCGATGTGTGAAGAGTATAAAAACGTAAATAACACTGCTACATACGATAAAATGTACACAGTGTTATCTCCATAACTAAAAGAGTTATCGCTATAATATTTTATCAGCAGATGGATTAATGGATGTAAAACCAATTTACATAAAAAAGTAATTTTCTAAAAAAAAATTATGCCGAGTGTAGGGGTCGCATTTAAAAAGTTTTCATTATATCAAAGGCATTGTCAGATATACAATTAGAATCTGAAATATTAATCATTTAATAATTTATCACAATTAAAAAATTCTTTGTAAAAATAAAGAATGTTAAATATGAACTCAAGCCTAATTAAAAATTTAAAATATTAATTCTTGATCAGAAAGAGACTAATGATTTGCTCCAAAGGCCATTGAGGTTTCGTACCCCGTTCTCACAAGATATCAATTACAACAAGCTTAGTGCGCCACCATAGTATCAAAAAAATCAATAAGCTTTTTATTTTTTCTACCGAAGCATTCCGATTTGTCCCAATCAGTTCTAAGATTTTTTGTTGTGGAAGGTAAGGAAGACCAATACACGCCAAATATTTTCTACATGTGAATTATTACTACAGCAACACTTCTAGATCTTGATGTACACGCAAGGAAAAACCATGGTTACGACATGATCACGACGTTCATATTATAGTTTCTATAACAATATTTGGTTGTCGAAAACAAGTAATATGTAGTTATTTTTGTTTCATTTCATCATATATTTTGTCACGATAATCAAGCATTTGTTTGAATTGTGTCATTTAATGATTACTTTTCGTAAGAATTTCAAAATGTTTATCATTTAAAAATATTATGACTTAAAAAAATTTATTTGACAAAAATAATATTATATTTAAAAGCATTAGGTTAGGTTAGGTTAGGTTGAAAAGGAGGGGTATAAAAGCCCAAACCCATGACAGGTATACACCTATGCCCAGTTGGCATGTTGTGCGCTCCATGTGGAAAACGGAATTCCCAAACAAAAAACCATAACCATAATTTCCCATAAATAACGGACTAGTCCAAGAACCCAGTCCCCTCAATGAAACGCCTTATGGATCTCCAGTTCGAGTTCCCCAGGTATTCCAAGTTCGGCGTAGTATCCACTGTAAAATTTTCGCGCCTAATATGCCCAAACGCAGGACAATGACAGAGGTAGTGTACCAGAGTCTCATCCTCTTCCTCGCAAGCTCTACATGTCGTCTCCTCAGATAATCTCATGCGAGCTAGATGAGTTCTCAACTCCGTATGACCTGTAATTACACCGGTTAATTTCCTAAGTGTAGGTCTACTTAGTCTCAGAATCTCCTTTGACTTCCCAAGATTTGGGTCACCCCAGAGTGTTCTTGTCACCTTACCGACATCAGTGCTTTGCCATTTTCTGACATGTTTTTCCATTGCCCAACGTTTAAGTTCATCCTTAAATCGTTTAAGGGGTTTGGCGTTCTCCAAAGTTATAGTGCTCAGAAGAGCTCCCATTTTGGATAATTTGTCGGCTTTCTCGTTTCCGATCAGCCCGTGATGGCTTGGTATCCATATTATCTCCAGATGTTCACAATTTGCATATGAGTTTATCTCACTCTTGCATTGCAAGACGTTCCGGGATTCAACTTTCTCCTTTCTCAATGTCTTAATCACTGATTGGCTATCCGTAAAGATACGAATCGGAGTTTCGCTATTCGTTTCCTTTATCCATTTAATTCCTTCCGTAATCGCCATGATCTCAACCTGAAAAATAGTGTTGTGATCTGGTAGACTGAAGTATTTGCTTCTATTTCGGCTTATGTCGTATAAGCCCATTCCAGTTTGGTCCCCAATCTTTGAACCGTCTGTGTAAAGATCGATTCCGTGGGTGTTTCCCATCCTGATTATCTCATCCCATTCTCCCTCTTCCGGTATAATGGTGATGCAGTTAATATTCTCATATCTCATCGGGATTTTATCACATGTTAATTCCGTAATATTTCCCATCGGTAAGATATCCGTTATTCTTTGGTATCTGGTCTTATGTTCTCTTATAAGCCACTCATCTATTGCCATTAATCTTGTGGCAGCTAAGTCCGCTTCATATTTTACCTGTATCTCAATAGGCCAAATGGATAATATATTCTCAATGGCCATTGTCGATGTGGTCCTCATGGCGCCGCAAGTACTAATGCAGCACTGTCTCTGAATCTTTTGAAGAGGTTTTATATTCACCTTCTTCTCTAAGGATGTCCACCACACTAACGAAGCGTACGTAATTGTAGGCATTAAAAATTACAAATAATCATTTAATAATAGGTGAGACAACATTATGATTACAAATTAATCAAGCTATGATTTTTAAATAATAATAATTTGATTTCAGCTGTTCTTCTTCTTGCTGAATAAATTTTTATTATTTGAAAAGTTTGAGATGTCAAAAAAATGAACAAAAATTTTGAAAAATTAAAGAAAATTTAAAAATAAACGAGAAAATGTAAAAAAATATTGGTATAAAAATTGCAATTAAATTGGTAAGTACAATCAATGTGTGTATGTTACAGCAAAAGACAATAATTTGCCGTAAAAAAGCAAAGATTGTAAATTTCAATTGTAGTCATATATATGATTATTGAATGATACTTAAATTAAACATAATAATGATAACTGGTATCCATTATATTTTTAGTCATAATCATACAATTCAATCACAGTACGTTGCTCTTCGATTATGGTTACCACAACCATATTTTTTTTTTTTTGCGTGTAGGTTTTAAAAATACAAAGCTATTGTCTACAACTTATTGTATCACTGTATTATCGTTATCAGCCTCATATTTTTATTTGTCAATTTTAAATTAACCTCGAATGTTGCTTTTTTTACATTAAATTTATTTCCGTTTTTTTTTCTTTCTAAATATAAAATAATGTTTTCATTAATTAAATGAAAAAAGCAATTTATTGCAAATTGTCTTTTAAGCCCACAGAAAATTAACCTTTAATACGAACACCCCTCACCCTATTCCCCAATGGCCCTTTAGATATTTGCTAAGAAGTAAATATAAAATTTGTGATTAAAAAGGTTTTTTTTAACATTAATTAAGGCATATTGAAAAGGCAAAGAATAAAAGAGAAAATGACTAAATATTTAAGCCCAAAAAAAAAAAAATAAACAACAAATTTATTTAATGTAATTTGTTTGTGTCAAAATCAAACAAATGAAAAAATATAAAAAATGCTGGAGAGTTAAGGATTTATATGTCTGCTACATGTAATGTCAAATCAGTGTGAAATGACCTATTGAAGGCCTGGTGAAGGCAGCCATACCAATCTTACTTTTAAGCTTTTCGGCTGAAGCAACTATTTACTAGTATTACATCAACCAAAGCAATTCATTTTCTACTTAATAAAAAAACAGAATAAATAAATATTGAAAACAGTAGAGAATTACCAAATAAGGCTTGTAGCAAATCATTAATCATTTTTGCAAAAAATCAAAAAAAAAACTCAATGATACCCTTAACCTCCCCCTTATCAACAGCAGCAAACTCAGTAAAAAATCAAAAAGTCTTTAATACATTTATATGTTAGTCAGCAGCAACAACTAAAACAACATATTGACAGCATTATGTAATGTACTACTACATATACAATATGTAACAAATTGCCTTTTTCAATTACCATGTCCTAATGCATGTTTGTATGTATGTACATACTTTGTATTGTATGTATGTTGAGGTATTTTGTATAATTTTTTGTGCCAAAGTTTTTTTTTAAAGAATTTTTCCATTCATTCTTGCTTCCTTTTTCTTTTTTTTTTCTGCAACTAAGGTTTTAAAAGAAAATGCCATTAAGTTTTTTCGTCCTGTTTTATTTGTTGATTTTGTGCCATTATGTGTCTGAATATTAAAAAGTCATACATTAATATGTGTCATATTTGTATGTTTTTTCTTTGTCACACACATTTACATAAATTAAGCCTAAAAAGAAATTGAATTTTATTTCCTATTTTTTATTTCTCAAAAGTTCTTGTGTCTAGACATAAAATTAATTGTTCAACTTCTTTTGTAATTTAACTAATTATTCAACAAATATCTACGAGGTAAAATCTAACTGAAAAGGTGACGTTTTATTTTTTTCGAAGTAAAATAATAATGATTGAAATTTAATAACTTTTAGTTAGAAGTTTGATTGATTAATTTATTGCTAAAAAAGTAATAAATCATTATTAGCAACATGTTGCATTAAAGTTATAAAATGAATGAAGCAATAATGTTTGTATTGAACGATTTTCTTATGAATAGATATATTTCAATTTCTATTCAAGTAAACGTAGACATAAAGCATTACATAAAAAAAAATCGACGCAGACCCCTCGGGTTCCTTTTCGACCCCCCTTTGCTCACTAGTGATTTCATAGCTACCAATCGGCATCCCTTCCTTTACTCAGCCCCTCGTCACTATAAGCGTTTTATATAGACTACAAAACGTTTTCATATTAAGACTAAGGTCCTTCATAGCATTCACACTTTATGTGTAACTACCTGTGATCCTTAGTCTAGAATGCGCTGCATAGAAAACTGCCACGATGACCATATTCATTACATTCGGCAACAAATGTTGTAAGAAACTAAGATCAATAGCCCTTTTACAAACCATTGGTCTCTTCAAGACAAAAACATTCTATATAACACCTTAATATCCATCTGCTAATACCAATATATAAAAAGAGTGTAAATATGTGAACTCGTAACATTCGAAATTTGCTTGCAAAAATACGGTGTACGATTCACTTTTTTGTAGACTTATAAAGCCTTCTATTCTATTCAATATTTCTCTCAAGCTGTTGTCATACTCAATATAAAAAATTCGTAATTATACTTATGGAATAATGTTGCCTAATTGGTGCTCTGATTATAAGCTAAAACACATATGAAATGTTTCTGCAACATTCAAGTAACATTTTATTTCGTACGAAATTTAAAGCAAGACCAGGTAAATTTTTTTGGTTGTTCGATATAAAAACTATTTTTGTAGGTTAAATTCTTCGTGTGAAACATCGAAACATATTTTACAAATTGAAACAGATATATAAACATAAATATTAACTATGTTGCTGTCAACATGTTTACTAAACAATTCCCTAAACAAAAGAACAAGCAATTAAGCAGACTATTTTTTTTTTTGTATGTGTGAATATAATTTTTAGTTTTTTTTAACAAACAAAACTAAATTTGGTTGTTTTGGTACAAACACTAAACATTTACTAACAAGTTTATCAACATGTTGCCAGTAATCGTTTTATTCCTAAGCTTAATTTAAACACTCATTTTATATGTTTTTATTTTAATAACTTTGTGCGAAATTCGTGCAAAAACCCATTGTGCCATATTCATAAACATTTTCTCATAAGCAACCTTTTCTTTTTTCTTTTAATTTCTCTGCATCTGCTAACAGTTTTTTAAAGTGTTTTTCTTCACTGCTTTGTTGCTATATTTTGTTTTTGCTCCTGGTCAAGTTTTCTGTTTGTTTTTATAACTTTTCTATCTCTATAATTTCCTCATCCAAGGCTGCCTGCCTCACTTATAGATAGTTTGTTTTTTCCTTCATGCATCATGCAGCAAAGTTTTTGTCTAGGCTGACATTAACAGTAAAAACAATGCAGCAAAATAAGGGCACTCATATGGCTGGCTGGCTGGCTGGTCGGGTATCTGTGTCTAAGCATCGATTGCCTAACAAGTATTAAATATTGTTTGCCTTTCTTCTTATACACGCTTATTGGTTTCAATATGATGATGGGCATTTTTCCCCCCATAACTCTACTAAAATTCCGACGGACAGTTTTGAAAGTCTGTCTCTGTTTGTCTGGTTGTAGGAGTCTTTTTGTTTGTTGTTTAACTGCATGTATGTATGAATGAATGACTGGCTGGTTGGTTGGCTGGCTGGCTGGTAAATGCAGGCAACGATTATGTAAATGAAATATTTCCATTAAATTCATTGAATTTCTTTTACAAGAAAAACAAAAATTTTTTTTTGTTTTTATCTCATATTGTTTTGTCTGCTTCATAATGCCATTACGAGAAACTAAAAGCTTTGTTAAGCTTCTCTGATAGACATCTATGCTACATAAGCATTTTGTATGAAATATATGGAAATTTGAGTGTCTGTGTCGAAAGAAAAGTCAAGAATTTGATTATCAAAATGAAATTTGCCATAATTTGTCTGATTGACTTAAAAGATTTATATCAAAATGCATTTATGATGCTTTATTTAGTTTATAATTTAGTTCAGTTTTTCCCTTTGCATTAGTCAATTTCTTGTTGTTTATAGTCAATAGTCTTCAATAATAGCCTTCATATTTTGCTTTAATTTTAAGTTTGTTACGTTCGCTTACAAGTGTGTGTTTCACAAAGTCATCAAGTAGACTTTAGTTGTTGTTATTGTTGTTAAAAATTTTGCGGTAACAACGACAAAATGTTTTATGAGAATTAATTGCAAAATAAATATTTATGCAATTTATTTAGTTTAACGTGTTTAACGTGTGAGTGTTAAGTGTTAAATAATAAAGAAAAAACAAAATATTTTAAAATCATGAAAAGAAATAATGTCAAGTATTCATTCTTTAGAGCAACAAAATATAAAATAATAATAATAGAAATGTGACTTTGAAATATACGATTTCTTATCCTGTTACTTTTAAAGATTCGTGAGAATAGATTTTTCAAAATTCAAACGTTTGGGATGAGGCAGATGAAAAAAAATACTACCAGTTTTTTGTTGAAGCTTAATAAACGATTAAAAAATATTATTTTCGTAAACTAAAAATTGGTTTTGATACTTTTTTTGAATTCGAGTACTTAAGGGATAAAAATTGTAAAAATTTTAGGCTTTTTTACATTTTTTTTTAATTTATAAAAAAAAAGACAAACATTATTTTTTTAATTGCTGAGAAAACTATAGACAGACTTGGAACAAAATGTCAATGTGGACGGGGTATGACTTATAACTGCATAAAGTTCTATTACAAAGGCATAGTACGACTATAGATGTAAGTGCTTATATAGCATTATCATCACTGAAACCATAAAGAATATATTCTCTAAATTTGTATGAAAATTGAAGTCGATTTTCTGTTGTCATTCTTTTTGTGTGCCTGTTGAAATCAATTTTTTTAAGTCACCATATGTTTCACTTACCAGCTTGTGGTATCAGTCTTTCAGAAAGACTTTGTAAAAATTCATTACCGAAAACCAATAAAAGCCATCTGTGATCTGTTAAGATATAAGCAATGAAACCCATATGACTCTTTTTCACATTTTAAATACAAAAATTAAAAATTTAAAGTCATGTTGGTTACTTCTTATATACACGATAAACCTTTATGGCAACAGGCAGAATATTTAAGACATATGGACAAAGTTATAAGCAAAAATAAATTTAAAAAAAAAATAATTTTTTGTTTTAAATTAATCAAAGTCTTAATTCACATTTAAACAATAGTGGCATCATATTGTCAGTCAAACATTACTCCAGCCTCAAACATTATTCCAGAAATTAACTTCAAAATTTTTCCAAAACTGACTGAGATATAAGCATCCAAATTGAAGCCTCAGAATTTTCCCTACAATTTACCAAACAAAATCAAATTTAAAGTTTTTAAGAAACTACAGATTTAACATAGTTATTAAATGTAAGCCCTGTACTAAATAGTGTAATAAAATACATCAAAATGGTATTTGAAAAAAAATGTCGGACAATTTTTTTCTAACCGGTCAACGTTATTACTAAATACAGTCAAAACTCGGTTTGACGAATGATATATAGTCAGGCCCTTTCGTTATATCAAATAGTTCGTTATATCAAACAGATTTATTTTATAGATTCCACCTAAAAATATTTATGTTGTTAAACAATTATATATTTCTAAAATCTTGTAACACTTACAGAACTCGGGGGGCAAACATTTGAAAAAGCACTTTTAGCATGAAGATAATTTATAGTCAAAACTTTATTTCGAAATGAGCGTGGCTTTTAAGCCTTTTCAATAAGAAGAGGTTTTATCTTTTTTGTGCCTAAAGCACTTGCACAGAGTAGTAAAGTAACTCTTTGCTTTGATATTTTCCTTCCTGGAGCTGTAGTTTTCCCAGCATGTACTAATGTTTTGTTTGGAAGCATTTTCCAATTAAAGTCCCGTTTCGTCACCATTAAAAATTACACCATGAGTTAAATGGTTCTCTCTTATAACATTTTGCTATACTTGTTTAAATGGTTCTACTAAATCCTCTCTTGATGATAAATTTTCACCTGATTCCTTAAGAAGTCTAATGGCGTATCTTTTTTTTTTGGAATCTAGCTAACTAACCATCACTTGCATTGAACTCTCCATTACAAAACTTGTTTTGTATTTCAATGGCTTTTGCTTTCAGTGCTATTCCATTTACCGGTACAACCTTCCAAACGAACAGTTTTTGCTCCATCTCTGGGTACTCACCTTTAAGTGATCGACGGTTCTTTGAATCATATTTGGTAGCTTCTAGATTTAACATAATTTTGTCTTTCATTTTCTCTAATGTGCATATTAAAGATTTTGAAATAACATATTTCTGTGAAATTGCACTAAGGCTTATACCTTTTTTACAGTCATCCAAAAATTTTATTATTTGACTAAAAAAAAACTTTTTTTCTGTTTCCCATTCTTATTTTAGGTTGAATCTCTTTACAACCTGATAAAAAAACGCACTGAAATGCTCTTGGCATCAGCGCATACGCAAATATCGAATGAGTATTCATTGAAAAACAGACGGCATACGCAAATACCAAATGAGTATTCATTGAAAAACAAACGGTATTTTAACGTTTTAGGTTCTCATTTCTATTTCTCATTTTTTATTTGTTTTATTTTTAGCGTTTACTTTTTTTTGTTTGAGTTTTTGCCCTGCTTTCGTTATTTTTTGATATGTTCGTAAAGTTTTTTGATATGTTCGTAATATAAGGTATTCAATGTAAAAAATTTGATGGTTCGTTATATCGCGTTTTTGTTCAATCGAGTATTCGCTATACCGGGCTTTGATTGTAAAAAGTCCTGATTGGTATTAAATATTATACCTTGAAATAAACTAAATATAAAATGGCGTTCTATCGAAATGAGAGCTTACATTAGTTTTTTAGAAACCAAAATCGTGTCTGAAATAAAATTCAGAATTTCTGTATTTTTTCAGCTCCGGAATAAATAAGCTTGACTAATAGGATACAGTAGACTATAAAAATATTTCAAAGCCAAGATGACCACCACTACAAAATGGTGGATTTCCTGTTAAAAAAAAAAACTTCCTAACATGGGTATTAAATGAAAGAAAGGGCTTGATTAGAAAAATAGGGTTCTGATTACAAATTTTTAACTAAAGATGGCTTCCTTAACAAAATGGCAACTCTTATGTTTTTAACACGAAATATAATACTAGTCTTGTTTATTAAAATTCTACAGGCTTATTATCTTAAGGTAGTTTGCATTAAATATCGAATAAATGTTTTTATTTTTTAATAAACTACTGGCTGAAAATATTTATTTAATTTTAATTGTTCGATATGTTGTAGTAAAGAAATAAATTCCATCTTCTATATATATTTAACAGTGAAACTCTGCCTGTGTGTTAGCTATAGACTCCGAAACTATAAAACCGATCGGACTCAAACTTTGGCAAGTTGTTGTATACATTCCAGGGAGTGTTTATGGGTAGCAAAAAGTGGGCGGGGCTACGCCCATAAAAAATTAGTTATAATTTTTAGCTACTTGCACTTGACCGATTTTTCTGAAACTTTGCACACTTATTGAGCTGTCATGACTTTATAATTTCGTGATTAGAAAAGTGGGCGGGGCCACGCCCATAAAAAAGTTATAATATTGAGGTACTTGCACTGGCCCGACTTTTCTGAAACTTTGCACACATATTGAGCTCTCATTATTATGCAATCTCGTGATTAGAAAAGTGGGCAGTGCCACGCCCATAAGAAATAAGTTATCATATTTAGCTACTTGCACTAGATCGATTTTTCTGAAACTGCACACCCATATTGAGCTGTCATGACTATATAATTTCGTGATTAGAAAAGTGGGCAGGGCCACGCCCATAAAAAAGTTTTAATTTTGATGTACTTGCTCTGGACCGATTTTTGTGAAACTTTGCACACATGTTGAGTTGTCAAGACTATACAATTTCTTGATTAGAAAAGTGGACAGTGTCACACTCATAAAAAAATTATCATTTTGAGCTACTGGAACTTCACTGATTTTTCTGAAACTTTGCACACATATTGAACTGTCATGATTATACAGTTTCGTGATTAGAAAATTGGGCAGTGCCACGCCCATAAAAAATAAGTTATCATTTTTAGCTTCTTGCACTTGATATTTAATTAAAATTCAGAATGCATTTTTATTCATTAAGGGGCGTAGCAACGCGCGCCGGGCTGGGCTAGTTTCTTATAAAAATGTTTTTTATGACTACTTTTCTTAAAGAAAATATGGCACAAGTTCTTCTCTTTTGGAGAAAATTCAATAAATCCTAAATATGCAAAAAGTTTCCAATAGAAGAGTCTTTATTTATACATAATTGTTTTTTTCTTCACAATTTTCAATGAATCACTGTCTTAAGTAAATATCATATGCATCGCACTTAAACTTAAGTGCTTCTATTGTTATTGCAATATTGTTTATCATGTTGTTATGCCTCTACGTGCTACGTGCATGTCGCAACATTGATATTTAATAAATTATAAAAAAAAAATCAACTGAAAAATTATGTTAAAAACATGATGTTGGCCTTAAACGACTAAGCAAAGTGGATAATTCAGCAACAAGCCCAAGTATGTGTAATACATAGACACACTCTTACACTCTGAAACAATTTTTTATTTTATTTTTCTTTTAAGCGACAACAACATCTTTGGTTAATGGTGTTAATTGAAATTGTCTTTTAGCCATGTTTCTTTACTACACCGAGGCTTGTGTGAAAAAGTATAAGTGGCGACTCTTGTTAAAAAAAAGATAATGAAAAAATTCTTTTAAATTGTTTCGAAAAAAAAAACATCTGTTCAATTGTTCATTTACCAACTTGACTTAGATTGTTGAGGTACTTTAACTTAAATTTACATAGAAACATCTCTCTCCCTACATTTTTACTACTTCGACAAATTGTGGCCTGAGGGTCTTTTTTTTTTTTTTGGTTCCTTTTATGTTTTTATTTATTTTATAATATTTATCATCAAATTGTATTGAAATTTAAACCAAGTGTTACAGCACTGTAGTTTGTTAGCTGCCTTAGGAGCATCAATAACTAACGATGTGTCTCTGTGTAAGAGTTTTTTTTTTTGTATGCTGCTATCAATTGTTTGTTAGCTGCAAGCTGCAGTTGGTTGCTTAAACAAATTCATGTTTTAGTTGTTAGAGACTTTATTGTTGTCGTAATAAAAAAAAAAGAAACTTAACTATTGATGCTTATACTTTTTCTATTATTTTTTTTTCTTTTACTAAAGTTTGTACAATAATTTTCACATGTATGGTTATGAAGACTATACAGGGTGTTTGGTTTACTAATTTGACTTAAAATGTGTATTTAAAAAATAAATAAATTTTAGTACATGCTTAGTAATTTTTTTTTTCTTTTCATTTGCAGGTAATACTTTTGCAACGTATTTTTATAAATAAATAAACATAATTGCGGTAAGATATAGTTTAAAGAATTCTGGTATAATTTTACAATCACAAATCAATCACCGCTTTACACGTTCTACCTTACATATAAATAGTTTGGTATACACTCAATTTTAGTTGGATAAACAAATTTTTACATCTCTATTTGTAAAACATCTTAATTTAATGCAAACATTCTAGCAACATGTTGCTGATATTTTAATAGTAAAACAGAACCTCGACATAACGAAGTGTTTTATATAAATTGTTATTTACAAATTAAAAATGTTATACTCTCATTTAAAGACACTCACTCTCTCAACAATGTTACCATAATTTCATGAAAATATGAAATGTATGTTGAACACGATTTATGTTTAAAGAAGGTGACGCAATTATGTTTCATAATTTAAGTTCAAAATGTATTAATAATAATCGATCAGCCAGCAATTAACACACCAATTTTACTTGTGGCAATACTAATAAAGGCATCAAAACAAAAACATAACTTTTGCAAATAAAGGGTGGTTAAATTTTAAGCGGCGATGTTGATTTTGAATAAAACACAAATTATTTTGGAAATTATTGTCATTTCTTTTTATTATGATAATATTGGTTTTGTTCAATTATGTATGGAAGAAAATATCGGCCAAATGGCCGTTACGACCTCGGCGGCACACCTCCACCCGATGGTTCAAATTTTCGATGACGCTGAGTCATAATTGAGGTTCTATGTCGTTAATGTTCCGAATTATCTCATCCATTAGCTTTTGAATTGTTGCTGGCTTATCGACGTACACCTTTTCTTTAAAATTATCCCAAAGAAAGAGGTCCAACATGATCACATGATCTCGGCGGCCAATTGACACCAGCACCATGTGTCGCGCAAAAGAGCCATTGTTTTGTTAGGTGTATGGCAAATGGCACCGTCCTGTTGAGACCACATATCGTCCACATCCATATCTTTCAATTTGGACCATAAAAAGCTCGTTATCATCTCACGATAGCAAACACCATTTACAGTAATTGCCTGACCGGTCCCATTTTGGAAAAAAATACGGCCCATAAATTGCTCCAAAGAGTCACTCTTTGTGTGTGCATTGTTTTTATGACAATCACTGAGGTGAAATGTGATGTGCCTCATCATTCTGACCATTGACGACGTTTGGCATGCAAGTCTTTATGCATAATGTTCATCAACGACGAGCGTGAGAGGTGCAATTGTTGGGCACGACGACGAGTTAAGGTGGACGGCTCTTCAGCCACACTATCGCGAACAGCAGCAATATTTTCTGCAGTGCGAGCTGCACGAGCATGCACTGGTATTTTCACATCTCCCACAGACCCGGTTTACTCAAATTTTTGCACGATTTTTCCGATTGTACACCCATTTGGACGATTAAATTGACCGAAAAATCACGAAGTGCACGATATGCATTTTGATTTGAACGACCACTTTCATAATAAGCCTAAATATCTTTAACGCATTGCTCGATTGTGTATCTTTCCATGGTTCAAATTGAGTTATTCTGAAATTGAGAAATGTCAAATGAAATGCAGAAAAAAACTTGACGTTTAGGTGTGGTTCAAATTCAACATCGGCCCTTAAAATTCAACGACCCTTATTAATCAAATTTCAGGTGCTTTAAAGGTTACATTTTTCAAAGGACATTTTTCTGTAGTAAACTAAAGTTGATTGCAAAAAGTAATAGCTATAGATTTTTTCTTAGGATCCTAAGAAAGATTTCGACACCTAGATTTATTTGAAGTTTTTTATTATATCCGATCGAAAATGAAACTTTATTGTATAGACAGATGCTTCATAGCTTATTTTATTTTCACTCGAGAGCAAACGTAAGCGCAAAGTTACTTATCACTGGTATTAGAGTGTCTCATGCTGATTTTTTTAAAATCCCATCATAATATCAGATTTGTATTTTATGTTGTATTTTTATATTATAACAGCAAGTGCTTTGTTAGAATTATGGAATTTGTTCCCAATAACCGTACTTAGACCTTCAATTTAAAAACAAAGATTTACGGAAATAAATATATTTAGTAAAGCTCTAGTGTGAATGTGGTGAAAACCAATTTTGCGAAATTCAATTAGTTTAGGTTGTCTAGAGTTCACTGTACATTTCATTTATATGGCACGAGGTAAATTTTTTAAGTTAAATCAAACAAAACTATTCTGGCCACACACCTACGCTGTATTGTAATATTTTTTAAACTTTTTCAAGAATTTGGGTAAAGGTTTACTGATGATCTGGCATAAGCACCAGTGAAATGCATATAAACCAGCTTAAACCCAACAACCAAATAAATATAATTGAAAAATTATGGGAGCATATCCCAAAAAAATTTAGTAAATAAACTAATAAAATATTTTATTTTTCGGTTGCCCTTATAACCAACGGTTAGCCAAATGTTAAAGGGATTAGAAAAATAAAATAAATTCAAAATTTAAAAAAATTGTTGGTTGGGTTTTTGAAAAAGTTTTTTATAGTTTTTTGTTTTATTTTTGAATTTTCATTTTGTTAATGAGAATTTAAAAATATAACTTATAATAATGTTAAACTTTTTTAAGAATTTGGGTAAAGGTTTACTGATGATCTGGCATAAGCACCAGTGAAATGCATATAAACCAGCTTAAACCCAACAACCAAATAAATATAATTTTTTCAAAAATTTAAAAAGACTTACAAATCTTACAACAAACAATACAGCACTTTTTATTCATTAAACATTTTTGAGAAATTATGATCATTGGGTCATTGTAATCATTAACGGATTATATTTATTTATGAAAAGCATCAATATTTATTTAATAATGAAACACCCTGTGATCCAATTTCACACCTTCACCGAAAATGTATTTGCAAAATTGTGCTTATTGGCTTAAGGCTTCATTTTCTTTATCATCCGCATATTTGTTTGTAATTTTTAGTTGCTTCGTTATCGCTGCAATGTTTAGTGCAACAATGTGGCAAAAATTTTAACTAAATTAAAGTGTATTTTAGTATGAGTTGAACGTTACTTTGCAAAAGCAGTAATGCAAAATTATGTTTTTGACTTCTACCAACAAAATGCACATAATTATGATTATTGCAAAGAATGTTGCCTTTGCATAATTTGCTCTTCTCTAAAATGGCGAAATAACTAAATAAAAAAAAACATTGAAATAAACTAAGAGCAATTCGATTTTGTTTACTAAATGCCGAAGGGTACTTGAGTTTTTCTAAAAATGGGATCATAATTATTCGCCTTATTAAGGGAAGCAATAGTCAAGCTCTTTGTTATTTGAACCTTTAACCTGCGGTGTTATTTCTACTATATTAATTTCCGACCCCATAAAGTATATATTTGCTGAAAGTTTATGACAATGGGAGTAAATTGTGCAATATCCGTCTGTCCGTGTAAGGATTGAATCAAGTTTTAGAAGTCACCGCATTTAGCATAGTTTAGTATGTGATACAGATAATATAAGAATGAATCGCTATTGAAATCCAGCGTAATCGTCCTTTCTTTCTGAGATATGAGCAAATAAACACGACCGCCTCGAGTATTTTTACTATAAAAATCAGCCCTAGGATAATTTATAGACACGTTTGTTACTATTTGTAAATATTATGTACTTTCCGGGCTATTCAGAATAAAGGGCTTGATTAGCAGAATATAGCACATTATACACACAAAATGGCGTTCCACTAATATATATGTATATGATTCAAATCTAGTAATTAGGAATGTATCCACTTTAACCCCTCAATAATGGCATCAAACGAAAGGGCTTGACTAGTACAATACAGAAAACTATGAGTAAGTTAAAACTAAAAATGGAGTCCGAAATAAAATTACTGATACATGTGTCAAATTAAGCCTCCAACTTCCAAGATATTGTTATTAAATAAAAAAGCTTCACCAGTGGAGTACAGCTAATTATGTAAAAATCAAAGATGAAGTAATAAAAGCCAAATGGAGTATAACATTAAATCGGAAATAAAGGCTTAGCTACGATTTCATCACTAAACCTATGTAGAAGATGGTGAAGGGTATTATCAGACTCGGCGTGGCCGAATTAGCAAGAAAAAACTGGTTATCATTTCACGATACCGAACACTATTGACTGTTTGCGCTTGACCTGCCTGGATGGAGTTTGAGTGACATCATCACGTACAGCTGCGACATTTTCGGTCGATCGACCTGGTCGAAGGCGCGTTGTTGTCTTTACATCATCAACAGACCCAGCTTCGGCAAATCTATCCATTAATCTCTTTACAGTTGACTCTTTTGGAGCATTATTGTGACCCCAAATTGATCGCAATTTGCGAACTGTAGCCGCAAAACTTTCACCATTTTGGTAAAACAATTTCACAATGAGAATGCGTTGTTCATTCGTGTAGCGCTCCATTTTTACAAACCTCTTACCTTCTACTAGCAAACAATAACAATTGTTCAAATGTCAAACAATGACACTTCGAATGGCGCAAAATTTAAAAATTGCGTTCTAGTTGGGACACCCGATATTATAATATAAACAACCAGTATGTCTCGTAGTGACGTATAAACCAATCTTAGCTGAGCAAGACAACTTTTGAAGATGCTTCTAGTGTCTCGTAAACATGTTGCTAACTAGTGTAATATTTTTTCCAATACAAACTAAATGTGGTATACGTTTGTCTCTAAACAACTAATAAACAAATCATTGCTTCAAAAAGCGAAAATCTGACGTTTAAATGTAAAAAAAAACTTCTATTATTGTGCTTCTTTGTTTAGTTGCGAATGTGGTCTACAGGTGTTATTAATATAATCTAGAAAAGTTTTAAATTACGAACTAGAAAGCAGTTTTAAAAACAGAAAGAAAATTCCGCAAAACACCATAGAAAAAGAGCTTGAAATTCTTTTCAATTTGCTCATAAATTGTTTACCATAAGAACTTATTGAAAGCTTTAAATTAATAATGATTAGATTTTTCTGTAATTACTTTTAGCCAGCTCTGTGAGCTGCTCTAAATACCAATTAACCGGTTACAGTTGTTTATTTTAATTTTTTGCTTTCATTTTTGAGTTCATTTGTTTTAACTGATCATCAGTCTCATTAAAAGATCACCAGCAAACATCAGAGTGTACTGGCATGTCAGCCAGTCCGTCTCTTTTGTTAATCTGTAATATAAATCTAGATTAAGTTTTTTTTTCATTTATTTTTTGCTGTTTGGTTATAAATTATATTTTGCTGTAAATATAAGGAGTTACTACATAAAACATAATGGGGCTTCTTACACACACACACACACACACAAAAGCCACCTTTTACTTACAAAAGCTCTTGTGTGCTTCTGCTAAAGTGTATGTAAAGTACATAAATATATATTTTGTACAGTTTCCTACAGTTGTATATACTAGTGCACATCCGTTTCTTCCTGAACTTGTTTTTTGTTGATGCTCTTTCCCTATAACATAAACTTGAAGAAGCAGAAAAAATTTTATGTAATTTGAGCCTACATTGGGGTAAAAAAAAATGCGAGCAGTCACTTCCCAAATGAGCTGGTTTTAAAGCTAAAGCCATATTTATTTATTTAGTTGACTGTGCCGACTTAATATTAAAAAAAAAAAACAAGTAAATAAATATGTATGTAGAATAGAATTTGAACTAACAGCAACAGACATTTAACGGCCACTACAACGACAGCAAATTATGAAAAGATAAACTTCCTATTACTCTTCTTTAGTATTCCTTTTGCAGTGTGTACAGGCGAGCAAAAAACAAAACGTACATAAAAGAATAAAGAGAAGAAAAAATTTGCTTCAATTAAAGCTATTCAACTCTATTCATACAACCACCACTTAAACTGGGATCAACACATTAACTTATGGGCTTTTGTAAAGCACACGAAAAGGATAAGAAATCGCAATTTTTTTTGTCTTAAAATCTATAAAATTTAGGTATCTTATCTAATTAAAAAAAAATAATAATAAATTTAGTTGGCAGAGAAATTTAAAGGCATCTTTGTAGAGCAAATAATAATTTAAAATTTTATCAAAAACAAACTGCAATTATTTTTAATCAAAAAGAATCCTCTCCTTGATAGAGGAGTCCATTTCAGGCTTCCAAATAAATGCAATTTTTTTACAAGCTGAGTGTAACATTTTCTTTGTTGTTGCTCGCTTTCAGCTAAGCTAAGGATGGTGCAACTAAAGGAACGATTTTTGCATAACATAACGAGTTAATTTAAAATTAGTGTTAGAAGCACAAATTCTTTTCGCTTTGTAATTTGATAAATAAACTAAGGAAATAATTTAATTTCACTACTTCGGCCTGCAATCTTATATCCTCTTATATGAGGAACATATTGCAAACAGTTTGTCTTAACGGAAATACTTTAAATGCATTGAATATAATAAGAGGAGTTCCTGAAGGCTCAATACTTGGACATTTACTCTTTTGTTTATATAACAATGATTTACCTAATATTGCAATCAACAGAAAAGTTCATATGTATGCCGACGATGTGCAGCTTTATAATAGTACTAGGATTTGAGGATATATCCTCCTGTGTAAATATTATTACTAATGATTTGAATAAGATTATTACCTGGGCCAACAATAATGGACTCTGCATCAATTCCTTAAAATCAAAATTTATTATGCTATCAAAATCTAGAAAGATATTTCCTCATATTCAAATAGAAATTAATGACAATAATATTGACCAGGTAAAGTCTGCGGCTAAATTGCAGGTAATTTTTGACAGTAAATTTACATGGTCGAATCACATTAACGCTGTTGTTGGTAGAGTCTAAAGTACGCTTCGTAACTTATGGGCAGTTAGGTTAGGTTAGGTTAGGTTGAAAAGGAGGGGTATAAAAGCCCAAACCCATGACAGGTATACACCTATGCACAGTTGGCATGTTGTGCGCTCCATGTGGAAAACGGAATTCCCAAACAAAAAACCATAAACATAATTTCCCATAAATAACGGACTAGTCCAAGAAACCAGTCCCCTCAATGTAACGCCTTATGGATCTCCAGTTCGAGTTCCCCAGGTATTCCAAGTTCGGCATATTATCTACTGTAAAATTTTCGCGCCTAATATGCCCAAACGCAGGACAATGACAGAGGTAGTGTACCAGGGTCTCATCCTCTTCCACAAGCTCTACATGTCGTCTCCTCAGATAATCCCATGCGAGCTAAATGAGTTCTCAACTCCGTATGACCTGTAATTACACCGGTTAATTTCCCAAGTGTAGGTCTACTTAGTCTCAGAATCTCCTTTGACTTCCCAAGATTTGGGTCACCCCAGAGTGTTCTTGTCACCTTACCGACATCAGTGCTTTGCCATTTTCTGACATGTTCTTCCATTGCCCAACGTTTAAGTTCATCCTTAAATCGTTTAAGGGGTTTGGCGTTCTCCAAAGTTATAGTACTCAAAAGAGCTCCCATTTTGGATAATTTGTCGGCTTTCTCGTTTCCGATCAGCCCGTGATGGCTTGGTATCCATATTATCTCCAGATGTTCACAATTTGCATATGAGTTTATCTCACTCTTGCATTGCAAAACGTTCCGGGATTCAACTTTCTCCTTTCTCAATGTCTTAATCACTGATTGGCTATCCGTAAAGATACGAATCGGAGTTTCGCTATTCGTTTCCTTTATCCATTTAATTCCTTCCGTAATCGCCATGATCTCAGCCTGAAAAATAGTGTTGTGATCTGGTAGACGGAAGTATTTGCCTCTATTTCGGCTTATGTCGTATAAGCCCATTCCAGTTTGGTCACCAATCTTTGAACCGTCTGTATAAAGATCGATTCCGTGGGTGTTTCCCATCCTGATTATCTCATCCCATTCTCCCTCGTCCGGTATAATGGTGATGCAGTTAATATTCTCATATCTCATCGGGATTTTATCACATGTTAATTCTGTAATATTTCCTATCGGTAAGATATCCGTTATTCTTTGGTATCTGGTCTTATGTTCTCTTATAAGCCACTCATCTATTGCCATTAATCTTGTGGCAGCTAAGGCCGCTTCGTATTTTACCTGTATCTCAATTGGCCAAATGGATAATATATTCTCAATGGCCATTGTCGATGTGGTCCTCATGGCGCCGCAAATACTAATGCAGCACTGTCTCTGAATCTTTTGAAGAGGTTTTATATTCACCTTCTTCTCTAAGGATGTCCACCATACTAATGAAGCGTACGTAATTGTAGGCCGCAGTACACTCGTATATAGCCAATGTGTCATCCTTGGGCTTAAGCCCCATTTTGAGCCAATCACTCTTCTGCAGAGGGCCCATATTCTTTGAGCTCTCTCCACTTTACATTGAATGTGGTCCTTCCAGGATAGTCTCCAATCAAGTACTATTCCTAGGTATTTGACCTTTTTATCAATCTTAATTGTCTTATTCCGAAAGATGGGATAGCTATGCACCATCATCTGCGTAACAGATAGGCTTGAATCCCTCGTTCGATAGAATCCTCAGTAGACTATGTATGGTAGTTACCCATAATAATGGAGATAAAATACCTCCCTGCGGGGTTCCTCGACATACTTTGTCCCTTCTTCTTACTCCATTTGCCTCACAATTTATCCATCTGTTCCTTAACATATTGCTAATCCATGCAATTAAGACATGGCTTAACCCTAAGTTTTCCAAGGAACCGATAAGACTCGAGGTCATTACGTTATTGAAAGCTCCTTCTATGTCTATGAATACGCCCATGGTATACACACCCAGGTCGAAGGATCTCTCTTTATGATAAACAACCTCCTAAAGAGCAGTCTCAGTAGATCTGCCCTTGATATAGGCGTGTTGTCCAAATCTCATTGAATCGCCTGGTAATCGTCTTCTGACCATTCCATCGACGATACGCTCCATGGTTTTCAATAAGAATGATGTTAAGCTTATGGGTCTATGGGCAGTTAAGAATTCAATTCTATTAAATATCCGTATGCTATAACTTATTCCAGTACTTCTATATGGATGTGAAATCTTCGAGAATTGCTGTAGTGAGGATTAACGTAAACTCAACGTTGTGCATAATAACATTGCTAGATTAATATTTTTTAGAAAGGACGTCGTGACCATGTTTCGACATATTCGTTATTTTTTTAAGTTTAAATTTGTTGTTCTCTTAAAGTTTAAATGCCTCATACTATTGCACAAAATTAAAACATCTTAACAACCAACTCGACTTCAATTCGCTAGGTCTAATGCTAGGCGTACAATTGGGACGAACGACGAATTTTTCGTCGCGAATATTCGTCATTAAAAAGAAAACACATTATATCACATGTATATCAGAATGCATACAATTGTGGCATCGGTTGAAATTCGCTATACGCTTCAAACTCTGCAATAGATTGATTTCTATTTCTTACGCCGGCGAACGACGAACAAATTGGTACAAGGTGACCATTTATATATCATTTGACTTTACTTCTCAACTTTTTAAGGAAATAAAGTTAGTTTTTAATTTAATAATTGTTTTGTTTTTTATTTTAAAACATTTAAAATATATATAAACAAGTTAACTACAAAAATTTGTTTTTATTTGTGTTTTTGCAAATGTTTAAGTTTATTAATTGATCTTTTTTTTCATATGGTCACAATATTAGCCGTTAAACAAACACAAAATTTTAATTATTGTACACTGCACGTACCCACCACATTGTTTGTAAACGTTTAGTTATACGTAAACAGTTTATATCATGACAGAAAATAAACTTATTGTTTTGTTGAGTTTTACAAAAATTTAAATTCGTTGATTATTTTTGTTTTTTCTTTGCACAAACTCTAAACAATTTTATCAACTATAAAAGATGTTACTTTTTTGTCGTTATTTTGCTTCACACGATGAATAAACACAGTGAATTTTTACCGACGAATTCGTCGTGTTGGGCAATATTCGTCATTCGTCCCAATTCTGCGCCGAGCATAACATGCTTTATTCACTAGCACTCTAATTTATAAGATGTTTTATCTTGTTGTGCTGGATTATAATTTCAATAAATACAAATATAAATCAAATACGGGATGGCTTGGCTCTAGGTAGATATCATAAAAGCATTAAACTTAAACCACATCAAAACGACTGGTTAGTGAAACGAAACTAAGTCCTTTCTTATAATAAGACAAATAGAGAAATACTATCCGACAATTATTTAAAAACAGACAATTAGAAAAATACTATCCGACAATTATTTATTAACATACAAAATCTATATAAATAAAAAATTCAATTTTGTTCGTAGGCAATTGCATAACTTAAGAATGACTGCATCGATTTCGCAAATAGTTTTATTTTAATGTTTGTCATAACACAACTTAGGGCTTTATGGAAAGAAGATTTGACTACGTCAATTTTTAGGCTCATTGATTTTTATTTATCTAAGATCGGTGAACGGGTAGAGCGTTTTGTTTAATTTTTTTGTAAACAATCTACGAGGACCAATAAAGTTTTTACAAATATTTTTTCTTAAAATTTTTAAGTTTGTGTGGCGCTCACCTCCAATACAAAATAAAAAGTTTTTACCGTATATCTAAAGTACTTTCATACTTAAAGTTTTGAAAATTGCTGTCGGGTAGTGTAAGCTTTAAATGAGCTGGAAACGAACAATGGGCTTGGTGCCTTCAATATAAAGAAAATATATTTTATAAGATATTACAAAAATATTTTACTTCTATAATCTTAAAACTTTGTGCATTTTACTTTTATCTTATTTCTCTTATTCCAACTAAAATTCGATACGATTGAAGTAGGGGAGTAAATACCCCTCATAAAGAAAAAAATATTATATGTCTTATTTCAACCATAATAAATATTAAAATTTCAATTCATTTTAGTAAAAATTGTACATTTACATCAATAATAAGATAGGATAAAATAAGGGGCGTGGCACCTGTCATACAAACAAAATATATTTAATGCCACATATATAGAACTATAATTGTAAAAGGCTTTGAAGACTGTGTAATTGGTTACACAATGAGTTTAATTTTTCGAGTGGGAAATCGATAGGATTTTAGCAGAGGTTTTAATGACCCCCACATACCAAAAACTGCATTTGATGTTTTCTGTGGAATACTGTAAATTCTATTTTTTTTAAATGAGTTGAACTACTTTTAAAAATAATTTTCTAATAAGAAAAAAAAATGGTAATAATAATAAAAAGGGGTATTAATACTCTCATACGAATGAAATACGATTTATGACAATTATTGCAAACCCAACAAATTGTGGTAGATAATTTATACATAATACAACCAAAAAACTTTGCTGGGCGTTCCGGGTTTTGCTACTTATATTACTTATTGAGGCTTAAATATATTTAAATTTGAATAAACAAATAAAAAATAGTTTAAGCTCTTTTGTATTTTTATTTAGGTAAACTCTTTACAACAAATACATCAAAGAAATGTTTGCTTTTGTAGCTTTAACAAATTATATCTTTTAACATTGGCCTGACTAGACCATTCTAGAGGTAACAATGCTCCCTCAGAACTTAGAAAAATTATCTTTAATACACATATAAAACTAACTCAGTTTAAGCTTTTGAACCACAAACACATTTTTAAGCTTTTGCCACTCCCACAAAAAATTTTTTTGCTACTCCTATGTCTTTAAAGGGCAGTCATTTGTACGACAAAATTTTAATCACTTAAGAAATGTCATTTATGCTCAACATTATCCAAAACATCAAAATTTTGTTTCGTTACCTTTTCTATTAAGCACTTTGGATTAATTATTTTAATTTTAATACATAATCACGGAAAATTACATGCAGCTTCCGACATAGTTTTCATTTATTACATCTTCCGTTGAGTTTAAGGTCTTTTGAAATCGTTTTATTTACCCTAAACTCTTTTACATTCTATAACAACTATATTTTCTTGTCTCTGCTAAAGAAGTGCAAGTTTAATGTTTTTTATTTCTATTTTTGTTATCGTTTTTGTTGTTGTGTGCTGCACTAAATATTCGATTTAACATTTTTATGTCAAAGACATGCCTTGGTCAAAGTATTTGGTGTGTAGGAATATGGCACTCAAGTTGTTGTGTAGTTGTTGCTGATAATAATGATGACGAGGACGATGATGACTATGACTATAAGAATGATAGTAATGAAGTAGGACTAGAACAGCATTTATGACATGCTGTAATGTTGCCTACAACAAACAACTGTGTAAAACAAGATGTAAGAAAATAAAAAATGAAACGATTTTTCCTACATTTTTTGTGTCATGCTGTTATTTTTGTTTTGTGTTGCTGCTGTTAGTGGTGTCATGCGCTGATTATGATGAAGCAGCTTGTCATAATTAAACACTCGTTGTGTTTTGTTGTAGTTTTTTTTTTGTTCTAGCACAAAAGTAGGTGTGTGCATTTTAAATCCTTAGCAAATTCATGATTTTATCTAAAATAAATAAATTAAAATTTTATAGGCAATTTTTATGTATTGTCGATAAGTTATCTGGATTTTGCATTGCAATGACTTTTTTGAAATATGAATAATCGAGGAAAAAATACCAACATTTGATTAATTTAAAAACTACCCACCTTGATCCTGGCAGTGCAAAAAAAAATCAAACCCACTCAATTTGAAATGAAATTTAACTACAAACTTGTCAATTGTATGTTTTTTTTTATTGTGTAAAACATGAAAATAAACCTTCATGTTGTTGCTGTCGTTTAAAATATATTAAAATCTATCAATATGTTTTATTATCATTTACTCTCCAAGTGCCATTAAAATATTTATGTGGGGAAAACTGTGCAACCTGCAAAACAAACAAAAAAAAGAAGATAATTCACCATAAAAACGGTGGGTTGCTGCTAATACCTTTTCCAATATTTTTTTTTTCGCTCCATCTCTCTCTCTTTCAATTTTTGATTTATTTACATGACAAGCGGGTTAATTACAACATGTTGTGGTTTATACGGCTTGTTATTTTTATACTACCGCACACAGAAACCTAAAGAACCATAATAAAAAAAATCATCGTCATCATCAGCATCAGCAGCAACATCAGGGAAAAAATAAATGAAAGAACAAAAGCAAAAAAAAAAAAAATCATCACAAATTGAAAATAATATGATGGAAAAAACTACATTCGTTATACAAAACTTCCCTTGCTCCTTCCGTAGCTGAAAATGTGAGTTAAAAGGAAACCAATATTGCAAAAAAAATAAAAAAATTATAGCCAACCAAGGCAAAAACTACAAGCCCAGCTAGTCATATATAGGGATTTTAATATGTTTGAATGTGTGTAGGTATCAGGGGAATACAAAAATATTAAATCGAACAGCAAAAAATCATGTTCAATAGCGTGGAGCACCAAAGAGCAAAAGGGACAGTTAGACAAGGAGAAGGTGTATGTAAGAGCATTCAAAGCAAAAATGAAAGGAAAGCGAGCAGCTATAATAGGAAACAAACAAAAAAAACATTATTACAAATTGTTGCAAATTAATCATGAGGAAGACAACAAGAACGAACAACAGCGCCACATCAACTAAATTCAGGCAAAACAGCACATAAATTTACTATCAGCCATCAGCACGCAATCTATTATTTAAGTTCGATTTTATTTTATTTTATTTATTTTTTGTTCTTTCTCTATATTCCTGCTTTTGTTTTGCCTTTAACTTTATTTGCACTTCTTTTGTCTTTCCCATTCTTGCAAAAGAGTAAAGTCCATTTTTGTGGTTCTAATCAAATCAATATCCATTGTCTTAGCTGGGTTTTGTTTAACATACAATACTTAACAATATTTTTTGACAGTATTTGTAATTAGTTTTTAATCAAATACTACAGTACCGTGAGTTTTAATAGCATGCAACAATGTTGTCATTTACAAATACTGGTGTTTAAGTTAAAACTCTCTGAACATACATATAAGCAGTTATTAAATTTGAGTTTGATTTTAAACTAGCCAAAACATGCGCGCTTTGCTACGCCCCTTAATGAATAAAAATGCATTCTGAACTTTAATTGAATATATTAAAAATAATATTTTATTGATTTTTATTGTAATGCAAGTGGGTATACAATATTTTTGGTTTTTTCATTTGCTGTAAAAATGAACAAATATTTTGGTGTTTCCACTCTAGAGCATGCGACGTACAGCTGGCCATGTAAAAAGCATTGAATTTTCCAAGTTTTCTTAATACGAAATTATATTGTCATGACATCTCAAAATGTGTGCAAAGTTTCAGAAAAATCGGTCAAGTGCAATAAGCTAAAAATAATAACTTTTTTATGGGCGTGGCACTGCCCACTTTTCTAATCACGATATTATATAGCCATGACAGCTCAATATGTGTGTGCAAAGTTTCAGAAAAATCGGTGAAGTTCAAGTAGCTAAATATTATAACTTTTTTTATGGGCGTGGCAATGCCCACTTTTCTAATCATGATATTATATAGTCATACCAGCTCAATATCAGTGCAAAGTTTCAGAAAAATCGATCTAGTACAAGTAGCTAAAAATAATATTTTATTTTTTATGAGCGTGACACTGTCCACTTTTCTATTCACGAAATTGTATAGTCATGAGAGTTCAATATGTTTGCAAGGTTTCTGAAAAATCGGTCAAGTGCAAGTAGCTGAAAAATTAATATTTATTTTGTATGGGCGTATTTGATTTTTATGTTTATGTAGATGGCCGTAGCCCCGCCCACTTATTTTTTTTAAATTACCACCCATAAACACTTCCTGGAATGTGCACAACAACTTGCCAAAGTTTGAGTCCGATCGGCTTTACGGTTTCGGAGTCTATAGCTAACACACACACTCACACACACACAGAGTAGATATGTTTGCTGGTCATAAAGGTTATAGTTTCGTTTTCATAACACTTTACAGTTTTTATTTCTTCTAAAATACTAAAGTAAATATCTCACTGCACTCATTGCACTTCTAAACTTAATGTACACCAAATCCTCAACTTCTTTGCGCCCTAAATGAACTAAAAATAGAGAGTCAGGGAACGCGTTCACAAATTTTAAAGTACTCGAATAAATTATTTTTTAAATAAACAATATTTACCAAAAAGCATTTTTTTTAATTTTTATACACAATAAGGAACTTCTAATTGATTAGCTGATGATCAGCTATTATTTTATAAATGACAAAACTTTATACATTTTCTCTCTTATCTCATAACGGAAATGTCCAAACTTCATATAACTATAAAATTTGTTTAAAATTTCTCCCCAAAATGCAATCAGCTTATATAATTGCTCCATGTTTTACACCATATTGTAATGACCTGTAAAACACACTCTGCTTATTTTATAACTATTGTTATGGCGCGTCCTGTATACACAAAGTAGAGTTATTTCCAACTTATTTCCTTTGGGATACATCTGCAAGTATATTCCACAACCTTTCACAATTTTTCTTCGGCTTTTGCTTTTGTCTGGAAAGTGCGTCCTTAAAGTTTCTGGAGGGATTGGGTTGTGAATGTTCTGACAGCTGGTTAAGTCATGGCCGCTATATCATTCTCTATAAGGGACGATTTTAATCATTTTCCTGTATCTTTTGTTTTCAATAACTAATACATTAAAATAAATAATAAATTTTTATAAATCTTATAAAAAAAGGAAATATGAAGACTTTGTACTAGAAGTTAAACCTATAAAAGAAATATGTTTTTAAAAGTTTTCTTTACAAAAAAAACAGCGTGGCAATTTAAAAGAAAACAGTTTTGAAGAACGTTTAGGGAGTTTATGTCGAATTGCTTAGAAATATTTTTAGTTTGTTCCATTTTTTTTTAATTTTTTAAGTTGAAGCTCTAAACACATAGACGACAGCAGACTTCACGCCTTAAATGCTGCCAACTTAAAATGCTTCTCTGAAGTCAGCTTCATAATTATTTTGAACACAGCAACAACATAATAATCAGCTGATGTATATTTTAGATGCCGCATATGTATTTTATAATGAATAAAATTAAAGTTATTGATAAAAAAATTTAATAATATTACGAAAAACTATAAAAACACATACATTCATTTCTTTGTTGTATTTTTGTTCTTATTTTTTCATTTTAATATATATAATGGCAACACTTCTTTCTGCCCGTCAAAATAGAAAATAGCCTAAGTTGCCAGCAGCATCAAATTCTGTTGTGCAGTCGAACTGCTGTGCTGTCGTCAAAATAATCGTTTTCATTCAAACACATGAATTTTATTTATGACATATTGCTGCTTGCTGTCTGCTGTCATCTATGTGTTTAGAGCTTAAGGCATTTTTGGAAATTTTAAAACTTTTTTTTAGGAATTTTCCAGAATTTACAAAAGATAGTTTATTTTTATTAGGAAGTATTTTTTATTAAAAACAAATTATTGAATTTTCCTTTAAAGTAGTTTTGGATATATTTTGGGATTTTTTTTTTTTTTTAGGAATTTAATGAGTTTGTACCAATTTTTTATTTTTATTTTCTAATATATAAAATTCTCGTGTCGTGGTGGCTCAACCGATTTTCATGAAATTTTATGTGCATATCGGGTAGGTCTGACAATCGGTCAACATAAATTTTTCATACTTCTCAACGCCACGCCTTTTTTCACGCCCCCTTAAGTAGGCCAGACTGCTGGACCGATCTTCTTGAAATTTTCACATAATATAACTAAGACTCTGATATGATTATTAAGATACTTTTTTTTTACCGCGCCATGTAAAAAATATTTCCTAGAAATAATTTATATGGCAAAACAACGTTTGCCGGGTCAGCTAAAATTTTATATTTATTGAAAAGTATTTTTGGATAAAAATTTTAATTTGCTTTTAAAATAATTTTGCAGATTTAGGGATTTTTTTAAATAGTTTGGTAAATGATTCAGTACGAATTTGTTTTTTGTTTAAAATTTTTAAAAAATATTTATCTTTTGTGTTTTGTGTAAATGATTTTTTTTTTGAGAGTTAGACAGGTGCAGTTAAACTTTTTTGTAATGAATTTCATTATACAGAATTATATTTTCTACACTTTTAGTATAAACACTCAGCAGCCTTATTCAGTAGCTCGATAAGGCTAAATCTCTGTCGCTAAAACTCTGAAAAATATTTGTAGAAAACTTATATTTGAAAAAAATCTGTGAAAATATTTTTTTTAATCTTAGTGATGGAGATACAGCTTAAGTGAGTTACAGAATAAGGCTGCAGATATTATAGTCCGCTTACAGTCTTTAATTTCTTTTTTCTCGCAAAACTTACGAACGCATTTTTGTGAACACGGTTAACTGTTGTCAAAATTGTTTTTGATGGGATTTGTTTTGTTCTTATTTTTATATTTTTGGGATCATGTAATGTTATGTAATGTAAAATCCGTAACAAAGTATTTTGAGTTTAATTCTTTATATAAAGACAAAAATGCATGTAAGTGAAATTAAAAACTGTAGAAAATTTATAAAAGAAAAAGTCTATAGAAATTACACTGTAGAGAGGTTCTACTGTATTTGCTAATAGCGATTATATTACAAAACTATTTTTGTGTTCTTAAGTTTTTCTGTCACCTCTTAACTGTTAAGCGAGTAGTTGGCCTCCTAAACTGTTTTAGGTGATTTTGGTATTCTTGAACCAAACTTAGAACTCCCTCACCTACTCAAATAGCTATAATTTTTTTAAGCTTACGGTGCTGTCTGGGTAGAGTGAACCGCCGATGCTATGAATACCTTGTTAGAGTGAACACCAGAATGTTTACATTGACTACTCTGTAGAGTGAACTGTTATGAACCTCTATAGAGTGAACATACTTTATAGTGGGTTTTTTGGTTTGGCGAAGGAGAAAAATATGAAAATGAGTATAAAAATTAAAGAGAACATAAATTAACGGTAATGTAACAATTCTTTTAGAGTACGTTGACAAGTTACTCTCACAAATACGCATTCTATGAAGCGTTAATTTATTTTAGTCTGTGCGCATGTTCTATTAAGGTCGTGTCTCAAAGTTAATTTCTGAATAATTCGTTTTATATAATTGTTACATAAAAATGGATTCGAAAAAAAGAAACATTTATCCAAAAAAGTGACATTATAAAAGAAATTGAAAAAGGTGCTATTGTTACTTCTTTGGCACAGCGTTATGGCGTTGCAAAATCGACAATTTCTGGCATAAATAAAAAGAAACTCGGAGTAATAAAACTTATTAGTAACTATACATTTGGAACTCAAAGAAGAAAGACGCTTAAAAAAGGAGAGTTTCCATGCATGGAAAATGCTTTGTACAACTGGTTTGTGAGACAACGTCAGAACAATTTTCCTGTCAGTGGCGATATCAGTAAGGAAAAGGCATTACATTGGGACATTCAAGAAAGGGAAGGATTTAAGTCACAAGAATTACATGGAAATAAATAAAACTTATTACCTAAAAATGCATTTAAAATAAATAAATGGGTTTTTTAAATAAAAAAATTTCAACCTTGATTTTGTGAACAAACTGGGTATAGTGAAATCGCACTACAAAAATAAGTTCACTCTACCCAGACAGCACTGTATTTCGAAGCAGCTATTGATAGTTAAAAACTAAAAAAATTTTAAAATAAAATCTTTCGAAATAGAGCAACAATGTCTAAAAGATATCTTTGCTTAACAAGTCTACTCTGATTTAAAATAAAAATGTGTGTAGAGTTTCCAAAATGCTCTTTTAATAAATTAAAGACTGCTTTCCACACACCACCAATACTTTAGTCTTCATAATTTATTAATGATTTTCTCATTAAGATTATAATAATAATTTATTTGGCAATAATAAGAACAACAACAACAACAATAACAACTATAATTAAAACAATAACACACATCCGCAACAAATAAATGTTTTAGTAACGGCAACAAATTTCATTTTAATATGTATAAATGTGTCTTCCTTTCTTTTTCTTTTTTTTTTTTTTTGGGTAGAACATGTCAGAAGCCATCAACTGCACATGCCGTCGCCGTCGCTGTCGAATTCAGAGTTGTTTTTTTTTTTGCATTTTGTTACTTCTGATTATGGTGTTGGCTGTCAGTTATTGTGGTCGATTTAGAGGTTTTACAGTTTGTTTTCCTCCTTTTTTCACTATGCTTTGAGTAGTTTCAATATATTTAGACGGCATGTTTATTTGTTTGTTGTATCGGCTGGTGTGGCTGGATGGATGTAGCAGTTTTCAACAAGGTAAAGAGGAAGGTGGTTTCACATTGTTGCTTCATATCATGTGGTAATATTATATTTTTGTTGTTGTTTTTGTTGGTTTTAGTTACATTGTTTGAAGAGTTAAGTGTAGGTGTGTTAATATTCTTGTTTAATACATGGTTAAATTTAGATTTTCTTTTAAAATAAATTTTAGCCTGTCTGCCGGGTTTATGACACTTACTTAGAGGTTTAAGTGGCTGAGGAGTGGAAAAAACCCAAGTTGGTGCCAAAAATTATTGGGGTAAAATTTTAAATAAATAAAATTTAAAAATTTCTATAAGTTTTAGATGTTTTTTCTGAGAGAAGATTTTCAACAAAAATGTGTTTTTCAAGAATATGTTTCACATTTTCTCAAATTTCGATACTAACGAAAAATCTTACAAAACTTTTGTTTCAAATAAATTGTCTCACATTTTTCATTTTTTTTCTTCTTTCTTCTTCTTTTTTAATTATACAAAATTTATAAAAAATTTTGAATGTAGAAAAATATTGATCAGTACATACCTGAGAAATTTTTAATTTATGAAAAAAAATTTTCAGTTTTGTTTTGAATAAATTTTTTAATTTTTAAAAAATTTTGTGGTACTAGAAAAGAGTTAGACTTTTAGTTACCTTTAATTTGCTAAAAATTTTGATTATTGTAGCTCATTAAAATGGAAATTTCTTCATGGGAAAATAGTGAAACCCGGGACACATTACTTTCTTCAACAGTATTTTTATATTGTATCCACTTAAAAAAATATATATTGATTTTGCTGTTAGCGCAAATGAATAGTTTTTTTGTTAATAAAATTTTGTATAGCAATGGCTTAATATAAAAAAGGCGTAACTCGATTTTTCACTACTTTACAGGAGAAAGAAAAAACTGAATAAAATTTAAAAGAATGCATTGAGTTCGAGCTTTTTTATTTGGCCATAACTCTGTTATTTTCAATCATAGCTCACTTAATTTTTTAGGGGTGATGTGTGAATTATTTGCCAATAAAATTTATATATAAAAAAAAAAAAAAAAAAAAAAAAAAATGTATGCGAACTACCAGAAAACATTGAAAACTCGTTTTTGTTAATAAGCAAGATACGCCTCTTTCGGTTGTGTCCGTTCAAGCATTAATTTCTGGCCAATCTTCTAGCACCATTTTAAATGTTATTTCATTTTCTATTGTTATATTTTCTTCCATAATTGAGTAATGATCTTGTGATAAAAAGTATTTTATTTGGTAACAAGTTTTCTTTATACTAATTTTGTCACATTCCTAATAGTAGTTTTTGAGGCAATTGAGTTTAGGAAAGACAGTCAGGCAAAAAATTGTAAAAAGTGGTGTTTTGTATTAAAGTCAATTGGCATCAAAATTTTCAATAAATCATGTCATGTGTTGTGCATGTCATGATATTATAAACAAGTATAGATTTTAATTTTAGATTTTTTTTATTTAACATTTTCTACGATTTATCCTTTTTGAAGAATTTTCTATAGAAGTTTGTTTAACACAAAATTTTTAATTATTTTTCTTTTTAATTTAAAAACTTGTTTTCAATTGAACTTTTTCAATTAAATGTTGTTTAAAAAAATTTTAATTTTATTAAAATTGTGATAAGCAAAACGAATAACAAAATGTGGAAAAAAAGCTTAAGTTGTGGTAAATTTCGTTCTCACTCACTATAGTAAATATGAAAACCCGCACGCTTACGTTGAAAAGCCGATACACCCAAAATTAGTCACTGTTTGGTGCGGATTTTGGTCCAGAGGCATAATTGGGCAATTTTTCTTCAAAAATGAGCAAGGGGCCGTTACAGTCAATGGCGATCGTTATCGGGCCATGTTGAACGAATTTTTGTTCACAAAAATTGAAGAGGAGGATATTGGCAACATTTGGTTTCAACAGGACGGCGCTACGTGCCACATAGCCGAAGCTACACATTTTTTATAGCATTAAAAAAAAAAAAAGTTATTTTGCGGACCTGTTATATGCTTGACTTACAGAATCAATTTCATATAAACTTGTGAGCTAAAAAGACGATATTTACATCCAACACTTAGACATTCCGATCAAAGAGTGCTGATGATGAAATCGTAGCTGCACGCAAGGAAGAACCATGGTTACGACATGATCACGACGATCATATTATATTCTCTAAAACAATATTTGCTTGTCGAAAACAAGTAATAGTTATTTTTGTTTCATTTTATCATTTTATCATTTTGTCACGATAATAAAGCATTTTCAATCATATTTAGTATGTTGCTCTTAGATTATGATTACCACAACCATGTTTTTTCTTTGCGTGTGGTTTCGAAAATACATTCCACTCGGCTGGTGTCGGGATAAAAACTTTCTTTTTCAAGTTTATTCTTTCATTATCACAAATAAAAATTTAATTTCCTCATATAAAAATGAGTAATTTAAGAAACTAACGTGAGCCATTTTTAAAATATATTTTTTTCTATTTTATTAAATTTTCAAAAAATTTTCTTACAGTTTCTTAAAGAATAAATTAAAAAATTTTTTTTCTAATTGAAAATTTTTTTATCTTAAAATTTTTAAAGAGTTTCTGTAAGAATACATTTTTATTTTTAACTTCAAAAATTTGTTTGTTAAAAAATTTTCAATATTTTTTAAAACACTTTAAAAATTTTTAAAAATTTTCAATATTTTTTTGTTTTAAAACTTTCAATAAAATTTTTGTAAAATTTCAAAGAATTTTTATACATTCTATTAAAAAAACAAACTTTCTGCTTTTGAGAAACTTTTTTAATCTAATTTTGTTGTTTTAAATTTTTTTTGAAAATAAATTATTTCAGAAAACCCTTTAAAAAATCTCTATTGGTTTTCAAAACATGTTAAAAAGATTTCTAATTTTCCACGGGGTTTCTCTTTACATTATATCTGTCTTGTAAAGGTAATAATATGAATGTGTTAGAGTATAGGCAAACAATTTTCGCCGCCACCACTTAAAATCCTTATTATTACTGCCTTTTGCCATAACTTTTAAATGCCAAATATCCGTAATGTTTCGTCTAATTATTTCTGCATTGAATTCATTACTAGATCTAGATATATGAAAACAATTATTTTGCGGTCTACGTGTATTTAGGAAATACATACATACCTTAATTTCTTTCAATTAATATCTAAGTAAATAATTCATACGCACGTATACACAGGCACAACTTGTCTGAGAGTGTTAGAGTAAAGCATAATGATAAAATCAATGAATAAATTAATGATATGGTTAGTGCAAACACAGACAGATACTTAGAAGAAAGAACGGTCAGACAGACCGCCATGGCAACAAATCAAAACTAACGTTGATGGGGAAGAACGAAAACAACACACACAGCAGTAGCAACAACAAAGCAGAAGTAATTTAATGCTACTGTGAATTAGAGCAATGCGCAAGCACCTGTGTTTGCTTGTCTTTACTACAGCATATGCTGTATACGAATACTGTACTGCATACAAAAAAATAAACTCAAAAGTGTAAGTAACAATTAATTTAAAAAAAATAATAGTTCATTTAAGTTATGACAGTGTATAAAGATCAGCGCTGGTGTAAATGTCTTTTTTATTAATTTTTAAGGATTAAATCACGCTTCATTCCAGTAACTTCAGTTTTACAGGTACAACAAAAAATGTGGATTTTTCTGTGTTTTTATATGTCCATGTAAGTCTGTTTACAACATAAAGGCTGTTTCTATGAGTCACCTTTAATTTAAAGCTTATAAATATTTAGAAAAGCCCGGGGCGCGCTTTGCTACGCCCCTTAATGAATAAAAATGCATTCTGAATTTAAATTGATTATGCAAAAAGCTAAAAATTATAACTTTTTTAATGGGCGTGACACTCCACACTTTTCTTATCACTAAACTGTATAGTCATGACAGCTCAATATGTGTGCAAAGTTTCAGAAAAATCGGTCAAGTGCAAGTAGCTAAAAATGATAACTAATTTTTTATGGGCGTGGTCCCGCCCACTTTTCTTATCACGAAATTTTAAAGTCATAACAGCTCAATATGTGTGCAAAGTTTCAGAAAAATCGGTCAAGTGCAAGTAGCTAAAAATGATAACTAATTTTTTATGGGCGTGGTCCCGCCCACTTTTTGCCACCCATAAACACTCCCTGGAATGTGTACAACAATTTGCCAAAGTTTGCGTCCGATCGGTTTTACAGTTTCGGAGTCTATAGCTAACACACACACACAGACAGAGTTTCCCTTTATATATATAGATTACACAGTGCATTGCTACCATTAATTTATTAACAGAACAGCATGACACAGAATGGTTACCAAAATTAAAGGCCAAAAAATTATTTATGGAATTTTTCGTATTTTACTATCTTTTACTCGTTAATTTACCACCTTCAGTTAAATTTTTCTTTTTATATAAACTTGAAGGGCTTTTAATGTCAAAACAAAAGCTAACAATATTTGATAATATCAAAATAAATAGGCGCCAACCACCAGAGAGATGCCAACAAATACACCAAACACACTGTTGCATGATATGCATTCCATTCGTTATGATACTTGTATTCGTTGACTTTGTTCTTTTAAATTTATTTTACTAAAACCTGCAAAGCCAGGATTTGCAGACTATCACACTAGATAGATCTAGTTCACCGCGGGTAAAATAGTTCTAATACATTCATTTGTCTTAAAAATGAACTGTAACACCTGTTACGCTGTTTAATGTTTTAACAGTGTTTTTGGCGTTATTTTGCAGTTCACTTTGTACTCCGAACTAAACTTCTGGTATCAAATAACTTTTTGAAAAATGAAACAAGGTTTAGCTGAAAATGTTGATTATTACTGTCTTGTTGTTACTGTTGGCGATAAGTTTAGAAACAAAAATGGCGGAGAAGAAGTGTCGCATAGGGGGTGTAGTGAGCACTCAAAATCAGTCTCTATTTGGCGCTGCTTATGTTACTAAAGCAATCAACATCCGTAATAAGTATATATTCATATAACCACTTGTTCTATAGACAAAATCAGAAATAAAGTTCTATAAAACGTTTAGCATAAAAATCGTTCGTAAGAGTGTGTGTGTTGTTTGTTGTTAAATACATGTGTAACATTAAACGGAAACGTTAGACCAAAATTGTGCAAATGAGCGACCATTCAAGCATTTAAGGAAATTGTAAACCAACTAAGACAGCTGAGTGGTGCTGGTGTGTTGACACAATTTGAGGAGGGAAATTAAATATCCCTTCAACAGCAACAGTCTGCAACAAAGCATTTCAATCCAAATTAAAATAACATAAATTCTTTATTTAAACTTAAATTAATTAATCATATAAAGTAAATATGTATATTGTTTAAATGGCGATATTTCCCTCTAGAACATTTAAGGGGAGTGTAATAGCGTTACAAGTGTGTGCGTGTGTGTTTGTGTTAAATTTCTTGGCCATTTATCAATAAAAATCTTAATAGTGTGCTCATGTCTAGTCAAAGCTGCGTTGCTATCAACTCTATGTGATAGAATGGCAGTGACCATGATGATGTTGATGTGCTGAAACGACAAATAGACAAATGTTTTGTTTGTTTTTTTTTTTGTTTTCGTTAAGACTTCATTTAACTCATCTAAAAATGGAACTTCCGTATTACACACCAAATGAAGCTGTCACTTTAAATGTCAATTTGTATAGTTTGTCTGCTTTTTATTTTATATTCTATAGGTTGTCTCTAAGAGTTACACTCGAAGACAACAACTTTGTGCTTAAAACGCACTATGTACGCATGTGTATATGTATGTGTGTGTGTTTTATTTATTAGTTTTTAAATAGACACTAGTTTGCATTGTACATTAATGAAATCAAGAATGTAGGAAATCATTTAGAGGAGTCTCAACGATGGCTCACTGGTATTTATTTGCAGTAACAAAAAAAAAAAAAGAAATTTAATTAAAGGAATTCGCATTTATATAGAGAAGAGTGCTACAAAACTCTTGTTAAAATGTCAACATTGAAGTCATTTTAAAGCTTTAACGCTGGTTGTATTAACAAGCTTTTTATCGATGACCTTAAAGATGGTGCCCCTGCCTTAATTTTGTTTTATTATTAGGCCTGCAATTGTACTTTCTATTATTAGAACCACTGAAATGGCCTCTAATGGTTTTCAATTTGGTTTTTTTTTATTTTTTTATTATTATATTCACTTTGATGTTGCCAATTTATTGGGTTTCTATTTTAAACTTTTGCAAAATTACATTTTTTACTTTGGAATGCTTTTTTCGTTTTACTTCATCCGCACAGCATTTGGCAATTTAATGTTAATTCTGTCACCAAGGCGTTCAAGCATTCTCTAACGTTTCTTTGCTTGCCATGTTGCCTTGCTGCCCTCTTAACGTCTGGTTTTAACAATTTCATCTGAGTTGGGTGTATTTGTGTGTGTTGTACGCACATCAATTGTGCTGTTTTCTAAATTGCTTAACTTCATCTACATTCTCCGGTTTTTATTAGAAAATATGAAGAAATAGAGATGGAGGAAATATCATAAAAAAATATATTATTTATTTTTTGTATAAAAAACCAACAAATATGGGATGTAAAAACTTGCAGAAAATTATGTTAGCTACAAAATTGAGTTGGTTGAGGTAGAAAACAGTGAAAAGCTATAGGAATTGTTTTGTATATTCAGGCGTAGTTTCATTTTGGAAGCAGTACTGCTGAATTTACTTCTTCTCTTAGTGTTTGAATGTCATACGTAAAGCCAAATAAAGAGCTAAGAATTGCTTAATTGTCTAGGAGAAAAGAAAAAATGTTGACATTTTAGAAGCACCACCACTTACTTTACACCTTCTTTTACTGAAACATGTTTTAATTACGACTTATATAAACTCAGTTACTACGTACGGGAAGACAGATAGAGAGCAATAGAAAGGCTAATTATTTAAGGGAAGACAACACCAAAATAAGGACTTTGGAAGCAGTATTGCTTACCCTACAACTTCTTCCAACTTCTTCCAATCTTTTTTATTTATTTTTTTTTTGTGGTGAGGTAGGAAAATCCCTTTGGATCATCAGATGTCGTCACATCCGGTATGTGGTGTTACCATTAAAAAACTACCTCCTTCTGAAAATTTCTCTATCCGGAACCGCGTTTGCATTACTTCGGATAGAGAATCAGAGTGGTTCAGCCACGTTACTCTATTGCCTGCGTCCAGGCGGATAATAGTGATCCCCTATCAAGATCAATCTTCTTCGTTTTTAGTACGTTCTCCGCGTATTTCGCGACCATTTGCCAATTTCCATTTTCGCGTAACATTTGGCTGACAATACTCCCAATAGTTACGGGACCAATCTCCCCCTCCAATTTCTTTCTCTCATTTTGCCATCGTCCGCAATTAAAGAAAATATGTTCCGCATCGTCAATAGCTCCGTCGCCATATATACAGCTTGGATCCTCAGCTTTTCCCATTTTATAAAGGTACTTTCTGTAATAGCCGTGTCCCGACAGCATTTGGGTTAAGTAGTAATTTACCTCTCCCTCCTTTCTATTGAACCATTCATTAATCCTTGGAATTAGTTTTGCGGTCCATCTTCCCTTTGCAGATCTGTTCCACTTCTCTTGCCACTTCCTTAGTGTTTCCATTCGTAACTCTCCTTGATCTACTTCGTTCCCCTGCTTTCGTTCAGCATATATTTCAACTCTTTCCTCAATCAAAAGGTCTATGGGGATTATACTGCTGATTATAAAAACGGCTTCTTCTGAAACTGTCCGATATGCGGATGCTACTCTTAGCGCCGATGTTCTCTGTGTCGCCAATAGTATGTTTCGTCTGTTTTTTGTTCCACCTTAACATGTACAAAGTACGACTTATGTTAACTGAGTTACTGATTACGGAAAGACCAATTCGAAGAATGGCCAATTATTTAGAACGGTAACGGTAACAAAAATATATACACTTTGGAAGCACTGCTTCTTACTTTACAACTTCTTGCAGCATCTAATCACTTAGACATAAGCTATGGAATGTTTCACATAAGCTACTCTTTTTAAGGCCAAATGAGTTGAAAAATTTGCTAAATATTAGGTAAAACATACCGCTATTTGGTAAGCACTACTGCTTACTTTACACATTTTCTGAGTATAAGAAATTTCAAGCATCTACATTGAGTTACTGCAAACAATTTTCAAAAAAAAAAAAACTTTAATCTAAAATATATGATTTTACCAAAGGCGTCACCAAACTAACGACAAACCATTATGTTCCCTCTTTGATTGAGCAGGATTTAGTAGACAAAAAAAAATATGTTTTCCATATTTTCTTTTTCCTTTTTTTTGCCATTTACTCATATTGAATTACTCTACTTCATAAAGGGAAAGAAAAACATTTTTCTTGCTTCAAGCAGGGGATAAAATTGTTTATGAGCTTCGAAAGCTTATAAGCAAACATTTTAGAGGGTTGGCCGGGAAGTCATTTGCTAAGCTCTTTATGGGAGTATAAAGTATTTTACGTGGGTAATTCATAAGAAAAATATATTTTTCATCTACATGTGTTTTATGAATTATTATGCACGTTTATTTGCTTTATATACAATCAATCAACCAAATAATACTTTTTTTTACTTAATAAATTTTTATATAAAAATAATTGTTATTAATGCCAATGAAATTACAACAACAACAAAAAAAAAGAGAGTTTTAGTTTTTTTAGATAAAGAAAAATTTATTTTTTTATTAAAAAAAATTGCAAAAAGAAAACAAATATTTATTAAATTTTGAATAACAGTAAACTCGCAGAAACGTGAACTAATTTTTACCAAGGCTGTTCACGTTTTCGATTTTGTTCACGTTTAAAATTGTATTTTTTCTATAACATATTTTAGTCTCTTTTATTCTTTATTAAATTTAAAATAAAGTATGTACGTTATTTTCACCTATGAGACATGTTTTAATTCAACTTTTTGTAAGCTTCTGCCATATTTTAATGTACTACATAGCTACTATAGTTTGCAAAAGGGTTTTTAAAATACTTATTTCTCAATTATTTATTGAATTCATCCAAAATAGAGGTTTAGCATGGTTATTTTCCTTAATTTGATTGTGTAATTGCTATTGTTTCCTTTTAATCATAATGCCGCTAACCGGTAGGTTCTTATTTCGAAGTTGGGTAAACCATTTGTACAGAGATTTTTATATTTTTGGGGAATCCCAAAAATTTTAAATGAGCTTACAAAATTGAATTTTATCGTTCGATAAAAGTTCACGTTTTAGAGCCTTCAACCTTTGTTAACGTTTTACAGTAGTCAATGTAATAAAAAAATGTTCATGTTTTTGGGTAGTTCATGTTACTGGATGTTCACGTTTCTGCGAGTTCACTGTATGACTATTGAAATTGGTGTGTGTGTGTGTGTGTTTTTAAAATGTTGCAGTTTTCTTTACAATTTGTATTTGAAATTCTTTTAATATTTAACAGTGATTTGTTGTATTATGACTGAAATAAATGTCATCTTTAGTTGATAGTTTCGCACTTCAAAGAACATGTCGGCAGATGTCAAAGATTTAAATTCGTTATACAACTCATTCTTAATTTAGGAAACTGTCTGCCCAATAGTTCTGGCTAATGGTTTTAAATTTCACTTTTCATATCAATTTGTAGTGTTTTTGAAACAAACATCAATTAGGAAATAATTTCACAATTAAATTTTAAAAATTAAAATTGCCGTCACTAGTGTGCTTGCCTACCAGTTTGGGCATTGCGGGATCCATTGCCACCATAGACTCTGGTTTATTAAACTACAACTCTCGTTCGTTCTGTGAAACAACTAATGGTGAAATTATTAATTTACTTCTTAGGTTAGGTTAGATTGAAAAAGAAGGGGCACTGAAAGCCCAGACCCACGACAGGCATACACCTTTGCCCAATTGGCATGTTGTGCGCTCCATATGGAAAACGGAATTCCTAAAGAAAAATCACAATCATAATTTCCCATAAATATCGGACCATTCCAAGAACCCAGTTCCCTCAATGTAATTCCTTATGGATCTGCAGTTCGCGGTCCCCAAATATTCCAAGCTCGGCATTGTATCCACTGTAAAATTTTCGCGTCTAATACGCCCAAACGCAGGACGATGACAGAGGTAGTGTACCACTGTCTCATCCTCTTCCTCGCATGCTCTACATGTCGTTTCCTCAGATAATCTCATGTTATTACACTGGCTAGTCTCCCAAGTGTTGGTGTACTCAGTCTCAGTATCTCCATTGGTTTCCCAAGATTTGGGTCACCCCATAGTATGTCTATCACTTTACCAATATCAGTGCTTTGCCATTTTCTGACATGCTCCTGCATCGCCCAACCTTTAAGTTCACTTCTTATATGGTAAATTGATCTCAGTTAACCACTTAATTGCCTAAATATCCTAATTGTGCAATTAAGGTGGATGTTTGAACATAGTATTACCCCGTTTAATATAAAATTTCATTAAAATTATATTATTATTTAAAAAAAACAACTTTCTACTTCATAGATTACTTGGGGTCAGTAAGGTGACAGTTGAAGTTTTTTAACCAAAAAATTCCACTGTACATTTTAATACACCACCTATATTAAGACTGCTGGGTATTCAAACAAATATACACAAACACACGCACATACCTGAAAAAAAGGGTTTCTTTGTTGTCTGTGTATGAGTGTGTGTTCGCCCCCCCGAGTTGGCTCTGTTTTTGAGAGGGTGATAAAAAGTCAAAGATCATTTTATTTGGTATCTCCGACAACAACAAAGAGTATTGTTGACACTCCCCATCAAAGATGATGGTGTTTTTTTAATGGCTGTTCAAGTATTATCTCCTTAAACATTTAGGGGGAGCTCATTTAAACACACACATACTACATACACGTTCAAATATATTATGATATAAATATAAAAAAGAACACAAAATTTGGAAAAGTCTACACATTTTTCCTGGTATTATTTGATTGTGTTACAAAAAACAAATTGGCTCTTAGAATGTATTAAAATTTGTGCTTAAATGAAGATTTTTTTTATTAAAGCAGACGAACAGGATTTAAGGTTTAACCGACATAAAATACAGTTATTAAATGATTAAAGTTCTGTGGATAGACACTTGGAAATATTAAGTTTAAAGTAGCAACACTTTTGAACTTAAATAAATGTAAAATTTTGTTAAACAGTTAAAACATTTTTCTAACGATATCAATTTAAAAATATTTGATCAATTCATAACCCCCTTGTAATATTGTATTGAAATTATTTTGTTGATAATTTACAGTTGTTAATTTATATAGATGTTGTGGTTTGTATTTTTATAATTTTTTTTTCAATAACAATTTTTTTCATATGTTGTTGAATTGTTGTATTGGATTCATACAGGGCTGGAAAATTGATTTTTTTTTTTCGATAAAAAAAATAATTTTATTGGTATTTTTTCGCAACGAGGATTAACAAAATTTGGTTTTGTGAGCTTGAATTTTGCTTAAAATTTTTAACTTGAAGTTTTTAAATTGTTTTTAAATTCCGCATAGTTCCGTATAGTTCTATCAACTTTCCTCTTCCTGTTTTATACTGATTGACTTGACGTTTAAACAATACGAAAATACAAACAGCTCAACACAAATGGTATTTAGAAGTAAATAAAATGAAAACTGTATTTTACCATAATAAGCCATACCAATTATAATGTAGACTCTTAATTGAACATATGTTCTTGTGCTGGGTCAACTTAGTTTTTTAATTGAAAAAAGCTAGCAGCAACACAATTTCTACTTGTCTTACTTTAAATCCTGTTTCCTTCGCTGATCATCTTAAGGCAGATCCTCTTCAATGAGATTATAAAATTAATGTTAAAGTCTGTTTTAATGCTTGTACTTACGCCCCCAGTAAATACCAAACAATGCAATCATTCACGCAAAAGTCTTTTTTTTTTTGCCAGCAAAAATCATTTTGAATTGAGCATAAATTTGTAACCAGAGATGAAGATGCAGACGAAGCCGAAGATGATGATCATAATGTTCATGATGAAAACAATTAAGCTTGTTATGTTCCTTAACACACAGGAATACTACTTATTCGCAGCAAAAAAAAAAAAGAAAGAAACGCTTTTATACAACTCGCACATTAAATCACAGCCCACGCAACTTCTTACTGGTAATTTTGGAACGGTGACTTTTTGAACAAGTTTTAAAACAAACGCCTACGAACTAAGAAAGAAATTCGAACAGAAATAAAAAAAAAAAAAAAAACACAAACACGCCACAATTGAAAAGAGAAAAATACTTAATACTAAAAAAAAGAACCCTGGCCGGCGTATTGCAATTCTCTTGGCAACAAAATTTTAGCCATCAATTTTATTTTAATGTGTGTGTGTGTGTGTTTTTTTAGCAGCAAATAATCAACTGTTTTCTAGGTATCAAATAATCGTGGCATGGGTGAGGGGATAAAGTGGTTTTAGTTATTTGAACAAGACCTGGGCCTGGTCTTTAGTTTTAGCTTGATCTAGGCAAGAGTTTGCCAAACTTCGCTTAGTCTAAGCTGCTTGCTTGTTCATAAATATTTTAAAGGGTGTTCAGAAATAAACGATAAATTAAAATTACTTATACTTTTAATCATGAAATACATGGAATATGTTAATATGTGGAACAGCACTCCGGCTTAATGATCTTTATTTTTCTACTAGGACGCATTCTTTTGACGAAAATTCTATGAATATTTTTCATAAATGCGTTTAAGTTTCATTGATGCAGCATTGAAATTTCTTTCTCAAAACATGAGAGTCATATAGATTCGACATCAGGTAACTCCCTTAAAAGAAGCGTAAATGTGTTAAATCGCATGGTTGAGTGAACCGAATCTGATGATTAAGGCGAGGGAGTATACGTCCAAAAATATATCACAAAGAAATTGTTATATTTCAGTGGCTGGATTACATGTGACGCCATCTTGCTAAAATCATCTGCACTAAGTACACATCAGTAGTATCCAATAAAGGTATAAATAACTCTGTTTTCCTGGTGTGCTATCGAGTATCAATGGAAGCCACTGCTTGACCAGCCTTATTTAATAAGAATTATAATTGTCCAATAATGTCTATAATCTGTACCCAACAGTATCACGTTGTTAGATGTATTTGTTTTTTAATTTACCATATAGACCCTCTGTAGTTTGTATGGGCTCTCTAGATCCCATACGGTCCCTCTGCATGCCATATTGGCTGTCTGCATGCCATATGGGCTGTCTGCGTTCCTTACGTGCTTTTTTGTAGTCAATATGTGATAACTTGGTTAGTTAATTAACAAAAGCATTGGGAAACAAATGTGCATAAAGCTTAGAAAGATCCGTATCCATTCAAAAACTCTCCTATTTATGGCCATTTTGCTTCAGCTGTTGTGTAAGGTGAACTTTATCAACATGAAGTCGTATGCAGAGAGATTCTTTAAATTGATTTTGCTGCACCATTACCGCTTAAATATTGATATTTTGTTGTTGTTGTTGTTTATAAGCAACTGTAGTAGTGTCCATATTTAAAATTGTGTTATATTTTGTCTGTTAATTTAAATGAAGAGGATTCCTTAGTCAATTTATTTAGTAAATATTAATTTTAATACTACGAATCTAATATTCTTTCCTCTTGCGTTAAAAGAATCTCTAAATGAAGTCGCGTGTACAGAGACAAGCAGGATATTCATTAATAGATGTCATAAATATTCAAGAATCAAAAACTCTTGGTATAATAAGCACGAATATTTAGTGGTGTTTCTGATAGACTAGACATATTTATTCATTGTTGAAAAAGGATCAGTTAAATATTTAAAACTATTTTACTACATCTGACCTAGCCACTATTAGACCAATACATGCAACTGAAAACTCACTTCAACTCTCTTGTATGGGCCTGTTATTATCGGCTGCTTTCGAATACCCAAGTCTATTAATTTTCTGGAACATTTCCGTAGTCTGAAATGTATTTTATTGTTAAATTTTTTGTACATAGAAATATGCTTTGACAAATATAAAGAACTTGCACACGCCTCCTCCACAAAAGATTACTCATTTGTGGTCCGCCTGCCTGTGAATCCACTAGTTATTATAAATAAAATTAGTTTTTAAATTGTTCCATTTGTATGTTGAATAAACTTAGCAAAGAAATAATTTTTTTTTTATAGAAAAGTTTAATGCAAAAAATTTTTAAACTCTACACCCTCCACCATTTTAGCTCAGTCCATTAAGAAATTGACATGTTAATAGAGTTTTTTCAAAAATTTAGGTTAAAAAAATTTGTTGTTCAGATTTAGCTATTTAACTTCTGATTATGGCATCCCCTATATGGATTTTGACAGGGAGTTTAAAATTTTAATTGCCTCCAGGAGAGAATGGAAAAGGACTTGTAAGCAGTTTCGACACTACGATCTATACGGGTTGTTTAAAATGGACTGTGGTGTTATATCTGGGTTCTTCTCTGGCGAACTATACGTTTCTTTCCACCTTCCGGATGGTAATAGCGTATTTTAGGCTAAAATATTCGCTATGTGTGAAATATGTAGGATACTGATAGATAAAAATAAAGGGTCCGCCAAATAACTTTTCTTTTTTTGAAAATGCTATAAAAAAAGTGTAACTTCGGCTGTGTGGCACGTAGCGCCGCCCTGTTGAAACCAAATGTTGCCAATATCCTCCTTTTCAATTTTTATGAATAAAAATTTGTTCAACATGGCCCGATAACGATCGCCATTGACTACGGACACTCCTTGCTCATTTTCGAAGAAAAAATGGCCCAATTATGCCTCCGGACCAAAATCAACCAAAACCAAACAGTGACTCGTTTTGGGTGTATCGGCTCTTAAATGTATGAGTGGGGGTTTTCTGTGCCCCAAATGCGACAATTTTGCTTGTTCACATTCCCCCAAGATCAAAATGGCAAAATCGGCCAAAGTAATGTCGCAATATTTCCCAGCGTTGTTTAAGCGTATACACAACCATATTCGTTCAGCGAAAGGATAAAACTAATTATCTGTCAAATCAGATATGAGCCAAGTGTTACCATTCACGAAATAAGCACTAGTTGAAAAAAAACAACGTTAAAAGACGAACCCTGTACTCAAAGGAATATTAGACATGTTTGTCCACAGTCAATCGTTATTCTTGTTACTCAGGTCATGCACTACCGCATCTAAATTAGTCGGTCAATGAAGGCTTCTTCAGCTGACTGACGTAACTCAAGTTTGAATCCCTGCTCATAGGGGCCACTGTGATAAGCGGCGGGCGGATGTGTTTTCAATACCTTCATCATTAATGTGGTCGCAATGTTAGTGAGGGCTGCTGAGAAAGCAGAAAACAGATGGCGTGGTCTGGATATATGTAAAGTGGCCAACCTTACGTGACTCTGTTTTGATATCGGGCGTACATCACAACTCAAGGTTGCTGGCAGTATTGACAGATCTTTTCAACATTTTTGAATTTTTAAGCAAAATAAGAACAAAGGAATCAACAGAGTATAAGCAAAACAAGAAATTAAAAAATTAGCCAGTACTTGTGTATGCATACAACTTCATTGCTTGAAACATATTATGGTTGGATGTGGACAAATCCATAATCAGAGAAAGACTCTCTTTAAAATAGCAAAAATTCACTTTTATAAATATTATTATCCGATTGTAATACAGTCTGCGGTGTGAATAGGGAAAAACCAACAAAAAGTTAAGCAAAAGTTAAGAATTAATAAGAAAAAAAATTATTTCAAATTTTGAAAACAAAAATATTATTTTTTTTAAATGATTATTTTAAACAAAATTTATTCTTGAATTCTGTATTGAAAGTAAACTAAACGAACATTTTCTATAAAACGAAATTTTTTTTTTTTTGTTTAAAAGTGAAAAATATTTCTTCCCCTATGGGAACCACTGGTCTACAGCTATGCAGCTTTACTTAAGATAGCCTAAGTCTTCTTTTACCACTTATGTTGCGTTTTGCTGAAAATATGAACAACAAAAGCTCGCGTCATAGCATTTTTATTTAAATTTTTTCTTTAATCTAAACATGTAGACGAATAAATTTGTATGCTGCTCTTCTGGTTCTTTTGTTTAATCAACATATTTTAAAACACTTTATTGTTATGAGTTTTATATATTAAAAATGTTATTGATGGAGATGCTTGCTACCTTGGCTTCTAACTTTATTAACACCCTACCTTTTCACTACTAACACATTGCATGTGTGTGTTTGTGTGTGAGTGTGTGTGTCTTTTACTTCATCTTCTTTAGGGTAACAGCTTGATTCAACATTGAAATAAAGTCTTTTGTCAGCGCTTTTTCAACAATATGCCTACTAGATATGTAAAAAGTATGCTGGTGATCATCATTATCATCATCATCATAACGATCATCATCTTTTCTTTTAATAATGCAGCCTCTTCCGTAACGCACTAACCAATATGCTTGCTTCATTTATTTCTGTTTAACTCTCCTACTTTATTTAAGGTGTTTAATTTATGTTTTTGTTGTAGTTGTTGATGTTGTCATTGTCATTTATTGGAACTATGTATGTATGTATGTCTGAATGTGTTTTGCATACCATATCTTTTGATTTTAACACTTCCTTTACATATCATTGGTTTCTTGTTTGTTTAGTTAATTTTGTTAAAAAAAAAAACGTAATAAAATAATTTATGTGATTGAAACTAGTTTTCGAAAACTGAAACCTTGACGCCTCTTTTAAAAGAAATCAAAATTATTCCATTTAATGTCCATAAGAAATTTTTTATTGTCTGTTGGTGGATGGAAAAATTTAATTTCAATTTCATTTGTATTCAATACTTTGGTTAGAGGTAAACGGGCCAGGAATGTATGCTGATCATCCTACGCCTTAGAAAATTAAAGTCCCAGGAATATACTTCATCAAAAATGTGGGCTTTAATGAAAAAACCCACTTAAAAATTGTTTAGTTTTTTTTTAAGACAAACTTTGTTGTTTTTGTTGAATATTGCAGTTTAAGAACTGGAATTTGCCAGCTATTCTTTGGCTTTTTGTACATTTTCGAAAAAAAAGACAAAAAACAATTTCAGACCGTGCAACAAATAGTTTTAAAAGCACTGCTTATGGCTATTTCCAAGTCATCTCATTATTTTTATTGAAAATAAACCATCCGCGTGGCATTCAAATTATGCAATTTTCCACTACATTTGGTTTGAAGTAATTTTCCTTTTTTCATTAAAAATCTTTCAAAGATTCCACACTGTTCCATATTTACAATACAGTGTAGTCGTATTGACATTTTAAACGATTTGTTGTATAATTTGAAAACGAAATGAATTGTTTGGTCATCAGTGAGACATTTGCAAGTGTAGAATAAAAACGAAATGTTATTAGGCTTATTTGGCGTGTTGCAAAAAGAAACTGATTGACTTTTCATGGTTAAAAACCAATAGCAGTAATCTGACAATAAAATAAAAACAAATGACACATGTACAAAATATACATTGATGTTTTATTGCAACAACAACAATATAATTTTGAGCAAAAAGAAAAAAAAAATCTTTTGCCAATCGTTAAGAACGTCTGCTAAAATATCCACATTTGGTAGTGGTGGCATTTTGTTGTAAAATCACATTAGTTTTATATAAAAACAAATACAAAAACCACCAGCAATATGAGTTCTAATTCTAAACAACTCGTTTTGTAGGTGGTTCAAACATCAGAAAAAAAGGCATGACACTCATATTACTTATGGCCGTGTAGGTAATAAAACCTAAGACCTTAATTCGCTAGACGTTTTTGGGATCATGCTTAATCATGTTATGCTTCTATGACATACACGCCTAACCTGTTAAACATTTTAGAAACCGGTTTAGATGATGAAAATCTGTTTTGATAAATACATGTGTAAAATGTTTAGCAACATGCTTAACATTTTGTTTACAAGGTTTTAATCTATATATATAAAAGTGAAACTCTGTGTGTGTGTGCGTGTATGTGTTGGTGTGTGTGTGTGTGTTTGTGTGTGTGTGTGTGTTAGACTCCAAAACTGTAAAACCGATCGGGCTCAAACTTTGGTAAGTTGTTGTACACATACCAGAAAGTGTTTATGGGTGGAAAAAAGTGGGCGGGGCCACGCCCATAAATAATTAGTTATCACTTTAAGCTACTTGCACATGACCGATTTTTCTGAAACTTTGCACACACATTGAGCTGTCATGACTATATAATTTCGTGATTAGAAAAGTGGGCGGGGCCACGCCCTTAAAAAAAAGTTATAATTTTGAGGTATTTGTACTGGACCGATTTTTCTGAAACTTTGCACACACATTGAGCTGTTATGACTTTACAATTTCGTGATTAGAAAAGTGGGCAGTGCCACGCCCATAAAAAAAGTTATCACTTTTTAGCTACTTAAGCATCACCGATTTTCCTGAAAATTTTCAACCACATATTGAGCTGGCATGACTATACAGTTTCGTAATTAGAAAAGTGGGCAGTGCCACGCTCATAAAAAAAAGTTATGATTTTTAGCCTTGCACTTGATATTCGATTAAACTTCAGAATGCGATAAAAATTCATGAAGGGGCGTAGCAACGCGCGCCGGGATTGGCTAGTGTTAGATAAATTTTCAGCTTATAGAATCCTCTAATTTGTTGTACATTTATTTAAAGTGGTTTTATATCGCCATAAAAATAATTTTAAATAAAAGAAAAAATAATGGTTTTGATTAAATTATATCTTGCCAATGGTTGTCTGGTTAGCAAAATTTCATTAAATTTAAATGAAATCAACATAAAGTTAAGCGTTTTCTGACTTTACAGTTAATGTTTAACTTGAGAAAGAGTTTAGTTCTAAATTTTTCTCAATTCGATTACTGGGGAGAAATATTAAAATTAAGTGCTTTAACTTTTAATATACTGAACAGATTACAATATTTCGATATGGACTATGATAATACCAAATCTAGTCCTATTCTCTGCTATAAAGGTGCTTAGAAAGGGCTGCAATGCTTTTCCGTCTCATAGAAATACATAGAACATTTTTCCTACAAAAAAAAAAAAAAAATGTTTTTCATTAAATTATAATTTCTTCAATTTTTATCATTAAATCTGGCACCATAAAGTTTTATATAGTTTTCCTATCATAAAAGCTTTCTTAAGATATTTTTTATTATTTTATTATCAGTTTTTTATAGCAGTTTTTAATTTTTTTTCTTGGTTTCACGCTTTACTAATTTTTTATATTCTTTTTTTCTTTTCAGGTAAATTTTAAATAAATTAAAATTATTGTTATAAAACACTGAGTAAGTTTTAGATTAAAATCTTTTTTTTTTCTAAATATGTGCTAGAGTGGACTCTAAACAGGTCAGCTTTTCTTTCTCTTCTATTCTCTTTCTATTCTAACTATTCTTTACCTGTCGTGGGTTTGTGCCCCTCCTTTTTAACCTAACCTAACCTAACCTAAATATGTTCTGTGGTTATGCCTTAAGTCTGCTTTGTGCTAATTAAGTTTTTATCAAGTCAAAGTCACATGAAGTGTGGTAAGCTTCGGCAGATTTGCCGTCAATGTAAAAGTTAAGCTTTATTGCCCGTACTAAAATTTTAAATTTAAAAAATGTGTAAAAAATTAATTTGGTATGAAAAGTTGTCGAAAGCAATATGAGACTGAGCATAAGCTAGATACGAGAAAAGAGGAGAAAGTTGTTATTTTTCAATAAATACTGCTGTGACTAGTTTTGATACTGATTAACAGCTTCAGGTGATTTTTATCGAAAGATATAAGTTGGATATACGAGTTCCTAAAATATCCTCGGTTCTTGCTGCATCTAGAGCAGATTCTTTCTGATGTACGTCGTAGGCTGCTTTGTTCCCGGGAATACCAAAAAAATCTAGAACCCATTTTAGTCTTACGCTGTCCGCTATTATTATTAACAGAATTTTAGACCATCTTACTTGTATACAGACTGGACGGTCTGCGAAATAGCAGGACATACGTCTTTAATGGACGACTGTCGATCAAACACACTTATGCGACTTTCTCGCTATCAGTTCCGGGAACTTATTGATACTTTAACTGGACACTGTGTCTTGGGAGTACACAACAGGAGATTAAATCTCCATTTCAATGACTTCTGCAGAAGTTATGACGAGGAGAAGGTTAGGAATGTGCAATACCTACTCTGCCATCGTCCAGCTCTGGCGAAACTTAGAGCCCTGCATCTTGGGGAAAGTCTTCTTTACGATATTTTCTGTATATCTCATGTTGATATTAAGAGACTATGCTCGTTTCTTAGTGCGTCGGGTTGGCTTGAGATTGTTGGACCGTTTTTTCTCTGGCTGGAGGAGAGACTAGCTCATGAACTAGCTCAAGGGCGATGATTTTTTAGGTTTATCAGCATGTTTAACCTTACCTAACTGTATACATAGATAGTTGGGTGGTCAGTTGATTCCTTTGGTGAATCTTGATGTTCTCAGAGAACACACTGTAATGGTCGCTAAGTACATACAACTTCTCGATTGACTCAAAATATCCGCCCCAATTCTAGAGTTTATTTTCGACGGTTCGTCTATTCTACGATACTTCGTTCATACCGATCTCTCCAAGATAGTAAGCTCAGACGAAGTTGTTAAATCAAAGAACGATAAAAAATACTCTACTTTGCTTAGTGTGTCATTTAGCCGATTAACCCTTTTTGTCCTGTTTATAGTAACTGACGCAAACACGTAATAATAAATAAGTTTAAGACATAAAGAATTAGTGATCAGTTGCTAGTAATATTAAACACGTATATTCCAAGGCCTTCATGAGTTAGAGCAACTAACAATCTTTTATTAACAATCTCCCGCAATTATAGCGACAACATGTGTTGCCACACCCCATCAAGCATTGTTCTGTTTCAGCATGTAGCATCACTTAACTCTACAATACTATCAAAAGAGTCTTAACAACTATCAGGCAGAAATTGAAGTTCGTGTTTTCTGTGACACCAGATTGGTTGAAGTCTCTGTTTGGGGTAGAAAGGCACATGAACCTTTTGTGATGGATTTTTAATCCCACTAAAACCAAACTTCAGGGTTACAGGTTAACTTTAACAATAACATGCCACCAAGTTTGCTACAAATTATGATCAAAAATTTGTAGTTTGATGTAGTTGTTACAAAAAAAAAACTTTAAGTCTGGCAGCTCATAAGTGTAAATCAAATCTTATCAAATATTTTGATTTCTAACGATTCATTCCAACTAAACCGGTTCTTATATTGTCGTTAAAAATTATATCTCTATATATACATCCGTTGTTGACAGATATGGTACAACAACAGAACGCACCACAACAAAACTCACAAACACTCTCACACACAAGCGTTCAATACATTCTAATACAACCATATTTGGCATTATGGTATTAAGTTATTTTCGTAAAACCATAGTAATGATTTTGTATTCTTTTATGTTTTTTTTTGCTTCTTTATTTTGCTAACAAAATTTATATGTACGTGTTTGATTGCAGGAGAGTGTCGGACTAGTTTTGCGAACATGTTGCAAATACGTTTGAAGTACATCAAAGAGCTTGCAATAACAAAACACCAGTATTGAAATAATTACTTAATGGTTATTGCCAACAGACACATAAAACTATGTATATGACATTTGTTGTTTTTATTTTGATTTTTAGTTTTTATTCACTGATTTGTTACTGTCATCCATTCTTGGAAAAAATGATTTGAATGTCTAATGGCATTTGCTTGAATACTTTAATTGGCTACGCATTGAATTGAGGGACTCCAAAAAAGGAGAGTTTCAGAATAAAAAAATTTGTTTTAATTAGTATTTAAAAGCTGTCATGGTTTGAACAGTAATTTGACAAAAAAAAAAAAAAAATAGTGGTGAACAAATTTAAAAACAAAAATTTTTGAAATGTCAGAAATAAAGAAAATTATTTAATGAAATTTTAAGCGAGTAAATGAAAGCTTTAGTTTAGATTAAATTTAATAATATTGATTGATTCCTACACTAAAACAAGTAAAATTGTTGACAAGAAAATTATGTCTTTAAGTAAAATCTGCGTTTCAAAATATTCTCACAATAATCCTTGTTTCTTAATTTTTGTTTTTGTTTCTTTATATTTGCCTTTTTTGCTATCCCGCCATTTACAGTGGCAGCATAATTCATAGACATTTGTTGTGTCTGCCACAAACAAATATCATCACGTGCAGACGACCATAACATGCCAACAGAAAACACAACAGGAGAAGTAACCAACTATTCATGCAACCAGCTTGGCTGCCTGGCAAGTCACACCAACCAACCATTTCATAACACCAAAATAACCCAACAGTAATTCCTTGCAATTGCTTAAAATCTTTTTTTTAAATACTAAAAGGAAACTATAGAAACAGAGAGGATAAAAAAGTAATACAGTTTTCATTTTCTATTTAACATAAAAAACAAAACAAAAAAAAAGCAAAAACAACTATTTTAACTGTAACAAAAGCTTTATAATAATAGAAACAAAGTCCTAACAATATTTTTTTTTTTATAAATTATTGCTGTAACATAAATATGACTGTATTTGTTGTTGTTTTTTTCCTACAATTCATTTTAAGTACTATATAGGTTAAAAACATTATTTGTAATGTGCAAAGTGCTTACATTGCTTAAAGAGCATTAGAGAATTTATAAAACAAAATTATGTTATTTGTTGAGTATTATGTTTAGCTACATGTGTACTTAAATGAACGTGATTAAAATAGTCCACAATTTGTAAAACAAAATCCAGTTATTTTTTGATTATTATGTTTAGTTACATGTGTACATAAACATGATTAAAATACTCCGCGAAATAAACCAATCCAAAGCATATTTAATTATTCTCTAAACAAGTTAAAAATGCTGGAAACATGTTAGATATAATAACGAAATATATTTCTTATGCACCAACATTTTTGAATTATTTTGGAGCATTAATTAACTTTTAAGGTACATATTAATAATGTTTCCGGAAATGTTTTTCTGTTTTCTTGCGTTAGACATCTGCAACATGTTAATAAAGATTAAGTCTGTTAAGCCTAGTACTCTGTTTCAATTTGTGAAATATGTTGAGCACCTTTAGTATTTTCAGACAAAGACTTTGACTTACAAAATTCATTTTTAATTCCAGCAAACAAAAAAAAAAAAAAATGAGCTTTAAATTTGATAAAAAATAAAAAATGTTGCTTGAATGTTGACAGTACTAATTAGGCAACATTATTATATAAATATTTGCTAAGAATTTTTTTATATGGCGTTAGCACTTAATATTGAACAGAATATAAGACTTTAAAACATATAAAATAAAAAAAATAATCTGAAACTGTTTAGAGGGATGATTATTTATTATATTCATCAAAATATAAAGTAAACTGCAACATGTTTATAATAAATGTTTCATATGTTCTTAATCGTGATTCGTTTAATATAAAACGAAAAGGTAGATGTTTCTAAGACATAATATTTTTTTTTTCTTTAGAAAGATTTAACAGCTATTTAAATACATGCGTTTAATGTTTACAGAGATATTTTACATATTCAGTGATATGTTTCCCTTTTAGAGTAGCCTGTAAGAAACATGTTTATTTTGTTTTTAATGCAATTAAGGTTCTAGCTATTTAAATGAAATGTTTATATTTATTTAAATTTCGGCAACCAAGCCTCTAGGCCATAATTGGCTACAAACTTCTACTGAATTCTGAGATGAATTAGATATCTTTAGTGCATTTGGAAACCAGTTTGATAGGTTGTTAGTTATGTTTCGTTTAAGTGCAAACGTGTTGATAGAATGCAGCAACATATTTCTTATTAGATTAATGTTTAAATTGCCTACAACTTATTGTAAGTGTTCAGAAAAATATAAAAAATATTTAAAAACTTATTTTTTATTAATACTTTAGTATGTTAATATAATACCTTTTTGGAAATGTATAGATACATATTTACCATGTCAAGTAAATACTTTTTTTCAGTTCTGTGAAATATGTTGAGTAAATTTAGTTATTTAACACAAGGAATTTTTGAATCGAACAAAAAAAAAAAAACTTACCACCTCTTGCTTTCAATTTCATATTCGTTCAGCGGAAGGATAAAACTAACTATCTGTCAAATCAGACATGAGATAAGTGTTACCATTCACGAAATAATCACTAGTTGAAAAAAAAAACGTTAGATGGCGGACCCTTTATAAAAATTGTTCATATATTTTAAACGAAGTAAAAGGTTGCTTTAATGTTGACAGAACATATTTTATATATTTTTTTACGTTGTAAATAGAACACTTATAGGGCAACATTATTCCATTAGTATTTCTTAGAATTTTTTTTATAAGAAGTTTGACTACAGTTCACATTAAATACTGAACAAAGTAGCAGGCTTTGAATCTAGTTCTTTATTTTAATTTTTGAAATATGTTGAGCAACTTTTGTTATTTCTCACAAAGAATTTAACATACAGAAATAATATTTAATTGGTTTGAATTTCCTATTGTTTATATTATTTCATGCGAATCAAAATGTTGCTTGAATATTGACAGAAATATTTCATATGTTTAAAGCATTACAAAGTACTGATTGGCAACATTGTTTCTTAACTATTTCGTATCTTTACGGAGTTTGATAGCAGTTCACATAATATATTGGACATAATACCACGCTTTAAGAATAAGTCAAAGATTTTTTCCCTATAGTCCTTCAAGTGTACTATTTTTTTTAGAACAGGCTAGTTTTACATGTTGTCATTCAAATGTTCTGTTGGATCGAAATCCAGACTTTGCGTAGTGGTTTAAAGTATATAAAATGTATATATAGTATGTTGCGCATCTTTGCCATTAAGTTTGTTAGTGGTCTTTCTGTACTAATTTAAAATATTTTTACAAACGTTCTTACCTAAATTCATAGCTTTACAGACTTTCATTATAATTGTCGGTTATTTGCTTTTCTTTATTAATTTTTTTTTTAAATATTTTGCAGCAACTATGAGGGTGGTTGCTTATAGGGTATTGCAAACAAACAAAAAAATAAAAAATAATTTTTTTTTTAAATGCATTTTTTTTATGTCTATCTGTTCTTTGTTTAAATGACAATATGATGGTGTTTTCATATTATTGTCGTTGTTAGTTTTCTCTTTTTTTTTTGCTTTTTGTTTTAGTAAACATGTTGCTAAAAGATATGTTTTTTCTTGTTGATGATAGTGGGGGAGCTAAAAAGGTCTTTGGCCTTTATGGAACGTATAAAAAAAAGACGAGAAAGTATGTGTAGTAATGTCGAAAGGAAAATGACATAATTTTGTGTGTACCTTTTTAGAGAAGAAATTAAAGAGGAACTATTAAAAAAATGCCTTAATTGTAAGTAAATTTTGAAAAATTTGTTTTTAAGGAGCTGTATGATTTTAGACTTTTTTTTTATTAATTATGTGTACTTTTTAATATTTTTTATTGCGGCCAAGCTCTATATAAATAAAACTACAATACATTAATGAAGAAAATGTTGCCTAGATTGTGAATATTGTTTGTAGCAAGCATTATTCAAGCAATATTTTATATCGAACATTTAACAATCATTTTATGGAAATGAAAACATTAGCTGATTAACAACTTTATTTTTATTGACAACATTTTTTTAACAGCGGGCCTTTGGCAAAACAACTTTTATTTATTTATTTAATAAAAGTATATAGATTATAAATCCTTACAGACCAAAAAAGAAAAAAACATGCAAAAAATAAACTTAACTAATTACAAACATTTAAGAACAGAATAATATTACGTTTAATTATATTAACGTTTATAGAAAATTAAATCAATGAAATTATGAAGATCGTTATAGTTTTTCGATATTCTCCTTAGTGGTTCAACATCAGCGTAGTTAGTTTGAAGACATCTAAGATAAAGAGGAGTAAAATTCCGAGTAGCTCTAAGTGGAACATTAAAGTTGATATTACTCAGCAAAAATTCAGAATTAACAGAACCATTTAGTAAATTCACCATAAAAGTTACATTAAGCATAATTCGTCTACTTTCTAACGTTGGCAACTTACAACGTCTACAAAGTCTAGTTGTGTATGGCAGAATATTTCTATCAAGATCCCATGTTGTATGATCTAAACAAAATAGAAGGAATTGTTTCTGAACAGATTCGATTCGATCCTTCTGAAAATTGGTATAAGGATCCCAAATAATAGATCCGATGTATAGAATAGGTCTTAGTAATGAGGTGTACAACCGTACAGTTATCTGTGGTTTTGTAAACTCTTTAGCCCAACGTCTTATAAAAGCGAGAACACCACGAGATTTATTTACCATCATAACAACATGGTTGTTGAAACTTAGTTTAGGGTCAAAAAGAACGCCTAGATCCAGAAACTCTCAAACCAGTTCAAGTTGATAACCACCCAGAAAAAAGAGACAACCTGCATTCCAATTTCTTGAAAATCTCATATGTTTGCATTTTTTTAGGTTGTGAGTCATTCAATTAATATTGCACCATTCGAAAAATTTATTCAAATCATGTTCCATCCTGAATGTTCTTGTAACTAAGAAAAATCTTTACGTCATCAGCATACATTAAAACATTGCAAAATTTGATTGCACTTGGCAAATCATTTATAAAGAGCAAAAATAAAATAGGACCCAAATGGCTATCTTGAGGAACACCAGATTTTACTTCAATATTATAAGAAGTAACATAGTTAAAAAGAACACACTGTTTACGACCTGTTAGGTACGACTTTATCCAATTCAAATTGTTTATCGTGAATCCCATAAGATTAAGCTTGTGTAGATGCAGATCATGATCAACTTAATCAAAAGTCTTACTGAAGTCAGTATAGATTACATCCGTCAATTGTTTATTATTAAAACCATTATGAACAACAGTGGTAAGTTCCAAAAGGTTAGTAAGTATAGAGCAGCCTTTTCTAAAACCGTGTTGATGATGAGATAGCAGAGATGATATTTGATGGCATATATTATCCGTAATACATTTTTCAAAAAGTTAAGTTGAGATAACAAAATTTTAAGCTTTCTTAATAATTAAAGTAAGATGTTCCTTTTTAGCACTAATCGGCCTTCTTCGTAGATTTTAAAAAGCTATAACTGTATTATTTAGTTTTTACCTCACCCACTTGTTTTTGGGCTTTCCTGAAAAAATTTGAAATTTTTATTAGAAGTCTTCTTTTAAATGTCGAAATTGCAAAAAATTATATTTATTTTTCTTTAATTAGCGTGTTGCTGTGGGTTTTAGAATAAGACATATCACAATAAAAATAAACAATTTCAAAATTTGAGACACGATATTTTGTCGAAAGTTCACAGATATAATCTGGATATTTTGCATAATAATATTGCTGTTGTTACTTTTCAAAATGGTAGCTCTGAAAGCATTTAGTGCTACATAATCACATGTGTGATTATTATCTGTAAGGCATAATTAAGAGAGATAACACGACATTTATTTGCCATGTTTTACACAAAAATTTTAATTGTGTGTACAATTTGTTTTGGCAACATTTAAACAAATGTTGCTAACAACATTTCTTAATTGTAAATAATAAATTATTTTTTTTTTAATTCTAAAAAAAATTAATTTTTAATTGATTATGACTCAAATTTTTACGTGAAATAAACGAATACTTAAAATTAAAATACATGTTATCAGTAACATAAAGATTAATGACTAATCAGTGATTACAAAGTCATGGTCTAATTCATAAAAATTTAAGCAGCTTTATAAGATGATAATAAAATTAAATTCCAACAAAATCTATACAAACCTTTTAAATTTTTATCAATAAGGCAGTTAAAACCTAATTTACTGGTAAATACATATTTTTAGATATCAACTGGCCTATAAAGTTAACAGTTTAAAAGTATTGAAACACAATTTCTATTGCTATAGTTTATTTAGAAAAAATATTTAATTTTTTCTTATCATCAGCCAATGAATGTTCCATAAAAAATATTCAATTATATTTTTTTAAGTATTTTATACAAACGTTTTAGCCACATACTTTCATTTAAAATTTTATACCATTGACGCAATTTATTTGGCCAACTTGTTTTCCTCTTCAGATAACTTTCCACTTTTATTTCGCTTTTTATCTTATCTTTGTGAGAAGTCTATGTTTGTTTATTTTAGCTAAAAAAATAGAAGAATAAAATAATAAAAATAAATAATAAACAAAAATAGATTTTGTTCTTGAAAAAAAAAAAAAAATAAATAAAAAAGTAAAATAATACAATTAATGTAGAAAATTTCAGCGAAAATTTTGTTAGCAAGTGTCATAAACAAACTGCAAATCTGAAAAGACCTTGAAACAGAAACAATGTTAGCAACACTGCCCAGTAAATATTTAACATAATAAAGCAAACCATTAATTAGAAATATTTTAAATAAATGTGATATTGCCACGTTTGGGTGTCTTCATAAATATTTGTTACAACAGCATTATCTAATACCTTAGCATTACCTTGTTAGGCCCTACATAATGACAAGTTTCAAAGACTAGGGTTTTTAAATAGAAGTTGTTTAAGATTTGACATTAATTTATTTTAAAATTAAACATTTATTCTTAAATTTCATTTTTTGGTTACATAAACTTCATGCTATAAAAACTTATGCAAATCTATTAAAAACAATACAAAATATATATGAAATAATAAATCAAAATGTTATTGTGTTGTGCGTTTGTTTTTTTTTTAACAAAAAATAACAAAAAGGTTCTTCACAATAAACAATAAAACGAAACTACATAAAAACAATATTAAAAAAAAATCAAGTTCATTGCCATTTTCTGGCTGGATGCTGTTTTTGTGTTGGACCTAATAAAAAGAAAACAAAAGCTGCAACGAACACAAGTATTCTGCCATCCCATTGAAATTGAACTGAATTACTTGATGCTGTCAATGTCAAATTTAACTTTTTTTTTTACTTCATTCAAAGAAAATAAATAAAAAAATCATTAAAAAACACAGAAATTAGCTGCGTGTTCAAAGGCCTGAAATGTGTTTTTTTTTTTAAACGAGAAACATTGTCAAGTATGTATGTAAGTGTATATGTTGTTAAGACCTACGGACGTTTCAGGCGTTTTCTGTGAACTTTTTTGTTTGAATTTGGTGTTCTTATGAATTTGTTTGTTCCCAATACATGTATTTATTTACTTTTGCCTTTTGTAATAATGAGAAACAAAAATGGGGGGAATATTTAAAGACAAAACAGAAATCAAGTAGCTGAAACAGGAATTTCCAACGTTAGACTCCGAAAGCCACTAAAAAGATTTTATTTAATTTTGCAATATTTTATCTCATTTTATTTAATGTTGCAATATTTTAAATCTGTTCAATATTTCTGTCAATGTATTGTGTTGTTTATATAATAGGTGGAGAACATGTTTATTAGTCAAAAAGTTCTGCAACATTTCAAAATGTTGCAAATTCTTTTCAAATTGTTTTCAAGTGTTTAAGCACTTTACAATGTTTGTAAAATATGTATGATCTTATTCATAAAAGTTATTAAATTTTTATAAAAGGTTTATTAAATTGATTTTCTATGAAAATTTTACTCATAAACGTCTTATAAAGATCTTTTAATTTTTTATGAATTAGAGCATTAATGTTTATAAAATATTATTCCTTAAGCGTGGGTTTTTATTCATTATTTCTTGCGAACTGTTGTCAAAAATTCATAAGAAATACTTATGGAATAATGTTGCCTAAACACTGTTCTTTTTATAACGTAAAACATATGTGAAATGTTTCTGTCAACATCTATGCAACATTTTATTACGTATAAAATGATATTACGATAAAAAGCCTGGTAGTATTCTATTTAAAATTTCATGCGAACTGTTGGATAATCCATATAAAATAAAATCCATAAGAAATACTTATGGAATAATGATGCCTAATTAGTACTCTGTTTATAACGTAAAAAACACATGAAATGTTTCTGTCAACATTTAAGCAACATTATATTTCGTACGAAATTCTAAGCAAGAGATGATCAATTGTTTTTGGTTGCTCGATATAAATTTTTTTTTTAAACTTTTCGTATGAATTAACAAAAGTTGCTCGATTTGCAAATTAATTAATTAATCACATTTTTCTAATAATAACTTAAGTCGCTCAACATATTTAACAAGTTGATACAGAGTGCTAGGCTCATTATGCATATAATATTGAGTATCATAACCTTTCTTTCTACGTTAATCAACACCATATTTAAAGCGATTAGAATATAATACGTTTTGACCTGTAACATATATGAGAAATGGAACTTATGCTTAGCAACACACTAATTATTTCGATATTCAGCATGTTTAGACACTTTATTTTAAACATGTTTAAATTATTTGGATATAAATAAATATAGTTGTAACTTTGCTAGCACATGTAACATGTTCATAGGCCATTGTTCACATATTCAATATGTTGGAGAACAAAATGTTGAAGAAAAAGAAGAAATAATTTTAATTAAAAATTATAACAAAGACTGTATATCAGTTTTAATTTATAAAAATTGTCAGAGAGAATAAAATATTTTTAAAAACATATTGCAGAATTTTTACTCCCTTTCTATTGTCCAATAAACTTTTAAAATATATCTAGCAACATACTAACAACATTTCATTAAAAACATAAAATAATATTTATGGGCTTTGTTTTATATGAGTAACTATTCGTTTAAAAATTCAAAAGGATTAAAATTCCCTTACATCTTAAGGCAAGTATTAATTGTTGAATGTACAATTTCCTAAGTAATAAATTAATGTTGCTAAACATGTTTCACAAGTTATTTAAAAATAAATACTGGAATTGCTACACAAAAAATAAAATAAATATTAAAAAAAAATTAAAAGCCGTTTTAAAAACTTTCCTAAAAATCTGTTTTTAGTTTGCTTAGGCCATTTTTAGTTTATAAATAAGTTGCAATAAACATGTTGTCAAAACGGAGTCACACACACTCCCCACGTTAACCAACCAATCATGTTTATATTATTTTTCAGCTGCGTTTACATGGCGTTTTGAAATATGTAGAGAAACATTATTTACTTCGCACAAAAAATTCTCAATACTTGCTTTGCTTTTCAAACGGAGTAACTGTTGCTCATATTATTGCATTCAAAATTATATTTGGGTGATTCACAAGGTGTTTTATCATGTCATATTGTCATATTGTTCTAAAATCCTACAATGGTTTAAAAATGTTGTTGTTGCTTTTCAAACAAAACGTGTCTTATAATAATAGAACTCTGTACGCTATGTTTATTGTGCTGTCGTATTTAATAAGCAGTGACCTGTGCTAAACGGCTAAGCCAAGCCGCAATAGTTTTTGTAAGCCGTCGCCGTTCATTGTATAATGTTATCGGGCCGACATCCAAATTTAAGCGCAGTTGCTAATTTTTGATAACAAATCACTGGCGGCATCAAATAAGATCGTTAAATAAGGACTTTGTTGTTGTTGTTTATCAAACAAAATTTAATTTATTTCTGATTTGCAGCAAAACTGAAAAATGGAAAATATTTTTATAGGATTTAATTTAATAAATTCATGGATTAGAATTAAAAAATATTTTAATTTAGCCAAAGCCGAAGCGTAGGCAATATGAAAAAAAATATTTATTTTTTTATAATTGTTTTACATCAGCTGATTTAAATTCAAAATAGCACACTTAATTATGAGGGGTTGTTCACAATAGTCTTAGTCACAATAGTCATGCTATTATTATAGGACATATGATTTTATGACACTACTGTGAATCCCCCAATTGATTAGTTGATTTTATGTTTACAACAACAGAGTATAACTTACGCAACATTGTTCTCTAATATTTCGTATACATTTTTTTATATGGAATTCAATAATTCAAAACTCTGTTCGACAGAGTATCTGTAAAATTCAATTTATTTACGGAACATTTTACATTAATTCTTCAATTATAAAAGTTTATTATCCTGTTTTTTGTCTATAAGAAAACTTTCGATTTTAAAATTTAGTTAGAATGAATTAGGAATCACTGCCAACCAGCATCCATTCACATTTGAAAGTGTTATATGCAATCATTCAACTAGAAATTCAAATGAAAGCAGCACAAAATCAGCACAAACACATATACTCAAACAAACAATCAAAATAACATGATCATGAACATGATCGGCGCGTGTGGTGTAAAGTGGTTTTCGCTTTGAGGCTGAAAGACGGCGCACACGTTCTGGTGTGCAAACACCAAAACTCTTGGCAGTTTTTCAAAATTTCTGCATATAATTTCTCTAGCTGCTCTATGAAATTTAATGGCTAATATTAAGCATGAAATTTTTTTATTCCACACTGAACTTGCCAAGACCAGCACAGCAATACGACTATTAAAAATTTAAATAAATATTGATGATGGCAAGTGTGAAATTGGTGAAATTGACAGTAAATTAAATAATTTATTTAAACTTAAAATATGCATACATTTGATAATTTTCTCATATTTTTTTAAAAGATTTTTTCATTTAATCATATTCAAATTGCAGAACTTCTTTAAACATTTTTTAAAATGTGTTAAGTGTGTCTTTCCTTGTCATTTAAAAAATATTCCTTTATTGTTTGCTATATTAATTGCAATTGATATCTGTTTTATGGTGCGTGTGTGTGTGTGTGTGTGCCTGCATTATTGTGGATATTTCTATATGATGAATTGCTTTAAATTAATATTTCCTTTTACTTTTCAATGCAACCACTTGGGTGGTCATTGAAGATCAACTTCCGTTATCTTAGGCTGTGAGATCTGCAGGCAAAAAAGACCAGCTTGTTGAGACGGCAATTTTAATGTTAATAAAATTAAATGCAACAGAAAATACGAAATAAAATTTAAATACATCCATCCTACTAGCAAGACTGAGATCCGGCAATATTTAATTATTCAACACGATTGAGAACAACAAACAACATCGCTTTTGCTATGGTTACGTTTTCAGCATCATACCACCCACAATAAATTGTTTTTGTTGCACAAACAGTAGCTGCAACTCTTTAAAAAACACAGAAAATTCTTAGCCGTATATTTTTGGAGAAAAATTTAAGGAATTAAGTCTTAGAAAATATTTTTCTAGATGACAAATTTTTAATCATTTTTTGCTTTATATCAAAATCAATTATAAATATTTTTTTAGAAAAAAACTCAAATGTTCTCCAGTGGCGGAAAACTTTCTTTCGCTTATTCATCAGTAAGAAATTTGTAAATAAACTAGAGCCAGATTAAATATTGTAAAAAATTCTTAAAAGAGTTAATTTAAGTATTTATGTTATAACTCTTAAGGCCTAAGAATAAATGTTTATCATAAGATTTCTAGTAAATTATAAATGTGGTTTTATAAAATAAATACAAGTTTATTATACTGCCATTGTACTTTTAAAATTTTTAAAATACCTGCTCTAAATTGAATTAAATTTATTAAGAAAAAAATGTGAAACCACTTGACGTATGAGTAATATTAATTACCAGCTGTTTTATACTTTTGTTTATAAATTTTGTATATATTATTGTATTCTTTTCGTATAAATGGAAATTTAATGCCGAGATTTTAAAGTTAATACTGTTGTGAGAAAAAAAAAACTTAAAAATAATAACAAGAAATAAAACAAGTAACAGTGCTATATTCGGCCATGCCGAATCTTATATACCCTTCACAACGTGTAGTCATGCAATAACAATTGTTTGTATCACCATTCATCTCATATCAAATACGTACATTTGTATATACTGGTTAGAATAAATGTGGCATCGAATCCCAGCTGAGCCAAAAAAATTTTATTTTATTTAATATATTATTTATATTTTGTTATTATTTTTTTTTATATTTTTTTTTATATTTTTTTTTTAATTTTTTTTTTAATTTTTTTAAAAAAATTTTTAAAAAATTTAAAAAATTTTTTTTTTAAATTATTTTAAAATTTTTTTTTGTAATTTTTTTTATTATTTTTTTTTTATTTTTAGTATTTTTTCTTTTTGTAATTTCTTCTTTTTTTGTATGGTTTTTACATATATTTATGTATGTATGTTGTTGTTGTAATTGTGTAAAAAAACGAGGTGGTCGTGGTTTTTTGCTCATATCTCAGAAAGTTATTGGGCGATTGTGCTGAATTTCAATAGCGATTCATTCCTGAATATTTCCAAGAGATTGATACCATATAGAGATCTGAGGAACATATAGTTGCTTCTAAAAGTTGATTTCAACCAACACACGGGCAGACGGGCAGACGGGCAGACGGATAGACGGACAGACGGTCAGGGCTTAATGGACTCCTCTATTCATAAGCTTTCAGAAAATATATACTTTATGGGGTCGGAAATGAAAATTGTAGAAATTACAAACGGAATGACAAAGCTATATATAACCTTGTGCACCACAGGTGAAGGGTATAATAAATGTTTATTAAATATGAAATTTTATTGCCACAATTTGGTTTTAAGCCTTATGGCAGAGGTACAATAGTGAAAATCAGATTTATTTAATGGTATGCGAAGAGCTGGATAACTGCGTTAGCTGCGCAATATGGAAACTACAATCATTTTCTGAAAAAGACGCAAATCTGGAATGAGTCTATTTGCACAGTGTCCCTGCAGAATGCCGAGGCAAAGGTAAGTTAGTCTCAAAGATCACAGTTAGTCTCATATTAAGTGCGTATGCTAAGGGGAACTAATTCTGAGCAAAATACTGGCAGTTATGAAGGCCTGTGTTAAATATTGTGTACTAGAGCCAAATATTTATATTCATATTTGAAAAATGTATTTTAAAGTAATCACTTTTAAATATTTTGGTTTTTTTTCCCTTCTTGATTTGTGGAGCCTTTTAAGAGCGCATCACAGCAGAAGCACGACGCAAAGCAGCCTGAGTTAAGTCCTTGAGATATTTGTTATCAGTCAACAAATTCCTTAATTTCTTCAAAGACCTTCTGGGACCAGCCCTCATTGTTACTCTTTGACTGTATTTTTGGCAGGACGTTGAGCATATTTACCCTTCTTCATGACAACCGTGAACCCCTTTTTATCGGCAGCTGGAACAACACTGAGTGTTTTTTTATGTACGAGACCATTATATCGGTAAGAACTAACATTAGTCAAATTGTTAGACTCAGTAGAGAATGCCTTCTTAATATAACGGTTCTTCAACAAAAAAGCGTTGTTGTTACGAATTATCAACCAGTTAAGATGTGACAAAGTATTGGCCATCTCAAATCTTTTATCGGAAATTTCAATAATAATTCAATATTTAATCTAAAACAAAAGCCTGTGGTTGCATGTGACACAGTAAAAGAAGGGATGCCGATCGATATGAAGATGTGACGAAGTAATGGCCATCTCAAGTCTTTTATCGGGAAATTCAATAATAATTCAATAATTATTCTAAAACAAAAGCCTGTGGTTACATGTGACACAACAAAAGAAAGGATGCCGATCGATAGCCTTGAAATTAGTGGAAAGCGTAGGGAGTCAATAACAGACAAAAAATGGTAGTGACTTGCTGCGATAATCCCCCAAATTTTTATTATGTTGTATTTAAGTGTACTGAAACAGTTATTTCGTGGCAAATTAGTTGTTAAAAAATATTAATGCTACACGACGTATGATTAATATTAATTATGACTTGTATTACATTTATTATAATAACTCTTTCTATTATTATCAAATTAAACTGAATGTAATTGCAAACTACAGCTAACAACTTAGAGTTTAAATTGAAATTATAACTTTTTCTCTTTATTTCGTATCGAATACCAAGTTTTTAAGTAGAAAATAAAATTTGTAGAAAAAATTTTTTAATCCGCTACAACTAACCAAAAAATGTCTTATAGTTTCTCTTAAAAAACTATTTTAATCATATAAAAATTCTTTTAAAACTCTGTTAAATTGTGCTTTCCCGGTGTGTATGTATGCATGAGTGTTAGTGTATGATATTGCATGTGCCTTTTACTGTTCGCCGTGCGCAATAAACTCTCACACATGAAACCATTATTTTCGTTTCCGCTTGAATAGGCAAATATTTTCAGTGTGCGAATATGTGAGTGGGTGTATGTGTGTGTGTGTGTATATGTTTGTGTGATAGAATGACTGTATGCCTGTGTCTTCACACATCTGTGTATTTTTTTTAAATACTTTAAGTTTTGTGCCTACGGCTACATATGTAGTAACAACATTATTTATTGTAAATTTTTTATTGTTGTTTGTTGCAAAAAAAAAAGACAAAAAAAAAATAAAAGAATGTGTTTGAAAAAAAAAAAAATAAAATTGACTGGCAGAGATGTCACACATATCTTGTTGTTGTTGCTATTTTATCTTTTTTTTTTCTTCTTTCTTCAATTTGTATTATTCTTACTTATTGTGCATAATCAAGCTTTTTGTTGCTGCTATGTTTGTTTGTATGTGTTTTTGTTTTCTGCCTTTATTGTCATAAATGTGTATTGTATTGGATTAAAATCATACATTGTCTGTTGCCTGTAGTAGCGGCAATATAGTGATGTTTTTGTTATATTCGTTTTCGTTTTTTTTTAATGTTTGTATGTATGTATATATTTTAACTACTATAACTACCAATTCTTTCGGTGAATAGAGTACTAGAACACACTGGTGCTGTTGATGACGATGATGACGAACGTTGATATTGAAAAGAATTTTAATAATAATCATTATAATTGAGCGCGACAGTGAAAAATTCAATTAGTGGCGGTATGTGTTTAAATTCAATTTGTGTGTGAATGATTTCATTGATTGTTGGTATAGAGACGGCAAAAACAACAACAACAACAACAGCAACAAGGACAAAATTATCGTTTCATGTTGTGAATTGTTGATGATGCTGTTGACTTTGTTGCCAGTGCTGTTGTTTTCAATGATAATGGTGTTGCTGGCTGGTACTGCCATTTGCTGTTGTTGCCAGTGACAATGTCTAAAAATCTTTATTGTCTAGTCAAATATTGACATTAATGTACATATGTATGTTAAAAAAAAATATTATTTACGCCCGCTAGAATAATAATAATATTGGTTTTATTACTCGTTTCTATTATTATTTGTTTTTTCTTTTTTTTAATTTTAAGAAATCTCTTAAGATTGAATAAAAAAATTGATAAATTGGAACTTTAAACTTAAATTAATTTTAAATGAAATTAGAACTTTAAATTTAAATTAATTTTAAAGAAACTATTTAAATTAAGAATTTATTTAAATATTTTCTATTGTGTAGCATTTCACACTTTAGTAAAATTTATATCAAGTCTTTTGTAGGAAACATTAAGTGTAAAAAATAATAGTTTTATTAAAAAGAAAAGTTATTGGTTAAATTACTTACTACGGGATAGAATTCGTTATGAATGACAAATTTTTTACCAAGTGTTATTAACTTAATTTTAGGCATTTCCACAAGCAGTTGTCCCTAATCGCTTTAATTTTTCATGAACACATTTTGTCATTTCACTTTAAAACAAATAGCAATTGTTGCTAAACTATTTTTAACATTAATTTTGTTTGCAATTACTTAAGAGAAATAACATAGAAAACATGTGTTTCCTTCCACACCAGAGCTTATGAATATATTTTTTTTCATAACAACTTGTGCCTATGATTACCTACACCACCAGCATCATCATCATCATCATCATCTTCAATATAAATGGAAATGGCTCTTCTACTCCTACACCAGCAGTTTTAAAGTTCATCTCTCCTCATCAACGGCACTTTTGTGTGTTTGTATGAAAGATGTAGATAAAAAGTTTTCAAATTTTTTTTAAGCTTTAAAATTTTGCTTAAATAAAACAGAATAAAATAAAATGTATAAAACTTTAAAAACAAAATGCGAAGAAAAAAAGAAATTAATGCGATTTGTTAGACAAGAAAAATATTTTTGTGCATAAAACGAAAATAAAAAAGTATGAATTTTTTGAAGAGGGAAAAAGACCCCATACCCACACATACCCACACATACGCGTACGCATACTTTTACATGTGTGTATGTACTTAAACAATTGCAAATAATGTTGGCAAAGCAAAAAAATGCGTTTTAAATTAAGCTTTATTTTCAACACAAAACTTTTCCTGATGCAACACAGCATCATAATAAGCGTAATGGCAACAAGGGAAACAATGAGTCTGTGTAAAGACTTCTTTAGGTATTTTAAAGTTAATTTTTTTGAAGAAAAAAAAAAAAAAACTAATTAAGATAAGCAAAAGTTAACAAGAATTTTTAAGTGAATAATCTACATTAAAAAGATTTTCGAGAATGAAAGGATTAATGTGTGTGAAGATAAATTTGCAACCATAGACACAAACCTAATAAGTTAACAGAGCTATGTTAACTACTTAACAGAACTTATGTTATTATGTACTTTAAATTTAGTTGTTTTTTATAATTAAAAATATTTTTATATAGGAATAGAAAAAAAAAAATTGAATTTATAGCACACACTTCTGAAACAAGCAATAATTAAAAATATTTAACATAAAATTTTTTAGGTGAAAATAATAACACATTTATAAAGAGTGTTTTTTATATAAAATATTTATCTTTTTTCGGATATACAAAGTTGGCACACAATACCACTATGTTGAAAGTATAGCCAGAGGCCATTAGTACCACATTACGGAAGTGGAATTCCTGAATTGATTTTGTGAAGTTTTTAAAAAATGTTTGAAAATTGATATTTTCACATATGCAATTTCTGTGAGGGATTTTGGTCATTGTAAGCAAATTTGGAGATGGCACACAACACCACTATATGGACAGTATAGCCAGGGGCCATTACTACCACATTATTGATGTTGAGTTTCTGAATTTATTTTGTGAAGTTTTTTAAAAATTTTTGAAAATTTATAAATTTCTGTGATGGATTTTGGTCATTGTGGGCAAATATGGAGATGGCACACAATACCACTATATGGAAAGTATAGCCAGGGACCATTACTACACATTATGGTAGTTGAGTTTCTGAATTGATTTTGTGAAGTTTTTAAAAAATTTTTAAAATTGATATTTTCTCTTATGAAATTTTTTTAAAGAATTTTGGTCATTGTGAGCAAATATGGAGATGGCACGCAATAACACTATATGGAAAGTATAGCCAAGGCCCATTACTACCACATTATAGAAGTGGAATTCCTGAATTGAATAATAGGGTGGTTAAATTTTAAGGGCCGATGTTGATTTTGAATAAACCACAAATTTAAATAATTTTAATTAATTAATTAATTATTGTCATTTCTTTTTGTTATGACAATATTGATTTGGTTTAATTGTGTATGGAAAGAAAATATCGGCCAAATGACCGCCGCGACCTCGGCGGCACACCATCATCCGATGGTCAAAATTTTCAATGACAATGTTGATGTTCAATTGTTGAGCATGATAATGAGTCGAGGTTGACTGCTCTTTTGCCACACTATCGCTAAAAACAGCAATGTTTTCCGTTCAACGAACTAAGAAGGCATTCACAGATGTTTTCACATTTCATACAGACCTGTTTCGCTGAAACTTAAATATTTTTCCCAATTCTCCCAAATGTGTACGATTTTGAACGATTATGTTGACCAAAAGAATCACGAAGTGCACGAAATGCATTTTGAACTGCCATTTTCATAATAAGCCTGAATAGGTTTAACGAGTTCCTCGATTGTGTATCTTTCCATGGTTCAAATTGAGTTAGTCTGAATTTGAGAAATGTCAAATGAAATGCAGAAAAGAAACTTGACGTTTAGGTGTGTTTCACATTCATAATCGGCCCTTGTAATTTAACCACCCTTTACATCACGTTTTGTTTCCAAAAATCTTTGGTCTACGACCTGTCACTCAAAATCTTGTTCAGTTAATTTGATTTATTTCAAATTCCCTTTGGTAATTATAATTGTACCTTTTTTCAAGTAAAGAAAACTTACCTTAAACGACATGTAAATTTCATTTCCTGTCTTTATAACAGTTTATTTCTTAACAAAACTGCAAACAAAGAACTTTATTAAAAACATAAAAATAAGGTGCGTTTTATTGCGGCTTGTGTAAGCTGTTGCCATATAAAATATATTTTTTTTCTTTCTTACAAACTAAACTTTCTATACAAATTAAAAAAATAAAAAATAAAAAATGAAAAACATTGATTGTCTTGACAAGTAAGTTAATTTCCGTTTAATGCACTTTTAAAATGAAAAATTTTACTCCGCAATATTTATAAACATTTCGTTTATATATAAAATGTAATCAATTTTTATGAATCACAGTTCATACTTAAATATATCATCATACTTAAACTTGTATGAAATCTTATACTGATTGCAATACTCACACACAACACACTTACATACATGCTTGCATGTTAGTCACATGCGACGTCGTATAGTCGTATATATTTACTAAATATAAAGTAACAATTATGAAACACAGTCATATAATTTAATATGTATGTTTGTAAATATGTTTCTTATTATATTTTGTTTTCTCTATGTTTGTGTATATAAAATAAGAAACCAATTATATAAAGATTTTTATTTGTTTCTACTCGTATAGAGAAATATACAACAATTACAGTTTGTAAAGTAGTTTCTTGTAAAATAAAAATGAAAAAAAATATGTATATAGATACATTTCTTGCTCGTATTCATAATTATAGATAAACAATATAATTATTATTATTATTGTACTTGATCCCTTAATTTTTTTTATGTTGTTTTTTTTTATGTCATTTAAAATGTTAGTTGTGTGTTTTGCTCGTAATAATAAATATGATGTGGTTAAAGAAGACAATAAGATAAATTTTAAGGTTTTATGCGAATTGCGAAAGAGAGCTACATGTTACATCTGCTAAAATTCATTACATCGGTATGGGATATGTAAGGGTTATACATTTCTCAATATAGAAATGTGTCTGCCAGATAATTAAATTTTTAGAAATGTATCGGCAAGACAGTTTTATATACAGCAATGTGTCGGCCAGATATTTTTCTACAAGGAAATGTATCGGGAAGATAGTTTTCTTTATATACATAAGTGTATGAGTCAGACATTTGTATATACATTAGTGTCAATCAGTCATAACTAAAGGGTCCGCCATATAACTTTTTTTTATTTTAAATGCTATAAAAAAATATTTTACTTCGGCTGTGTGGCACGTAGCGCCATGCTGTTGAAACCAAATGTTACCAATATCCTCCTCTTAAATTTTTGTAAACAAAAATTGGCTCAACATGGCCCGATAACGATTGCCATTGACTACGACCACTCCGTGCTCATTTTCAAAGAAAAATGGCCCAATTATGCCTCTGGACTAAAATTCGCAACAAACAGTGGTTCGTTGTGGGGTATCGGCTTTTCAATGTATGCGTGCGGGTTTTCTGTACCACAAATGCAACAATTTTGCTTGTTTACATACCCGCCAAGATCAAAATGAGCTTCATCTGAAAAGATGATTTTTTTTGGCAAAATCGGCCAAAGTAATGTCGCAATATTTCCCAGCGTTGTACAAGCGTTTACCCAACCATATTCGTCCAGCAGAAGGAGAAAACTAATTATCTGTCAAATCAGACATGAGCTAAGTGTTACCATTCACGAAATAAGCACTAGTTGAAAAAAAAACATTAGATGGCGGACCCTTTATATAGAAATGTAGCAATTAAAAATTTTTCTTTACAGTAATGTGTTGGTTAGACAATTTTCTTAAAACAAATGTGTCGGTCAGACATTATATTAAATCAGAATGTGTCGGTCATACATTTTTTAATATAGAAATGTATTTATCATTTATCCTGCTATACAGAAATGTGTTGGTCAGACAAGTTCTATGTATAAATGTATGGCTTCGAAATTTTTCTATAAATAAATGTACCGTTAATATATTTTTCTTTGCAGCAATGTTAGTGCATGTATTTCTCTACATAGAAATGTATTGGATTTAAATTTTGTATGTATATCTGTGTCGGTCAGACATTTTTCCGTACAGAAAGTTGTCGGTCAGACATTTTTCTGTACATAAATGTGTCGGTCAGATATTTTCTATGTATAAATGTATGGGCTAGACATGTTTCTGTATACTAATTTGTCAGACATACATTTTTCATTTCAAAAAAGTATCAGTCATACATTTTTTTTTATAGAAATATGCCGTTGATATATTTTTCTATACAGCAATGTATACTTTTTTGTATTTTTCTAGGTAGAAATGTATGAGATTTGGATTTTTTCGATAGAAATGTGTTGGTCAGACATTTCTCTATACAGAAAAGTGTCGGTCAGGTATTTTTATGTGTACAAATGTATGAGTTGAAAATATTTCTTTTCAAAAAAATGTGTCGTTCATAGATTTGTTTATATAGAATTTTTTTTTGTCTACAAACATATGTCAATCATAAACTTGACTATACAGAAATATGTCGGTCAGACATTTTTCTATATAAAAAAAAAAGAAAAAAATGTGCTGGGCAGACATTTTCTATATTGAAGTGAATTTAGCAGACATTTTTCTATATTGAAATGCATTAATTTTTCTGTATGGACAAGTGTCGGGTAGACATATTCCCATATAAAAATATGTATGGCAGACATTGTACACAAACAGAAATGTATCAGATGCACTTATTTCTTTATATAAATATCTGATTTCGAACATTTCTAACAGCGAAAACGTCGGCCTAATAGTTTTAATTATAAAATGTTTATGTTGGCAAGGATTTTTTTATTTTTAATATTACAAGTTTGAACAATCATTTTGACATAAAAAATTTTGGTGCTAAAACTAAAGTTTCATGAAATAGCAACACGCATATTCTTTAACTTTTTAAATGGCTTCCTGCTCTACTGTAGCGCCCACGAGTTGCTGTAGGGTTCTGTAACACAAATATGAAAAATTGCTGGCAATTATAATTGTCATTAAAAATTATCGAAGAAGAGTAAAACTAAGAACAATGAGGGCTTACAAAAATAATAACTACTTGATTTAAAGTCATGTCATAAGTTCTCTTAAACTTTGTTTAATTTATTTTGTTGTTTCAATTTTTCATGACTGTTATTGTAATGGCACTGAGTAAAATCAGAAGAACAAAACCATCTAGTTTAGTAAAAAAAAAATAATAAAAATGTGAATACAATGATAAGAATAAGAAAAAAAAGTATTGATGGAAAAAGCAATTAATAATTATTGTATAAACTGTAGAAGATTGCAAAAAAAAAAAATATTAAAAATGAAAAATATGTTGATTGTAGTTAATTATTACGGACCAAAAACTTTCTTACGTTTAAATTAACTCGCTGGAAAAAAAATAAATAAATAAATTAAGAAAACTGCAAAAAGAAATCAATAATAAAATAAAAATTGTTGAACCTGCGTTTGTATTTTATTAAACATGATTGTGTGGCTGTAATTCAGTTCAGTGCCATATTGTGTCTGTGTCAATTAGAGGATTCCCTTTCCACCCCTACTCTATTCTCTTGCCCTAGATGTCAGTATCGCATAGGAATTGAGAAGAATTAAGTACAGCCAGTGTAGGCAATTTGTCTGCAAAGAAAATTAACAAATTGAAGATTTAAGCTACAAATTGCATGGTTGAAAATAACTAAAATTTGTAAAGTATGTACTATAGTTAGATAAATGCGTTAGCCTTGGGCATTTGAGGTATACACATACGCACAATCAATACTAACATTATTTGAACGAACTTGTTTATGCGCTCCTTCACAAATGTCAGATTTTCTAAAATGCTTTAAACATACACATTGTGTCGTCTCTGCACAAGCTTTAAATTATTATTTTTAATCACTTTTTAAAGCAATTTAGTTCTTAGATTTTTAAGTTCTATTATTATAGCTTGTGGAAACCACTGTACCGTTCTATACTGTGCATTGAAATTGAAGTGGAATATTTAAAAGAAATGAAGAAGATAAAGAAATAAGAAAAGGAACCCTCTTACTTATAAATTGAACTGAAGATGTCTGTCTTGCTTTGCTATTGAACTTTTTATAGTTTTTAATGACACTACAAATAAAAAAGAAAACTTAAAGCAAAAGAAACCAAATAAAATAGCAAGAAAACTTTATCAACCATACCATTTCAAACTATATAATAAATGCAATACAATTGTGGTGGCTGTCAGCAACAGTAAATGCAGTGGCAAATCGATTTTGAATTTCTCGGTCGGCATTTGCTGCGTAAAATGCAATAGAATGGGGGAAAAAAAAATCTAAAGAACAAACTAGGAAAAACATATTTTCGTGGCATTTTTGGCTCCCCTGACGTTAGCGACAATGCAGCATGAACTTAAAGTTAAATAAAATCAAGAGGAAGAACAAAAAAAAAAACAACAAAAAAAAAAACGTTTATTTTTATCATAGCAAAACGATTTGTCGCTATTTTTCATAATGTTCTGTATTTAGTTAGTAGGGGCAGTTGTGTTGCTGCAGCAAATGATGCCAAAATAATCATGATGTTGATAATTATTACGAAAATGAAAATAATGACAAATTTCTCTACTTTAGTCTCAGATGTTGTCATAACAGTTTGTACTACTACTCATCGTAACTACCACAGTAAATGTTTTTTTTTTGCTTCTTTCTTTTGCATTAGTGTTTGTAGTAAAATTACTTATACATACATTAAAAACTCAACTGTACCCTTCAAATAAGAAAATTTTCGAAAAATATGATACCAATGACACTTCACAGGCAGAGATGAGCAAAAAAAAAAAAATATGAATTGCATAAACATTTTCTATGTATGTATGTGTATGACGGAGTATAAAGCCAAACTAGATAAAAAATAAAACAAAGTGAAAACGAATTGTAAGTGCTTTAAATTATATAAAATTTTTCTATAAATTAAAAAAAAATCTTGAATATTTATATATTTTTATTATGCTTTAAATTAAACAATGTGTCAGCAACATGTTGCTGGTAGCACTTCTGCTTCTGTTTTAAGAATATTTATATAATTTTACGTTTAACTGTACTATCTGTGACATATTTTTATAATTTTATAAATATATAAAGGGTGATACTATTTTTTTGGCAACACTGGCTTAAACAGCTGACGCACGTTTCGTGTTTTGTTTCACTGTCAAACATCTTCAGTTTGGTATATAATTTAACCATGAATCGTCTTACAAACGAGCAACGCTTGCAAATTATTGAATTTTATTATATCGAAAAATTGTGTTCAGCGACGAGTCTCATTTTTGGCTTAAAGGGTACATTAATAAGCAGAATTGTCGATTTTGGAGTGAAGATCAGCCAGAAGCATTGCAAAAGCTGCCAATGCATCCAGAAAAAGTCACTACTTCTTCAAAGATGATGCGAATCGTAACGTAACTGTGAATGGTGAGCGCTACCGTGAGATGATATCCACTTGTTTGACATGTAATTTCAACAAGACGGTGTCACATGCCACACAGCACGCTTAACGATGGACTTATTGAGGGGCGAGTTCGGTGAACATTTTATTTCACGTTCGGGACCGGTCAACTGCCCGCCTAGATCGTGCAATTTTACGCCTTTAGACTATTTTTTGTGGGGCTTTGTTAAAGCTCATGTCTATACACACATGTCCGCTTCAATGGACGCATTGGAAGACAACATTGAAGCATTTATTCATGAGATACCGGCCGAAATGTTGGAAAGAGTATGCCAAAATTGGACTAAGCGGATGGACCAATTGAGGCGCAGTCACGGTCAACATTTGCATGAAATAATCTTCAAACATTAAATTATATGGACCGTACTATCGATTCAAAAAAAGATTTCATGCATTTTTCTAAATTTTATGTGGTTTTTTTTAACTTTACTATAGCTCTTAAAAAATCACGCTTTACGATAATGTAGCAACATGTTTCTAGGAACATTGTTCCGCATTGTTTTTCAATTAATGTTTTCTTTAAAAAATTGTTATAATAAAAGTGACTTTTATTTTTTTTACCTACAAAACGTAATCTTGTAAAAGTTTAGAATTTAAACATGTTGCAGTTGAAAAAATTTTTTTAATATTTGTTCTCTTACATGTTGAGGAACTGTTTTTTTATTTTTTGCTAAATACTGGAAAATATTTTAAATTATATATTAAGCAGCATAAATCTGTTTTTAGACGCAAAATGTGTTTTTAAAATACATTGCAATAATGTTGCAAAATGAGGTTTTTGTGTTGAACATGTCTCCAAACAACATGAAACTAAATATATCAGATCTCGTATCGTATGGCTTGTCGTTTCTAATTAAATAAAATAAAATATTAAACTTAATTATAAAAAAAATTATTCTTTAAATATTATATAAGTACTACAGCTGTTAACGCACTATATTGGCATCAACTTGGAAGTCATATCAACAATGTATTGGTGCAGCAACTTGCAAATGATGCCAACATGACATGATGCCAAGATATTTGAAACCTTTTTTCAAATTTTTAATATACTTTTAAATAATTATTACCGACATGTTGTTTTAATAAAACAAATATGAAAATTATTTCAACTGATGTCATAGCAACATGTTGCCATTGATTTTAAGGATGTGCTTTTAAAGGCCTCTACTATGCTTGAATATATAAAATGAGTTAAGCAATATCAGTTATTTCCCACAAACAAATTTTTTTATAGAAAATATTGTTTTCACACAAACAAAATTTTTAATTTTTTTTTTTATTTTTAAATAATAACTAGAAAAGCCCGGCGCGCGTTGCTACGCCCCTTCTTAATGAATAAAAATGCTTTCTGAATTTTAATTGAATATCAATTGCAAAGAGCTAAAAATTATAAATTTTTTAATGAGCGTGGCCCTGCCCACTTTTCTAATCACTAAATTATAAAACCATGACGGCTCAATATGTATGCAAAGTTTCAGAATAATCGGTCAAGTGCAAGTAGCTAAAAATGATAACATTGTTTTATGGGCGTGACCCGCCCACTTTTTTCTACCCATAAACACTCCCTGGAATGTGTACAACAACTTGCCAAATTTTGAGTACGATCGGTTTTACAGTTTCGGAGTCTATAGCTAACACACACACAGAGTTTCACTTTTATATATATAGATATAGATTAAAAAAAAAAAGAATTTTTAAATCAAGCACAGATAAGTTGTAGCAACTCTTGTTTATGCTTCCACACTTGAAATAAAATATTAATTAAATGTTGACAGAAATATTTCATATCCTCTTCACAATATTAACAGTATGATGGCAACATTATTCCATAAGCATTTCATGCTATTTTCTTTTTACATGGAGTTTGACAGCAGGTCCCATGAAATGTTTAAGAGACAAATCTGCTGTCAGGGTCAAGCAATATTGACATCTTTATTCTTAAAACAAAAAAACAAAGATGTGTCACGAGATTATCTTCCTGTAAGATTTCATTACCAAAATAAATGTCAATAGACATTTTATTTTTGTTTATTTTGTTCTTTCGTCTTACATGTTGGGGGAACGTTGACAACTTCCTTTCAACTTCCTTTTTTCATTGTCGCAAATGGCTTAACAAACTAATCACTTTGTTGCTTCAAAGTAGCAAATTCGTTAGTGGTTATACTATAAAATACTCTACTCCAACTGTTAAATACAGATAATATCAAATAAAATCTAAATTTTTTGTTTTTTTTATTTATTTATTTTTTTAAATACAACGAGTATATCAGGAATATGCAGTGTTATACTTAGAGAAGCAAAAGGATACAAGTAAAAAATATTACCAACAACTTCAGCAGCAACAACTATAAAAACAAAAACGCTGATAATAATGATTATGGAGCTGAAATTGAAGCTGAGGCAAATGCATGGTGCAGTTAGAAGTCGAGTGGAAATATGATTTGATGTTGCTGCTAATGCAACTTCAATGCATTCATTGCTATTACTATTGTAGTTGTTATAACTTATGTTGTTGTTACTGCCTCTCCTGTTATTGTTGTTGTTGTTGTTGTTGATGATGCAATGATGCAAAAGCCGGCATTTGACATTCTGTTGTTTTTCACACAGATGCTACTATGAGTATTTGATACAAAAATAACAACAAACAAAAAATAAATTCTAAACCAAAAAGAAATAACATAGCGACGTCATCTTCATAATTGCAGGAACCACATGCTTGCAGCTTCTGTGGCAAGATATACATACATACATAAGCATCTTGGCGACCACATGCATACACATACTTGCACACACATAGTTATACTTTTAACTTGCTAGACAACTGCTGTTGGTTTCAATTTTCTATCTGCATTTGTTTTGCATGATGATGCATTTGTATGTCGATGCTGTTGCTGTTGTTGTTGGTTACCGTATGTTTGAATAATTTTGAAAAAAATTGAAAGGAAAAAAATTTTTTCAAACTAAAATTGTTATGCTTCGTTTGCCTCATCTCCGCTTGTTAATTTCTTTTTAATTCATCTTCTAATGTGTTCTGTGCTGTTGTTGTGGTAGATTTGTTTGGTTTGGCTTGATTTTACCCCATAATGTATTACAACACTAGCAACATTGTTGATGTAGTTGTTATTGTGTGTGATTATGATCTTGGTAAGGCTGACTGGATTCTGATGGTGACATGTTAAAGTAAAGTTGGTTCCAGTTATTTAAGAATTATATCATTTATTTTGTTGTTGTTGTTGTCATTGCAATATATCTTCTCTATCTTTATTTGGTTATCTAGTATTATAGATTAGTTAGGCTCTTTCCAGCCAAGATTAAGTTGAGGTTGAAATTTAACATGACCAATAGAGTTAACATCAGGAAATTAACTGTAAAGCCAGCAGGGTAGCTGCATAAAGAATGATATTGAAGCAGAACTTCTTTTAAGAATTATTGAAAACTAAGTAAGATAAGTTCTGTAGATAGGCATTTAAATGTTTTTGAGCAACATGTTTCTGGCAACGTTAGTATGCTTTGTGTACTGCAATTTATTCTAAAAATAACGGGCGTTTAATGAAAAATATTTTAGGACATAGATTGTCAAATAGGCCTTCAGCAAACCTAAAATATTTTTTTATGAATACAGCAGTAAAATTTTGATATTAATAAAAAGAAAGAAGGTATATTTTTTCAACATGTTGGTAACACAAGAGCGAAATTTAAACAATGCTTACAAATTCAATATTTCAAACAACAAAAAATTTATTTTTAAAAATTTTTATATTTATATTTTAAAGAAAATTAAAAAATTTTATTTCAAAATGTTGCTAAATTAAGCTCGAGCTTTGCATAATGTATTTATTAAACATTTTGATTATTTGCAACATGTTGCCAATATTAAATTCATATGAATGTTGCGTAAATAATTGATTCCAAACACTTATTAAACAAGTCATTACAGTTCCAAAGCAGAATAAAATGTATCCATATATTTGACCGAATTTCAAGTCCAAAAATAAAAAATATTTAAAATGTGTTCAAAATGCTTGTAAAATTAGTGCTTTAAAAGTCATGAAAAATATTTGTTTAATGTATCTGTAGCGACTAAACGATTTTCATAGAATTTTTAATAAATATTAGAATACTTGTATGACTATCGGACAATATGGTTTCGTCCGTCCGTCTGTCAGTACTTTAAAAACGCAACAGTTACTAAAAAGATAAAATAAACTTCACAAAAATGTTATGACTCGAAAAATAGCTTCGTTTAATTATTTTTTTTTTTAATATCTCAAATCATTACAATTAGTAAAAACCTTCCGCTACTATTTTTCCCCCCACTGTAGTCGTCGTTTAACTACTTTGTTTAAATGTCTCTATTTTAATAGTTATTGTTATTGTGTAGTCATTGCTGTTGTATGCATTTACAATTGTTGTTATTTATGTCTTTAAGTTGGCAGCCATAGATGCAAATAGAAAGTACTGCAACTATTTTTATAACCGATTTTTTTTTCTTCTTTTCCCTTCCTCTCTCTTTACTACTACTATCGCCATAAACAATTTTTTTCTAGTTTGGTTAGAAGAAAATGAAAATGAAAAAAAAAAACTCATTTACTTTTTTCAGTTTTATTGTTGTGGCTGTTAATGCTGATTGCAGTCACAATCATCAATGTGTCGTTGTTGCTGTTGAAATGCAGACAAGTAAATTATGTATATGCTGCCGGTGGTAGTATAGATAGACATTTAAAGTTGTGAAATTGATGCATCCATCTAGCCAGTCAGTTATTTATTCAGCCAGCCAGCCAGCTACTAGCTATTCAACCATTAAGTTGTTGTTGTATTTAAACAATACAATACCTTTTTAGATGTCAATGGCATAGATACTATAAAATATGCATTTGAAGAGTAGACAAGGAATAGAAAACTATAAACTGCACGGTATCTAAATACTAAGACTATCTATCTGTCGAAAGAAAAACTCAAATATATTTCTAGCGCTATTTTGCCTTTGCAACTATTTATCTATCTGTTGCTGCTCTAGCTGTTGGAGCTATTAAGACAATGCACTTGGCACTGTGTTGTCATAAAAACGGCAATCACTTCGACAGACATTCACTACTTTACTGTTTAATGATTGACGAAAGAAAAAAATACAAAACATTAGGAATAATCACTTAACTTATAAAGGTTTAGTGTAAAACGTATTTAAAAAGGGCCTGTTTTGGGGAAAAAATTTCAAGCTGCAAAATAAAGAAAAAATCATTATTTAATTCAATTTTTTTTTTTCATTAAAAGTAGATTAGCTTGTAAGTGTTATTAAGCTCTCTAATCTTACAGCATTTATATGTGAGTGATTTTGACTTTGCTTATGCTGATTATTTCTTGGATGTGTATTACAGTTGATAACGTTTTTCTTTTAACATTTTCTCTTATTTTCTTTCTCGTTCCAGGTAAATATTGATTTCTGTTTTTTATATTAAAATTATGCTGCAACAAGTAAGTTTTAGTTTAGCTTAATTTCTTTTAAATTTAAATGATGTCCGTTTCTCTAGCTTTAAGCTCCAACACATAAATTTTCACTCAAACACAGTGTCAACGGCTAAAAATCAACCACAATGCTTTCGGTTAGTCGTCAGTAGTGGCCAGTGACATTTTGATTAATCCCACACCATCAATTGTCTGCTTTGATGACTTTGTCTACACTATACGGTTTGAGTGTTGGGATCTAAAGCAATACAGAGCACAAAACATCATTATTATTGTCATCATAAAAAGTTTTGCTCTGTTCTGCAGCCGCAAAATCGCATCAAAAACTTACACACACCGACATTCGTAAACTTGTGGGCTGCCTCTGCACACAAAACCCGAGTATGACAAATCCAAAAACACCAATAAAAACAACAACCACAACAAATGACTATAAATCGTGTTTATGGAAAAACAGCAGCAATAAGAAGATAATGATCAATGAAAAACAAATTATTTTTTTTCTTTAATTTAATTTCAAACATTTCTAATAATCATTAAAGCCTACAATTGTTGTTGTTGTTTTTTTTTTCTATTTCTTAATCTCATGTTTTAATTGGAATTTGTGTTGTTGTTATGGGTATTATTTTTTTCTTTCGATTTTTTGTTTCTCTAAACAAATAAAAATTTAATTTAATAATGTTGGTATTGTTGCTGTTGCTATTGTTGTTATTGTCTGAAGTCTATTAAATTAAAAATATTTTTGTCATTTTATCGCATGGTGTGAGTGTGAGTGTTTGTGTTTTAAGTTTTATTTTTTTGATTAAAACTATAACATATTCCTTTTGAAAAGCTTAATTTATCTTTATGATGACAATGTTGACACACAAAAAAAAGAACAATGTTTGTGGGATGAGACAAATACTTTGTTGTAGTTTTTGTTCTATATAAGTCTCAAGATTAGTTATAACATTATTTTTGTGACTTTAATTAAAAATACTTGTATGCAACACAATTAAAAGCTAAAAATAAAATAAGTAACGGCAGAAAAAGTACGTGTAATGAATCACTTCCTTCAAAGTTTCAATCAGTAGTTCACTGCATGTCAAAAATTTTACAGATTTTTTTTTTTTTTGGATAGAGCAGAGTTTTGAAGTTTGGAAACAATAATGTATGTTTTGTTAAATACATTTAAATTAAACAAAATACAAATTGTTTTATGTTTATAATTTCATAGTGTTTTATTTATAACCGAATTTTAATTTTAAAAAAAAATTTTTTCTAGCAAAATTTTTAGTTTCAATTTAATTTCATTGTTTGGTTTAATGAGTTTTAAGTGAAAATTTGACAAAAGAATTAAACGTTTGGTGATTTCTTAACAGTTTGGGTCTTAAAAATTTCAAAAGAACAAGTAAGAGCGCCCTATTCAGCTGTGCCGAATCTGATATACCTTTCACATAGATTATACCATCATATAATGGCCACAACAGACAACTCCATGGTGCAACTGTGACAAAAATTTATTTTGGATATCGATAATATTCACTCTTATTTTAATATTTTTTTAAAATATTTTTTCGCCCCCATTTTTGTTGATAATTTATCCATTGAACCACGATTTTTTTGGTCAACATATTAATGTAACAAACGTTGCAAAAAGTTCCATATGAGCTGCAAAATTTGTACATTGCTTGTGTAAAAATTCAGAGGCAATCATGTCCTTTAGCTCATATCTCAGTTCTTAATATGCCCATATAATTGATTTTCATTGACAGTTTGAATTCTCGAAAGCATTTCTGATAAATTAATACCATACAAGAGTCTGAAATACAATACGTGGGGGCTTCAAAAAGTTGATTTCAAAATACGCACGGACAGATGGACTTAGCTAAATAAATTCATCTATCTATAGCGATTTAGAATTTATATATTTTATAGGGTCTCAAATACATTTGACGGAATGACAAACTTATATAAGTCCTTTTAGACTTTCGTGTAAAGGGTACGAAAACAAAGAAAATTCGTAAAAGTAAATAAAATATTTATTTGGGGCGATAAATAAATGTCTGCTACACCCAGAAAACCACAATTATTACCAATCGAATGGTTCAGTTCCTGCAATCGAACTTTTCATTTGTGATTATAAAATTTCTATTGAAAGAATCATACTATATTAGTGCTGACTACATACATATTTATATTCCGAAACGAAATTCTGTAGATATAACGGTAAAATTCTACTATCACAACTACTTAAACTATGCGATTGGCAGCAATTGCGGTACTCACAACCGATACTGTTTTCGCTGTGTATTTACTCTTTAACGATTTTTTTATATAAATGTCTCTCGTAAATAGTCAATCGGTGAGCTCCAATTTTTTCATACTAAAGGGTCCGCCAAATAACTTTTTATTTGAAACAGGGCGCAAAACATCGAGTGTAGCTTCGGCTGTGTGGCACGTAGCGCCGTCCCGTTGAAACCAAATGTTGCCAATATCCTCCTCTTTAATTTTTGTGAACAAAAATTCGTTCAACATGGCCCGATAACGATCGCCATTGAATGTAACGGCCACTCCTTGCTCATAAGAAAAATGGCCCAATTATGCCTCTGGACTAAAATCCGTTTTGCTTGTTTACATACCCGCCAAGATCAAAATGAGCTTCATCTGAAAAGATGATTTTTTGGCAAAATCGGCCAAAGTAATGTCGCAATATTTCCCAGCGTTGCTCGAGCGTATACACAACCATATTAGTTCAGCGGAAGGATGAAACTAATTATCTGTCAAATCAGACATGAGCTAAGTGTTAGCATTCACGAAATAAGCACTAGTTGACAAAGAAAAAACGTTCGATGGCGGACCCTTTATAATAATGACTTCCAGGGTTGGAATTGTGGCTGACTTATCACTGTACACAAGAGACTTTACATGACTTTCCACCACAAACAGTCTAGTGTGGTCAAATTGAATATTATTTGCAGTCACTTGACACTTTTAAAACGTAAGATTAACTCGCCACTCAATATGATCATTGTATTGCATACATCACAGTCTGGTTAAAATCACATGTCTTCTTCTTTACATCTTCTTCTTCTTTCTTACATTTTGTGCCAAAACATTGCAATGTTCATCGTTCTTTAAGAATTATGGTTTAATGAAATCGTACCACAGAGTGTACATTTCAGGGCAAATTGGCAGCTCTTGAACTAACTCTGGCTGTTCATATCTCCACATTCACCAATTCTCTTAATTGAGCTTAAAATGACCTCAGTCGCCGAAGATAATTTTCAATAGAAAAATTGATATTTACGCTGTGATACGTCAACTGGCTGAAGCTCTTGCAGCAGTTGTGTTTTGAATGGTTTGTTTTTGAGGTCCTTACCTACATCCTTTTAGCTGGTCCTCTGATTGATGCCAATGGTGATAATTTGATCTTGATCTTCGTTGACTCTGGCCGATACACCTGAATTATTCTCCTCCGTACGCACTCTTTGTATATGGGTTGATGGATTAATGATCAATAAGCTGAAAATAGTACGAAATTTAGTCAAAACAGCTTAAACAGACAATACAAAGATTAAATCTACGTGACCATGAAAGTAAGGTAGTCGTAATAATCGCTACATCATAATCTTTTCAATATTCTACATCCCCGAAAAATAATACATAAGTTGATAGAACTAGAAAACAGTTCTTCACTACTTACAATTCGGCATCTAAACGCATTATTTTAACACGGCAATGTCATTGGAGGCAAGTACTTACCACGCTCGCTTACAAATAGAAACTAAAATAAGTACTTACCACCCTTGCTTAGAAATAGGGACTCGTATAAGTACTTATTACGGTCGCTAATAAATAGGCACTTAAATAAGTACTTACTTTTATAGCAATGAATAAGTACTTGATTTTAATGATCCAAATAACCCATTACTATTATGGACTTACAGAAGTCATTCCGTTCTTTTAGGGAGAAAAATTTGGCAAGATTATTCTGCGATACGTTAATTTGAAGCTTAAAAATCAGTGAAAATCTATAAGTCATCACTTTGTTAATGAAATGCTTTGCCGCTGTTGTCAAAATCATTATTATTTATACAGGGTGGCTCAGAAAGAACTAAGTGGTATGAATTCCTTATAACTTTTTATTTAAGACATATTTTTTTTTAATTTTTTGTTTTTTAAATACAGTAAATTTATAGGGAATATTTTTAGATTAGTTATTAAAAATGATATCCCGCAAGTGGTGGGCATTTTCTGCTTCGCACAAATGTGCTCTTTCCAACACATTTTCCATGACCTTTCGCAAAACTTCCGTGTTATGTTGTTAATTTCGTCTCGAATATTGGTTTTTAATTCCTCAATAGTCCTAGGCTTATTAACATAAACTTTCCCTTTTAAATAACCCCAAAGGAAACAGTCTGCAGCGGTTCAATCCGGGGAACGCGGAGGCCAATTAAAATTGCTTATACGCGAAATTATTCTTTCAGCAAAGATGTCGCGTAAAAGAGCCATTGTGGCCCTCGCAGTGTGCGCTGTGGCTCCATCCTGTTGGAACCATATTTGCGGATGGTTTTCCACGGCTGGCCTTACAAAATTTTCCAACCTGGCCCGAAATCGATCACCATTGATGAAAATGGCGACACCTCGTTCATTTTCAAAAAAATATGGGCCAATGATCCTTTCTGAAGAAACACCGCACCAAACAGTACACTTAATTGGGTGTAATTGTCGTTGATGAAGTACTCTCGGGTTTTCCGTAGCCCATATCCTACAGTTTTGCTTGTTAACGAACCCATTTAATTGGAAATGGGCTTTGTCACTCATAACTAAGTTATGAATAAAATTAGGATTCTCTTGTGCTTTTTGCTGGAAATAAATTGCATAGTCAAGTCGTTGCTGGTAATCTGTCGGTTTTAATTCTTGGACAAGTTGAATTTTGTATGGAAACATTCTTATGGTATGCAAAATTCGCTGCAGCGACCCTCTTGAGAGGCCAAGTTGTGTCGAACGTCTCCTGGTTGATGTTTCTGGATCCTCCCGAATACTCTCCTGTACCACTTGAATATTGTCAAACGTGTGGACAGTTCGTAGTCTGCCGGAACCAGGAAGGTTCCTTACTGCTCCTTGTTGTCGAAAATTTGCAACCAGACGGTTTATTGTTGAATTGACGACAGTATGCACGCTGAGTCAACAAAATGGACCGTTGATTTAAAAAGTAAATTTCAACGATTTGGGCACTTTGTTCAGTTGTGTATTGCTCCATTATAAATTGTCCAAGTCTTCTTTACAAAATACTGAAAAGAAAAAAAAAATTATAATAAAAAAGTTATAAGGAATTCACACCACTTCGGTCTTTCTGAGCCACCCTTAAGCGCTTTTAACTAAATGATAATTAAAAAAAATTTATTTATTTGAACGACTTGTAACCAATTTCGCAATAAGAAATTGTATTGTGAGTGTATCGAAGAAAATATCTGAAAATAAATACTTACGAATCACATTATAAATCAAGGCATTACTAAAATACTTCTTAGTGAGACATACGATATGTAATAATAATTGAAAATTATGTTGTTAAGTAAGAGCAAGCATTACCTAGTTTTTCCTAGGATGTTCACAAACACTTTATAGATAAAAATTTTTTCTGTATCAAATGCCTTAAATTTTTTTGTGCTGATTTTCAAAAATCTTATTTCGAAAAATACTCCATCTTTTACATACAGTCACATGCACAATTAAGTTTATTAAACTTTCAGGAAATGCTTCATAATTTTCTAATACACTCAACATTCAAAAATATGTACTTAAATATCTCATGCCATTCTCTATTAAAGTTATGCTTGATTGCTTCATTTCATCCTTAGGTCTTTTATTATTTGAAACTTTTTGTTTTTTTTAATTTTCTTTCCAACCATTTCAGAAAGCCATAGAAGTGGTGCAGAGAGAGAGAGAGAGAGAGATTGAGAGTTAGACTTTTTATGTTTATCTATTAATAACGTAATTGTAATTAACTTTTCATAGAATTACACAAGAATAGATGTATTATCTATAAAATTTTTCATGTATTTGTTAAAACAGAACAAAAAAAAAAAAACTTAAAACGAATAAGTAATAAAATTCATAAAGCTGTCGTTAGGACATTTGCTATGAGCCAGTTGTTCTACAGTTTAAATGCTATGCCATATAAACTGCCATAATGATAAAATGTAGTTTTCTTTATTATCTTCATTTTTTTTCTCTTAATTTTCTTTTTTTTTTTCGTTGGGAAGAGAAGGAAATAAAAACTACGGAATGTTTATTCATTTTTGTGTGAGTTTATGTGTGTGTGTGTGTGTGTCTTTTATTCTTTTTTTTTTAGCAATTAAGCTTTATAAAAATTAAGAAATATTGCAAACAATTGCAGAAATTAAAGTGAAATGAGAAGGAGATTGGTTATTGTTAAGTTAAGCAGAATTTGAAATGCACTGCTTTCGCATAATAAAGCAAAGATTGTTTAGGATAATAATTGATGTGATTGGCGCAAGATATTGCTTCACATTAAACTTTAATTTAAAAAATGACTACAAATGTGTATTTGAGCGAGTGTAGTGCATGACTACCCTACAAAACAATTATTTCACTCAATGCTTCAAACTCTTTGAATTATCTTAAATTTTTCCCGAAAAATCTCTATGCAGTTTGTGATGTGTTTCCTTAAGAGTTCAACCAGTTGAAGCAAAGTCATTTAGAAAAGTAAATTACAAATGGACAGAAACGTCTGTCATGGAAATCCTGATAATCTCTTAAAACATTACTTATGAAAATTTTAATATCATGCCGAAATGGATATGCTTCAGTAGATTTATAATGGTCATCCGACAAATAGACAAGTAAAGTCTTCAACAAGATTTGCCTTTTTAATCTCATGATGGTTTGCGCGAACGAAGACCATATCACTCGCCAGTTTGGATGTCTTTTAGAAGAGACCACTATTAGAGCGGTGAATTTAGCTGATCAAGCCGTGTGACTTGCCAAGTGTGTGACCTGGGTGAAAAGAGTGCCTTGTGGCCAAAATAGCAATATGTCCGTAAATATTTTTGACATTCAGTACCCTACACGCCTTCCGGATAGCGTATATTTCAACTTGAAATACGCTACATTTATACGGAAGGGGGAAAGAGAGCCCTATCCTTAGTTAGCTAGATAGAAGACTCCACAGCCCATCTAAACAACTCTCGTTTATACTTTGGTGTTCAAGCTCTCTATACGGTCAGCACCATCCAACTCACTTTTGAAGGTAATTATAACTTTAAAGGCCATGTCAAGATCCATATAGGATAGAAAATTGCAGCATGGCCATATGTTTTCGATGTCCAACCTTTAGGTGAATTGAGCCTTATTGTATCGGGTGTCCAAACTAGAACGCAATTTTTAAATAAAACACAGATATTAAAAAAAAAAATCGTAAAACTTTATTATATCGTAAAGTAGACAGAATGAGGTTATGTATGGAACAATATATCGTGCAGATGGCCGCCGCGGCTTTGCTGGCACACACGCGATCTTTTAATGAAATTTTCAATGACCTTTTTGCATAAATGCTGCGGTATTTCATTAATGCAGCGTCCAATTTACTCTTTTAAGGCTTGAGTCGTCGTCGGCTTATTCGCGTAAACCATCGACCTCAAAAAACCCCAAAGAAAAAAATCTAAAGGTGTTAAATCACATGATCTAGGCGGCCAATTCTGGTCTCGATGCAGCAATTGAATTGTTTCTCTGGCTGTATGACATGTGGCTCCATCTTGTTTAAACCACATGCCCTCCAACATTCATTTCTTCAATTCTAGGCAGGAAAAAACTAGTTATCATTTCACGATACCGAATACCATTGACTGTTTGCGCTTGACCTGCCTGGATGGAGTTTGAGCGACATCATCACGTACAGCTGCGACATTTTCGGTCGATCGACCTGGTCGAAGGCGCGTTGTTGTCATTACATCACTAACAGACCCAGTTACGGCAAATTTATCCATCAATCTCTTTACAGTTGACTCTTTTGGAGCATTATTGTGACCCCAAATTGATCACAATTTGCGAACTGTAGCCGCAAAACTTTCACCATTTTGGTAAAACAATTTCACAATGAGGATGCGTTGTTCATTCGTGTAGCGCTCCATTTTTACTAACCTCGTACCTTCTACTAGCAAACAATAACAATTGTTCAAATGTCAAACAATGACACTTCGAATGGCGCCAAATTTAAAAATTGCGTTCTAGTTGGGACACGCGATACTACTGGCAGATAGGGGCATAATATTAAGGTCAATAAGTAACGAGGTCCAATATAGTATTTAGAGCCTACACACACAAAGAAAACAGGTTGCGAGTGCCGCAATTGTTGCCAATCGCATAGTTTAGTTGTGATAGTAGAATGTAAAATTCTATTATAACTATAGAATTTCGTTTCGGAATTTAAACATGTAGTTAACACTAATAATATATGATTCTTGTAATAAAAATTTTATAATCACAAATAAAAAGTTCGATTGCAGGTTCAGTTCCTTGGCAATGAATGTGCTTTTCTGCTTAATGGGTGTATGAAGGCATGTAATTCCATCACATGTCTACTGTTTAACCCTGTAAAACTAGTCCACAACATATTTGCACCTTTTTGCAGTCCACTATACCATATAACCATTGGTAAGAATTGGACGCACAAAAGCCGTATACATCCACTTTACCATGTAAGGATTGATAACCAATTTCACTCCATTATCAAACGACATGTGCAGTAAACAGTCATAACCTTCTTCACCTTATGATAGATATTCAGTTTCCATAGTAATTTCAAGTCAAGGATAATGCCCTGGTATTTAACCTTGTTCTGTAGAGGAGTTTCGCACTTCCCCATTATCGATACACCAAAGCTTAGAAACTTGGTCACCGCTGAAAAGAACATCAGTTCAGTTTTGTCAGTTTGTGGCCCAGTTACCTATCAATCCCAAGATAGCGGATATGAAATTACTAATCATGTCTGAAATTAGTACCGATAGCAATATTGTTTGCGTTAGTCACGAGTTTTATCCTTTTCCCAAAAAATTTAGTTAGTAGCGAGTTAATAACAATAAGGGGTAATAAGTGGAGAGATTACATTGCCTGGAAGGTACCTCAGTTAACTAGTGTCGATGTAGTTCTATTACGAATGTTTGTTATAATCATTCTTGAACCCAACAGTTGCTGATATACACTTTAACATCCAGATCAGCAGGCGCATGTTGTATTGCAAGGAAAGTTATGGAAGGCGCCTTCTATTTATATCTAAGAAGGCTATCATCGTGTACTACTGAAATTCGGGTGACCTTTCTATGGTAATTACGACATGCTGCAGAGCCATTTCCGTAGAGCGCCTCTTAAGGCAAAAATCGAGGGCGTTACCAAATATGAGACAATAAATAAGTTGTCCAGCCAAACGACAACCCATGATTTTTAAGATATTAAGACATTTTTACTACTACGGTCTATAGCGAAAACATATTTATCTTTTAACTTGAAAACTTTTATACATTAAAATTAAATCCTATAGTACACACTCACCCATACATACAAGCACTTAATAAGACATTTTCTCCATACGCATACACATGCCCATATATCATAGAATTTAATTATTATCTTAAAGAAACTTTAATATTTGCTGCATGGACAGTCAGTCACATTGCTAGTCAGGCAGCTGCTTTAGGGGATGCATGTCTGTCTGTCTGTTTGTCCATCTTGTTGGATGTTTTAATAATTGTACATTTGTTGGAAAAGTTTCGATATTTTCTGCAAGAATTTTTTCTTTCCTTTTCCAGCTTCTAAGCAACTTAATTTTTTTTTATAATTTTCTTTCACCTCCCTCTCTTGCTTGGTTCATGTGTCTAAAGATAGCTTTGGCTGACATTTGTTGAGCTAAAGCTGCTGGTGTTTTATAAAACAATTCTGTTTTTTCTAATGTCATGTTTCTACAGTTGTACTAGTAAAAGTTTGTGTTGTAGTTTTTATTGCTATTAATGGTGATTTAGTTGTGGTAAGAGGCAATGGCATAATAAGAAAAAGTTCAATAAGTAGCGGTTGGTCATGTCATGTTTTCAATGTGTAGTTTTTTGTAGCCTTTAAACGTACACTACTAGAAAAGTATATGAATCAATGAGTCTTGTTTGACAACAGCTGCCGGGGAAGGGTGAAGAGCAAAAAGAGAGTAGGGCAAAAAGGAAGTATGAGAAAAGTTTTCTTTTATTATCGAACAAACCTTTCGCCGCCTTAGGTCTTTACACAAGCAAACATACAGAACTACTCTTACAGTATTTGCCTTGACAAAGACAAAGATAATTTAGTTTGGGTGGTTATTTTTTTTGCTGTTGTTTTTGTTTCTTAATTAGAAAATTGTCAATTAAGTCGAAAGTCTAAACGTAAATGAACAATTCAAAATGATAATAACTTTTTACTAAAAATATAACTTGTACACTTAAACAACTACATAGACAAGCAGGTACTATAAATGTGACTAACATGGTCGCTCATACATATACCATAAAAGGCAAACAAATTTTTTTTTTTGTAAATGTCAAACCCTGTCAATAATGATATTGATGCAGTAAACGAAATAACTCACATTCATATATGCAGAAACACATAAGCATTAAATGTTAAAAGCAATTTAGACAATATTTTCCATTTGCTGTTGTTGTGTTTATGTGTTATGTTCTAACACATTGGCAAATTCATATGTACATAAAAGCATACTTATTTAGATTGCAAAATATAGTATATATTTATCATAAATACCCATACGATTGTTATGATGTGGCAACAAGATTCTTTATCTTTTTCTCTATTTACAATTTTTCGCAAATATGTTTGTTCGACTCGTACTAGTAAAATGTGTCTGTTGTTAGTAACTGAGTCTTGTTGTTGTTGAACGAATAAAAAAAAAGCAATGTCGTTTCATTCATAAAATAACCACATGCAGCCTTGTGCAATAAGAATCAAACTATATGAAGCTGGATGCTGTTTATGTGCTCTTGTTGCTGTAATCATAGACATCACAATATTTTATTTCCCACTGGCGGGTGGCGGCTTACAGACGGGTGGGGTATGTCTATTTCTATATGTATTCCAGCTCTGACGTTGATGATACTTGTTCACATCATTTGATTGTATGAACAAAATGAAAACAGTATATAATAAGTTTGAGTCTTTAGAACTACATATAACGTTTAGCGGAAGAAGACGCCCACTTTAGCCCAAAAGCATTTAAAGTACAATCATAAATTTATTTCTTTTTTAGTACAATTTACAAATATTTTGTTGCTTTTTTTCTGTATAAACATTTTTCGCAAATTATATTGCAATGTGTTTAAGTATTTGACGTAAAAAAAGCCGGAACTTTACACCCAAAGAAATGTTAGTAAAAAAGGTTAAAATGAGTTTCAGCTCTATGGGACACATAACAATAAATAATTTTGTTGAATTTGAAAAATAAAACGGTATTTACTTGCTCCCAAATTCTTAATAATTCTTTAATGTTATATAAAGTTTAATAAAATTTTCTTTTTTCGAATTTCAAAGGTTAGGTTAGGTTGAAGAGGAGGGACACTAAAAGCCCAAACCCACGACAGGTATACACTTATGCCCAATGGGCATGTTGTGTGCTTCATATAAATAGAATAGTTAGAAAAGAAAGAGAATAGAAGAGAAATACAAGCAGTCCAGTCCAGAGTCTCTGGCGGGATTCGAACCCGCAACCCCCAAAATTTTAATTTTTAAAATTCGTTTTATAAACATTTAACAATGTAAAAATTGTATTACTTTTGAGTGATTATACGCCTGATAAACTTTTGGTATTTTGCGTATTGGGTTTTTAATTGTAATATGTTTCATTAAATAAAATGTTTTACTACAAATTATTGTCTTTATAAGCTAGCTTAAATAAACACTTTTAAACACATTCGCAACTCACCCGTTTTTTTAATTTTCGTTGATGAAAAATATTATGTCACAAAACATATTTATGTGAGACGGTGAATAGTTGCATAGGAACTTATACTTAAATACAAACCAAGGCACTGAAATGTATACCAAATATTAGAAATGACAAAAAAATATAAGAAAATTACTTCTTGCAAACTTCCGCAAAATTAGATTTGGAAATACTTTCGAATTAAACTGTCACATATATATGTGACATGAGTTTTAGCGAAAACTTCCATTAACTACATTTCAATTAAAATGTCCCTCATAGATATTTAATGTAATTTTAAGTGAAAAACTGCAGTTTAAGTTTTTGAATGGGTTTTGCTTAATTGTTTTTAACTTCTTTGTTTGACATCAAATACTTAAGTCAAGCTCAACTTGCCTCAATCCTAATCATATGCTCTTTAGGCATTTGGTATTTAACAAAAACTACAGTTTCTGTTTAAAGACCTTTTTGTCTAAATTTAGTATAAGTAAGATAAGTTTGAACGAAAACTTTCGTGTCACATATATGTGACATGGGTTTTATCAAACATTTTCATGTCACATATATGTGACACTAAAGAGGCCACATGTTAAGCTCTTTAAAATCACATGAATTCACAACTACGATAGTTATAGGACAGATTTATTGTTTAATAGAAATTGATTTTGATTAAACTTTTTACAAATTTGGCCTGAACTCTTCCGATCTTTGGAAAATTCCTAAAATTTTGTAAGATATAGTTTTTTTTTTATGAAAAATATGTAAACTGCACAGTTTACTTATTTCGAAAATTATTCAAATAAAAAAAGAGTATTAAAACACAAAGTTAAACCAATCCAATTAAATTCCCAAAAAAATAAAGAAAATCCCAAATTTGAAATTTTTAACTAGAAAATATTAAAACATATACACAATGTTTCTGTAACCGGTTTTTATTCGGTTTTATAATCATTCATGGGCAAGGAATAAAATTCCGTTTAAAATACGTTAAATGCGAAAGAGTAAACGAAATTCATAAGTTGGAGATGCTAAATGTTAAATTATATGCAGGTGCTATTAAAATCAATTAAAAATAAATTTTTTGCACATTTTGGATTTTTAAAATTCGAAATTATAACTAAAAAAAAATCATTATTCTAAACAATTGTATTGAAAATTTAAGAAATTTTAATTCTCAAATGAGTATAACTTACTAACCCTAGGAGTTAAGCAGCTTATTCAAGCCAGCATATTCTTTGTAGATCTTAAAGTTTGGGCTTCAAGTCTGTTCCTTCTGCCTATTAGAAGTATAAAGAAAAAGTAGTATAGTATTGACAACTTTGTTTGCAAAATATCGATTTTGTGGCGTACAATTTAAACAAAACTTTATTTAATTAATAAAAAAAGATGATTATACTCGTAATATAGTTAAATATAAAGCGTGATTTTTTAAGAGCTATAGGAAAGCTTAAAAAAAACACTTAAAATTCAGAAAAATGCATGAAATCTTTATTGGAATCGATAGTATGGTCCATATAATTTAATTTTTGAAGATTATTTCATGCAAATGTTGACCGTGACTGCGCCTCAATTGGTCCATCCGCTTAGTCCAATTTCGGCATACTCTTTCCAACATTTCGGCCGGTATCTCATGAGTAAATGCTTCAATGTTGTTTTCCAATGCGTCAATTGAAGCGGGCATTTGTGTATAGACATGAGGGTCCCGAACGTTAAATAAAATGTTCACCGAACTCGCCTCTCAATAAGTCCATTGTTAAGCGTGCTGTGTGGCATGTGGCACCGTCTTGTTGAAACCACATGTCATGCAAGTCAAGCTCTTGCATTTTGGGCAAAAAAAAGTTGGATATCATCTCACGGTAGCGCTCACCATTCACAGTTACGTTACGATTCGCATCATCTTTGGAGAAGTACGGTCTAATGATGCCACCAGCCCATAAACCGCACCAAACTGTGACTTATTCTGGATGCATTGGTAGCTCTTGCAATGCCTCTGGCTGATCTTCACTCCAAAATCGACAATTCTGCTTATTAACGTACCCTTTGAGCCAAAAATGAGCTTCGTCGCTGAACACAATTTTTCGATAAGAAGCGCGCGATGAACTTTCTTAACAGAGCACGCATTTTGATAATAAAATTCAATAATTTGCAAGCGTTGTTCGTTTGTAAGACGATTCATGGTTAAATTATAGACCAAACTGAAAATGTTTGACAGTGAAACAAAACACGAAACGTGCGTCAGCTGTTTAAACCAGTGTTGCCAAAAAGATAATAGCTAAAAAATCACCCTTTATTAGGACAATTAAACCAAAGCAATGAGGCAAGAGTGCAAAACAAGTTTTATATCAAGCGACAAACGTTTAACATGTCATTTTAAGCATTCTAGGGGGTTAACACTAAAAAATTAAAACATGAGATCTTTCCCGCTATGTCATTGTAAAATTTTATATTTATTAAAATGGCTGATTTATTGTTAAATTATATGCCCCACTAAACGAATTATAGAATACTATAACTGCTGTTAAATACTATAAATATTAGAAAAAAAATTTAACACTAAAAAATCATAAAACAAATCAAACATCGCTTTTTAACACCAAAAAGGTTATCATTGTCTGCCAATAACGCTATTAAAATTGTTCTCTAAAAATTTTGCTGTTTTAGGTCCCTTGCCATTACACGCAAACACTTGTACATACATATGTGCCAAAATAATGATTTTTGGTAACTTTTTTTTAAAACAAAATCATCATAAAAAAACTTTCCCCTCATTTTTATTTTAAATGCATGTCAAATCAAAGTTGTTGCAAATTTTCGCTTTGTTTATGTTTGTTTTTCATGTTTTGTGGCAGACAAATATACGAAGAGAGTAACAAAAGTGTGGCAACAATTTTCCCTAAGTGTATTTTATTTTAACATGATGCATCATCAGCTGTGCATGTATGAGTGTGTGTCTGCATTTTTAATGTTGGCAGGCTTTTAGCACAAAATACCATGAGCGTTTTTTTTTTGTTTACCACGTCAGAGACAGACAGATAGACAAACCGTAAGACAGATAGACAAATAGTGGAGATGGACGTTTTCTAAAAAAAAAATCAAGCAAAAACTAGAGAAAAACGCGGGAGTTGTAAATACTTTCAGTGTTCGTGTGTATATGTGTGTGTATAGTGAATGGTTTTTGGTGTTGCAGTTATTGCCATTTTTTCATCTTCTTCTTCCTCTGCGTGAGTTTAGTGCTCTAGTTACCAATAACACCGTTGTATTGTAGTGGTAATGGTAAGTAGTACCACTATACCGTGTATGTAAGCATGTGTGTTTGTATATACCTTATATGCACATGCTTGCATTTTTGTTTTCACGTGCTCCTCTATTCACTGGCAACAAAAAATATCAACAATAAAACAACTTAGTGTAGAGAGATTGAGTGAGTGAGTGAGAAAGAGAGTGAGTGAAATTCCTGTGTGATGATTCTGACGATTGTGTATTGCAGTTGTTGGTGGCGTTGTCTTTTGTTGGCAACAACATTTCATCCGTTATGATGAGTATTTTGTTTATATGTTTTATGTGTGCATATGCATATGCACGTAAGTGTAAAAGTATTTATGTATATAAATATTTTTGGTATGTTGTCTGTGTAACATTTGCATTTCTTTTGCTATGCATTTAGCAATAATGCTTAAAGCGGAACTCCCATATGTGCCATATTTTTTCACTTCACTATCCATACAGAAAGAAGTATGTATGTACGTATGTTTGTATGATTAAGTAAATGTATAGAATTGTAGGTTGATACCCCAAGCTATTGCTGGCTGCCTTTCTTGCCGCTGCCGCTGCTGTTTTTTTTTTGATGTTGCCAGTTTTGAAAAATTAGACATACTGACATGTTCTATTGTACATTTCTACTCAAGATGCTATTACTATTAAATCTACATATTTCACATAAAACACCATGTGTGTGTATACGTTCATATGTGAATGTTGCATTACAGATACATGATATGTTTTATTGCAATATCTGTATACGAGTGCATTGTCTTGTTTTTTTTTTAACTAAATAGTAATAACGTACTGTAATATTGCAAACATAAGAGTCCTTTTTTTCTTTTTAATTTGCGTCAGAGTTGGGTTTTTTTTCTTATTTTCATTTTTCAGTTTTAATTTTCTGCATACAACACATATGCGAACTTTATTATGCCACAACAATAAAAAACAAAAAATAAAAAAAAGAATAGAAAAAAGTATTAAAATTATTGTCATTATTAATATAACTGCTGTTGATATTTTGTTTCTGTTTTTTTTTATTAATTTTTTTTACTGTTTCATTTGAAGGCTACAAATATTTACAATAGTAAGTATGTACATACCAGAGAACGGTTTGATTGGTCTATTGTATGTCTTAAATACAATCTCAAAAAGAGAGCCTTTTGTTGACAATATACATCAATTTAGTAACGCAATAAGAGAGTGTAACGAATAACGAATCATGCATTGCTTGTCTTCTACAAAAGTAAACTAACAGTCGGAAATGCAACGAATACTGAGCAAATTATATGAATGGGTTTATTGCTGATTGAATAAGCAACGAATACTGAGCGAATGGTATGAATGGTTTTAATGCTTATTGAAAAAATTTCTGTAAATGTAACTTGTAGCATGATACAACAATTAAACTTAATATAAAGGGTCTGCCAAATATTTTTTTTTTTGAAAATGCTATAAAAAATATGTAACTTCGGCAGTGTGGCTCGTAGCGGCGTCCTGTTGAAACCCAATGTTGCCAATATTCTCCTCTTTAATTTTTGTAAACAAAAATTCGTTCAACATGGCCCGATTACGATCGCAATTGACTACTGCCACTCCATGCTTATTTTTTTGAAGAAAAATGGCCTAATTATGCCTCTGGACAAAAATCCGCACCAAACAGTGATTCGTTTTGGGAGTATCGGCTTTTAAATGTATGCGTGCGGGTTTTCTGTGCCCCAACTACGACAATTTTGCTTGTTTACATACCCGTCAAGATCAAAACGAGCTTCATCTGAAAAGATGATTTTTTTTAGCAAAATCGGCCAAAGTAATGTCGCAATATTTCCCAGCGTTGTTCAAGCGTATACACAATCATATTCATTCAGCGGAAGGATAAAACTAATTATCTGTCAAATCAGGCATGAGCTATCATTCACGAAATAAGCTCTAGTTGAAAAAAAAACGTTAGATGACGGACCCTTTATTTCTGGTGTTGAAAAAAAAAGTTAAATGAAATTACCAAATCTTTTATCTTCTTATGTATATACATATGCATAGATGTATGTATGTACATAAGCCAAACTGGTTGTTTACAAACTTTACACACAAATGTCAACGAATACTGAACGAATGGTGCGAATGGTTTTCAGTTCTTTCATATGACATCATTCCAAAAAAAGATTATTGAGAGTGCAAGCAGCAAAAGAAATGAGTATGCAAATGTCAATACAGGTTTTTTTCTTATCAATCAAAGGCAATACAAAAGTAACAAATGTGAATATGCAGAAAATGCGAATGGTTTCATGCTGTTCTCTGGTACATACTATAGTGCTAGTAGAAGTACTGTCACTACTTTGTATTTTGCCATGATTCTAATTTGTTTTGTATTTTTTTTGTGCCCGCCACTGCTGCAGCAGCATTTCATTTAACTGCTTCAAATTTTTATTTTAATTGGAATTTGGTTAATAGAATAATAGCAATTGAAGCCAGCAATGATTGAAAAGATTTTATGCTGAAATTTTAGTTTTTTTTTAATACTTTCTCCACGTTTGAGGGGAAATGGCAATTCTTTGAAATTATGATGATGACAGTCCCTTTTTTTTCCTCCCAAAAAAAGGAATACAATTAAAACGGTATAAATATTCACTTTGTAGGTGGTTAAGGTAGATCAACGAATTGACTTCTTAAAAAGACTTTTAAAAGGATATTAAATTAAGAGTAATATTTATAATAAATGTTTTTGTTGACAGAACAATTTCGCCAAACTTTTTGTCTTTTAAAAACAATATAAGTTTTCGACTGATATAAATATTATGATAAATTTTATTTTTTATAGAAAATATTCACATCTGTTGTGTCTATGGAAAATTAGATGAATAACTTATTACCATTCAAGATATGTTACCATGTAGTTAGGGACAAGATCCTATTTATTGTTTACTAGATTATAAAAAAAAACGACGCATACCTTTAAATCTAAATTATTTTTGCGAAGTCGTTTAGAACAATTTTTTTTGATGAAGGTTTATAGGGGTCGGATTTTAAAGTTTGATATATAAGTAGATGTTTTTGCCTCTAGAAAACCAAAGGCTTTAAGGGCTGTTGATCTCAAAAAAAAAAAAAAAATTAAATAAATGGGCGTTACAACAATTTTAACACAGTGATAGCAAGTCTTAAATGATTCTTTGCCAGCTTTAATTTTCTGATACTAAGGAGGTTCATTACGGTTCATAAAACTGAGACATTTTTTGTAAACTAGAGCGAGGTACTTCAAAATATTTGTGTTCTTGAAACAAAACTATCGATATATCATCGAGTCGACATAATAAAAAATTTGTCAAACATCGGTTTTTATAATTTATTTATTTTTTTCAAATTGTGACAAAATTTTCTATTGGCTAGAATGATCTAATGTACACATTTTAAGCCGTAAGAATACTGTAAAAACAGCAGCCACGTGACAAACTTGAAAATGTTGTTTTTAAAAAATGTCACTCAAAGTTTTTCTTGTTAAACCGTGTGATTATTTAACCGTTTGAGTTTTCAAAAGTAAAACAAAATACGGAAAATTAACAACACTGAAAGAAATATTTATTTGGGCGTATAAATGAATGCTTGTCATTTACTTTTAAAGATTGTTTCATATAAAATACTGTCTCCTTTTTAGCCGCAGGTGGTCATCGGTGAGGTCCATTTTTGGCAGACTTTTTCAAGCTTTTCCGACGATATTTTACCACTGACAGCTGTAATATTGTCTTTTATGACTGGAATTGTAGCTGGCTTGGCTCTGTACACAAGAGTCTTTACATATATCTACCATATCGCATAATCTTTTCGGCCAATGGACTACTCCAAATTGTAAGATTATTTGCTTACCAAACTCGCCTTTGTATCGCGTGCCATGTGGCATATGGCACCGTCTTGTTGAACCCATATATTTACCATGTCCAATTCTTTTATTTTGGGTAAACAAAAGTCGGTTATCACCGCACGTTAACTTTGCTTCATTGAATATAACGTTGCTATTTTCATTTTGCTTAGAAATGCACGGTCCAATAATGGCAGCGGCCTACAAATTGCACTAAACTGTGGTTCTTTTCTATTGAATTGAAAATTTTGAGCTGCTTCTGACTGCTCTTCACACCAAATTCGCCATTTGTTGACGTACCCACAGGGCCAAAAATGAGTATCGTCGCTAAAGGCGATTTTTTTAAAGAAAAATTCATTTACAAACAACTTTCCTAAGACCTAGTCACCAAACAAACGACGTGTTACAGTCGTGGTTGACATATTCATGGAATTGCCCATATGGCACCGTCTTGTTCAAACCTAATATCAACCATGTGCAATTCTTTTATTTTGGGTAATCAAAAGTCGATTATCACCGCACGTTAACTTTGCTTCATTGAATATAACGTTGCTATTTTCATATAGCTTTTAGATGCACATTTCAATAATGCCAGCGGCTTACAAAGCTCAGTAAACTGCAGATCTCTCCCACTGCATTATACATTTTTTAGCTGCATCTAACTGCTCTTCACAACAAATTCGGCATTTCTGTTGTACGGTTACATAGTGAGCATCTTACGCAATATCTTCCAGGTGGGCGAACAACACAAGCTCAATTACACTGCTCAGCAGCAAAATCTCCCATTAAATAAAACTATGTGGACTATATGGATTTTGATGCGCTGAACTCAAATCCGTTGTCAGTTTTTTCCATCAGATCAATATTTTTTTTATGGGCGTGCCAAATTTTCCCCCCTAAATTTGTCAGGTACGAGACATATTTCATCCTAACTCGAGAACCAGTCATCCGATAAATCACCAGAAGATGTGTAACAAAATTTTATTTATTTAAGTTGAACAAAATTTTTCTCTACGAGTTTTGCACAAAAAAAAAGAAATTTTTTCTCCATTAATTTTTGAATAATTCCAAAACGATAAGTGATAGAGAAAAATTCTATTCCACTATGAATACAATTTTGTTACACATCTTCTGGTGTTTTACTTTTGAAAATCGGATGACTGGTTCTCGAGTTAGGATAGAATATGTGTCCGTACCTGACTAATTTAGGGGAAAAAATTTGCCACGCCCATAAAAGAAATCCCGATCTGATGGAAAAAAACCGACAACGGATTTGAGTTCAGCGCATCAAAATCCATATAGTCTACATAGTTTTAATTAACGGGAAGACAAAAAATGATTTTTTGTAGAACAGTGTTATTGACAACGACTAAGTATTGATATGTTTCAATCTTCACTACTAAGTACTACCTGGTACGCACTCTTCGCATACTGGTTAGTGGACTAGTATTCAATAAAGTGAAACTGATGCAAGATTATATCAAAATAGCTTCAATAGCCTGTTCTGTGGGTAAATAATGATGACCATAATTTACCAGACGTATTTTTTTTCATGCTACGAATTTTGATAATAAAATTCAATGATTTGCAACCGTTGTTACTTTGTCAGTCTTTTCTTTGTGGAATGATAAACCTGATCACTTTTGGCATTGAAATATGACACGAATCTTTATTTTACACTTAAAAACAAAATTGGAAGAAAGCATCCTATGCAATCTTTAAATAAATATCTGTTTGTTAAACATGTGGATAAATTATTTTTTTTTTAATGTTTCTGTGCGTATTTTGAAATCAACCTTTCGAAGTTCCCTGATACCCTAGGAACCATATGTGTTAACAATGTACAAAAATAAAACAATACTTTTAAATGAACTCAGGCTCAAATAAAATAATAATATTAGTTTAAAACAAGACGTTAAACAATAAAAATTTAAACTTAATATAACAGATACATTTAAAAAAATTTGGCAATTCAACTTCCAACAGAATTGGCATATAAATAACTTAGATAAGCCAAAAACATGATTGTATTTGCTTAGTTTTATTAAAGTTTTAATAAAAACACATATTTTACAGATAAGTTTACCTGAAAACCATATCTTATTCAGCCCTCAGATAAATTTTAACAACACAATGGTGAAGGGTGTATAAGATTCAACACATCCGATCATGTATATGATAGCACCATTACTTGGTTTGTTTGATCAAGTATGTATTTATCTTAATTATCTGTAAACTAACATATTTTTTTTTGACAAAAAAACGAAACAAAAGATCTCCATGAAAATTTAATAGACATTTGACATGAAATCAAAAGCACGAGAAACATCAAACAAAAAAAAAAAAAAACCAAACGACTGCATGTCTACTTAAAAAACTTCACAAAACTTAAACGTTTTTTTTTTTATTAAACAAGATTCTTTAAAACCCACAAAATAATAAAAAAAATCGTGCAAAAAACCAAAAAATTTAAAATTATAACTTCCGTTTGTCTGTCTACCACAAAACGAACTAAACAAACGAACGAAACGAACGAAAAAAATTATAAAATTATGTTAATTTTTTTGAGAAGTAAGTTTGTATGAATGTATCCGTTGTGTGCATTTTTTCCAAATATTTTTGTTAAATTATGTTGTTATACAAAAGTATTTTAATGATTTGAATATTTGTTGTACTTTAGAATGTGTGTTGAGGTACAACAACAACAGCGAAATACGGTCTACGAAAAAAAACAAAAACAAACGAAAGAAAAATTATGTACAATTTAAGCTTAAAATCTGGGCCGGAAAAACGTGTTTGTATGTTTGAATATGAATTGGAATTGAGTGAATTAATTTAAAGCAACAATAACAACAACAAAAACAACAAAAACAAGTAGTTACTAGTACTCTATTTTAGTCATATTGACGAACAGTCATGTTGAATTAGTAGATTTTAGTTTTCTATGTTGATGCTGTTATTGTTGTTTTTGCACATTAACTACACACATATGTACATAACGATAATGGCAATAATAATAGTTGTTTGTTATTGTTTTTGTTGTTGCATAATACACGTACAAATAACTGCCATAATACAATGTTATTATTGTTGTAGCTGCATTATCTGCAACTACACTTGTGTACTTGATATAGAGATAAATAATCACATCAACAACATCAATGAATCTGAATCACACTATAAACCTAAATACCAAACATTCATGAATTGATTTTAAAAATATTGCAAATAAGAAGAAAATCAAGCAAAAACAAAGAGGAATGCTGTAACAGAAATTAAGAGAATTAAATCACTGCATCAGTAGACATGAAAGTATGTTTTATTTCATTTTTTAAATTTGTTCATTCTTTTAAAACTTTTTTAGGCATTTCACAAAATTTGCTTAACATTATTTCACCTTTAAAAACAGAGTAGATTATTTCAGGTGGTTCGATCGATGTAGAAATAAAAAAATATTAACAAGAATTTTTTTATTCGAACTCTTACTACTACCATAGATTACTTGCAAACTCGAGATAAATTTGTAATAGATGGTATAGATTCAAAAAACAAAATGGTCAAAACTAACCCTGAGAAAAAAACTGAACTAAAAGAAGCTTCTAATGGGCAAACTGTGAAGACACCAAAGGCTGTAGCAAATACAAACTTTAAAAATATATTAAATATCAATGTGGATAATCCCATAAAAAATTTTGATCTAGCTAAAGTATTAAAACGTAAATTGGCAAAAAAAATCGGCAATGTTCTAAATGAAACATCAAATAATGTTATTCTAAATGGTACTGATGTTAATGACACTAACTCCTTGTTTATAAGCGAAGACTCGCAAATGGAATTTAATATGAGCGATCTACAATCTAATGCACTCAACTATAATGTCAAAGAGAGTAAAGTACTAGTAATAAATTTTGTTATTCGTGCCAAGGAATTTAAAAAAAGTGCCTTATGCGATCATACTGATAACAGTAATATGGGAGAAAATCTTATAGCATGTCTGTCTACATTGCTTGTCTGAATTTCGGTCGCAGCCATAGCTGCCAGATAAAATAGGGGCAAAATCGTCTAATTTGGGGAAAAAAATCGTCAAAATCGTCAAATAGTTTACTGAAATCGTCATAAAAACGTCAAAATAAAAAAACGCATTTTTCAAAACAAAACATTTTTTATTATTAAATCCAGAGAGATCAATGGTTTTATTAGACCCTTTTAAGTTAAGAACATGACAATAAATACAATACAATTTAGAATTAATTTCAAAAAATAAATATTAATATATAAACACAAAAAATAATAAATAATGAATTGGCTAATCTAATTCAGACTAATTGACAAATAATTGTAATCATTTCTTTCTAAAATTTCTACCGATTAAGGTAGCTTTAGGCAAGCGTAAGACGACACAACGCCAAAATAAACTACATCGTTTCGCTTTTTAGCCCATAAATTTATTTCTGGATCTGCACACCAGTCTTCCTTAATTTTCTTCTTCTTGTTGGTTACCTGTGAAAACACCATTAAAATTTCATTTTAGCTACTACAAAGTTTTGTATAAAAAATGGATGAAATTTCTACTTACAGAGGAAGAGCTGCTAGAATTTTCATCATCTTGGTTTTCTACTGAAAATATAATGTTTGATTTTTAAGGTTTTAATGTGTAATTAAAAAGAACTTACCGTTTTTTTGAAGTATTTAAGCATATTAATTTGTCACTTAAATAATTTAAATAAATTTACTTAAAAAACTAAAATTGTTTAAAACGCATTTCCAAATTTATATTTGTTCGTGTTGTAAGTATCAGTTGATAATATGTGGCATATACTATGTTAAAAATGTACAAAGTGGAAAAATTACCCACACAAACACATTAAATAATGATCGATGTATCTCTTTCACTCTGTTCTATTATTAATAAAAACATAAAAAAACGTTACAAATTATTTTTATTTAGTTTAAGGTTGATATAAAAGTAATGAAAAATGTTGCAAACTTGAATTCTTGAAAATCGTCAAAAACATAGCATAAATCGTCAAATCGTCAACACTTAATTTTAGCACGTAAAATCGACAAAATGACGATAAATCGTCAAATCTGGCAGCTATGGTCGCAGCACAAATACGAGTGACACGTATTTAATAAATAATTTAAAAACAAAAACTGCGCTTGTCAATATCCAATGTTCAATAAGGGTTTTAAAACTATCCACATAATGGAATTGTACATGCATAAAAAGCATTCATAGCAAAATTAATCGAAGGCTGACTAGAAACCACATCAACCATTCTACCCGTATTTTGTACGATATAAATGCATATACATACATATTTATTATATTTAGACTAACATACATAGGTCTATGTATTTTACAAATTTCAAATTTAATAAATAATTACCAATATTTAATATTTTAACAACTTTTACTAGAGTTGGCCATTAATTGATCATTAATGTAAATATATAAATAAATTCTGCATTTCGATCATATGCGATTGTGTTTAAATAAGCTACAAGTATCATATGCTTTGGTATTAGGTTTCTATGCAATAGTTCCAGGTCTTGGCTATGCCCAATACCTACATATATCCACTTGAATTAAAGTGATACTTAGTTTAAATTACATTAATTACAGGGATGTCCTATTGTTGCGGCGTATTAACAAGTATCATAGAAAGTTTAGAGACTACCTTGGAATTAAAAAAAAACTATTTATTATTTTTCTATTATTCCTGTAGCCTAAATTTCGTCGAAAAAAAAAACTTATTGGTATATTTACTACTGGCGGAAACAATCGATATAAATGAAAAGAGAAATTTGTTTGTTGTTAATCGCATCACTTAAGAACGGCTACACCGATTTCGCTAATATCTTTTAATGTTTATAACAACATATTTATCTTAGGTTTTTCCAAAAAAAAATACCACGCCCACTTTAAGTTTAACATTTTTAAACTTATCTAAGATCGGGGAACAGGTAGAACAATTTGTTAAATTTATTTTATTATTAATAATCCATGAAGCTTAACAATGGTTCTTACCGAAATTATTTCTTAAAATTTCAAGTGGCTGTGGCTCCCACCTCCCATACAAAATCAACAGCGTTTGCCGCATTTTTAGAGTACTGTAATACCTAAAGTCAAAAATCATATAGAGTATTATAATGTCAACTTGCATAGTTGAGCTTGAGGTGGCGTGGTTGGGCGGGCGCAAAATCGATAGTATCAGAGGAGAGAATGTGTTGAACTCCCACTCCCTATATATCTTAAAATACATTTGTTTTCGTTTTTAACCTGTAATCTAGATTTCGTTTTAGCTTACTAGGAGCTACTTTTGACCGCAATTTCATATTAAGAACCAAAAATGGTAAGGATCGGTAAAGGGAAGTTATACCCTCATACAAATGGTGGCAGATAATATTACAATCTATCTCCTTATGAATACAATGCCTAAACTTTGCTGTCGCTAGAAAACCGGTCCGTAATCACCTAGTACCGAAATAAATATTAATTTAAACGCTTGATCTTGAAGCAAGGATAACTTAAACTCTGTGTGTAATAACCATTCCCTCAAATTGTTCCAATTAATGTATTTTGTGGAGTTCGCTGCATAGCAGATAGTGTTAAAACAACATGCGCCCCAATCAATATAGTTTAGTTCAAGCCAAATTTTTTGTAGTTGTAGTTGTATGATAATAAGGAATCAGTTTCTTAATGATAAACAATAAATTGGTTACCGTTAACATATAATATCGGCTAGCCCTTTTTAGAACACTCTTAAAAATTATACTTGTAGACATAAACATGTTTCTGGCAACATAAATCTATATACATAAAAATCAATGTGTGTTTGTATGTTTGTTTGTGCTTCATAGACGGTTAAACGGCTGGACCGATTTTCTTGAAATTTTCACAGAATCTTTCTGTATGTTTGGAAGGAACTATAGGCTATACTTTGGTTTGAAATTGTAAGTGGGCGGGGTGCCACGCCCTATTAAAGAATAAGTTTTAAATATCATATATATCACGAAAGTTAATGCAGCTAGAGTCTTCAAATTAAGTACGATAAATTTTGACATCCACACGAACATTTGGGTAAAAAATGGGCGGACTTTCAATAGTAGGCGTGGCCACATGAATTAAATACTAAATTGCGTATATTTGGAAAACGATATCGATTAGAGTACTAAATTTTGCAAGAGCAACTTTGACACCCAAATAAACATTTCTGGAAAAAATGGGTACATTAGAAATAGTGGGCGTGGCAGCTCTCATAGCAATTGAATACTAAAATTCGTAATTCGGGAAGCGATAACAGTTAGAGTACCCAAATTTTGCACGAGAAGCTTTGACATTTATATCACTATTTTGATAAGAAATGGATGCTTTAGTAATAGTTGGCGTGGTACCTGTCATATGAATTAAATACAAAAATTCGTATATCTGAGAAGCGATAATAGTTAGAGTACCCAAATTTTGCAAGAGACACTTTGACGTCTATATGATTATTTGAATGAGAAATGGTTGATTTAGTAAAAGTAGGCATGGCACTTGCAAAATAAATATATTTTTGAACTATAAAATTTTTATTTCTTTACGAGGGGGGTGGGGAAGCACACCGGGTATTAGCTAGTATTTAATATAATTTAATCTTTCAAATGATGTTTATATGAAATTCTTATTAAAATTTTAATATTCAAATATGTTATTAACTGTCTAAGAAATGCACAAGGTATCAAATGGCATAAAAGGCATAAAATGTTGCTTGAATGTTGACAGAAACATTTCAAATATTTTTTACGTTATAAATAAGATACTGATTAGGCAGCATTATTCCATAAATATTTCTTACAATTTTTATTGCTTGGACGACAGTTCGCATGAAATATTGAATACCAGGCTTGCGGAAAGATTTTGAAATAAAGTTTAGCTATTTATATGTCAAGTATAAATTTCTATTTTGGCTTGGCAACATGATGCAATATAATTCAAATTTTTTAGTTAAGCAACAATATATATTTATTTATTCATTATAATTCCACTAAAAAAGATGCAATTCTACTGCCACACTGCCTGTCATTGTTTACATCTTTATATATTTGGATCTGTATATCTTGTACTGCCAGCTCTACTTTCAAAAATAAACAAATCAAATCAGTATATAAATATATTGTAAATATGTATATGGTTTAGTTTCGCTTATATAGACAATTAATTGATATTTAAAAACACCACTGCTCTACTCAGTAAAAACAAGACCACCAAACTGTTGACAGATCTAGCAAGCATTTTACTGCAGTTGAGAATGATGATGATGATGATGAGCTCAAAACCAGTGTACAAGTGTATGAGAAAATAAAAAAACACAAACAGAAAAAATATAAAATTGAGTCAATAGTATATGTTAATAGAAAATGAATGGATGGATATTTGTAGTAGTTGAAAACGACAAATAAACTGTATTAATTTGCAGTTTATATACGCGTTTTATATTTTGCAAAAATAAAAAACATCTGAACTGAAAAGCATCGGAGAGATAAAATCTCCATGAAGGCATTTCTTTTATACACATAGACTGCGACCTCTTTCCGTCACCCTGACAATATCAACATTTTTGTTGTTTATGGTTTTGAAATGTTTTATTATTCGGTTTTTGTTTTGTATTTACATTAATTGCATTTAAGCAAATGAGTGTTGCTGGAATTTGCGAGATAAAATGAATTACAACAGCAACAACAACAATAACAATTATTATGGTAAATTTTTATGAATGAATTAGTATTCAAGTTTTTTGTGGCAGAAATAAAAGGAACAAAAGAAAAACAGAATTTTAACGTCAAACTTTAAAATGTCACACTTAAATATCAAAAACAAAAATATTCAAGAAAAATCTGTTTAGCCGCCTGTGGTGAACATTGTGTTTTTCGTGTGCCTTGTGCAGTGTTTTTTTGTATTATCGGGCTACAAATCATAATAAACAATTTGATGTGTAAAAACTTTTAATGTTAGTAATTGTGTAATTCGAATACAGTTGCTTTTGTTATTTGTATTGCTTCTGTTGCTGTTGATATGAGTGTAATTCTAGCCAGCTACTGTTGTGGTTATCGTTTTTTTTATTTATTTATTTTTTTTTTATAAAATATAAAGTATAAAGTTATTTTTTCCACAGTATTTTTTTCTTCTTAGCTCTACAGTTCATTGATCGCTGACTGGCTGGTATCTTTTTTTATTTGTATTCAAACTTAACAGTCTATTGCTGTTGTAGTTGTTGTTTTGTAATGGTCAAGCGACGACGACAAAACATTTTTCCACAGCTCTACGAGAGTGTGTAAAAGTTTTTTTTTTCTATTTTTTTTTTGCTTAATAGTCTATATTTCATGTATAAATTATTTGATACATATCATTGCAAGTAACTACTACACTTTATATTTATTAGCATTTTTTAAAATTTATTATGTCGAAAGTTTAAGCATTAAAGTTGCAAAAAAATCGTATGAATTTTTATCAACAATTTTAAATCGAAGTGAATTTATGAAGTTTGTATTGAAAGTTATGCGGTGAAGTTTTATTGGAAATTCTTCTAAAAAATAAGTTAATAATCAAACCCATAAATCAATGTTGTAAGCTATAAGGCAATATCGTTGGTAAAGTTATCTTTTCACTATAAGTATACGTTTAACAACAGATTCACGTCCAAATTTTTAGTTAAGAAAGCTATCCCAAAAATATATTAAAGTTAAATCTAATAAATTTCATAATTTTTGGACTGTAAACTAATAGCTTACATCTAACTGAGCTGAGAAATCAGATAGTGTAAAGGCAGCTTAAAGCTTTTAATTTTTTTTAATATTTAAAACTCATCATTAAATTTTAATATTCATTCAGCAACATGTTGCGGAATATTTTGAAACGTATTAAGCCTGGTAGCAAATTACTGCATTCAAACGCTATCGAAGTGTTACTCTATCGTTTGAGTTTAGTGTGCTTTTGGTGTAACAATCAAATTAAAATTTTTTAATTTCAATTAAGCTCGAATGCCGTAATTTGGTCCCTCATATTCTGTTAAATATTTCATCCGTACTGTTGTCAACCTTCATATAAAAAATTCATAAGAAATACTTATGGAATAATGTTGACTAATCAACACTCTGTTTATAACGTAAAAACAAATGAAATGTTTCTGTCAACATACAAGCAACATTTTATTTCGTAATTAATAATATGAATAGTTAGTTTATACTTAATTCAAAGCCGATTTAATAGTTTTTTATATCAATTTCCTTGCGTGAAATAACTAAAGTTGTTCAACATATTTTACAAATTAAAACGAAGTACAAGGCTTTTGATTAAAACATTTTTTTTATATTCAGTAAAATTCTTAGCAACAAATTATTAACAACATTAACTGTTTCAATTATTATTTATATTAAATACCTGACCCTCATATAGAATCCAATGATATTTTCTAGTTTGCACTACTTATAGTGGTAGTGCTTACCTAACAACATAACCCTACGGTTCTTTAGTCTCGGCAGTGAAAGAAAATATGCTCCACCGTTTATATCTCTTCCTTATCCTTTCACCTTCTACAGTAGTCCGGAGTGCCGCGATCCTCTCTACTGATCCTAGCCCTTACCTGATAATATTGCGATTTTCCTTATTTAGGTCCAGAAGTACCGTACAGTCTGCCGAGTTCACTTCTGGCCATAAAGTCCTTGAAACTCTACAGTCCCTGCTGTTTCTTCATGCTGAAACGAGTTAAATCGCACGAATGTGGCACTCATTTGCGAGCACCGTTGTATCAGATAACTTACTTGCCGGTTTTTAATAATTCGACTGTGTCGTACACTGTATGGCAAATTACGTCATTCTATTTGAACCACATGTCGCCTAAATTCAAAGGTACTGGTTACTGGTGCATGGAAGAAGGAAAATGAGGCAAAAAGTTAATTTTTTTCTAATAAATGTGTGCCTTAATTTTGCTAATTTACAAAATCATCGAGCCAGATTTCAGCTACTTTAAAAATTGGCGTAAGCGCATGCTACGTAGCCGTGTTAGAACATGAATTTTGATAAATAAAAATTATTGAAACGTATACTTCTTCATGGTTAATTGACACAGACTGACGTTTTGAAATATAGAGGAATTGCGAAGCCAACTTCACTGCTGTTCGAGTGAGGTGCAAGGGAAAAGGTCCTTAAAAAATATTTTTACTTTAAAAAAATGTTTGAAAAATATGTTTGGAAATCCGAAAAAATAATTAAACTGAATTAGGAAATGCAGTCAATTGTGCGGATTATCGATGATTAATTTTTTTTAAAGCATTAAAACAGTAAATTAAATAAAAAATAAACAAAAACATGTGTACTTTGACCAATTAAGACAATTTGATCATTTGCCTCACAGACCGAGGAAAACGTTTACACCAGGATACTATAAAAGAGCAGTACCAGAGGCCGCAACAATTGATTTCTTAATCATTCAACGTCTAAAATATCTTAGTAACCAAATAAAATCATACCACACACATATGTCAAACAAAAAAAAAAAGTAATTTAACTTAAACCTCGAAAATTTTCCAGACATTAATGTTGATGCTGACATGGATATTGACATAAATATTGTCATGATTTGTAATATTGTCACAAGCATTAGGCACATATTTAAAAAAAAAATTTAAGTTCTTGGCAATTAATCAATAGAATCAAGGTCGAAAAAAACTATTAAAAAATCATTTTAAAACAAATTATTTATGACCATGTACAATGAAGATATTCTCGATTTATTTACTTTATAAAAAATTAAAACTTGACAAAATGTACTCCTTTTGATAAAACCTTCTCAGTTTTAATAATTCCTTATACCAAAAGAGGTACGCTGTAGCTCTCTTGGTATTCGAAGAGGGTGTTTGAAGAAATATTTTTTTGAAAGCTTCTGTCCTCCTCTTCATCTCCTATTGACATTACTTTGTTATAGCATCAATAATTAAAAATGTTAATCCTTATTACCACTTTGTGTTTAGCAAGACTTCGCAGCATGATAAGTACTACTACGCAACATGTTTAAAAAATACAGGTTTTACCTTATGTTGCTAACATCATATAATAAGTGTGTATTCAAGCAACATATTATTTCGTATGAAATAATATAAGCAACAGTTATTTCATACGAAATTCAAAAAAAATGCTCAACATATTTCACAAATTGAAACAGAGTACCGGCCTGGAAATTGACATACAACAATAATGTTTAAATCGAGCACATAAAAAAAGTATCAGCTTCTGCTATGAATTTCAAGGAAATAACTGTGTTTTTTTTTAAATTATGTCGTGTTAAAAATTAATTGTTGCCTTAATATCGACATATACATTTTATATATTTTTTTACATTAATAACATATTACCTATTGGCCAAATACACAAAATTATAATTACACCATCACAAACTTCTACTTAATTCCACACAAAGTCATACAACAACATCTTCATAAGTATTTCATATTAGATTTTATATATGGAGCTTGACCACAATTGCCATGAAACATTAAACAGAGTACGAGGTTGAGCAATACAACTAAAAATTACAATCTAATTTCATTAACCCAGCAGAGTAGCGGATACCATTTTCCTGTTGTAATGAAACAGACCAGAGTCTTTTTCGGGAAGCGAATAACTCTTAAACTGATACTTTGCTCACTACTGATTAGTACACTGAGTCACCCTTCATTAGATCTTATTATTTTTTTTTAAATCGACTGCCATATGCATAAAAGTTTTCAAGGTTTATATCAGGTTTATAGAACTGATTTTCTTTGGAAATTTGATTAATTAACCTTAAATTGCTTGTATGCATACAATAAGATATCTCCAATAATAATATTATTTGCCGTGTTTTGGATTTTGTATATATCAAATAGAACTTTTATTGTAGTTAAACATTTTTGTAACATTTCAAACATAGAATTAAATTTAATTGTTAATTTTGATGAAAATTTTACTTTAAAAATATGTCATTTCCAATTTTTTTTTCTTTTTTATTATTCCAAACGTATTCTATAACGAACATAAAAAACTTAAAATAATTTTTTTTAAACTGACAACCATTTTTTCCAAGTCTCTTGTAAATAAACCATTAACCCATAAAAATGTATAATATGATATGCTCAGCAACATGTTGCCAATAGCAATTTCTGGCTTGATTAACATCATAAATTCATGATCAAGTTGCTCTTAGAAATGGCCTATAAACTGTTCATTTACAATTTCATTGCTTTTATACTTTTTGACTTTGTTATTTGTTTTTTTTTAACTTTACTTTCGAATTCTACATTTAACAGTAATATTGGAAACATAACTTGTGAATTAAGTAATTTGATATAATAAAACGCTAGATCAAACAAAAAAAAAAAAAAAAAAAAAAAACAAAACAAAAACGCAAATTAAAAGAGAGAAACCAACAGATTTTGCCATTTATCTTGCATTGAGTCGAAGAAATAGTCTACAGTCCCGGTATGGTCATAAAAATCAGCTGGTAAAAATAGCACCAACAATTTGAAAACAACATCAGGCGCACTTACTAGAATAGAATTCTCAAGAAACCAAACGGTGTGCTTCAAAAAAAATATATTAAAATGACTAACAAAAACAGAACACAAATACTAAAATATGAGTGAGCACGCGGTAATTCCATGGGGCTTTAGATAAGGTGTTTATGTTTTTATTTCTTAAATGTTGCTGCTGCTAAGCGAAGTCTCCAGTTAAGAAAACCAAGTAACAGCAGCAACTGTTACAGACCTAAGAACGAGTTACCAACAAACTCAGCAATCAGCCGACCAAACAGCTTCACTAATACCAACCAGTCATAGCAGCAAAAGTAACGTAGGTTTGCGTGATTTTGTTGTTGTTTTATTTTATTTTAACTCATACAAAAAATGCACAAAACTACAGACAACGTGATGGCCAAAATAGTGTTTACCAAAGTGTATGAGGAATACTTGTACTGAAACATAAAGATACGAGAGTTGGTTATTGCTTCGTTGGCTGGCAGGTTGGTTTAGATGGTTGGCAAAGTAAAAAATGTTAAAAAAAAAAAAAAATACACAAAAAACAACAACAATAACAAAAAGCATCAAGCTCTGATCATCAAGGCTTGATGCATAAATAATTTATAAGCTTATGTAAGCAACTCATGCAAATGCACAAGTATTTGCACAAACTTATATATAACCGACAAAAAGATACAAAGATATTTATGTTTGGTCTACACTTTGTACCTCAACTGCAGGCATACATAAATGTAGGTGTATGTGTATGTGTGTGTGTTTGTAACAGTCAGTCGGTCTGTAGATATTTTTTTCTAATGTTTAAAATGTTTATATACATATTTTTATTTTACAACATATTCATTTAAAAAGTGCAAATTGTCTAGCCACTACTGCTTTATACTTTTAACTAAATATAAAGAGAAACTAAAAAACAAAAATCAACCAGCATACATTTTATATAAAAACTTTGCTGTGCAGCTAAGTCGGCAAGATAGCATTGAGTACAGTTACTCACAAAATTGTTTAGAAAATAATTTTTACTTACGCAAAATTCCCTTAAATAACTTTATTTATATATGTTACTGCTAAGTCTGGATTTAAACTCGGAATATGGTTGCTACTGCCGGATGGCATTAAATTGTTTTAAATTTGAACTATTATTCCCTTTCTGTCGTTATTATTTTGTAGTGAAATGTTAAAACAGGCACCAATAAAATTTTACAATTTTGTGCCAAATAATCCAGTTATTTTCGGTGTAATATTTTAGATAAATATGTACACAGAAAGACAGACAGACAGACAAGTATACAGATAGATAGACAGACAAGTATACAGATAGACAGACGGACAAAAGTTAATATAGTATGTGTTTTGTTATCGAAATCATGAAGCTTATTTACTACCATAAAAAAGAAAAAAATTCAGTTTATTTGTAAAAATATTAATTTTAAATGTTACTGGCAACATGTTGCTGTAATCTTAGGAAGAGTAAATGCTAGATTTTTATTTCGGAAATTCAAAATAATTAAATGTTTTTTTCTTGTAAATATTTTTGCAGCATGTTGTAGTTTATCAACATACAACTAAATACTTTTTATTTCTATTTACTTAATGTTTTTGGGGTTCTCTTTAAAATGCTATAACTTGCTTTAAATAAGTTTAAATTATAAAAACTGTTACCCCTTTCGACACACACTGTCTACTATATTGCTATAGATTGCACTGTTTTTTTCAAGCTTTTTTTTCTTTTTATTTGATATATTTTTTTCGTACTCGGTAAAATATTTGTATTTGCAATTTTTTTTTGTAATTTAGGCCAACAAAGAGAATGTCCAGACAGACGGACAAAATTCACGCTCAGATGGAGGGGACATTGGTGGTGGCTTCGTCGACTACAGAAAACAACAAAGGCCCCATTTTTTTGTTGCACAATATTAAATTAAAAAAAAAAAAAAATTCTATCTCTAAATAGAAAACATGTAGATTTATTTTTTGCTAACCATTTCCAGTTCTATACAAAAGTCGTGCCTCGAATTTTTATTTGATTTTTTTTTTTAATTTGGTTCTATTCTAAACGTGCATGTATAAGCAAAAAATTCTAATATTTTTTGCCCTTTTTCGTTTCAATTTAATGAATTGTGAATGAAACTTAATAGTAATAAATAATAGCTGCAGCTTGAAAAGTTAAACAACAAGCAAAAAAATAAATAAATAAATGGTTTAAACTTAAAGCAAATTCAAAGGATGATCTTATTTAAGATGATTTGGCGAAGGGTTTTAATTGATTTTTTTTTAAGAAATTTAATTGGAAAACTAAAGTAAGACAGTTTTAAACAAACAAAATGTGAAAATGTTGCTGGCAACATTTATTAAAAACAAAAATGTTGGAACTGTTGTCTGACGGTAAATTAAAAAAAAAAAAAATAATTTAATGTTTTGTTACTTGATATTTTCATATTTTTTAATGCACCGCTAAAAATTGCATAAAACTTTGAATAGCGCATGTACTACTCAAGTACTAGGAAATTTTAACTTTTGAGATTTTTTGTTTTAAAAAAAAACTAAATTTTTATTTTGGTTTGTGAATATTGTGCTAATTAACTGCTGGATTAGCTTGTTAGCAAAAATGTTTGCATCAAACATTTATTTGTATCAGACAAAAAAAGAGGAAATTTAACCCAAAAAAGCTATTACGTACATACACACATACATACATATGCTTATAAATTTGTGGTGTAATAAGTAGTGGTAGAAGAGGAAAGAAAAAGTTATAAAAAAAACATGATTAAATAACGCATAATTTGTGTCATTTTCTTTAAAACCATTTTACTTTCATGAAGTACCTGCCCCTTACTACTCTACAATTTCGCTCTCATCTTTCTGTCTGAACATTTCTTTTGACAACGTTATATTATAGTGGTTTTTGAATTTCGCATTCATGTGAGATGAGTGTTTTTGTTGTTGTTGTTGTTTGTGCGTGCGTGTGTAAGGTTTTCCCTCTTAAATTAAAACGATTTTCTGCCAGTGATTAAAACGGAAATTCTGAAATTAAAATGACAGCAGTGTTGTGGTTCCCATACAGTCAGCCAAGCATTGCAATGCTACCACACTGTGTACTACTGACCATCACACAATAGACAGACAGACGTACACACTTTTTCCCACTCTTCTGTTGCTCGTATCATATCACGTTGTACTTTGAATTTTTGTAACAATCATTGCAAATATGATAAAATTTTTGTTTGTATGTTGTGTTTAACATTTTGTTCACCATTTGACTGACTGTATGTGTTTGTGTGTTTGTGTGAGCATGTATCTTTTGCGTTGTTCTGTAGTTTTTGTTCCACAAAGTCACTTGATGTTTTACATGGGGAACATACACTTGTCCAAGCACTTAAATCAACATATGTATGATGTTGCACACTTATGCAGCATTGTAAGCATTTATGCACATGCACGTTTACATGCGTTGAAATATATACATTACCGAGCAATTAAAAAGTAGTAAATCATTTGATTTAAAAAAATCCATTACTTTTTTTTACTATAACTACTACTAGTCACTGTAGTTGTTGTACTTCAAACGCCCTAAAAAAATAATGGTCTGGTGTAAATGACAAAAAATGCAGTGACTTTGATGAAATAATACGGGCAGTGTCAGTCACCAGTAAATAAATTTCGTCTGTTTACGTATACGTTTTAATAAAATTGTACCTAGTCACTTATGATAAATTTGGAAAATCTCACTTTAGAAATATTTACCAAGAAATACCAATAAGTACTCTGGGTTCTTATATAGGGTATTTAAAATGAAACATGAACACTTAACTTTAAGTGTTCCGGTAGGGTGGTATAAATTAATCCAGCCTTCATAGTTAAAATTATGTAACCCACTGAAGCCCACTTTGACAAGAAATGGGGTTTTAACTTTTGTTTCAATTTATTGAGGAGTTTATGGAAATTTAAATGCAGCCTGCAAATGATCTTTTGCAATTTATAGATAAGTTTCATCTTAATTTTAAATATAGAAATTACTTTTGTTACGTTACGTTAATTTATTGCTCTAAAATGTGATCTCAAAAATAACGTAATTACAAGAAAAAATTTAAAGGAGGGGTTTTTTAATTTTTTTTTTCTCCGTGAGTATATCGTGACCATGAGTTTTTTTTATCGCACGTCATTTTTCAGTATATAAACGTAAGCATACATGTGTGTGAACAAACAAAAAAAAATAAAGGTGTGTTTTGTAATATGTTTATCGTAAGCTGCTTGATCTTGAGTGAAACGTTATTTACGGCTCCATCTTAAGATTAAAACAACTTAGAGATAACTGTTTCATATGTAAACAGTGGTTGCTCTATATAATTGATTCATTTGTTAATAATTCGGTGAATCCCACATTTTTCAATGTCAATTACGTTGTTTTTGCAATCACACAAAAAGATGAGTGTTGTTTAGGTTAAAATTAAATGGCTTGTATATCTGTAACTATTATTACTTTCGATTTAATAGGAGGTGTTGGAGGCTGGAAAAAAATTCTGCAGCAAAAAATCAATTTCGTAAAATATTTCAGTTACGTTATTTTCGCTGTTAAGGCTCGATATTTTTGGATGCCTTATATAAAAAAACCTTCAATTTTTTTTAATTTGTCTCTTAATACAAATTGGTAGCATTTTCTTTAACAAAATTGTAAGTTAAAAATTTTTAAAACTATTAAATTTCACGGTACTGTACAACATGTTTTGCATGCGCTTCAAATGTATGCAAAAGATTTTTTCAATAAACATACATACTGACATACATGAGCTTACAAAAATATGCTCTGATGGACATGCATCATATGAGCATGTAAGAATTTACCAGAGATGCCAATCTTGTTTCAAAAAATCCCGCTTCTTTTTTTTTAAATCAGATTTTTATTTTTTTATCGGAATTGAAATCGCAATGAATTGATTTTACTTAGAATACAAAACAGGTGGAGCTGTATTCTTATTAATATTTGTCAAAAATATTCTCAATTTATAATATTGTATTAATGATCTCAAATAAAATAAAATACAATTGTCTGTAGCTTCTTAAACAAAAAAATAATTAATTAATTTTTTTTTAATTCCGGTCTAGTCAACAGTTGCTACTAAGCTACGGTATTTGAATGCTATCATTGCTTGAAGTATAGAAAATCTTTTAAAAACTTTCTTTTTTTTACATTTTAGTGCCGTAATGTGCCTCTGTTTAAGCCGCTATCTTGGTTTTTTAATTTTAAAATTTCCAAAACCCAGTTCTATTTGGCATACCCTGTAAAAACTTTGAGAATTTTGATCTGTTTTGCTTTGTTTCGTTTTATTTTTTTGTAGCAATTTTTACAAATGTTTTGGTTGTTGGCCTTTTTTTTGCTGTGCACATTGCAACAACAGCAATAACAAGAATTTCAACAATTGTAATTCTTTGTTGATGCGCCTACAAAAAGAGTTGCATGTTGTGTCCAACGGTATTGTAAGTGTTCGTCTGTCCTTTCGTTTGTCTGTCATTTGGTTAATGCTTTGTTTTTATTGCCTTCACAAAAAAAATAGAAACTAAAATTTGATTCCTTTATTTTTTTTTTATATGAATTTGTTTATACTTACCCATACCATGTAGGTATACATACATATGTACATACATACATACATATACATACATACATACATATACATACATACATATGAACATATACACAAATACGTTTTTGTTTGGCTATTTTTTTATACCCTTCACACAGTGAAAAAGGGTATATATAGGTTTGTCATTCCGTGTAAAATTTCTACAATTTTCATTCCGACCCCATAAAGTATATATTTTCTGAAAGCTTATGAATAGGGGAGTCGATTAAGCTCTGTCAGTTTGTCCGTGTGTATGTTGAAATCAACTTTTTGAAGCCCCCCGATATTGCCTGGATCCGCGTGAGGTATTAAACATATCAGAAATATTCGGGAGTAGATCGGTATTGAAAATCAGAAAGATCGGTACATAAACAACTGAGATATGAGCAAAGAACCACGACCACCTCGATTTTTTTTCACAAAAACAACATTACAACAACAACATACATACATACAAAAGTGTATACTGGTAAGAATATACGTGGCATCGAATCCAAGCTGAGCCAAAAAAATTTTTTTTTTTATATATTTTTTAAAAAAAATTTTAATTGATTTTTCAAGTTTAAGGTCTTTATAAATATTTGTTGATATTAAATAATAAATAAATCAACAAATATTTATAAAGACCTCGAGCTTGAAAAATCAATTAAAAGTTTTATAAAATAAAGGTCAAATAAGAGCAATAAGAATTATATTTTTTTATTTAATTTTTTGTTGTTTTTTTTTTTATTTTATGTATTATTTATATTTTTATTATTTTTTTTTAATTTTTTTTTTAATTTTTGTTTTATTTTTTGTTTGTTTTATATTTATTATTTATATTTTAATTATTATACCCTTCACACAGTGAAGAAGGGTATATATAGGTTTGTCATTCCGTGTGAAATTTCTACAATTTTCATTTCCGACCCCATAAAGTATATATTTTCTGAAAGCTTATGAATAGGGGAGTCGATTAAGCCCTGTCAGTCTGTCCGTCTGTCCGTCTGACCGTCTGTCCGTGTGTATGTTGAAATCAACTTTTGAAGCCCCCCGACATCGCTTGGACCCGGGTGAGGTATTAAAATATCAGAAATATTCGGGAGTAGATCGCTATTGAAAATCAGAAACATTGGTACATAAACAACTGAGATATGAGCAAAAACCTACGACCACCTCGATTTTTTTTCACAAAAACAACATTACAACAACAACATACATACATACAAACGTGTATACTGGTTAGAGAAAACGTGGCATCGAATCCCAGCTGAGCCAAAAAAAAATTTTTTTTATTTATTAAAAATTTTTTTTTACTTGTTTTTCTAATTTTTTTTTTATTTTTTTTTATTTTTTATTTAATATTTTATTTATATTTTTATTATTTTTTTTTTAATTTTTTTGTAATTTTTATTTTTGTTTTATATTCATTATATATATTTTAATTATTTTTTTTAAATTTTTTTTTTTTTTTAATTTTTTTTTAATTTTTTTTTAAAATTTTTTTTTTTAATTTTTTTTTTAAATTTTTTTATTTTTTTTTTAACATACATACGTAAATTTATAATTTTACAATGGGATGTTTTTTATATATGTATGTTTTTTATATGTATGTACGTATTTCATATGCGATGAATGGTAATACAAACTACTGTTATTGCATGACTACATGTTGTGAAGGGTATATAAGATTCGGCACGGCCGAATATAGCGCTCTTACTTGTTTTTTTTTAATTTTTTTTTAAATTTTTTAAAATTTTTTTTTTTATTTTTTATTTCTATTTTTTTTAATGTTTTTTTTTTTAACAGACATACGCAAATTTATAATTTTACAATGAGATGTTTTTATATATGTATGTACGTATTTCATATGAGATGAATGGTGATACAAACTACTGTTATTCCATGACTACACGTTGTGAAGGGTATGTAAGATTCGGCACGGCCGAATATAGCACTCTTACGTGTTTTTTGCTGTGAAATGTTAAAACTTTAATGAAAATTTACATGACAACACATGTGTACATATGTATGTGAATTTTTATTTCTTTTAAGTACAAATATTTTATTCACATACATTTTTCAAATAATTAACATTTTATTTGTATTATGCTTTAAAAAAATATATTTTTTATTATGTTGCTATTGATAGTATGCAAAATATTCATTTATATTATTGTTTCAAATGGTTTATATTATTATTTTTATTTGTATCACTGACTTTGTTGTGTTGTTTTTGTTAAGTTTTTCTTTTAATTTAATCTGATTTTACTGTTGTTATTATAATTATTTCTGTGCCAATTAATTTCATCAATACAAAGAAAATAAGCTTTTAATTAAGTAAGTATAATAATAGTTCGAATAAAAATTTGCTGCTATAAACATGTAAAACAAACGCTTTATTAAAATGGAAACAGAATTGTATGTCCTGATTGATTTAATCTCTGTTATATAAAATACTGAAAATTTTTTAAAAACTTTTAAGATAAAAGTGTTAATAAAAGTAAAATATTTTGTAAAATCTCTTAACTTAACGCTATTTAATTAATATTTATATTCATAAATAAAAGTCAAACATGAATGTCTTAAAATGTTTATCAACATGCTTGTAATCACAACATAGACCTTGACAGCATAACTATGTATTGCAATATTAAAAAGAATTAAAGAAACTGTTAAATACATATAAAAAATTTATGTGCACTTGAAATATATTTCTAAACGTAAAAAAAATTTTATATATAATATTAAGTTCCAAGATGTGTATAATAAATTCGAAAAATGTTTATTTAATGACCTAATAGGGGTCATTTAATACCTAATATTGATTTAATCTTCTTGTCTGTCTTCCTCTTAACCACCAGACGAAATAGATATATCATTGCAATAAAAATAATCGCTTATAAATTAAAAAGAAATCGTAATAGACACACACACACACAAATATGTATGTAATTTAATTTGGCTTTTATTTATTACCTAAGTTTTATTTTGCTTTTATTTAGCAACAATAAAATGAAAAAAAAAATCCAAACAAATCAAATTCCATAAATGATGAGATACAAACTGGGTGCCTCTTAATAAAAACACACAAAAATGTTAAAAAGACAAAGTCGTTAAACTAAACAACAACAGCAATAAAAAAAAACCTGATACCATACCAATTAAATTACGAATTATGTTGTCTTCTAATAATACAACAACAACAACAAAAAGAATTCGCATCATCACGAGCATTGACTTTACGCTTGGCATTCATAATCTATGACAAGAAAATTTATTTAAGAAAAAAGTTTAATTCTGTATTAAGTTTCTTCAATAAACCAAAAAAAAAAAAATATTTTTATCAACAGCCCACTACTAGTTATAAATAAAATTAAGCGTTTCTAAGTAATTAAAAAATTTTATTGCTAACAATATAACAATGTAAAAGTAATAAATTAATTTAGAACATTGCTCCGCAAACACATACTTAGTAGGGTTAAGTTTTAATGAATGTTGTCTTTTAGAGATCTGTGTTTGTGGTCGGCAACACATACTATTGCATTAAAATAAATTATTAAACAGTTTTCATAGCAAATTATACAACAAAGGCCAATGCAAAACCTTTACTTAAAAGCTGATGATAGAATGGCAAGTTTGTTTATTTTTCAGACAAGCCATGTGAGGCGAGCTTGTAAGATAAAAAGCAAAAAAAAATTCCCGAATTCCTCTTAAGCTTATTGCAAAACCATACTATAGTAACTTTAACCAGGTCATAATGAGTTTCGTTTGCTTTCGTAATTTCTACTATATTCATTTTAAACACTATAAAGATTTAAATCTAAATTGTGAATCCCTTCATATAGAGGAACTAATTTAACTAGGTCCATCTGTCCGTGTCCGTATGTTTAAATCAACTTTTTAAGCCCCCACTTATGCTTTATCATCTTGTATGATATCAAATGTATCAGATACGCTTTCGAGAATTTTGCTATAGAAAACCATTTATGCGGGTATATTTATAGCCTATGTTTTTCACCCAAAACAAATTCAAATCTTGTAACTCCTATGAAACTTCTTGCAATGCTTGTTAACTATACAGTGCGGTCTGGGTAAAGTGAACTACTTTTTGCAGAGCGATTTCACTATACCCAGGTTGTTCAATAAATCAAGCTTAAATTTTTTTTATTAAAACAACTAATTTATTTATTTGAAATGCATTTATAGGTTATAAATTTTATTTCCATGTAATACTAAAGTTTAAATTTATGACTTGAAAAAATTAGTAATAGTTGTTTGTTCCTTTGGTTTGTTTACCGATATTTGCACTGCTTGATCGCAAAGACAATGTAGATCTTGTATATTCGCGAAATTTGTAGTATTAGCCTCAGCCCATTCGATACCCTTATCAAAAACCTAAGATAATGGCTTCAGCAGCTGAAATCGGATTTGTGTTTGCTGGTGTTTCGCCATTGTCTTCATCATCTGATATTTTCAATCAAGACAATTTCTCGCTGCATAATTTTAACAGTCGAATTCCATAGCGTGATTTAAATCCTTCCAACCAGCCAGAACTGGCATTAAAGCCGCCTTTTTTTCCTTGAATGTTCCCATGTAATGCCTTTTCCTTAATCATATCGCCACTGACAGGAATATTGTTTTGACGTTGTCTCACAAACCAGTTGTACAAAGCTTTTTTCATGCTTTAAAACTCTACTTGTTTAAGCGTCTTTCTTCTTTGGGTTCCAAATGTATAGTTACCAATAAGCTTTATTATTCCGATTTTTCTTTTTTATTTATGCCAGAAATTGTCGATTTTCCAACACCATAAGGATGTGCCAAAGAAGTAACAATAGCACCTTTCTTTTTCAATTTCTTTTATAAAGTCGCTTTTTTGTTTTAATGATAAATGCTTTCTTTTTTTCGAATCCATTTTTATGTAACAACTATATAACATTCATTATTCAGAAATTAACTTTGAGACACGACCTTAATAGAACATGTGCACAGACTCAAATAAATTAACACTTCATGGAGTGCGTATTTGTGAAAGCAACTTGTCAACTTACTCTAAAAGAATCGTAACTTTACCGTTATTTTATGTTCTCTTTAATTTTTATATTCTTTTTCATTGTTTTTCTTCTTCGCCAAACCTAAAAACTCACTATAAAGCATGTTCACTATATAGAAGTTCATGAGTGTTCACTCTACAGAGTAGTCAATGTAAACATTCTGGTGTTCACTCTAACGAGGTATTCATAGCATCGCGCGTTCACTCTACCCAGACAGCACTGTATATAAAATATGTGCCTTTGGCAACATTGCTACAATAGTTAATGCGTCAATTACCAACAAAGGTATGGGCGAAAAAAAATTAATAAAAAATAGCAATGCTCACATTTTATTAAGGTCACAGTTGCACCATATAATTGTCAGTTGAGGTCATTGCATGATGATACGGACTATGTGAAGGTCCTAGCCGAATATAGCGCTCTAAGTTGTTTTCCTTTAAGTTTTAAGACAATTGCTCTTGGAGATGATCACTAAAACTTCTCAAAATTGACATATGGCTTGATGTAAAAAATGTCTATAAAATATTTGTGACAAGTGATCACGATTATTTGACAATGTGTGCATATGATTGACGCATTGTATCTATATATATAAAAGTGAAACTCTGTGTGTGTGTGTGTTAGCTATAGACTCCGAAAAAAACCGATCGGGCTCAAACTTTGGTAAGTTGTTGTACACATACCAGGGAGTGTTTATGGGTGAAAAAAGTGGGCGGGGCCACGCCCATAAAAAATTAGTTATCAGTTTTAGCTACTTGCACTTGACCGATTTTTCTGAAACTATGCACACATATCGAGCTGTCATGACTAAATAATTTCGTGATAAGATAAAAAAGTTTTAAAATTGAGGTACTTGCACTGGACCCATTTTTCTGAAACTTAGCACACATATTAAGCTGTCATGACTTCATAATTTCGTGATTTAAAAAGTGGGCGGGGCCACGCCCATTAAAAATTAGTTATCAGTTTTAGATACTTGCACTGGACTAATTTTCTGAAACTTTGCAAACATACTGAGCTGTCATGACTTTACACTTTCGTCATTAGAAAAGTGGGCAGTGCCACGCCCATTAAAAAAAGGTATCGTTTTTAGGTACTTGCACTGGACCGATTTTTCTGAAACTTTGCACACATATTGAGTTGTCATGACTATACAGTTTCGTATTTAGAAAAGTGGGCAGTGCCACGCCCATAAAAAAGGGATCATTTTGAGGTACTTGCACTGGACCGATTTTTCTGAAACTTTGCACACATATTGAGCTGTCATGACTATATAATTTCGTGATTAGAAAAGTGGGCAGGGCTAGGCCAATTAAAAAAATTATAATTTTAAGGTACTTTTACTGGATCACGAGCAGTGCCACGCTCATAAAGAAAATTTTATAGTTTTTAGCCTTGCACTTGATATTAGATTAAAATTTAGAATGCGATTTAAATTCATGAAGGGGCGTAGCAACGCGCGCCGGGCTTTTCTAGTTTATTATAAAATCTGATGGTAGTTATCGATGGATTTCTCTGCCAATTCGTTTAATTTAACCCAATTATAATTTCAGTGATTGGTGTGGGTGCCATTAAATAAAACGTCAAGTTTTTTAATAAAAAAAAATATTTTTATATATTTCAATATATTTTTTTTTTATATTTCAACTACACATATTTGTGTTAATTAACTACAACCTAATTACAATATGTTGTTAATTATTTTTATAGATATTTTTTTCCAGTTATATTTAACAAAATATTTTTACATTTCAGCAAATACTATTGTTGAGACGTTGCAATTTTGTTTTTGTGTCGTTCGTTGTTGTCGTCTTAGTAATTTGTTGATTTGACACGTTCACCTGTAATTAAAGATTTTTGTTGTTTTTTTTTATTTATTTACTATTTTTTTTTTCTACTTTATTATTTAATATCTTGTATTAAGTTGTTTATTTCTTTAGAAAAGGCATCAATATTCAGTTATTTTTATTACTTATTATAGCTTGTTGTTGTTGCTTTTGTTTTTGTTGTTGAAAATTGTTTGAAACTATTTTTATTTATTTTTATATGAAACTAACAGCAAAACAGTGAAGTCATCTTTGATGCAAATTTTATGAATAAAATTTTAAAATAGCTACAATATAATTGTATAAAACAAAAACAAATTCCTAAACATGTACATATGTATGTATGTACATGAGAAATATGAGTCATAAAAAATCGATTTTTTTATTTTTAAAAGAAGTCACGTATTTGTTTTTAAAAACATAAGAAAAAAAAACAAAAAAAAAATAATTTTATGCTTGAAAAACCCAAAAAAACATTGATTGGCTTAATATAAATAGTACACACATACAAACATATTTGTGGACTTTTGACAAAATATCTTAAGTTAAGATAAGAAAATTTTCAAGGTTTTGAATCATAGTCCCCTCGAATACTCTCTTTTTAAATTGGGCGGAAATTTTCTACCTTTATATTACTTTAAGAGATTTCACGTAAAAAACGGAATCAGCTAATTTAATTGATGTTTATAATTTCTAAATATTTTTGCTTTTCGAAAGAAATAACAAAATTATTTAAGCTTAAGGTCGGTATTTTAATAATAAAAATAATGTTTTTTAATTTTTATTAATTAACTCGATAATTTGCTACTCCAGGTTGTTGTTTTTTTTTTCTTTTTAATAAAAAAAAACGACAAAAACCGATATAATTACTGTAAATACTATTAAAACTTTTTGCTGTTAAAATTTACATTAATCCTTGCCTTTACACGTATTGTAAGACAAGGGCAATCACGTCAAAAACAATTAATTTAAATTTAATAATTTTTTATTTAATATTTGTTTCTTTTCTGTTCTCTGAAAACATTATAAATTTGACATAAGTTGTTTGGCCGTAAATTCACATTTTGTTATTTGAATTATTATAATTGATGGCAATATGTTGCTAGAAGTATTTTTTTTTAAATCATGATTTGTTATTTAATTTATGAAGTGTTCTGTTTTCGATTTCTTCGACATTTCCCATTTTGGTCATGTTTTAAAATATATATTATTAAACCACAATCTTATAGACATGTTGCCAATCTTTTTATACTTGTTCTTGTGGAAATATTTCCCAATTTTATTTATTTACTAGCTGACCCGGCGAACTTCGTACCGCCCTATAATCAAGAAATATCTGTAACCTTTTTATCTGAATTAAGTTAATTTCTTTATTAAGTATTGCTCATCAGTTTGACTTGCTCTTGTATTTCTTTGACTTGCAGCATTACGGGTTCGGCGACTTAAGTTTGTACGTCTAATTGCCGGCATTTTTAGAAACAAAAATTCAATTGAAAATAAAAAAAACTATAGTACCTATTCCTTTGTAAAAGTATCAAAATGGTCTATCAAGAGCTTTCAACACTATATTAATTTGACTAACCTTGTTGAACAAACACTTCAGAAAAAAACACACAGTACAAATTATCCTGTAGGACCAATGTAAAAAGTACACTAAGAAATGGTAAATGAATTATGTAGGTATTTTGTTATTTTAACTTCGACCACAGACCAACTCCGATCGATATATTTGCAAAGAGCATGTAAACTACGTTTATTTGTTTTAATGTCAACTACGTGAATATTACTGCCAGTGACACATTATTATTATTATTATTTTCTTATATAAGAACCTTCTCCTAATAATAACAAATACAACAAAAAAAGAATTAGTGAAATCGGTCCAGCCATTCAGGCGTGATCCCGTGACCAAGGGAAAAAGGGATTCATTTATATATATATAGATTTATTAATTTTTGTTTTTAAGAAACTGTTTTCAGTTTGAAATATTTTTAAAACTTATTTGTAATGCCTACTGTCAATTAAAATTACGACATTTAACTTAAGAGTGCTTATAAACATTATGAATGTTTATAAACATACAGGACGTTTTAGTTTATGTTGAAAAATATTTATTATCAATTATTTTAGAGTACGACACCTGCATAAGACAAAAACACCAATGAACAGGGGTCTAAGAGTTCTATTGACCATTTTTTTGGTTACCTTTTTAAATTTTTTTTTTTTTTAATATATTCTAAGTATTTTGAAAATTCTTTAAAAAATGTAAGATAATTTTGTTAGGAATTTCTTTTTGAAAATATTAATTTTTCTTCTTAAATTCTGGTACTCTGTCCAGTATTTCATGAGAACTACTATCAAATTCTATTTAAACCACTAATATGAAAATATCAAATAATGTTGTCTAGGTAGTGCAGTGAAATGTTTCTGTCAACACTCACGAAACATCATTATATTTCAAGTGTAAAGGAATATTAACATTTATTTAAATAATTTAATTTAAATAATATTTTAATATTATTATTATTGAATTTCATTATTTTACTATTTAATATTATAATATTGAAAGATTAATTGGGAGCATATCCTGTTTAATTCAGTAAATTATTGATAAATGAAAAATTTTCTTTTTCGGTTGCCATTTTATACATTTAGTGTTAACCAACGGTTAGCCAAATGTGAAATGGATTAGAAAAACAAAATACTTCAATAAGGAAGAAAAATTTTCGTTGGGTTTTGTTGAAGTTTTTTATAGTTTTCTGTTTAAATTTTGAATTCTCATTTTGTTAATGAGAATTTGAAAATAAAACTTATAACATTTTAAACTTTTTCAAGAATTTGGGTAAGAAGGTCTACTGACGATCTGGTATAAGCACCAGTTAAATGCACATAGACCATCTTAAACTCAACAACCAAATAAAATATTGAGTTATTTAAATATTTTATTTTAATTAAAACCAACAGAAAAATGTAAAATTAAAATAAGTAAGAATGCTACATCCGACCGTGCCGAAGCTGTAAATACTCTTCACCATCATGTACATAGGAATAGTGACCACATCCTAGCCTAGCACAGATTTTAGATTTCTTGTTATATGCTATTTTGCATTACTATTTCCGACGCCATCTTCAATTTTAAATTTTCACTTAGCTGTATTCTACAGGGTGGACCAAAAGTCGCGCCTGCGTGTAAAAATTGAATAACTTTTTTGTTTATTATTATTTTTTATAAATTTTTTTTTTAAATTATAATATTATCTTTGTATGAGCTAAATTGTAATTATGAAAAATAATGTCAGAGAGATGACCACCATTTTCATCGATGCACAATTGGGCTCTTAAACAGGCGTTTTGCATAACTACACGCAAGGTTTCAGGCTCTATTACCCTGATGTCAGCACATACACTCGTTCTTTGAGATAACCCCATAGAAAATAATCAGGGGCAGTTAAATCCGGTGAACGTGCTGGCCAATTAAATTCTGAATTTTTCGAGATAATTCAGTCGTCAAAAATTTCATTTAAAAGCGTCAATGTGGCACGGGCTGTGTGTGCTGTTGCTCCATCCTGCTGAAACCACTTGTTAACTGCCTCAGGGCGTACAAAATTATTAAGCATAGCGCGATATCTGTACTTATTCACCGTTACTGTATTACCAACTTCATCCTCGAAGAACGATTAAAAGTAAAATTCTACCACTTTCGTTCGTTGCGCAGTCGTTAAATTTTGCATGGTGATGTAACACGAATCGATGAATAAAAACTGAAAAAAAAAAAATAAAAAATATTAATAAACAAAAAAGTTATTCAATTTTTACACGCAGGCGTGACTTTTGGTCCACCCTGTACTATTCGAGCCTTTTTATTTGATACCAATATTGTGGTGGTTGAAGGGTACAAAACCGTTACTATTATATTTGACCCACCATTTTATTTTACACGCCATCTCGGACTTAAAGTTTACAGTATCCTACTTGTCAAGACCTTTCATTTGATACCAATATTAAGAGGGTAGAGGTGGATATATTTTTTATTACTAGATTTGACCCATATTTAAATTTATTGTACGCGAGTTTGTATTGGCGACCATAATGGATTTTAATAGTGAATATATCCGCTAGACAAGTTTTTTGTATTTGTACTCTCACTGTGGTCCAGAAGCTGAAAAAATCGATTGTTGTTTGTCAATTTTAGGAAAATCACCAAAGTAGTTGTATTCTTTTACTTATATCTCAGCTTGCTTCTAACCGATTTTTTCAGCAATAGTTTCTTACACTACTAATATTTTGGTGTCTTTAGCATGTCCAAAATTAACTAGGAGTTTTAGTAACTTGATGTCATGAAAAACATAAATTTTAAAAAATAATTTCTGCCTATAACTTTGCTGATTAGTTACAGATACGAAATAAAATGTTGCTTGAATGTTGACAGCAACATTTCATATGTTTTTTACATTATAAACAGAGTACTGATTAGGCAACATTATTCCATTAGAATTTCTTAACATTTTTTTTTTAAATGGAGTTTGACAATAGTTAACATAAACTATTAAATAGAATTACGGCCTTAAATTAAAGATTCTTAAATATTAAAAAAAACACTGCTTAATGTGTTACTACATTTTAGTTAAATTAACAACAGTTTCTCTTTCTCTCTCCCTCTCTCTCCTTTTCAATTGTTATTTGTGTTAATGAGTTTTTTTTCTTGTTAAAAAGAGTAAAATATATGGGAATTTCTTTAATAATGGGCAATATTTATGCAAATGTATGTATGTCTGTATGCATATAACAGTTCCATTGTTAAACTGATTCCTGCACAATTATTATAACAAAGCCTGGCATAATTTTGTTTTCACATATAAGTTACACACATAAATATAGAGCGTTATATCCTTGTTCTTTTGTTGCATACAACATATTATTTATTTCTTACTTCTGTTTTTTTTTTGTTTATGTTGTTGCCAGGATATGTGTGCTGGTATTAACTGTAACTTACAAATGTGTATGTGCCTGTGTTTAAGCCACTATTATTATTATGCAACCACTTTCATTTCCTTCTGGTAACTCGTTGAAAATTCATATAAACTGGGTAATGTGTTTCTTACTTGCTTGGTTTAATTTATATTGTGCTGGCAACATTTATGTATATTAACATGTAGGTATACATAAATGTTGCTTATTTTGTGTCATTGCTGTTGCAGTTGGTTGTTGCAAATCCGTTTGGTATAACGGATGTTAAGGAATGAATAACGTACACATGAGTTACACACATACACTAACGCAACTTGTGCAATATTATTCAAATGAATACTACAAGTTGTTGGTGATAGTGGTGGTAGTGGTGACGATGATGACTTTAATGGTGATAATGATAGTTCTGCTTGACATTGGTTTTGTATACATTTCTCATATAAAAACGTATACTTTTTTGTGTTGTTTTTGTATTGTGTTCTGTTTGATACTGTTTATTTACTTCTTTCGTTTGCATTGTGTACTTTAGTTTTCTTTACTACTAATTTATTTAACACATCTGGCTGAGCACTTTTTGTCATATCTTTTTTTTATATTTTGTTTTGTTTTACACTGCCGGTTTTTTGTTCAAGCATTTGCATAATGATCATCCCATTTTGTTGCACATCTTAATGATCCAATTTATGTATCCTTAAGCTTTTACTCTGGTGTTTTCTTTGCTTTAAATATTTTATGGACTTGCAAGTTGTATGCTCGTTATTTGTTGACGTTCATACATGATAAAAAAAAGGAATTGTCTGATAAAGTAATTTCAACAATTGTACAATACACCATGTATTGTTCTGTGTGGATTTATTGGTCGTGTGGCAAATATAAAAATTTGTTTTTCGGTTTCATATATACATATTGAAATGCATACATTTATTTATTTATTTATTTATTTATGTATCTGTAGGCTATTGTTTAAAGGCGCTTGCTTTTGTAGACTCGTGCTAACGTTAATTTTCGCGTGATTGCCAGCCACGCGCACAGGTATAAAAATGCAACAGACACAGAATTTTTAAACCCTTAAATATGTACCATGTACACACATACATATATTTATTTGTACCCCTGCCATACCCATTACTTATGTACATATCAATATATAACCGTATATGTATGTTCGTCTGGCCTATCTCTATTGTTTTAAAACCCTTAACAGCTTTTAAGTCCTCTACTTTTGACTTCAAGTTTTTGTCATGCAACTGCCAATAACTACAACTTTGACTTTTTTTTAGGTAGAAAGCAGCGCATTTTTAAAAGAATATGTGGCATGCATGCCTGACATAGTTCGCATACACATTAGTATCGCTTGCTTTTTTGTTTCTCTTATTGTGTGCTGCATAGACGTACTTACTACAACTTCATATAGAGACAGAGTCTTGAAATTACAGACGCTGCATCACCACCCTCACGTGACCGTTGTGGCTTACAAACTGTGTGCGTGTTTACAGTGACATGATTTTTCTAGTTTTACTAAAGTACTTTGTAGTCTAGTTTTAATATTTTTTCTTTTTGATTTATTGCTAACAGAAGGTGAAAATTAGTTAAAAAAATATATGATTTAAATTTTTAATTTTCTTCTTATGGGAAATTTTACTTTCGAAGGCTTTTATTATGAGTAACACCCAAGAAACATGTTTAGCTACATGAAAAATGTTGATTACCATAATTTGTATAAATTTGTAAAATATGATTAGATAAAGAGTCCGCTAAATAAATTTTTTTTGTTGAAAATACTATAAAAAAAAGTGTAGCTTCGGCTGTGTGGCACGTAGCGCCGTCCTGTTGAAACCAAATGTTGTCAATATCCTTCTCTTAAATTTTTGTGAACAAAAATTCGTTCAACATGGCCCGATAACGATCGCCATTGACTACGGCCACTACTTGCTTATTTTCGAAGAAAAATGGCCCAATTATGCCTTTGGACCAAAATCCGCACCAACATGTAACTCGTTTTGGGTGTATCGGCTTTTCAATGTATGCGTGCGGGTTTTCTGTGCCCCCCAAATGCGACAATTTTGCTTGTTTACATACCCGCCAAGATCAAAATGAGCTTCATCTGAAAAGATGTTTTTTTTTTTTGGCAAAATCGGCCAATGTAATGTCGCAATATTTCCCAGCGTTGTTCAAGCGTATACACAACCACATTCGTTCAGCGGAAAGATAAAACTAATTATCTGTCAAATCAGACATGAGCTAAGTGTTATCATTCACGAAATAAGCACTAGTTGAAAAAAAAAACGTTAGATGGCGGACCCATTATTTTTCAGAAATCATTTTGTTTGTAACGACTTTGTTCGGTAAGAGAGATCCAAAGGAACTCATTTAAATTACTCTACCCAGAGATACACCTAATTTTTTGCGCTTAGATTAGTAACGCTAAGTTTGAGGACATTAATCTCTTTTTTTTTAATAGACATGTTAACAGTTGAAAATTTAAAAAAAAAATTGTTTCAAGAGTATTTCTTTAAATTACTTCTCTTATTCTTGCTCATCTACAAAGTGCCATAAATAAAAATTATGCCTTTTACAAGTTAACTCGGAAGCAGGTAAGCACTAAGTAACCGAAGCAAGAACCAAGCTCTTTTGGTGGTTACTTCAGGTGGGTGACTTCAAGAATTTCCACAAAATTTCAAACTCTTAAAATCCGAAGATGTTGCTGAACAGTTTACATAAGCTCCGTTTAACATAACCAATAAAACATGAAAATTGTTTATCAACATTAATTTGCAACATTACGATACAAAAGGTGTATACGTATTGCATATAAACATGTTGAGTATTTAAAATATGAAAAATATACAATAAAAAAAAGTACTAAAAATATACTAACCATATTGATATTATTTTTTCTTTTTATTAAAAGTTTTTTAAACCAAAAAAAAAAAAAATATTATTTCAAAAATCATATCATAAACTTTTAAAAAATTAAAAAAAATACTTATAGTAAAGGTAAAACTTAAGAGCAAAATTTATTCTTACATATTAAAGTGTGTGAGTTTTTATGATTTTACCTTTCTTTCATACATAATTTAAACAATCTATGGTTTCGTTTGTGGCAAAAAGTAATTTTCATATTCGTTTCATACTTTAGGTAAAATCTAAATTTGCATAAAATAAACAATAAGCTCTAGTTTTTGCATAGTAAAATATAAAACATAAAATTACATGCTTTATTAGGAAAACTCATTTAAAATTACCAAAAACAAAAAAAAATAAAATTTTCAAATAAATTTACATCTTTAATGTACAAACAAATTCATAAATTTGTGCATAAAATTACTCTAGCAAACAAATAACCTCAAGAACTTGCTAACACAAGTTAATAAATTCTTCTAACCAAAATATTTATTCTGCTATTGTAAAATATTCCATTAAGTTTACTATTTCTACCGAGACTTATGCATAAAATTTTAATTTTAATATCTTGAGTTTTAAATCAAAATCAAATAGTTTTAATTAATATTGTATTTTACCACAAATAAATATTAAATGAATAATTAGGTCATCTATTGCTGAAGTTTTGTTGAGTAAATCGTAAATGTGTACTTGTACAGTACAATTTTGCGCAAGGAATATGCATATCTATGAAGATTGTTTTCTCAATTGAGGAAATTTAAATTTTCACTCTAAATAGCCATAACTTTGTATTATCAATGCTTTTGTTAGCAAATTTTTAATCATAAATTATGAACTAGGCGAAGTGTAAGACATCATTGTCGAGTTAGTCAAACAATAACAAATCGTTATTAAAAAAATAATTTTAACTTTTAATGACTCACAGTTTAGTTTAGTCATGTTGTATAAATAAATAAAAATTGTGAAAAAAATTGCTTAATTTAAATGAAACATGCTAAATAAATAAATAGAATTTAAGTGGGCCAAAATTTGCTATGAATTTTAAACTAACACAATTAGAAAAATTTTTTTAGAGCACCTGAACAAATTTGGTAAGTCTACAACTCTAGTAAATAAAAGGTTTTAAGGTTTATTGTTGTAGAACAGCAATGGGCAAGACAAACCGAGAACATTTTATTTTTCAATCTTACATGTAAGTTTCACACGCATTGACTTAAATACAATAAATTCGCTAATAATTTTTTTTTATCAGTATTTTGTGGGAGGAGGAGTGTAGTAGTGCGTTGCCGATCACTGCTGTAACAGCTACAAAAAAAAACAAGAAAAGAAAAATGATAATAATTTGAGAACACCAAAGCTCAAAGTTAGAAATCGGTCATAAAATTCTGTGATCACAAGCAAAAAAAGTCAAAGTCCAAAAACTTATTTTTTAAATAAATTAATTTTTATATTTGGAAAGATATTTAAAACAAAAAAAAAAAAAAATTGGTTTAGGAAAAAAAAAATTTTAATACTAAAAACACATTACCTCGCAATATTTTGACCAAAATTGGTAATTCTACTTGAAGTAGTTAATGAAATATTTAATAAAATAAAATTTAATTCTATTCTATCTTATGTACCGATTTTTCTGATTTTCAATACCGATCTGCTCTCGAATATTTCTGATATTTTAATACTTCTCGCGGGCCCAGGCGATGTCAGGGGGCTTCTAAAAGTTGATTTCAACACACACACGAAGAGACGGACAGACTCTCAACTCTTCTGTTCATAAGCTTTTAGAAAATATGTACTTTATGGGGTCGGAAATGTAAATTGTACAAATTTCACTCGGAATGCGAAACCTATTTATCCCCCCCCCCCTTTCACTGTGTGAAGGTTATAAAAATAAAAATCCTTATTTTCATATTTTACAACAAATTATGTTTTTGTTTTATATTGACTAACTTATTGTTCTTGAGTTTATATGGACTTAAATTAAATTCCTATTCAAATATACTATCGAAGGTAAAATAATAGAGATATTAGTGATTTTTAGTTAAATTTAAACTATTTTTTTATGGTACATTTTTGTACTTTAAAATAAAATTCTCCATAAATGGAAAATTAACCCTAAGCTCTCTTTTGTTGTGTCTTGTTTCTGACTTTCTGGTTGAATTTTCCGTTTTGGTGTATTCAGAAACGTATAGTAAAATTTCATTGATAATATGTTTGCGGATAATTTTAAATGCTTAATTTACTATTTTAGTTGTGTTTTTTGCTCTTTTTGAAAAGAAGAACGAAAATTACCCATACCTTGCGGAGTTAGAGGGTTAATATGTTCAACAAAAATTTTCACCTTAACATTTTATATAAATTTCCTGAAAACATTTTATACCTAAAATGTAAGGGTTACATGGTTTCTTATGCCGACTAACAATAAGAATGTGCCAGAGCTGGGAATCTTAACCGACACACTCATGTTAGAAAAATTGGAGATTAGGAAACAAAAAAAAACCTTTTTTGTTGATGACTTTACTACATAAAACTTGTTTCTTGCTTTGTTTGTGATTACCGAATTTACTCTCTTTGTCAGTTTGCACAGGGCGCTGAGTGCCCTGTTTTAATTAAGTATTTATTACATTTATTTATATTTTTCAATAAACATTAGCTTTTTGTATATTATGTTTTTAATTTATTCACAAAAACGCTATTATTGTTTATTTGACTTTATATTAAAAAAGTACAGATTTTTAAATTTTTTAATTATAACTCTAAAATTTTAAATTATTCTTATTGTTCAATTTATGAGCAGACAATTTAAATATTTTTGTTAATTTACATCTGTACAGAATATGTAAATAATGACAAAATAAAAGAAAACAATTGTATTGCTTCCGTAGTAAAACGAACAAATATTTTTGACTTATAAAAAATTTCAAACCATAATAGGCTGAATTAATTGATTATGCTTCTTGAATTTTAAAACTTATTGTAAATAAAATGAGTGGATAATGTTGAGTAAAACGAACGTTTTTTGGAATATTTAGGCAAGAGGCGATAGCCAAACAGAGATTAAACACTTAGTTTTTGTTATAATATAATTCGTTATCGAATCTACTTTTAATTTTTTGGCAGTGCTATGACTCATGTTTCTTACGATCATTAGCTTCTCTAGTCAGCCATGAGACATATTTTATCTAGGCAAGACATAGATAAAATATAGACAAGACATAGACAAGACATAGACAAGACATAGACAAGACATAGACAAGACATAGACAAGACATAGACAAGACATAGACAAGACATAGACAAGACATAGACAAGACATAGACAAGACATAGACAAGACATAGACAAGACATAGACAAGACATAGACAAGACATAGACAAGACATAGACAAGACATAGACAAGACATAGACAAGACATAGACAAGACATAGACAAGACATAGACAAGACATAGACAAGACATAGACAAGACATAGACAAGACATAGACAAGACATAGACAAGACATAGACAAGACATAGACAAGACATAGACAAGACATAGACAAGACATAGACAAGACATAGACAAGACATAGACAAGACATAGACAAGACATAGACAAGACATAGACAAGACATAGACAAGACATAGACAAGACATAGACAAGACATAGACAAGACATAGACAAGACATAGACAAGACATAGACAAGACATAGACAAGACATAGACAAGACATAGACAAGACATAGACAAGACATAGACAAGACATAGACAAGACATAGACAAGACATAGACAAGACATAGACAAGACATAGACAAGACATAGACAAGACATAGACAAAACATAGATAAGACATAGACAACACATAGACAAGACATAGACAAGACATAGACAAGACATAGACAAGACATAGACAAGACATAGACAGGACATAGACAAGACATAGACAAGACATAGACAAGACATAGACAAGACATAGACAAGACATAGACAAGACATAGACAAGACATAGACAAGACATAGACAAGACATAGACAAGACATAGACAAGACATAGACAAGACATAGACAAGACATAGACAAGACATAGACAAGACATAGACAAGACATAGACAAGACATAGACAAGACATAGACAAGACATAGACAAGACATAGACAAGACATAGACAAGACATAGACAAGACATAGACAAGACATAGACAAGACATAGACAAGACATAGACAAGACATAGACAAGACATAGACAAGACATAGACAAGACATAGACAAGACATAGACAAGACATAGACAAGACATAGACAAGACATATACAAGACATAGACAAGACATAGACAAGACATAGACAAGACATAGACAAGACATAGACAAGACATAGACAAGACATAGACAAGACATAGACAAGACATAGACAAGACATAGACAAGACATAGACAAGACATAGAAAAGACATAGACAAGACATAGACAAGACATAGACAAGACATAGACAAGACATATACAAGACATAGACAAGACATAGACAAGACATAGACAAGACATAGACAAGACATAGACAAGACATAGACAAGACATAGACAAGACATAGACAAGACATAGACAAGACATAGACAAGACATAGACAAGACATAGACAAGACATAGACAAGACATAGACAAGACATAGACAAGACATAGACAAGACATAGACAAGACATAGACAAGACATAGACAAGACATAGACAAGACATAGACAAGACATAGACAAGACATAGACAAGACATAGACAAGACATAGACAAGACATAGACAAGACATAGACAAGACATAGACAAGACATAGACAAGACATAGACAAGACATAGACAAGACATAGACAAGACATAGACAAGACATAGACAAGACATAGACAAGACATAGACAAGACATAGACAAGACATAGACAAGACATAGACAAGACATAGACAAGACATAGACAAGACATAGACAAGACATAGACAAGACATAGACAAGACATAGACAAGACATAGACAAGACATAGACAAGACATAGACAAGACATAGACAAGACATAGACAAGACATAGACAAGGCAAAACATACTCAATATATATAAACAAGACTGAACAATAATGTTGTTGGTCTAAAATCATTAACCGGAATAGGTTGACAACCGAGCCCCGTGATTATTTCTAAATTTTAAATAAAATCAGATATGAATGTTTATAAAATCAAAAATTAGTTACTCAGTATATATGTAGTACACCTATTATTATGTCGGTTGGTGTAACTCTCGCACATGCATATGTTCACAATTAGGTTGTTAATGAAATTGCAAACCTCTTAATAAACATTTTCATTCTCATGTATATGTTCATAGATTGTATTACTTTTGTGCAATTTATGATTTTTTTTTAACTTTTTTTTATTGTGAGTGTTTTATTTCTTACATTTTTGTAGTTGTTTGTCTGTCTGTGTATTTGTTATAACAAACCAATTACTTAAATACCTATAAATTTACAAATAAAACCAATAAAAATTTATGGGCAACAACAACGATGGCAAAAATAACACCACTAATACCACAAACAATTTGTGTACAAATAAATATGCCGTATTGCATTTTATAAAATTTTGTTGTCAATTTACAATGGAATTTACATAAAACGAAAAACACAAATCCAGATACAGACACTCACTCACATACATACATACGTATTTGCGTGAACATAACAATAAACCAATAGTATTTTTTTATTATTATTATTTGGTGCCTTTTGCTATACAATTGTGTACAATGAATGCATTTGGTAAATATCACTAAACATAAATGTTTAATAATTTAATACAAGTGAGTAGAGTATTCGCATATGCGTTGTACTTTGTTTTTTCGCAATTGTTGCTGCGTGGTAGTTGTTGCCATAATTTCTGTTATTTTTGCTGTTGCCAACACTTACTACTCTTCGGTTTTTATGACAGTCATATTCCATAAACATACATTCACTCACACAAACATAAATATGCTGCATAAATATATAAGAGTTTTTATATATTTTATTGCTTTCAAAAAGCTCATCAATCAAAGTTTATGGTGTTTGTCAATTTTGTTGTAGTTGTTGCAGCACGTAAAGTAAAGTTTTTCCATACATAGTTTATATGCAAATTGTGGTTGGTTTGTTTTAGCCCGCTTTGGACTCTTTGTTTGTTGGTATGTAAAGAAAACAAAATCAGTCACAGCAACAGCAACACTAAAGTGAAAAAAAATGAAAATATTGTTGCATTTATTGTTAACAACGGCAACAACAAGCTAAATTTGTATAATTTTTTTCTTCCATGTTTGTTGATGTATGTAACGGTATACAAATACCGTAAAAACAATTTAACGCTTGTCAACACTTTTGCCTTTTTCTCATTGTTTTTCTGTTTTGCATACAAAGTTTAAAAAAAAAAATAAATAAAAATTTAAAACTATAAATGAAAAATTGCTGCCTGCATTTCCCACCCGTCTGTCAGTTGGTTTTTTTTATTCGCTGTAGGTTTTGCAAACATCAGTGCAAATGATCATTTAAATTAACGGATATTGTTGTTGTATTGTATGGGTCCGGCAACAAATACATAATAAATCAAGAGCTGGAAACGGGAGGATTTTGTCTGCGAATTACTTTTTTCAGAGAAATATAATAAGTTTTTGTTTAAAATAGATATAGAACATCGAATGTTAAATGATTTTTTTATATGAGAGTTAAGGAGTAATAGTTTTACTAGCATCTGTTTGCAATTAAGGTGTCAATAAGATTAATACATTATAAGATGGTTATGGAAAATAAAATTTTTAGCTAATGGCTGGAAATGCAAATGAAGGCTATTGCTTAATTTGATGAATTTTTGTTCTTTTATAGCACAAAATTTGTATCACTTTCTTTTTATAGCTTCGATTTGCTGTTATTTTATTTTCTTAAATTTAGTCATGTAATGAAAGTTGGCGTTAAATTTGGCGTGTCAATATAGTTTCTGCTACAAAATATATCTTAGGTATTTCACAGTATTCCTTTATTCTTCCAATAACTTAGTCCATGGAGAAAGTATTTGTATTTGAGAAAAAGCGTTATATGGGAGGTGGGCGTAAAAGTGGACGTATCTTACATAACAATGACATTGACTAGAAAGCATTATTTATGTACGAAATTTCATCATCATACTTCTAATTTTGTCTACGTGCTCTCAACGAATGGACAGACGGACTGACATAGCAAGATCATCATAAAATTAAACCAGGACTTAAAAAATAACGGGTTATCCATTTTGTGGTTTCAAAAGTAAACGTAAATAAAACACATATAAAATATTTTTTTTCATGATATTTATTTTTTATTATAAAGTTTGAACGTTGACATGATGTGTGAAACACTACATCATTTAAATGAGCACCACGCGAAGTGTTGCAAGCATTGATTCCTTTGAGGTAATTTTTGACCACTTTTTGACACATGTCAGCCATAACTTGACGAATGTTGGTTTTTAAGTTCTCAAGAGTTAAAGGTTTATCTGCATAAACACTAGGGTGATCGATGTTTCGACATTTTTAAGAAACCGAGTTTTAAATAGTTTAAAAATTAGAATTAAAGAAAAAACCGGTTGCTTTTTTGAAAATTTAGAAAAAACCGGTTAACCGGTCGAATATATAAAATATAATTCTTTCTTATACCCATGACAGAGATACATATAAAGGTATAAACTAGTTTGTTTTATGGTTTAATTGCATTTTAAGTTGACATTATTATAAAATGCCGTTATTTGAATCAAAAAAAATCTTTGTTACAAGTAGGTTGTAATAATGAAAAATATTAAAAAGCTGCTCACTGTAGTCAAATTTACCTTTTACTAACATTAACTTTGTAGGCAAGTTGTAATAATGACCCTTTGTGTGCCAAACTATTTTAGAATACAAGTCATATGTTATCAGAGATATTAGTTAAGCTATAGTCTTTAGTACAAGTCGCTAGATTTCGTAGAAGCAAAATATTATGAAATTCGAAAATGAGATCAAAAGGCATTGCAAAGTACAATAATTTTGTCAAAAAACTTAACTGCACAGCTGATTATTATAGCAAATTATAAGCACAGCAACGTATAAAATACCTGCTCTCCATTTAAGACAAATAATAATTAACCTAATTATTTTTCTTATTTTACATTTGTTTTTGAAACAACAAATAAATTTCTTACAATATAATGGAAGATTATTAATAAATTTTCTGATTTTTCAAAATTTTTTGAGCAATAAATATAGTATGGTACGTATGGTTTCAAAACCGGCTTCTATGAGTGAAAAAACCGGTGTATTCGACATTCGAAAAACTAACATTTGGAAAAAACCGCCAGCTGAAAGAGTAAAAAAACCGGTTTTTCCACCGGTTGTAAAACCGAATCGATCACCCTAATAAACACGGTCTTTCGCATAGCCCCACAAACAAAGTCTAATGGTGTCAATCGCATGATCGACGAGAAATTACGCGGCTAGAAAATGTCTCTTGCAATAAAGCCATATCAACGTTGTGAATTGTCAGCTGGCTTCAGTTGTTGTGTGAGCTGGACTTTATATGGATGTAGGTGTAGATCCAAATGCAAAATACGCCATAATGTGCCGCAAGACAGTCCTAATACCTGAGAACGACGAGGAATCGACACATTCGGGTCTTCGGCAACAATTTCACTTACAGCAGTGATATTTTCAGCGGAACGAGCGAAACGATGATGCACAGGCCTTACAATATCTGTAACCGCTTCAGTCTCTTCAAATTTCTTCACAATTTTGACAATTGCTTGCGTAATTGGACGATTATGTAAACCATAATCTCCTCTTAAAGCACGATTTGTGGCTGTGCCAGAATCACCATTTTTGTAGTAGGTTTCTGATAATTTTTATGCGTTGTTTAATAGTTAAGCGATCCATTTTCGTCAATGTCAGACTTTCATCTGAAAAGAAAGAAATTAGTTTAACAACTTAGTTTGACAGATGTCAAATTCCAGTCCTATACTTTTGAAACCACGAAACGGATAACCCTTTATATACTTTATGGCGTTTAAAATTGACATTTCGATGTGTTACAAACGGAATGACAACATGAATATAACCCCACCATTTTTTTTTTTGGTGGTGGGTATACAAATTATACATATATATTTAGTTAATTATTACAGTAACATCTACTTAATTCTAATAATTTTTTATTTATTTCTTATCTTTGCAGGTAATTTTGATAACTAAACTCTTCACTTAAATTTTATGTATGTATGAGGTAAGAAATTATTTTTAATAATTTTTCAACACAGCCCCCACCAAGAAAAAAACTAAAATTTTCTAAGAATCATAATCGAATATAAAAACAATATTTACACAAACGGTGCAATTAGTGATTCACAAGTTATTTAAATTGACATAAATTTTTTTTTATAATAAACAACAACAATATTTTTTACTACTTATTTTACTTTAAAAAAAAACACCCTATTTATGTGAGTAACAGTTTGCAGAGCTTATAACTTTCAAAATAGCAAACAAAATATTTTAGTTTTGAATTTCTCTACTACTTTTCTATATCAGCTTTGAATATGCCAAATCTCAGTGGCTCCACGAAAAGCCCCCCAATGAAATAACGCCCAAACGAGAAATGAAATATTCTCCAAATTTTTTTCATACATTTTTGGGTGTTATTTCATATGAAATAACTCCCAATTTTTTTGGGCCGTCTTTCATTTTTTTTGTAAATTATTTATTTCTTTTTGGGGTTTTCAAATTATAAAATAATTTCCAATGAAATAACACCCAACAAATTTTTAAAATTCGGGGCTTGTTTCATAGCGTGTATAATTTGGGTGATATTTCATTTTGTATTCAGGGGTTATTTCATTTTTAAAGCTTTTGGTTTTGGGGGTGTTTGTAAATAAATTATATAAAAATAGGCCTTTTACAAGAAAACTTTTAGCCTGTGAATATATTACAATATCTTTTCAAATACATAAATGATAACGTTCGGGATTTGGATGGTGCGACCTTCGTGACAGACTACGAAATTAGTCTACGGACGGCAATAATTATTGTTTTCCCTAAATCAAAAGTAATCGGTTGTTGGTTCCACTTTTGCCAAGCAGTGAGGAGGTCCATAATAATGAAGTGTAACCAACTGGCAGCATTTGTACATACAACGTATATTTTCTCCATCTTGATTTCATGAGCAACCATTTTGTTTAAACTTATTATTTCTTACGTATAATGTATTAAGTTTATTATTTATGTATGCACATGAAAATAATTTTTTGGTAGTTGCGTTTCAAAAATAAATATATTGGAAATATTAAACAATTCTTTGTCCATACTTTCTCACATCTCCATTACAGAAAATTACTGCCTTCTTTACAATATTGTAACTATAATAACGTCTCCCATGAGTTGGATTTTCAAGCCATTCATAAAGCTTCAGGATAGCTCGTTGGTGGCTGATCTGAAATTGCTTCCATCGTATAAGGGAAATTTACTGCACTGGACTTAGTCCATTTACAAAACCAAAAGTAGTCACTATTAAACGAGCTTTGTATGTTCTTTCACCAAAAAAAATTGATTATGAATGCTGGCACACTTTCGAAGTTGCATATATTCTTATTATGAAGAAGACGCCAGCGGGCCTCCACGCGATTTATATCAATAAATTTGTGATTTTGCTGTTGGTCCATATTGACTTCATGAAATCCTTAATGAATCTGACTCATTTATGAATTTTGGGCATAATTTCATTTTTGTTGCTGATGGGGTTTATTTTGTTGGGGTTTATTTAATTTTCATCATTGGGATTTATTTCATATGAAATAACTCCCAAATAATGGGGGTTGTTTCGTTTTCGCTTTAGGGTTTATTTCATTTATTTTTCGGTGTTATTTCATTTACTGCTTTTGGGTGTTATTTCAAATTTTTTGGGGTTAACTTCATTGGGGATTGTTTCCTGGGCGTTATTTCATTGGGGGCTTTTCGTGGAGCCATCTCAGTTTCATTAATAAGCTTTAGGTTCCTTAAAAGTTACTTAAAGATATTGCCACAACTTCAATATATATAATTTTTTTTTATTATTCTGTTTTAATTTTTTAATAAAAAAAATCCAATTCTTTATTGATATACAATTGTTAAATATATATTGTATAGAATTGTAGAACTTCTCTTAAGCCTCTTTAGCTTAACGTTATTTTTTTTCCCTAGTATTTCTATTTGTAATTTCAATGTGCTCCATTATGCTTTAAAAAAAAATCATTATTTTTTAAAGAAACAATCAATACAAAAATCTACTTAAAAACGATGAATATTTTTATTTAATTTTTAATGTGTGCTTAGCGTCACATTAAAGGAAATTTTTTTTGAAAATTGTTTACTGACACACTTTTTTCTTTATATCTTTTTCCTTTTTTTTTTATTTGGTTTATCCGCAATTCTGACATATAAGATCAACATATCTTAAAGATAATCCTTTTTTTATTGAACTGGCGTGTGTCTGTTATGACATTATTATAATGTTTTATGTGCTGTTATTATTCCTTATATAATATTTTGTGTATGTGTGTATGTACTTACTTGTGGATTTTGTATTTTAATAAAGTTAATTTTTAAAATTGAATAGAGAAACAAAAGATGTGATTCTGTACCAGTGTCTTAACTGTCAAATGTCTATTTAACAGTAGAAAGAAACAAAAACATTTTTTAATGCATGAGTTAACATATTCAAATGTGTTTCAATTGCTTGTACAAAAAAAAAAAAAATAAAAAATCAAGAAAGCGCCAGTATTATCGTTATACGTCTGTCTCTCTTCAAGCTGTCAATCAATCATACTTTTGATGAATAATGTCTAGTAAGAGAATTTAAAATTGTTTGAAAAAAAAGGAACATATAAATACAATATTGATTTTAAGGTTTAAGAAATTATTTTTTTTCAAAAATATTCTATTAAACTAAAATCCAACACGTGGTTGAGGGTTTTCTTTTAAATTTCTTAAAAAAATTTAAATTCTTAAAATGGTGCTGAATCACTAAAATCGTCTAAAAACATTGCAACATGTTCTTAGGGCTACAAAATATTTAATGTATGCAACTTTTGCCTGCAGAAAGTAGGGTTCACTAACTATATTCTACCCTTAATTTATAAACTATTTTAAATGCTCAAGTAATCCTCTGTTAACTTCGAAGCTCAAAAGTGTAACAAAATGGAAAAAAATATTTAAACACCAGATTGTATATAATTTTTTTGCTTTACAATTGTCGGCATCTCAAATTACAAACCACTGCGTTTCGGCTTAACTAACAAAATACTATTTTGTTGTTATAGTTACAAGTAAAAAAGCTGTACTTAAACACACATACAAATACATGCAACTAGCCAACAACAAACTACCTTTAATGACGACATGTTAAGTAGAGCAGAAATTTTCGTTTTCTTTTTTTTTTACGTTTAAAACAAACAAAAAAAGTTTTTACAGGTTAAAACTAAAACAACAACAAATTATAAACATAAAATTAAAGTACAACATACATACGTGTGTATGTATGTATTTTGATAACACTTCAGTTATATATTGTGGTTAGAGTTCATTAACATTTGATTGATGGATTAGAAGAAGTTAAACGAAATTTGATTTAATTGATTTGAGCCTTGTTCATGAATTGAAAATTCATTTGAAATTTTCTTTTTTTTACTTGTAGCAAAACTTTATAATAATGTTTTTGCTCAAGGTAGTTCGGAGAGAATTTTTTTGTTTATATTTCTTATATATGAAGTTTGACATTTGAAATAAATCAGAGAGGAGAGAAATTATTTTTTATCTATAGACTTTGACAGCTAAAATTTAAAATAGTGAAGAAAAAAATAATCAGCTGATGAAACAAGTCTACCTGATGAATAAATATGCCTTGGTTTTTGCTATAAAATGAAAATAAGAAAAATTATTATAAATATAGGGTGACCCAAAATGATTTAAATGTCAAAAAGTATGATACATTATGTTTTTAGCATTTCTCGTGTAGGAATGAAGGGAGCCTCGTAATTTTTTTTACGGTTGAAAATGTCAGCGCATGCAATTAGACTAAGATGGATGGAATTAAGAGAACTTTCGCACATTATACTAATAAGTTGTTAAGTAACTTGGAAATAAATAAGACTGTTTTTCAACTCGATTCAGTTCGAATTATATCATGAAATTTTTTTTCAATATTCATCAATGATGTGCGAAGTAAGTTGAAATACTGGAAGAAAAAAAATGAAATTAAAAATCTCTTCTTTAAAAATAAAACACAAAGTGTATAAAAATTACGGGCCGTTTTAATAAAAAATATTTTAGGCTTATTAAAGGCTTATTTGACAAATCTTGTAGAGAAATCTGTCAAATAAGCCTTCAATAAACCTAAAATATTTTTTATGAATACGGCCCTTAATGTTTATGACTATGAAGTGATTTAAAACTTCATAGTCATAGTTTTGTTATTTAATAGTTGTTAGCCGATTAACCGGTTTTTTTAGTTCGGGTAACCGAAAAACCGGTTTTAAAAAAAGTCGGGTTTTTTTGGAAACACTAGTCTAAAACCGAATAAAAATCTACGACATTATATTTTCGTAAATAAAATTCACATACTATTGCGACTACGTTGCCTGCGCTTGCATCAATTTTCGACTAAGTTCTTAATGGTTAAGAAAAATTGGCGCATTTGGCGAAGGCTTATGCCGGTTGACTTGTCAACCCAATTTTTTTATATAAAAGCAAAGCGCTTTCTTAACAGAATGGCACAGCACGCCAAACAATGTTTTAAGCAATCAAATTATTAAAAGCAAAATTCGACAATTGAGTAGTATTACGCAACTGTGCTCGCAAACAACGGCCATTTAACAGTTTAATACTTTTTTCTTTCGTGTTACAATAAATCACTGTTAAATCTATGGCAACAAATTAAAAACGTATGATGAGCTGCAAGCCAGCATCATACATGAAACTCCTTATATTTCATCCGATTTGTGTGCTTGAGTCATAAAATATTGTACACAAAAGATTCACTCATGTTTACTCTTCTGTTACGGACATAAGAAAGAATCGTAGGCTGTAAATAAAGGCATCGATGGTATTTCCATTTCCATAGCTAACCCATAAGTAGTTTTTATTGAGAGAACAAAATGTGAAGTTTTTATGAAAAATCCGACTTAAAACAAGTAAGAGCGCTATATTCGGCCGTGCCGAATCTTATATACCCTTCACAACGTGTAGTCATGCAATAACAGTAGTTTGTATCACCATTCCATATGATATACGTACATACATATAAAAAACATACATATATAAAAACATCCCATTGTAAAATTATAAATTTACGTACATACATATGTATGTTAAAAAAAAAAATTAAAAAAAAAAATTAAAAAAAAAAATTTAAAAAAAAAATTTAAAAAAAAAAAATTTTAAAAAAATTAAAAAAAAACAAGTAACAGTGCTATATTCGGCCGTGCCGAATCTTATATACCCTTCACAACGTGTAGTCATGCAATAACAATCTCATATAAAATACGTGCATACGTACACGTTAGAATAAATGTGGCATCGAATCCCAGCTGAGCCAAAAAAAATTTTATTTTATTTTATTTAATATATTATTTATATTTTATTATTTTTTTTTATATTTTTTTTTATATTTTTTTTAAATTTTTTTAAAAAATTTTTTTAGAAAAATTTGTAAAAAATTTTTTAAAATTTTTTTTTTAATTTTTTTTAAATTTTTTTTTTTTAGTTTTTTTTATTATTTTTTTCTTATTTTTAATATTTTTTTTTTGTAATTTTTTTTGTTTGGTATGTTTTTTACATGTATGTATGTATGTATGTTGTTGTTGTAATTGTGAAAAAAAACGAGGTGGTCGTGGTTTTTTGCTCATATCTCAGAAAGTTATTGGGCGATTGTGCTGAATTTCAATAGCGATTCATTCCTGGATATTTCCAAGAGATTGATACCATATGCAGATCTGAGGAACATATAGTTGCTTCTAAAAGTTGATTTCAACCAACACACGGACAGACGGGCAGACGGACAGACGGACAGACGGTCAGGGCTTAATCGACTCCTCTATTCATAAGCTTTCGGAAAATATATACTTTACGGGGTCGGAAATAAAAATTGTAGAAATTACAAACGGAATGACAAAGCTATATATACCCTTGTGCACCACAGGTGAAGGGTATAAAAATTTTTTAAAAATATTTAAAATATGTATAATGAATATAAAACAAAAAAAATAAAAAAAAATATTAAAAAAAAAAAATTAAAAAAAAAATTAATAATAAAAATATAAATAATATATAAAATAAAAAATAAAAAAAAAATTAAAAAAAAAAATAAAAAAAAATTAAAAAAAAAAAATAAAAAAAAAATAAAAAAAATTTTTTTTTTGCTCAGCTGGGATTCGATGCCACATTTTCTCTAACCAGTATACACGTTTGTATGTATGTATGTTGTTGTTGTAATGTTGTTTTTGTGAAAAAAAATCGAGGTGGTCGTGGGTTTTTGCTCATATCTCAGTTGTTTATGTACCGATGTTTCTGATTTTCAATAGCGATCTACTCCCGAATATTTCTGATATTTTAATACCTCACCCGAGTCCAAGCGATGTCGGGGGGCTTCAAAAAGTTGATTTCAACATACACACGGACAGACGGTCAGACGGACAGACGGACAGACTGACAGACTGACAGCGCTTAATCGACTCCCCTATTCATAAGCTTTCAGAAAATATATACTTTATGGGGTCGGAAATCAAAATTGTAGAAATTTCACACGGAATGACAAACCTATATATACCCTTTTTCACTGTGTGAAGGGTATAAAAAGCAACAATTCGAAAGCCGACAGTTTAGGGTTAAGAAAAACAAGTAACAGTGCTATATTCGGCCGTGCCGAATCTTATATACCCTTCACAACGTGTAGTCATGCAATAACAATTGTTTGTATCACCATTCATCCCATATAAAATACGTGCATACGTACACGTTAGAATAAATGTGGCATCGAATCCCAGCTGAGCCAAAAAAATTTTATTTTATTTTATTTAATATATTATTTATATTTTATTATTTTTTTTTATATTTTTTTTAAATTTTTTCAAAAAATTTTTTTAGAAAAATTTTTAAAAAATTTTTTAAAATTTTTTTTTAAATTTTTTTAAAATTTTTTTTTTGTAGTTTTTTTTATTATTTTTTTCTTATTTTTAATATTTTTTTTTTTTGTAATTTTTTTTGTTTGGTATGTTTTTTACATGTATCTATGTTGTTGTTGTAATTGTGAAAAAAAAACGAGGTGGTCGTGGTTTTTTGCTCATATCTCAGAAAGTTATGGGGCGATTGTGCTGAATTTCAATAGCGATTCATTCCTGGATATTTCCAAGAGATTGATACCATATACAGATCTGAGGAACATATAGTTGCTTCTAAAAGTTGATTTCAACCAACACACGGACAGACGGGCAGACGGACAGACGGACAGACGGATAGACGGACAGACGGACAGACGGTCAGGGCTTAATCGACTCCTCTATTCATAAGCTTTCAGAAAATATATACTTTATGGGATCGGAAATGAAAATTGTAGAAATTACAAACGGAATGACAAAGCTATATATACCCTTGTACACCACAGGTGAAGGGTATAATAAAGTAGTACACGAGAGAACCACTAGTTTTTCTGGTAAGGCAATATTTTGAAGTTCAAAAACATCATACAGAATTTTTTTACTTTGATGGCTGTAAAGAGAGTAATTGAAAACTTCAGGGAGCCTAAGTCGTTATTAAATGTTAAAAGCACTGTTATTCATAAATAAGCCACTGAAATGGCAATATTGGTGCAGTAAGTAAAATTGCGGTTGAAAGTTCAAATTTATCAGTTCATTATAGTGAATAAAATTTTAAAATTTCTAGGAGCCTTCTACAGCATGTGCTCACCAATTATCTGCATCTTTATGCTTACAAAGTGTAACGACCACAAAAACTTATTTCTAAGGACTATACACAGGAAAATTCTTTAAGTGGGATATATATCTGTTCGCGGAATATCGAAGCAGATCAATATTATGTCTGGTCCCTTTTCTTCCTGCCACAGCAAGAATTTTCTCTGGACAAGAAAACACCTCTACATTTCGTTCTGGAGATTTCCGTCAATCCTAATCGAACATTGCTTCATAATCGACCGCATCCCAGTTAGACTTAGGCTTCCCATAACATTCATATTTAATATGCGCCTACTTATGATCCTTAGTCTACTGCGATCTAAGTCTTTCTACTCCCTTTAGGTGCGAGGTCCTTTAGTAAAGATACTGATTTCACTTTACATTCCCTCGTCCATGGATCGATCGCCGATCACTTTCATTTGAATCGGCATCTGATTGTCTCAAACCTTCTTATGTGCGAGTTCGAAAATTCTCCTATGCTTCAGTCAGCGGTGTTGTTAAGACCCCTATACCACGAACTAGCAATAACACCCAGGCGTGGACACTCTGCCAAGGTAAGATTCTCCGGAGTGAAATTGAATCGGAGCATTAACAGGTGGTTGCCGATTATTCGAGCAAAATTATGTGATGAAGCAGAACATGTTCACCCTGATGCTTCTGTTAGTTGTCATAACTGGTGTTTTTGTTTAGGAAACCTAAATATTATTAAAAAAAAACACATTTTCAACGTGTTATTGTTTGGTTTGAATATAAGAGAAAATGAGAAAATGTTTTGAAAATGGGTCTGAATATTTTCGTGCTTGTTTTCGAAACATGACAAGTTTTGTCTGCCACTGATATTCTAGTTATCGGACTATTATATGTTAAATGTTAAAGCTGTGGAAGCCTTTTGCGCATAGAAGGTGGAAACTCAAAGTTTCATTCATGATAGTGGACCATATTTATGCAAAATGTCACTAGTCTCATTATTTAATTTTTTTTTTTTGAGAGTAGAGTAACATCCTGTTGTTTTTAGGAATGTGTACAAGGTGGCTTAAAAGTTGTTACCTGCTGTTCTTTGACTGTATTTTTTTTTTTGCTTTAGGATTGTGTTTATATGATGCCTGTTGACGTTTATTTTGTTTCTGTTTACTAACGTCAAAGCAGAACTGACATTTACCGCCATTTGCAAACATAGCACCTACCAATAGAGTGATGAGTTTTGCCGCTTCTTGATTAACACAATAATAGTAGGGAAAAACTTGTGCCTTGAAAACTCTTTAGATTTCATTGATTAAATTGTACTTGCCGGCATCTTCTTTTTTCCATCAAATATAACACAGTTACATGCCAAAAACTTACAGTTTACAAAAATGTTTCATTTTATTTGCAATTATTTTTTATTTAGACAATTTTTTTAACCTTTCTTTGCTCTATTACTCTTAATATTTTCGGCAGTGATGTATTTAATGATGATAAAAATTTATTATTTTCTGAACAGCAACAATTTCAAGCGTCATTGCCTAAAAAGCATTAAATTTTTTTTTTCTTGTTTGCCATACTTACAATCAAATTACGCACTTACGCCTTAATCCTTAACATACTTAAACGTAACTCCTTCTCTACCTCCACCCCATTATACACTTGCTTTTCTTCGAAATGTACATCCTATTTAGCATAAACACGAAGAACAAAAAAAAAAAAAAAAGAAAAGAAACCAAAGTGTTCAGAACATAAAAACTTTAACGACACTTGTAGCTGGAGAGGACAGACTGACAGTGTAGTAGTAAGAGAAAAGTGGAGAAACAAATTTTTATACATTTACATTTAAGATTATTGCAGAACATGCTAACTGGGTAGGTATGGTAAATGGTTGCGGTTGGTCCCTTTACGTTAAAACTGAAAAGAGATACAACATACTTAGGATAAATGCAAAAATGTGTCATTACCAGTAGCAACAACAACAACAACATCAAAACATCTTCAAATGCTTTTTGCAAAGTACACAAACACATTTATAATTTACAATAACAGCTTGTATACAACAAAAATCGTAATTTTACGAAAGCTGTTTCAAAAGTACCTTGAAAGTTATAAACACGAAAATTAAAAAAAAATAAAAAATTTATTACTAAATCGTAATAGACCAATTTTTAGATATTACTTTGCCAATTAGTTTCAACATTACCAAGCCACTAGTTTTCGGTCTACTCTTGTATAAGTATAATACGGCCAAAAGCTAATATGGTTCTTAGGCTATGACAAATGGATGTGTGTCGACATGTTAGCATACGAGGAAGTGAGTAAGAGTATTTTAGAGTTTGTACCTCATATACATATGTATGTGCTAAAGTGTCAGTATTGTGGTTGTACACAATTGACATGATTCACACAAGCATACAAACGCATATTGAAGATAGCGGCACACATCCTGCCACCATTAAAAAAAGGAATATATGTATTTATATTGTACTACGTCCCCTCATCCCAAGGCGTTCTTAAGAATGTATTTAGAAAATTGAAATCGTTACTTGATTACACTCCACTAAGTGTTTTTGCCAATGCACAACAAGTAAACAAACAGGACAGAGGGGCCATAAAAAAATGTAAATATGTACATATAAAAACATACATACATACATACAAACAAACAAAACCTTGTATGTATTTTAGTTGTGTTAGCATAATCATATGTGTGCCGAGTATTATATGATAGTTAGACTGAAATGGTCGTGTAAGACAGGCAGTCAGTCAGGTATGCTTTCAATGATTTCACTTAGTGTTTTGGCACGTTTTATAAGGCCTGGCGAATTCGTTCATTCTTATTTACGGTTTAAATTTTGAAAACTCGATTGTGTTTCTTATTTGTTCATTCTTTGTTCAGAAAACTATTAAATATGTAACGACACAACCGAAGAAGAGGAAAAAACAACATGTTAACGGGAACCGCAGTCAAAGCGGAGTTATTATGAGTTGATTTGGTTTCTTTGAGTTGAGCCAAAAAAAAAAAAATTATTTTAGTGCTTGTTGTTCATAAAATGTCACCGCATTAGGGAAACATTGTTGTTTTAGCTGCAATAAATACTTTTGCTCCACTACTACCAACACTCTCAATGTTACCGCAAATAAACAAAATTGAAATATAATTTAAGCCTTAAAATTTATGCATAACAACAACAACAACAAAAGCAACAGCAGTGTTGCTGTTAGAGAAACCTGGTTAAATGAAAGTAAAGAGGGTGTTTTCTGAGGGGAAGTACATGCTGCAAAACGTGTTTACGCATAAAGTTTCCTAAAATAGTCATAAAAATTTGTTATTACTTGAAACGTTTTTCTGTTTCCTATTTTTGTTTTTTTTTTGTTTGTTTCTGCTGTTATTTTCCCTTCATTTTTGTGCTCTTTTTGTTGCAGTTTGGGGAGTCATAAAACATTACACGAATTACAAATATAACATAATGTAATGTGCACGTACAGTTACATACATACATATCTTATCATCTGTATCTCTTTCGTGGGATAATTGAATGGAATTGACTGATATTTTATTTAAGATCAAAATCTTAGTACACACACATGCACAAACATAATTTTGCCGCATGTGTGTACGCCTAGAAATAAAATTAGATTTTGTTCAATTTATAGGTTAGAAATACCACTTATGGCCTGCTTTAAATATGACCAAAAATTACGAGCCAATGTGTATAAATTTATGAGCGGCATATACATACTTTGATAGGATTTCAATAAAAATTTTTATTTTAAATGGAAAAGTGTTGTTCAAGAAACGCATCAAAAATCACGTTTGATTTTTTGAATTTTATGTGACAAGCAAGAAGAAAAAAATAATTGAATTTTATTTGAGTGTAATTTTTTTATGTATTTAGTAAAAACGTGTTTAATAATTTTAGCAAGACAGTAAAATTTAAATTTCAATTTCAAATTAAAAAAAAACAAAAAAAAAAACTAATAAAACAAAATAGGCTCTTATCTAATCTAATATTGAATCTTGTCGTATAATTAATTAAAAATCCAATGCAACAACATGTTTAAAAATAATATATCTAAACAACAGTAGATGGCGCTGTAGTACTGCTCTAAAATCAACAAATTGTTGATTGTTGTATGGCTACTAAAAAAGTTGTATCTCTGTTTAGTCTTCTATCACCTCTTTTCTCTCACTATATCCTTAATTACCTTAATTTTGAAGATGGTTGTGGTAATCTAATAGCAACCTAGTACGATTAAATTGTATGATTGTGGTTAAAACATATAACGGTTGCCAGTTATCAGTATTATGTTTTATTAGAGTATCATGCATTGATCGCATTATGATTACAAATACTATGGATAATCTGTGCAGTTTTTTAACACAAATTATCGTTTTTTTACTATTAGTTATCTTGATTGTACTTACCTTTATAATCACAATTATTTTGTGTAAATAGTTTTTTACATTATTATTTTATTATTTTTATTATTTTTTTAATCTTTTAAATTTTTGCAAATTTTTTCTACATGTTTTACACATGTCAAACTTTGAAATAATAAAGTTTTTTTTAGTAGTAAGAAGAAGAAGAATTGAAAACAAATTATTATTAAACAAAATCAAAGCTTGATTGCTTTGTAATCACAATGTTTTTTCTCCTTTTATTTTATGAATATTTTTAGCTTTAAACACCTTGGCATGTAATAATATTTTTGCGAAGACATCATACTATTTTTGCCATCAATATTTTATTAATCATACTATTTTCAAAGGACAACCATATCAAAGATTTTATGTAAAGTAAACATTTAATTATCAGATTCAAACAAAGAAAATAATACAAAAAACAAGTAAGAGTGCTATATTCGGCCGTGCCGAATCTTATATACCCTTCACAACGTGTAGTCATGCAATAACAGTAGTTTGTATCACCATTCATCTCATATAAAATACGTACATAATGTAAAAAAACATACATATATAAAAACATCCCATTGTAAAATTAAACATTTATGTATGTTAACATAAAAAAAACAAAAAAAAAAAAAAAAAAAAAAAAAAAAAAATAAAAAAAAAAAATAAAAAAAAATAATTAAAATATAAATATGTAATAAAATTAACACAAAAAAAAAAATAAAAAAAAAAATTAAAAAAAATATAAAAAAAATAAAAAAAAAAAATAAAAATAAAAATAATATATTAAATAAAAAATAAAAAAAAATTAAAAAAAAAATATAAAAAAAATAAAAAAAAATTTTTTTTGGATCAGCTGGGATTCGATGCAACGTTTACTCTAACCAGTATACAACGTTTGTATGTATATATGTAGTTGTTGTAATGTTGTTTTTGTGAACAAAAAAATCGAGGTGGTCGTGGGTTTTTGCTCTTATCTCAGTTTTTTATGTACCGATGTTTCTGATTGTTAATACCGATCTACTCCCGAATATTTCTGATATTTTTATACCTCACCCGGGTCCAAGCAATTTCGGGGGTTTCAAAAAGTTGATTTCAACATACACATGGACAGACGGACAGACTGACAGAGCTTAATCGACTCCCCTATTCATACGCTTTCAGAAAATATATATATAAAATATATATATATATAAATTATGGGGTCGGAAATGAAAATTGTAGAAATTTCACACGGAATGACAAACCTATATATACCCTTTTTCACTGTGTGAAGGGTATAAAAAAATTAAATATTAGTTTAAAACGAAAAAGTTCAACAAAAATAAAAAAATTTATTTATTACTTTATCTCTCTCCGCTGAGACAATATTTTGTTTGTTTGTTTATTTGGTGTAAAAACGTATAAATTTTTTGGCGTGCCAACTCGAGAAGAAGCCACATACAGCTGGCCGTGTTAAAAACATGAATTTTCCAAAATTAAGGGAGCAATAGCCAATGATTGGCTTTGTGCTTTGTTGATGGTCATGGCAAAGGCAAGACGCAAAGGAAATTGGAGCCGCTTGAATTGAAATGGTAAATCGTTAGAAATTATCTGAATTCGTGGAATAAGTACGTCTTCGCCTTTGAATCTGCCACCGATGATTGTTGCCTCGATTAAATTTGGTAAACAGTTTTTGATGGTCTATCTGGTTTTGTTGGTGCGTTTAAGTTGCGAATAAGAATTACCGGTGCGGTGGCATTCCGGGTGGTTGCAATGAATTCAAAAATTCAGTGTGATAATTGACGGCTTGTTCTTCATCCGTTACTGTGTCGATCGATTTGTATTTGATTAATTTGCCGGGCAGTTTCAATTGAATTTACTTATTGTGCTGTAAATATTTTTTGTAAATAAACCGAAAGCTCGGATTTTGAACGCAACATTTCGAAAGTTTTAAAATTTTGATATTGAATCATTATTAACATAGGTTTTTTGTAAATATCTTCGGAACTGCATAACCGATTTAAGAGTTTGATATCTTGTTTTGAAAAACGAAGTAACGGCAAAAATAGAATAAAAAAAATCAAACAAAATAAATATATGTATATGTGATTGGTGGTGCAATATGAAAATTGGATTTTGCCACGCCCCTCCACCCGCAGACCGAAAATCAAAAATCAAAAATCAGACTTCACAGTGTCACCCGCCTGAGTATTCTGAAGCTTCCCTGAAAATTTCATCAAAATCGGTCCAGCTGTTTTGGAGTCTTTACGTTACATATATACATACATCCTGTTTTATATATATAAGAATAACGGATACAGTATTCAAATTTTAAACGCCTGGTTGATCGAACTCTTTTTAATCATTAATGCGAATCATTTTCGAGTCCTTTTATAAAAGTGTAAGTGACTAATCAGTTTTTGATCATCGAGAGTACTTTAAGAAGACTCAGCAAGGTAATTTTTAAAAAAATACCATCTAAATGCTAGCTGGGTTGTTTCAACTATTATTTAGTATTTTTTTTTAGCCTTAAATACTTTTGCATATAATAATATTTTTGCGAAGACATCATATTATTTTTGTCATCATAATTTTGCTAATCATACTATTTTTAAAGAACAACCATATCAAAGTTTTCATGAAAAGTGAACATTTAATGATTAAATTCAAACAAATACTGGATTATTGTGACAAAATATATGATAAAATAATACAACAAATAACTATTACTTGTTTTCAATTTTCTCTTCGTTTTTCTTATATGTACATATTTTGAGCTTCTGTTTAAAATCCATTTATTTATTTCTGTCATAAACTTAAAACTTTTGTTTATCATTTTTTTTTTTTTTTGATTTTATGACCAGCTACCTTGACAAGACAAAAATGTAGTAGTTTTCATTAGTCACTCCCTTAGACTACTATAATTAACTAATTGCCACATCCAAGGAGAATATAAATAAATAAGCTAATATACAGTATTGAGTCACCTCTTAAACGTATTAAAATAAATAAAGTGTCTGCCCAATGCAGCTCCATTAAAAGTGGTAGACAAATGAAGCTATAAACCAAGTTTGATGATAAATAAAGTCTGGACAATTGTCACTGTAACCAGCAGACGGGGCAGATTCATTTTAGTTAATTTAAAAAAAAGGAAACTGCATTCTCATACTTTTGCCGTCATATGTAATACTTAAACATACGTAACTACACTTTGTGGCACAACTATAAGTACACATAAACTATGCTCTCTTAATGAACACGGAAAAATAAGCAGAACAATTCTTTAAAAAATTGTTCAACTCTAATATGTAACGAAACATAAACATTAGGTGTAACTAGAATAAGGCAACGTAGTGTATAATATATAATTTATATAAACAGGGCCTTATGCTGCTGCATGCCTTTCACCAAATGACTCGTGCTTAAATTCCCACAGGAGTCATACATTAAAAAAAAAAATAAAAACAAAAATGAAACTAAAACACATACAACAACTCCCGCCACATAGAAAAATACAAATACAAAATATGCACGAAAATACGAATGGAAAAAGAGAAGACACTAATAATGTACCTTCGTATTTTGCAAAACAAAAACTCATAATAAAAAAAAAAAATAATAAAAATGTATGTAAGACTAAATGTTGCCAACCAAATAAACATAGCAAACATACGCACTGAGCAATATTTATAACAAAGTTAATAAACAACATATTGGGGAGTGAGTCTCCGGTTAAGAATAAAAACTAAAAATTAGAAGAAAAAAAAATGAAAAAGGAAGATCTACCACACCGTATGTGTCATCTGTTTTATTATTATGCACGTACATACACACACACATGTGTTAACTCTAAGTTTAGCCTTTTTAATTTAACACAATTTTTGAACGTGCAACAGAGTCGCATTCTCTATATGAAAGAGTAATTTACTAATACATTCTAATGTTTTTTTCTTTGCCCCACCACTAGAGAGACTTTAGGCTGTTTTTTGTTGTGCCTCATTTTAAACAAACAGCACGCTTTGTACGTACAACAAAAAATTAAATTAAAAAAACCTAGAAACTTTCTACATTCAACTCTACGCACAAGGGTCGTTTTTATAGGGAGAGAATGTGTATGTGTCTGTGTTTTTCTAAATAAACAAAGTTTTCTAAAGTAACTTTAAAAGGCCACTCCATTGTGGAGCTATGTATGTATGTATGTACGGTTATGTGTGTAAAAATATGGATGTGAGTGTGTGTGTGTGTGCTGAGGTGTTTGGGGTTGTATTGAAAAAGTCAAAGTTTGAAGAAAGTCAATAAAATTCTACTATAGGATGTGTATAGTCTAATGTAATGCAAAATAATTTAATGTTACGTTACGTTAGTTTATGTTATGTGTGTATGTGTGTATTGTACATGTATGTATAAATGGAGTTGAAATTGTTGATGTTAATGACGATGGTGGTTGTAGATGGTTGGAGTGTTGGCAATATGCTGCATAAAATTTTATATTAAAGTTTAATACTCCTTTCTCTCTGCCAACATATACAAATGGGTTTAAGTTTATACTTTTATTTGTATATAAATATACTACAATTGAAAAGCAGTTATTTACATTTTGTTGTTGTTGTAAATTTTTTCTGTAGCAACACCAATATTTGTTATTCAAATGTTTGTTTGTATGTAAATTTGTGAAAGAAAAACGAAGCACTTCAAGAAATGTTGAGCAAATTTACCTATTGTGTTTAATATCTAAAACTCAGGGAAAACACTTTAAGGCTTAAAGAACTCTTTAAATATTTTAAAAGACTTTGGCTGCCTTATGACTGATGTAGGAATCGCAAATAGATTTCTGGTAATTTTAGGTTTTAAAGTTCTGTATATATTTGGATCTGGTTTGGGCAACTTAAGCCTACTTCTACTTCTACTTGTTTTTATTGAAAATTATCACCGTCAGATTCCTTTCCAAGGAATCATTTGTCATCAGTTTGTTTAATAAGATGAAAATATTTGCATAAAAAAATTCTATACGAAACAAGTCCTAAAGCATAAATACTAAAAAAATATTTTTTTAAAAGCACAAAAAAAAAACACTTGAATAACGAAATTTTTTTTTTATTTTAAGACCCGTGTGTTCATTATGTATCGAATATTATATCGTCCAAGTGACCGCCATGACTTCCTACAGTGCCAAGAAACCAAAACATTAAAATTTCATTGAATCGCAGTTTAAGCGATGTTCCGAATTATGTTAAACGTTTATCTGTGACTTAAAGCAGAAAAAGTCTAGCTGGGTTAGCTATATTTATTTATTTATTTATTAACAATTAACTTACAATTAAAATATATAAGCTAATTTAATAATACCAGCAATAGCAACATAGGCCTTCAGCTTAAATTACAAATGTATATATATATACTGATTAATATAAAAAATTAGTCTCAATATGTTATAGCTTGTATAATAATACTAGATAATTTTTTCATATAAAAATATAATAACTACAGACGAGTGTGTAGGTGTTTTATTTACTAAATTGAGTTGTATAACCTTGTTGATTTCAGGTAGTTAGATATTATAGAGATATTCTCTTCTGTTGGTTCACCAAGTATATCGATTGGGTTCTTGTTATTGAAATATTGGGATCTTTGAGTTTGATACAGCGGACAATCCATTAGAAAATGAGTTGGGTCGGTATGGTGCAGTATCAGACAAGTGCATGGTTGGATGGTTTGTAGGTTTAAAAAATGTCCGTGGGTAATTTTTGTGTGACCGAGTCTTAATCTTATAATTTTTATTTGGTCCTGTCTGTTAGAAATGGAGTTTTTACATAAACTGTATGATATTCCAAAATTATTTGGGTTTACTTTTTTGTACCAAGGTGATGTTCTTTGATGTATTGCGTATTTAATTTTAAAATGTGTTGTTACATGTTTAAAAGAATCTTTGATAATTTAATTTTCTGTAGTAATAAGCGGAGACTGTAAAGCGTATTTAGCTGCCGAATCAGCGAATTCATTTCCGGTAATACCGCAGTGGCTGGGGTGAGTTAGCTATAAACTCGAACTCTTTCTTAAAAAATAGGGTTTAATAACTTGCGCGTGCTATTGGCAGTCAATCGTTTAACTTGCCATAGTGTTTAAGCACCAAAGGCTGACCAACAAACAGCAGATTTAAAAGTCTTCTTGTATTGCAGTTTTTCTTCCCAACCAAGAAAGCACTGTAAAGGGGTTATTTCGAGACCATATAACTTTAAAATGATACACAGATGCTTGTGTGATGGTAAAGAAATTAAGATTGTATGTAATAAATCCAGAAATTACTCAGCCAGCTAACTGAAGTTAGAATTGGATTGCACGGTATTCTTGAATATAAAGCAAAGCCAGCCAACAGCAACCAATTTGCAGGAAACAGATTGTTGACGCTTTAAAATAAAACTCCATTGCGAAACTTCAAAAGACGCCAGCAAAAAAAAAAAAAAAACTATGACAAATCAGTGATTAAGCAGGGGTTTATGAAGTTGATGAAGTGATTTAATTTAGGTAAAAATACAAATGATTTGAACATTGAAAATTATGTGTTTACATGAATATATTAATTAGATGCACTCCATGCTAAGAATCGCTTCGAATTCATCCAAATTAGGTAAAAAGTTTCGGATGCTCAGCGAGTTAATGTTGATCGATTACATTGACTGTTTAAGGAATTTGGAATTAATTTCAAAACACCTCATTTATTATTAATTATTTCGCATTTTGAAAGTTATTTAGAATAAATATTTTCGCACTATTGATTTTTAAGTCCAGACAATGTTTTTGCTGGGTATATGGTTCACAAGTCAACAGCGATTGCTTTAAATTAACTGGTTAATACACTTAACAATCTTCGTCAAATTACTATACGAGCTCAAAGCGGCTTCATTGGAATACAAGAGGTTTGTAACAGCAAGACACGAAATGGTGTCGAAAAGTGTTTTCAACAAACTAATGCAAAGCCCAGCATGTTTGCCAACTCGGAAGTTCAACAATTCTTTAACAAAAAATTTGATTTGTTTTTTAATGGACTCTAAAGTTATGGGTCGATTATGAATAGCAACCGAACCTGAGTTAATTTGCCAGTTGCAAAAAAAGGCGTTGCAGATGGCAACTGGCAATTTACAGCGATCAATTTTATATGAAAATTTGGCAAACGAGAAAGTTTAGTTGCCAGCTGGCAACGCAACTGAAGTTCGGTTGCTATCCATAATCGACATGTTAAATAGATAGAAGAATAGTGTGTGTGAAATATCATCGAAATTTTTTTGTGCGTTTAAAAGCTTTATATTTGATATTATACTAGCCAAGCCCGGCGCTCGTTGTTACGCCCCTTAATGAATAAAAATGCATTCTGAATTTTAATTGAATATCCAGTGCAAGAAGCCAAAAAACTATAACTTTTTTTATGGGCGTGGCACTTCCCAATTTTCTCATCACGAAATTGTATAGTTATGACAGTTCGATATGTGTGCAAAGTTTCAGAAAAATCGATCTAGTGCAAGTAGCTAAAAATGATAACTTATTTTTTATGGGCGTGGCACTGTCCTCTTTTTTAATCACGAAATTGTATAGTCGTGACAGCTCAATATGTGTGCAAAGTTTCAGAAAAATCGGTCAAGTGCAAGTAGCTAAAAATTATAACTTATTTTTTATGGGTGTGGCACTGCCCACTTTTTTAATCACGAAATTGTATAATCATGAGAGTTCAATATATGTGCAAAGTTTCAGAAAAACCGGTCAAGTGCAAGTAGCTAAAAATGATAACTTATTTCTTATAGGCGTAGCCCCGCCCACTTTTTACCACCCATAAACACTCCCTGGAATGCGTACAACAAGATTTTTATATTAATATGAATGACTTCGCTGGGTGGCGCTCATTCGAGATGTAAAACTTTCCAAGACTGTTTTGTATAAATCAGGCTAAATTTAGTTTGTGGCTTGTTCACATAAACCTGTGACTTAAGAAGAGCCACAGGCAAAAAACCTGACGAGGTGAAACCGCATGATCTCGGTAGACAGCTTACAGTATTCGAGATGCATGAAGGTTATACGGAGTGGTATCGTTGGAAAATCAAACATTTTGTTTGGCTTGCGCATTCCTTTAGAAATGAACCTTAACGCTGAAAATTATTATTTTATTAAATCATTGCCTTAGCAAAACAAAAATAATGATGAAACAATTTTTTAAATTAACTTGTGTTGTTAACAGCTTGACCCATCGGAGATATTTTCCCGAAACAAATTGAATAAATAACAATCACTTCGACAGATATAGTGTTAACAATATCAACGCTATATACTGTAAAATTTTAAAAGTTCTCATTGGAACTTAACTCAAAGAGAAATAAATTTGTATATTTTCCAAGTTATCATCAACCTAAAAAGGGTGTTCGGTATGCTGGTTGGTTACCGTGTTAGTTCGCTGCACGCAAACAGTCAACTAGAGTCTGTATGACTCCGTTTTGACAGGACCACATCACTCGTCAGCTTCCAGTGTATCTCAGAATAAAATCCAAGAGTAAGGGTACTAGATCCACCCCGTGGCCGTGAGGTATCTCAGTAGATAATTCAGTCCAACTTCAGATATCGCAGAGAGGCCATCCAGTACATGTTCGCCCAGAAATCTGTGTCTTTTAGCCGCCAGTGCAGCACATTCGCAGAGAAGGTGGAAAACCGATTCCTCCTTCTCTCTATCCCGACAGCTGCGACAATGGTCGTTCGATGGAAGGTCGGTATGCTATTGTCTTTAAAGTATATTGGCCGTCAAAATCTGTACACTCCCTTAATACAAAGCATTTGTACATTTAGCTTGAATTTACTTTATTTATTTAAAATGGTTTAGCAATTCTGTTTTCTTTAAAAAAAATAAACAAAAAAAACGAAAAAATTATCTACAAAATTGTATGTCAAAATTATGTCCGTATCCTCGTAGAAATATTTTACTGATTTTGCTGAATTTCAATACCAAGATAGTTAGAAGAGTAATAGTTTTTTAGACCAAAACATATTTGCAACAAACAACTTGTCACAATAACAATGACTTAGAACTTACAACACGACCTAAATCACTAGTTTGAGATGCAGCTATAAAATTGTAAAGTATTGGTTCCTTTCTATCCTTTAAACGATAAATTTACACAATTTTTTGCTACGGTGCTGTTCCTATTTTACAGTGTTAAAAATGGTGCCGTAGTGCCCTTAAGTACTCATATACGCATAAACATACAAGTTAAGAAGTTTTTGCTTTTTAAAGGCACAAACAAAAAAAAGCTTACACGAATTCATCCTTGCATGCTTAACTACAGCCGAATTTACGCACACCAACACTAATTTGAAAAGCGTTAAACGCATGAAAGATTTTAGAAAATACTGACACTAGTACAACCACTTAGCTCGGCAGGAGGACCAACACTGCCACGAAGTACATACAATCCAACAGTTATTATTTTACACTGCTTTTTAATTTTATAATTTCATTTTTTTTTGCTGTTTACACTATAGTTTACTTAGGGACACTAACGATTGTAGGGATGAATTTAAGTCAACAAAAGAAAACTACAAAAACTGTTGGGTGTTGCAAGTGTGGCAGCCAACACGCATACTGACAAACTTAACCACTTGCATGTGTGTGTGTGTGTGTGTATTTGGCAGCAGTATAGTGATTTAGAATTTAGCTAAAACTTACTGCCAGTGCGCCTGGCTTTATGCTTGTGTTTTTGTTTTTAATATTTATTTTTCTACTTTTCCTTTTTCAATGTGTTTGTTGTTGTATGTAAATGTTGGTGCTGTTGTTTCAGTTGCCAGTATAAATTACAGAAACATGTAGTTTTCATGAAATGTTTAAAACTCATACCCTTACACACACACACACACATACATGGCTGAAAGACAATGTGAGTGAGTACAACAAAATGGCTGAGTATGTGTAGCTTTTGTTATATTCTAATATATGGTTACGCGGTATTTTGTAAAATTTTTTTCGTTGCTGCTGTTGTTGTTTTGTTGCTGCTCATAACACACAAACAAAAAATAAAACCACAATAAATTTTAATTTCGTTTCTGCCGGTTTATTTTTTCTATTTCTTTTTTTCCTTTTGTTTCCTGTTCTGGTACGTATGAATGTGTATTCTTTGTTGTGTGTCTGTTTCACTGTTTAAAGAGATATTTGCCAGAATATACTAAAAAAATACAGTTTTGTATTTATGTGTGCATGTGTTTGTGTATTTATTAGTTAAATTGTTTGCTGCGTTGTATGTATGTATGTATGATGTATGTTGGCATGCATGTAATTAGAAAATTAAAATCCATTTTATATCCTGCCTTTAATACTACTTTATGTTTTTCTTTCGCGCTAACAAATTTTTCTCTTCTCTTGTTGTTTTTTCCTTATTTGTCTTACTTATTAAAACATGTTTAATAGAATAATATTTTATATTTATATGTTTTTTTAGTTTGCTTCTACCGTTGTTTTCAACACTTGGGGGTATTCTATTAAATTTTTTGTTTTATTTTATTTTTTTTTAATATTAGTTCTTAAATTTTGTTTGGTACACGTGTTCGTTCATATACAAAATTTTCTGGACTTGTAATTAAGCCAAATTTATTACCATTTAATTGTATATCCCTATTGCCCTTGGGTTATTGGTCATGTAACATTAACCGACTATTACTAAGACATTTTTAATGTCTAAAGTAACGACAATTTGTGGTTATAAGTCCAATGCTTGTAAAATGTTTGTGCTCTATTTGTTATTAATTTTGAATATATGAAATAAGTATTATAGCAAAGTAAATAAAAATAAACTAAAGTTAAGTGTAAGGTAGGTTAGGTAGAACAGGCAGCTGTTGTGCAGCTCACTGGGGTCCATTATATTGATCCCTTTGTGATACCTGAATAGAAAAGTAAGAATAGAATAGAAAAGAGAGAAGAGAAGCAGACAAGTTGAGAGTCTCTGGCGCAAATCGAACCCGCAATCCCTAAACTAGCAGACCAGCACACTACTGACTAGTCCACCGGGACACACCGGTAGGTGTGCACCTCAGTGCACAAAAATTTCATTTATTCAACCCTGGCTGGATATCGACACCTCCAACAGCTGTCAACCAAACTATTTTTATTATTACAAAGTTTACAACCGAACAAAAAGTAAAGCGTATTCCAAAAGGACCAAATTAAAATCTAAAAAATTTAACTGAACTGTTGAATGTGTTGTCACTCTTTAACTCGTTAAAACATTGATCCGGCTCGAAGGACCACTGTTTTAACGAGTAAGAGGGTAACAACACTTCAGGTTTAAGGATTATACTTCAATTTCAATAAATTTTTTTGTCGATTTAAGTTTTATTTTTAAGATTTTCATTTGGTCTTTTGGACCACTTGTTGTACGGTTAAAACTTTGTAATAATAAAAATATTTTTGTTGACAGCAGTTGGGGGTGTTAATATCCTGCCAGGGTTGGATAAATGAAATTTTTGTTCACTGAGGTGAACAGTAGGCATAAATTAATGCTAAAATGGTATCTAAAACCATTTGTAGTTCACCCTTGACTTCAAATGTCCATTGAAAACTGTTTGACACTTCTGCGGAAATTTTTATAATAGTCTTTAAAGTACCGTTGAAAAAGTCAGTCGCAAAGTCGAAAAAAGCGTATTTGAAGAAATGCTGGAAATTTTTTTTTTTTTTTTTTTTTTTTTTTTTAATTTGGAATAAGAAAATTCTTTCAAGCGCCTGTGTTGGTATCAAAAAAAAATTTTTTAAATAAATAAGTGCATTAATACCCATAACACTTACTACATATAAAAAGCTATGGAAATTTAAAAACAAATTTGGAATTTCTAATATCTAAAGCCTCCTGTAAGACCGCTCTTCAGTACTTAAACTGCTATTCGTTTGTAATTAAACAAACAATTTCTCTGCCTTAAATTTTTACCCATTTCATTATTAACTTCTGCTGGCGACAGCTTGTCAACTTCATTTTTTTTAATATTAAACTTCAAAATGGTCATTAGCAAATTATTAAATAGAAACTTTAATTAGTTTTTGGTTTTATTATTAAGCCTTTGGCGTAATTAAATCAATTATATCTAATAAAATTAAATTAATTTTACGTATTTTTCTAACACAAAAACAACAGCAATTATTTATAAATAGCATTTTAATTTAAATAATGTGTTAAACGTTTTCAATTAATTTTAAATAACAATTTAAACTTGTATATGGTGCAACAGAAACTTATAATGATGATGAACAACAAAAAAGGAAACACATACATACATGCTTACACCTACACATAGAAGAACGATTTCAATTAATACGACAATAAAGAAAGCAGTATAAAAGTTATAGTCGCTTGAACCTGACATCATATTATATGGATTAAGTTGTTCATGCTGGCGATGCCCACATACGTCTAACAATTGCATGAGTGTTTTAGTGATTTCGGAAAATGGTTATTTCACAGCAGCTAGGACCAAACGTGGTACGATAATTAAATTAGTTGTATTTTGGTTTGCCCACTTTTAATTTATTATGTTTTAAAATTTTTTATGAATATTTGAAGTACTTCCGGAAGTATGCCTGACACTGGATCACAAATAAATTATGTTCCGACATGTGCAAAATTTTGTGAGGAGATTTTTATTCAATGAAGCTTTCCTGGGTAATTTTTTCCATTGTTAATACTCTAAATTTGACAATAAGCGTTTGGATGATTTGTGACTGACAACTCTAAATGGAACAAGTAAGAGCGCTATATTCGGCCGTGCCGAATCTAATATACCCTTCACAACGTGTAGTCATGCAATAACAGTGGTTTGTGTCACCATTCATCCCATATGATATACGTACATACATATATAAAAACGTCCCATTGTAAAATTAAAAATTCACGTATGTATGTATGTTAAAAAAACAAAAAAAAAAAAATTTTTTTAAGAATATTTAAAAAAAAAATTTAAAAAAAAAATTTAAAAAAAATTATTATGTATATAATATATATAAAACAAAAAAAAAAAAAAAAATAAAAAAAAAATTAAAAAAAAAATAATAAAAATATAAATAATATATTAAATAAAAAATAAAAAAAAAAAAAATAAAAAAAAAAAATTAAAAAAAAATTAAAAAAAAAATTTAAAAAAAAATTTTTTTGGCTCAGCTGGGATTCGATGCCACGTTTTCTCTAACCAGTATACACGTTTGTATGTATGTATGTTGTTGTTGTAATGTTGTTTTTGTGAAAAAAAATCGAGGTGGTTGTGGGTTTTTGCTCATATCTCAGTTGTTTATGTACCGATGTTTCTGATTTTTAATACCGATCTACTCCCGAATATTTCTGATATTTTAATACCTCACCCGAGTCCAAGCGATGTCGGGGGGCTTCAAAAAGTTGATTTCAACATACACACGGACAGACGGACGGACGGACAGACGGACAGACGGAGAGACTGACAGACTGACAGAGCTTAATCGACTCCCCTATTCATCAGCTTTCAGAAAATATATACTTTATGGGGTCGGAAATCAAAATTGTAGAAATTTCACACGGAATGACAAACCTATATATACCCTTTTTCACTGTGTGAAGGGTATAAAATCCAAAAATTGATGGCATTTATTAAGTGTTTTTATTATTTATTTGTAATTGAAACTACAAATTATATTCTGGTTTTATAAGCGGAACGAAGTTACGCAGATAATTTTCCCGTTGTGGTGTTACATATCACATACTCGGATTTGGAAATCGAAACCGCAGTATACAGTATACACTGGGTCACCCTTATTCGAATTTATTGACGTACAAATGTTTACAAATCAGGTATCAATGTTAGAGTCAGCCTCCTGGACGACACTTTTAAGAGGAGTAAAAGATATATGTACGAAATCCATATGTTGAAAATGGCGTCAAAAACTTGGACCAAAAAGTTTTCATATACACACAGGCGGACGGAGAACGGTTACTCCAGCGAGAAATTTATGCTATATCGTGCGGTATAATTTTAAATATCTTCGAGAACACACTTTTTGTCACCATAATTCTATGGCTTACTTTTGGGATCTGCCAAATTGTATTTGAATATATTTAAAATAGCGATCTGCATTAAGATTTCAAATAGTACACATACAGACAGATAGGCAGACGGACGGACAGGACCTATTCGACTAGAAAATTATATATACTTTAATTGGTGTACCATAAAATGGCTGCTGGACTAAATGTTGTTGACTTTAACGATAGATCGTAATCTCAGGATGTGCCAAATTATATGCAAATATATATAAAATGGCCTTAGATGTGAATTAAAGAGTGTGTGTAAACAGACTGTAGGACGTTCAACGTTTTCTCGGCTTAGAAGTTGATTTGACAACAATCTGTGTACTTAAGGGTGGCTACATTACATTATTACAACTTCAGGACAAACGCATATCCAAATTTTTTTCCGGTCGGTCCGGAAGGTTATACATAGAACGGTGCTTATGATGTACAACCCATCTGGCCAAGTATTTAAAAAAAATTAATGTTATTAAAATGTGTATGTAAATAATTTTGGTAAGCTTCATCTGCAATAAAATGGAAAACAGTGTCTACAGTAATTTTTTTATCATTGACGAATTTTGGGGGGAGGTTCAGTAGCATGGATGGTGGGTGGGTGTTTTATCATTTTAAATTTCAACTTTCATTTTTTTCTGCGTCTAGCATTAATTGATTAAGAAAAAATTGGACTTAAAAGGTTTTCCAATAAGAGTGATTAGATTTCTTAAAAAAACACACTTATTGTTAAGGAAATTCAAAAGATTTTTATATAAAGTGAAGTTAAATCGACACAATTAAGCACTAGAATCGACAATTTTGTTTATTTTCTGCACCACTCAGATGAAAGTGAGCCTTGATTTATTGAAAAATGTGCTCGAAAATTGGGTTCATCGAATTCGTACCTGCAGAAGAAGTCGTGGAGGCCATTTGAATGACGTTTAATTTAGAACTTAATTGTATCGATTGTACTTGACACTAAATAAAAAACTTTTGAATTTCCTTAACAATAAGTGTGTTTTTTTTAAAGCATATCACTCTTATTGGACAACCTTTTATCTTTGAATTTTGCAAAATAGGAATATACTCGAACGAAACGGGAAACTATTAAAAACTTGCTTCACATTTGTGAGTCGTTAACTAAAACTGTAAGAAATTTACGTGAAAATTTTCACTATGAGATAGGCCTACAGTTCAGGTTGTGCATCAATTCGTGATGCGATATTTATAAAAATTGATCGATAATGACTAAAAGCAACAAGTGCGTGAACTGCTAGTATCAAGTGTTTGCGTTTACAACCTTCAACATAATCGATATCACTCTTAAAAGCTAAAAGTTGTTCGAACTTTTGTAAGAAGAATTTTTCTGGTTGATCGGATGGGATATTGTCGGGCTTTCCTTGGCGTTATTGTAAATTATATTGTGTTTTTTTTTTATAAAAAAAAAACGATTATTTTTTTAATATTCATTTCTCTTCTAGAAAATTCAAATTAAGAATTTTAATTGACGCAATCTTTAAATACTTATTTTTATTTCGTTTCAGTGCTGAGAACTTCTATGATTTTTTTAACTCTCAAAAATTTAAACAATATTCTGTGTGCCAAGTAAAGAGCTGCTATCTTTCTCTTATGGGAATTAATATAACACCGTTGAAGTTTTATAAAGTCACACCAAATTTTTTGATTATATGGTCAATTAGGATGTAATTATTGGCAGTTGTTATGTATTTATTTATTTAAAGATATTTTTTTTTCTGTTTTGCCAAAAACCATTAGGTATCATAACGGATACATTTTCATACACAATGCAGGTACATGTGTATGTAGGTTTTTTAAATGCAATAAAATTTATTAAAAATTATCAAAAAATTATTATATAGAATGTACTCAATGTTCGCCAAGAAATAAAAAAAGAAAATAAATATTAGAATTAAACATTTAAGTGTTTCAAAAAGTGATTCCCAATCATGGCTCTGAACCTTCCGAAAAAATCAAAAAATAATAAAAATGTCACAATAAATTTTTGTTTTTGAAGAAGTTAAAGATAATTTTTTAATTTATAAGAAATCCACTGTACATTTTCTCTTTTTCAATTTTCTATAATTTTATTTTATATGATTTTTTAATAATAGGTTTTACAGCTACTTCTTTAATTAATTTAATTTTTAAACTATATTTTTGATTTTTGCTCTAACAAAATTTTCACATTATTTTCATTAAAAAAATTTGTTAAATTTTTCTTTTAGACATGAACGAATGATTTTTAATTTTTTTATTAGAACGAACTACTTTGATAATGTTTGAAAGACCGTGTTTCTCTGTATTGAACATACCTATAAGTGTATGTGTGTAATTTCTGATTAAATTACTATAAAAATATTTGTGTTTCTGTATTTGCTAGTATGGATAAATACACTAGTATTTACGTCAATTTCAATATGTATGTGTTCGTTTTATATAGACTTAACGTAAATTTGTTAAAATGTTCTCTGCATAAACTAACAAATTTAATTTGCCTTTAAATGTTTAACACAATGTAGATTTGATATGTTTATTCTGTTTGAAAAAAAAATTCAAATAAATTAAATAAATGAATAAATGTATCGTTTATATATTTATGTACAGTAGCGTGTGGAAATCATTATCGTTATAGATTTTTTAAAATTTTATGACTTATTTTGAGGCAATATTATCTTTTAGTTGGCAATTAGCTATTTAAGATTAATTATAAAAATTATATTTCACACGCGTTTTGTGTTCTGTAGACATAAAAAAATCAGTGAAAGAAAAACAAATTGCACGGTACTGTATTTGTGTAATTACTTTATAAATAAATGTTTCAAAAAATAAAAATTTTTTATACCCTTCACCATTAGTGCACAAGGGTATATATAGCTTTGTCATTCCGTTTGTAATATCTACTATTGTTATTTCCGACCCCATAAAGTATATATTTTCTGAAAGCGTATGAATAAAGGCGTCGATTAAGCGATGTACGTCTGTACGTGTGTTGGTTGAAATCAACTTTTAGAAGCAACCATATGTTCCTCAGATCTGTGTATGGTATCAATCTTTTGAAAATATCCGAGAATAAATTGCTATTGAAATTCAGCACAATCGTCTTAAAACTTTCTGAGATATGAGCAAATAAACGCGACTGCCTCTGTTTTTTTCCATATTTTTACCACCAAACTTAAAATTTTTTAGCCATAAAATAATCTATCGATACTTTGCTACTATTTGTAGACATAATATGCCTAAGAGATATTCGTGAAAAATTTTGGATAAAACGCGCTCTAATCGGTAAAGTTGTAGGCAAATTTTTTTTTTAAATATGTATTCCAAAAATTTACAAACGAAAGACAATTTTTTTCAGCTTCTACACAACCGAGAAAGTCAATTTGGTATCATCTAAAAAGACTTGACTAGCGCAATATAAGTACTATAAAAAAATTAAAATTCATGTTGGCCGCCACTAAAAAATGGCGGAAAATAAATGTATGAAATCTGGTATTTTAAAATGTAATTTCTTGAACCCCCTCAATATTGGTATCAAATGCAATTGCTTGACCAGTAGAATACAGAAAAATATTAAAAAATATAAAATCCAAGATGGTGTCTAAAACAAAATGGCGGAAAACATTTTTTAACACCATCAATATGGGTATCAAATTAAAGGGCTTGGCTAGTAGAATACTGTTAAATACGTAAAAATTCAAAATCAAAGATGGCGTCGAAAATAATAAGAAAAAATGGCGTATAACATGAAATATAGGTTAAGCGGATGTACATGATGTTGAAGGGTATCATCAGATTCAGCACGGCCGAATATAGCACTCTTACTTGTTTTTATTTATGAAGTATCTATTCAATAACCGTTTCTATTTAGTGCAAAAAAAAAACCTTTTACATTCTTTTTGTAACATCATTGAGTTAACAAGTGATTATTTGGAAAAATTTTTTATTTACAACATCAAATTCTGAAATTTCATTATTTTTAAGGGTCTACTTGAACAAAAATTTTTTTGTTTGAAATATATTTTCAATTTAACAAAATCTGAAAATTTTTTAATATCTGAAAATTTAATGCAACAGGCCATTTTCTGATACCCTGTTCTAAAGTGTAACGTATTCTAGTAAGGACGTTCTGCATCGATCTAAACAACTGGTAGTCAGAAGGGGCAAGGTCTGGGCTTTAAGGTGGGTGAGCCAGAACTTTCTATCCGCTGTTTTCCAAATAGTTTTTGACCGGTATTGCATCATGTGGCCGAGCGTTGTCATGATGGAAGCTTATTGCCTCGTGTCAGGTCGAATGTCATGGTTGTCTTACGTTGATTGCTCTCTTTAAACGAATCAATTGTGTTCGGTATAGGTCCATTGTGATCGTTTGACCCACTTTCAACAGCTCATAGTACAAAACACCCGTCAATCCTACCAAATACAGATTATTACCTTTACGTCATGGGTATTCGGCTTTGACGTTAATTTGACTAGTTGATCCGGCTTTACATATGACTTTTTGCGCTTGGGGCTATCGATATGTATGCATTTTCACTACCATATAAAATTACTTATTTCTGCATCGTTTAAGCATCATTTCTGACATCGACATCTTTCAACATCTCTCGGCTTCAATTCATTTAGGATTCAATTTCCTTGCTTCTAAATGATATCCAATGCTCGTGAAATGGAAGTAAATGGCGTGTTGTGTAACTCCTAATGATAATCCAAATTCTTCTTGCATTTCACAACAATCTTCGTCGAGTAGTGCTTTTAATTCTTAATCTTAAAACTTTTTCGGCTGACCAGGCGGCGCTCTTTTTGTCTTCTGTGTCGAAATCACCAGTTATGAATTGCGCACATTATCATTCATACGTCTTTTGCGGTGCTTGTTAACTGTACGCTTCTACCAACAATCTATAACTTTCAGCAACCGTTTTCTTCAAACAAGAGGCACACAATTCGACATTATTATAGTGATTGAAAAAAATGTTTCTTGACACTTTGGCGTCTATCGAATACTGAGTTATAATGACAGATGTTTACCCTCCAAAGTACCATATTTCTTATTATTGGCACAGACCATACGTATTCGTTATGCCATATGTTGGCCAAATCGACATTTTTAACCCAATACTTTCAGAAGGCTTTTGCAAATTTACAAAAATTTGTTAATGCTTCTGAACTTAAGCATCTAATCCGGCTTAATCACTTAACATTTTATATAGAAAATTCGTTTTATAAAGTTTAAATAAATTTATAAATTGCTTATGACTAAGACCGCATATCTTGTTAACATTTACCCTTGTGCTTGATGACGGTTTTCTTAATAAATTTCCTTTAATCCCCATTTAAGTTACAAATGATTAACACACATTTTAAACTGCTTCGCCTCTTTATTAATTTTTTCTTCCATTTTTTTTTACTTGAGAAAAGTGTTTTACTTTTTATCAGTATCCCTTTTGTTGCTATTTTTACAGAATTGTCAACATACTAAAACCATCTCATCGTTATGTGTACGTTTTGGTTTGTGTAAGTGTTTATGTGTGTTGTATTTTGACATAAGATGACAAGATTATAAAAAAGCAAACATGACCTTTGATACATATGAGGAACTGCAAGAGATTTTTTTTTAACAAATACACTTGTATTAAGTTAAAAACAAAATAAAACAAGTAACAGTGCTATATTCGGCCGTGCCGAATCTTATATACCCTTCACAACGTGTAGTCATGCAATAACAATTGTTTGTATCACCATTCATCCCATATAAAATACGTGCATATGTATATACTGGTTAGAATATATGTGGCATCGAATCCCAGCTGAGCCAAAAAAATTTTATTTTATTTTATTTAATATATTATTTATATTTTATTATTTTTTTTAAATTTTTTTTAAATTTTTTAAAAAAATTTTTTTAGAAAAATTTTTAAAAAAAATTTTTAATTTATTTTTTTAAATTTTTTAAAAATTTTTTTTTGTAGTTTTTTTTATTATTTTTTTCTTATTTTTAATATTTTTTGTTTTTGTAATTTTTTTGTTTGGTATGTTTTTTACATGTATGTATGTATGTATGTTGTTGTTGTAATTGTGAAAAAAAACGAGGTGGTCGTGGTTTTTTGCTCATATCTCAGAAAGTTATGGGGCGATTGTGCTGAATTTCAATAGCGATTCATTCCTGGATATTTCCAAGAGATTGATACCATATACAGATCTGAGGAACATATAGTTGCTTCTAAAAGTTGATTTCAACCAACACACGGACAGACGGGCAGACGGACAGACGGACAGACGGTCAGGGCTTAATCGACTCCTCTATTCATAAGCTTTCAGAAAATATATACTTTATGGGGTCGGAAATGAAAATTGTAGAAATTACAAACGGAATGACAAAGCTATATATACCCTTGTGCACCACAGGTGAAGGGTATAATGAACAAGGCTTCGTAAACATTAACAAACAGAAAAATAAACACAAACACACACACAAAATTAAAACAAATTTACACTTAAAACGACTGACATTATGTCTTTATTTTCAAGTGTAATTATAGACACACTGTACATATTTACTTAAGAACAACAACGACATACAACAAAAAAACAACACAAAAAATTATATATTACAAGTAAGAATAACAGTGCAAAAAATAAAATAAAAAATTATTATAATAGTACTTAAAAAAAAGAGCATAATTTATAAGTGTTGGCAAGATTGACAAAATGAATTTTAAAAGCAACTCATTACTGCACACGCCTTTAACAACAAAGTTGAAAAAAAATAAAACAAACATAAAAAAAGAAAAAAATATATATAGAATACAAAATTAACAACTTCTTGTATGCCTTAAAAAACATGTATGGATAAATATAAGCAACGACATGCTACTTGTTCACCCTCATAAAAATGTTGTTACACTTTTGCATTCTTTAAGACTTGCTCCTGCCGGCAGCCTGCCTGTCATTCTTTCTTGCATACATATAGACGTTTTTAAATGGCTCTAGGCCTATTTATAAATTAATATTAAACACACACATACAAGAAGAATACTGGCACAAAGGCCTACTACTGCAAACACATGTTTTTACTCCTGTTAGTGTGTGTGTGTGTGTGGTGCATGAGCCTGATTGCAAAATGGATGGGGGTTATGGGATAAATGAAAAATTATGTAGAAAAATTTGTCATATTAAAAAAAAAAACACAAATTTAGTATAGCGAAAGAAATGGTGACACAAGATTATCAATGCGTTTGAGACACTTTATTTATAAATTTATCATGCTAAAAAATTTTTATCTTTTTAAGGTTTCTTTCTAAAGAAAAATATTGATTAATTTTTTTTTGAAAATTTTTGTTCTTTAAAAAAATATTCACTCTAAAGGAAGTTTTGATTTCATAGAAAATTAAAAGTTATTCTTTCTACGGAAATATATTTTTTTTACCAACAATTTTTGGAAATTTTTTTTTTAAATTTCTTCATTAATTTTAATTTTGTAGATCTCTTGTTAAAATTTTTTTTCTGTATAGAATTTTAAAAGCTTTCCCCTCTATAGAAAATTTTTTTCATTCGTTAGAAATTAAAAAAAAAACGTTCTGTAGAAAAAACTTATATTCAATGGAATTTTTTTTTTAATTTTTTCATTTTGAAAAATACTTTAAAAAAAAATTTTTAAAAAAGTTCTCTTCTACCGAAAATTTTCAAAAAATTTTCGTCCTTAGAAAAATTTTAATTTTAAAACAAAATTTGTAAAAATTAAAAAAAAATTCATTCTGTAGAAAAAATTTTATTCTATTGAAAATTTTTTTAAAACATTTTTTTTTGTAGAAAATTTTTTTTAAAATTTTTTTATTTTGTAGAAAATTAAAAAAGAGTACTTCTACAAAAAATGTTAAAACAACTTTCTTCCATAAAGAAATATTGATTTTAAAATAAAATTTGTAAAATTTTTTTTGTCAATATTTTTTTTAATTTTCGATTTGCAAAAACATTTTTTTTTATTTTGTAGAAAATTTAAAACAAAGTTTTATTCTGCAAAAATATTTTAAAACAATTTTGTTCCTTCGAAAAGTTTTAATTTGAAACGAAAATCGTGAAAATTTTCATTTTAAATAAAATTTTTAAAATTTTTACTTTAAAATAACTGTCTTTCATTATATAGAAAATTTTTTATTTTGTAGAAATTTTTTTAAAAAAGTGTTCTTCAGAAAATTTTTTAAAACAATTTGCTACTTTAGAAAAATTTTTTATTAAAAAAAAATTATTTTTAATTATCTGCAGATGTAAAAAAAATTAAATTGAAATCGTTTAACATTAATTTTTTAAAAAAGTTTCCTTCTACAGAAAGTTTTAAAATAATTTTCTTCTTTAGAAAATTTTCATTTTAAAGTAAAGTTTTTAAAATTTTCATTACAAAATAAAATTTGTAAATTTTTTTTTTAAATTTGCATTTAGAAAAAATCTATTTTTTGTAATTTTTGTTCTATAGAAAATTGTGAATTTGTTTTATTGAATATATAAGATAATTAGAATTTTATTTTCGAATATTTTCTTTGTATTTTGAATTAGCTGTTTAAATTTTTGTTAAATTTTTAAAAGTTCCTTCATTTTGCAAATTTTCATCCAAAAGTGTTCGTTTTGTAGTTTTATAATAAAGTTTGGTGTTCAACTCTAGTGACGTTTCCATGTAAGTTCCAAGGAGTATTCGACATTTACCAACTGTGCAAATATTCATATTAATCAAAATCTCTTACAACTATAATTTTGTTTTTAAACAATTAATTCTTTGTTATAGAAATGTATCAAGTGATTTATTCAAATAATTGAAACTTTTTTACTCAACTCAATTCGCTTGTCTTCGTTTTGATTAAAAAGGTAAACAAAAATTCAACGTAATATAAAAATACCACATACTATAATGAGAGAGGAAAAAAAGGAGATAATTAGTTTCAAAAGCAACAATACAATAGTTTAAGAGTCATACAACTATTGAAAACCATCTCAAGTCAAGATTATCAGGCATAAATGATCACTAATTTCCCTTAGGAGCAAAATACGATGACATTAGCTTGCAGATCGTATAATAATAAACTGCTGTAAAACATATGACGTCATCCTTAATGAAGCGGAGATAAAAGAACTTCCAGTTCATATTTTGTGTTCTGAATTTGCTATTTTAACAGTGTTAAAATACAGTATCAAAATCTGCTTCATATATACTTGCAGTCTTGGTGACAAGGTCACTAGCTGTTGTCGGAACCTTTACATTTGAACCTTATACTTATTCTTCTTAACTATTAACACCAGATGGCGACAATTACGACAGTAAATAAGAAACATTCTTGTCGGCCTTGCTACTAAGAACGTTACAGAGGACACCCTGCAGACACAGTAATTAGCAAGGCGAATTCCATAAGGTGAACTCGTCGTTAAAACAACTACAAAGCGAAAAAAAATACAACGTGTATTTTGTTAGTCTTTTAATCTTTTTTACAACTTTTCACTTTTTTTTACTATTTGCTTGCAAATTCTTTAAGATTTTTTACAGTTTTTCACAATTTTTTAAAATTTTTGTAATTTATTATTAGTTTTTTTGACCTTTTATAATAATATATAATAGTTTTTTAAGCTTAAGGTCCTTTTAATAATAAAAAATCTTTTTGTTTTGTTTTATATTATTTGATCAATATTTCGCTACTTCTTTGTGTAGCATCACAAATGTCAACAATAAAAAAACACACACAAAAATTTGACAAGTGGTCCCTAGAAGTAGTCAACAGCTGACGATCAGCTGATCTAATAAGTTCACCTTATTGGATTCGCCTTGCTAATTAGTATGTAGTTCGGAATATACACGATGCTTTTAGTTTTACACTAGTTATATATCTGTCTTCTCTTCAAATATCCAAATATCGATTTTAACATTAGGTTGTCACAGAAGCCCAACTACTTCATTTTTATATAGTTTTATACTAGCTTTTGTTAGAGAGTGGAGAGTGCGGGGGGGGGGGGGGGTGGTCTACTACTGATCTATATCTCCCTCTTACAACATACTGAAAAAATTTAATATTCATTTAATATACCAGTTGAAGCGTCAAGAGCTATGCAATTTTTCTTGTCTCTGCTGGGATATTTTTTTGGTTTTTAAGCTTCACGCCACGATATTAATAAGATTTTTGTTTGAAAAACATAACACTTTACAATTTTGCGATGGGCAAATTGTGAGTTTGCTAGCTATATGACTGGTTCAAAATTTTGTTACAGGGCAAGTAGGTATTCTATATATTCACGAATTGATTCTAAAAATGAAAAGCTTGTTAGTGACATCTCTTTACAGGTCAGTATGTTTTATTTTGTCTGCTGACTGAGGGATATACAGAGCCTTTACTAAAACTATAACCATCTAGAAAGGAAATCAACAGCCTAATAAATTGTTTATTGCTTTAACAATTGTTGTGCATAATTTGTGTTGGTGGAGGTTGTTTTTGTTTCGGTTTCTTCTCATTAAAAACTTTGCTTACGATAGAGGCTTAACAAAATTCGCCTTAACCTATATATTAATATGCCATTAAAATTTTAGCACCCTCATGCATATAAACTCATTCATGCACACACACACACACACACACACACACACACATACACACTTAAATACTCGCGCTCACCCTTTCTTCTTTATTTGATGTTTTTTTTTTGTGTGGCAGCACCGTGTTAAACAACATGTGTTGTTTGCAGTATATTTTTATTCATTTACTCATGATTGTTGTTTTTTTGTTGTTGTGTTTTTTGTTGTGTTTTCTTATATTTTTCATATTTGTTATATTTAAATGTATAAACATTAATGTATGTTTGTTTTTGCTTCATTTTGTTTTGCGATTCTTTCGCTGTCGTTGCTACTGCCACGTATTGCTGCTTGCCTCTATGGAAGAGTGTGTGTGTTGCAGTTAAAAAAGCACTCAATTAAAAACATCAAGTGCGTCATGTTCAAAAACATACTTAACTTCAAGTTGTGACTTAAGCAGATCAAGGGGAAAATTAACGACATAAAAAGGAAGCTTTTCGTTTATTTTTTTTGTTTCACTTTTCTTGCAAAAATATACTCGTACATTAAGACTTGCCAGTATATTTATGAAGTTATGTTGTTGTTTTAATAACTTCAATTTTAGCTTAAAGAAATTTTTTAGAAGAAGAAATATGAATGAAGAGGAAATTTTTAATAAAATTAATTGATTTTAGTGGGGTTTGAGATTTTAGAAACCTTTTTTTTGGACTTGCTAGTCGTACACTTCAAGTGTAACAGTTGTTAAAAGTAAGTAAAATTTTTATTTTTAACTTAAGGTAAAGAGATTTGCTTCATTAATTACTAAACTTTTTATTGAAAATAACTTAACCCAATGAAAAGTTAAAATTAAACAAAATCTTGGCTATTTCCTCTCAAAGTTATTTTTAATCTTCTGGCCCAATTTTATTATTTTCATTATTAAATTCTGAATAATTTATTGATTGATTTGCTGCTAACATATACAAACCATAGAATAAATATTGAGATTTTTTTTTTGCAATAAATATATTTTTTAAACAAGCTGCCAGCTCCCAATATGACCCGTGTGCTTTCAGTTGCTTAACATGTATGGGTGGCGTATGAGTAATATTTATTTTATATATATTTTTCATTTCAACATCTTTTTTTTATTATTTTAATAAATATTTAATTTCTGGTTTTCACAGCCAACTTCCTATATAACTTCAGGCTGAGTAAGCAATTTCATGAGAATCTTATGTATGTTTTTCTAGTTTTTTTTTTTATTGTTTTTTTTTTTTTACCACCAGCCTAGTATGTACACCACAAAACAAACAAAGTTGCTTCCGTTTTTTTTTTGCTTCTGATTCCACTTTGCAGATTTTCTTTTTATTACTCATCAATAAAAAACTCATAAAAAAGTGTTTTATTGTAAATTTTTTCGTTTCGTTTCTCTCTCTCCCTTTGTACTTGTAAATACTTATCATTTTATTACTTTATTCCAATCCAAACTTTGTTAAAATGTTGTTGTGGCTGAAAACTGCAGTAGCAGCTTAAATAAGATTTTTTTTTATTGTATCAAGCATCTAATGTTCTACACGTTTTTATGACTTGAGCCAAGACGTTGACTTTGCCATCTATGCCACAATGCGTCCAATAATAAAGTTATAATGTAGTTTATTTGTACGACAAATGTATAAAAGTAGCATAACATTAACGCAACAATAGCAGCGGCAAAGAAAAAAAAAATCAACAAAAACAACATTCCTTTTACTTAACTAGTGGCATAATAATTGAGTTGTGTTAGTTATGAAAAGTTTATTTAATGTTAAAGGGATTAATGCACAGTGGGATATTTTGTAGATAAAATGATAGTACACCTGAGATTAACCAACAGCTGGTGTAATATTAATAGCCTTGAGGGGGTAATAGGGGATAAGAGGGTAATAGTGTGCTACCCTGACGTTCTGAGAGTTTTGGATTCTACAAGTGATATTGAGTGCGGTCTGTGATATCTACAAGTGGTGTTTTAAAGTTGCAGTCCTTGTTGAATTTGTTAAAGTGGTATAGAAAACTTAATTACCTAAATATATTAGTCACATGATGTCCACTAAATGTATATAAAGTACAATCATTAAAATTAAAATTTTAATCCTGAAGACTAAAATAAAAAGCTTCATTGGATTGGTCTTTTTGGCTCTTCCCCTAAACTTTTATAGGTCGGGTAAAATACACTATTTTTTACAATTCAATAATTTCTTTCTTATTTAAGAGCATTTTCCATAACACTTTTCATAATTCATGGTTGTAGCGCTCGAATTCCCGCAACACTGCTCAATTCGGCTTCGTTGCGGGACCGCCCCCCGGAATCTGTTGCGATTGGCTTAAGCCGGTAGTGAAAAAGCCATTAAGGAATTAGATAGCCCGAGCTTCAAAGCAAGGTGCAATTTAATGAACCAAGAATTAATGTTATTAAATTGCTACCTGCGGCATGCTGAGGAGGACAGCATTGTCACAGGGGCATTGGTTGGAGGCACGGCTCCAACCCAGTAGTTAAGACCACCGTCGTAAACATTATCCACGTCTGTCTCTCTGGTAGTGTCGGCAAAAACCTGCACCTTCAGAAACTAATTCTCCGGTGTGTTTTCAAGAGAACCGCTCTTCATTTACGGTTGCAGGACTTCCCCTACATTTAGCTACTATACACCCAGTGGAGCGCTGATGAATTACTCTTGTGTTTTCGGAACCCCAAAACCTACAGTTGTACAAACAAAGCCGTTTAAATGAAAATTAGCTTCATCACTCATAATCAGATTACCAATAAGTTTGCTTTAATATCTGGCCAAATGTTGATATTAAACTGCAAAATTAAGACGTTGATGATGATCTGCGGATGGTTCTAATTTTGAACGAATTGCAGCTTTTGTGGAAATAACAGCAAATATTTATTTAATATAAGCCAAAGTAATGTAAAAGCCAATTTGAACTTAGCAGAAAGCCTATTGGAAGATGTTTCTGGTAATTCTGGTAAAATAATAAATAACACTTTGCTCTTCACTTCTAGTATTTTCCGCAGTGCAAATTAAATGTGGTCTACCACTTCGAGGAAAATCTCTTTAGCTACCATGTTGATTGTGACAATGAACTAAGCGACGATTCATTGTTTCAGGGGCCGATATTCCGACCATCAAATGTTGACGACATGCTTCTTGGGTTAAAATAATTTATAGGTTATTTAAATAATACAATTTTATTATTTTGTTTATTTGTTTAGTTGCGAATCTATTTACTAGTTATTCCTGAGATGTTATTTATAGGTATAGATCTGGAAAAAAGTTGTTTAAATATATAAACGAAAAAATAATAAAATTATAAATATTTTAATATTTGAATTTTGTTCCCACCCTGTACAGTACACTATAGCTTTAAATTCCATCTTGACATCATAAATATGTCAAAGCTCTTAACACGTTTAAGGGTTAATATCGTACTTATTCACAATGGATCCAAACAATTTCCACATGGCCGGATTTTAGAGAATACTTTTGCATATAGTAAAGTTCACTTAGTTTTGTTTGGCATAGCCTAAAGTATAATAATTAAAAATTAAATTAAAATTTAAGAAATCATGTTTTTCTGGGAGCAATTTAATTTTTTTGTACAGTGTTTGAGCAGTGTTTATGTCATATTTTCGCCTCTACCAAATCATTTGTTGGAATATTTATTTTCAAGAATTTGCCGCAACCTATGATTTAAATTTACGAAATTTTTCGTTAAGTTGTGAAAATAGAATGAAGCAAAATAAATAGGCTACCTGAAGTGATATCATAAATTTGAAATCTGACCATTTGGATTACGTGGCAGCACTGTCGAAAGAAATTTAATGCAACTAACAGTATAACATCTTAACCAAAACAGTTTCTTTTTGTATCAAAAATATTGTTGCTTATTTGGCACTAATCAAAAATAACACAGGTCAACACGATTTTTGAGTCTGAGTTCTGTACCTCTGATTTTGATTACTTATGCCAAACTAAAGAAAGAAAAAATATTTTTATCTAATAAAGTTTGCTTTTGTAGATACCAGAACGAAATTTCAACATTTATGGAAAATGTCTATTTTTCAATGTTAATCATATTTAAAATTAAACAAGTTATGAATTATATACTTTAATTAATTTTTATTATAAAAGACAGCACAAAAAAACATAAAAATTCAAAAAAAGAAGCTTCAAAAATGAATACTTTTAGTATTTCTAGTGTAATCGTCAGAACTTTCTCGTATGAGCATCCAAATGTAGTCACCCATCATGTTCTCATTATATTGTCCTTGATATCTTTGTTCAAAGTTCATTATATCCTGGTGGAAGCGTTCCCCTTGCTCTTCTGAATATTCACCCAAGTTATTTTTGAATTTATCCAAGTGCGCATGTAGCATGTGCAGTTTGAGTGACATTCTGCAACCCATGACTTTGAAGCTGTCAAGCATATTAGAAATAAGCTCTTCATAATTCTCGGCGTTCTTGTTACCAAGGAAGCATGTTAAAATAAGCTTCATAGGCTTCACAAAGTTTCTTATTTGATGATAAACTAAATTTTTTGGCACTCACTTTAATAAACTAACCACAAACATAGCAAAAAGAGTCCACGTGGTTTTTACACATTTTCGGTGACATTTTTACGCCTCGCGACACATAAAATACGTTATTCCTCTAGAAAGCGCACTCGCATACTGTCATGACACTCTACTACCTCTCACTTCACACCCACAGTCCCTCTCACTTCTCTCTGGCATCATAAATGCAACGGCTTTTAAAAAAATGTGCAAAACCACCGTATATTTAGTTTTCATTATGTTAAGTACAAAAGCAAACTTTATTTATTATTAATGGAGTTTCTGTTTACTTTTCCATTTATATATTCAGAAAATAATCACTAAATAAAAGACTCAAAAAAAAATTTTTTTTTTGTTGACCTGTGTAATCAACCCTCATATTGTACAGCTAGCTAACTGTAAAATGTAACACCCAATACTGTTGCTATTGAGCTTTTTTTTTCCTAACACTGTGGTATTCTCATTTTTTTTAAGTTCATAGTACACAGTACATAGTTTTTGTAATCGTACATCTATAAAACACTTTTGCTGATTGCTTTTATCAAACAGTAAATAGCCGTATTAATAATATAGTTGTTCAATTGTCTGTATTATTCTTTTGTCAGTAGTGATGGAAGCTAATAGACACAACAATAAAAAAGTATATTTTTACTTAAATAATGTTCAAGCCCATTCATTAACGTGTCTCTAAAAAAGTACGAAAATTGTCGCTATTACCAGACTGCTCCTACCCAATCGCTACAAAACCACACTCAAAACAGTGTTAAACAGTGGATAAAAAGCTCAACGTTTTAAGGCGGGAGTTTAATAAGTATGCTAAATTACCTTCTAAAAAATAAAAAAAAAAAACGAAAAAACGAAAGAATTGAAACCGCAGGAAAACTATACAATTCTATTAAAAAAATTTTCTGGGGAAACGAAAGGGGTATAGATACACTTATAATCCTAAAAAATCCTACGGATATGAATCCTGGATGCTCACAGAAATACATTACATTAAAAATTAATCACGCTACATAAATTAAACACACTGGTTTTACTTATACTTATTCTCTCTCTCTCCCTCCCTCGCTCTTTTTTTCTATTAGGTTAGGTTGTTCTATAAACATTAATGAGTTTATTGAATAGCGTCAATTGGTAGAGTCTTATTTAAATTAATGTGATCAATCATCTTTATATTTGGCCTGTTTGATATTTACAGGATTGAGCTAATACGTTTGTATATTTTTACATGCCTGAAAATTTGTTTACATATTTAAAATTAAACTTGAACTCGAAACTGGTGCTCGAATTTGTTTTGAAGCTCAGTAGGTGTGCCTTTGTGAACGAGGAAACGATAATGTGTGTTAAGGGACATGTTGGCATATTTGGGAATGAGGAGGCGGACGAATTTGCGAAAAAGGGAGCTGCTGTGACATTCTGCGGAACGAAACCTAGAGTTGTACTATTCACTGAATAAAATGTTATAAGCATTTGCAAATACTCACTTTTAGTTATTTACTCAGTATTTATCTATTTTAGTTTGTTATTGTTTTCTATACTCATTTATTTGTTTCGAACAAGACTACATGACCTGAAGTAACTGCTGCACTGTTTAAAGTTTTAAGAGAATTTTTTTAGGCTTCTTGCAACTCTTTGTCATCTACCTACAACAGTTTTCATTCATTTTTGCAACCTTTTAACATTAAAAAAAATACTAAAATACAATTTATACAAATATAAATTCATACGCACACACACACATATGTACATCAATAAAACAAGTAATAAAGAATATGGAGAAATGTCTAGTGCAATAAAAAAAGAAAAAATAATAAATAATTGTTTGTAGCCTGCAGTTAAAGAGGAAAGTAAATGTAAACGGTTTCTTTTATTTTCATAAGACATATTTATTTATATTTTATCATATTATTTTTTTCTTTTCTATTTTGCGATTTCTATTTTTCTTTTTCTTAGTTTGCAAAAGTTAATGTTTATTTTAAATTCCTCAACAGCATCTTACGGTTTTTATTATTCTGTTTTTTTTTTTTTTTTTTTTTTTTTTTTTTTTTTAAATAAATGATTATTAAAACATTAAATAAAAGAGAAAAATACAAACCCAATATGCGTGCTTTGGTTTTTGTTAGAAGAAAATTGTTTTACAACCAAGTAACTTGGTCTAATGGAAATACAAAATAATATAAATGAAAATAAATCATAATTTGCTTGTTAAGTTTTTTCTTTCATTTTGTTGCTGTTGTTTTTCCTCTTAACATAGCCCTCAGGTAAAACCATAGTTTTCTACTAAATATTTTCAAACTCTTCGGAATTTTTTATGATCTTTTAACAATATTTTTTACTTAGTTAATTTGCCCGGTATTATTAAAAAAATTGTTTATTTTCTCTTATATTTTCAGGTAATACATTTTTATTGTTTAATCAAGCTGAAAACAGTTGTAAGATGACTTTGTCTTGTTAATAGGGTAAGAAAAAAATGATTGATATTTTGTAAAAAAAAAACTTTTAAACTTGTGCAGCCATATTTACAATATATTTTTTTTTATTTATTAAAGGTTTATAAAATAAATTTATTAAGCAAATTTATATTAATAAACCTTTGACAATCCCAGCAAAAAAATTTACTCAAGGGTCCGTCAAATAACTTTTTTTTTTTTTGAAACAGGGCGCGAAACATCGAGTGTAGCTTTGGCTGTGTGGCACTTAGCGCCGTCCTATTGAAACCAAATGTTGCCAATATCCTCCACTTTAATTTTTGTGTGGCCCGATAACGATCGCCATTGACTACGGCCACTCCTTGCTCATTGTCGAAGAAAAATGGCCGAATTATGCCTCTGGACCAAAATCCGCACAAAAAAGTGACTCGTTTTGGGTGTATCGGCTTTTTAATGTATGCGTGCGGGTTTTCTGTGCCCCAAATGCGACAATTTTGCTCGTTTATCCGCCAAGATCAAAATGAGCTTCATCAGAAAAGATGATTTTTTTTGGCAAAATCGGCCAAAGTAATGTCGCAATATTTCCCAGCGTTGTTCAAGCGTAGACAACCATATTCGTTCAGCGGAAGGATAAAACTAATTAACTGTCAAATCAGAGATCAGCTAAGTGTCACCATTCACGAAATAAGCACTAGTTGAAAAAAAACGTTAGATGGCGGACCCTTTAGTTCAATGTGAATAACATTTACCTAATTCATAAGTACAAAAGGAGGCATGACGAATGGCTTCTTCAAATACAAAATAGTTACCTATTATTGATTTGCTTCAAAATGCATGCAAATGCATGCAAAATATCTTAAACAATTTATGCGAACAAACAATATTAACTCATGAAACATGGGTTTCTTTTTATCTACTGTGAATACGTTCTATTTAATTTTATTAATATATTTATATAAACACATGCTCTCCAATGACTCGTTAGTGCTAAAACCATGCATGTTTCACCATGATGAAGTGGTTCGATTTAACCAGTTCATCATGTGTTGAACTCATGCATTCACTCTTTCTGTCGGTTGTCTTTTTTTTTGCTGGGAACGCAAGAATGGATTTTGCAAATAAATGTTTAAAAAAATATATTTTCCAATAGTTTATTAAATCCATTTAAGCTTTAATAAATTTAAAAGGGTTTTTTTATGAAGCTTTGGTAAAGTTTGGCGGTAAAAGATAAAATGTGCCTCCTTTCTCTTTTAGTTTATTAGTCATATTATTCCTTTGTGACTCAAAGTAGAGTGCCCCTGTGGACTAGTCGGTAAAGGACAAGTCATTTGTTTGGGGGTTGCGGGTTCGATTCCCGCCGGAGACTCTGGAATTGTCTGCTTCTCTTTCTCTTCTATGCTTAATATTTATATTCTTCTCTCTATTAAGGCGTCACAATGGACCGTAATAGTCTCCGCGTGAAGGTGTGAGGGTAACTTTGCACCAGCCTTACCTACCTACCTACCGACTCAAAGTATGTACACATTAAGCAAATAAAGGGTGGTTGAATTTTAAGCGTCGATGTTGATTTTGATTAAACACAAAAAATTATTTAGGAAATCAATGTAATTTCTTTTCATTATGATAATATTGGCATGATTTAAAAAAAAATATCAGTGAAATGTCTGCCACGACCTCGGCGGCACACCTCCATCCGATGATCCAAATTTCCACTGACAATGTTTATGTTCAATTGTTGGGCACGATGATGAGTCGAGGTTGACTGCTCTTTTGCCACACTATGGCGAAAAACATCAATGTTTTCCGTTCAACGAACTAAGAAGGCATTCACAGATGTTTTCACATTTCATACAGACCTGTTCTGCTGATATTTAAATATTTTTTACAATTCTCCCGATTGTGGACGAATTTGAATTTGTTGACCGAAAGAATCACGAAGTGCACGAAATGCATTTTGATTTGAAAGCACATTTTCATAATAAGCCCGAATAACTTTAACGCGTTGCTCGAATGTGTATCTTTTTATGGTTCGAATTTGAGTTAGTCTGAAATTGATAAATGTCAAATGAAATGCAGAGAAATAAATTTGACGTTTAGATGTGGTTCACATTCAACATCGGCCCTTCAAATTAAACCACCCGTTATTTGACCCTGTAGACGCAATCAATAAAATATATTAATTTCCATTGCAATTAAAACAAATTCTATTAAATTGCAAATTTCCTTAGTTCAGAACAGTTGCAATATCAATTCATTGCAATTTCACACCACCCAAAACCAAACAAGAAGTACACGAAGAAAAAATATGGTTGTGGTAGTCACAATCATAGAGCAACATACTACGATTGAATTTCATGATTTGTAGTTTAAATATATAACAGTTGTCAGTTATCATTAGTATGTTTAGGTGAAGTATCATGCAATAATTTTACTATGGCTACAAATGAAACATACAATCTTTGCTCTTTTCTAAAGCAAATTATTGTCATTTGCTATTAGTTATATTTATTGTACTCACCTTTCTAGTTAAATTTTTTTTTATCAATTTCTGTTTACATTTTGTCGTTTATTTTTATTATTTCTTTAATATTTTTTAAACATGTTATTTAACAAGAACAAGAGTTTAAATAAATAAAATAATATTAAAAAATTCATACCTTGATTGAATCAAACCTCATACTATTGTTTCACCTAACATTTAATGGTTACTTGTAATTTAAATTGCTTTTTAATTATGATGATATTTTTGCGAAGACATAAAATTACTTTGTCGTTATAATTTTGAAAATCATACTATATTTGAAGGACAACCATATTGCAGATTTTTTGACAATTCAGAATTAAATAAAAAAAACTAACACATGTTTGACAAACGTGATGAAATAAATGATAAAAAAAAGAAAAGAAAAACCTGTTTTCGACAATCAAATATTGTTATGGAAACTATAGTATGATCGTCGTGATTATGTCGCAAGCATGGTTTTTCTTTGCGTGTACAGAGTTCATTCCCTTACAGAATTGAATTCAGGGAAATTCTTTACGAGACCACAACAAAGTATATCTTGTGCTCTATAAGCATTTCTTTTAATATCAAATTTGTATAAATCTTTCTCTCACTCTTACTTACTTACTTACTTTTGCAATAGCTCGTAGAAGATGACATGAATAATCTATTATTATCGCTAATTAATTGCAAAATAGAGATCTACAAGGTAAAAAATCTCTCTTAAAATGCATGCCTTCTAGAAGCGCTCTTGGAAGCGCTTTTTGGTATTAAAGTTTTTTTGTAGGATTGTTGTGACTATATATTTGGTGTAACGAAAATTACGATAAACTAAATAAATATATCTATAAATGGTAGTCATAATTATTTTGCCAAATATTAACCTCATGTAAATATAGCTTAAGACCTGTCATTTAGTTTTTCTTGTGGCATAATTCGTTTACTTGAAAAACGACTGCCATTATACTTTTCGAAACAAGTAAACCATAAGCAAGCTTTGCATTTATTACAAATAAATCAAAAACTTGTTTTTTTAATTTTAAATGCAAATACTTGAACACAAAACCCTTATGACGTCACAACAGTATGGCCAGAAAATTTCAATTAAAAATAAAAATGCTAAATTAAACCTTAAGTCCGCACTACAATTTATTTGCAAATACAACAAAATAACGAGGACCAGTTGCTCGATATTATGTAATAAACCAGGCTGGTGGTGCAGCACAATACTGACTAGTCCATCGGGACACCTAAGTTCTTAAATGTCGAATTTTTTTAAAATATTTTGAAAAAAATTTTTTTAAATATTTTAAAACTAAGATTTCAAAAAATAAAAAAAATAAAATTAAAAGTATTTAACAAATTTTAAATAATAAAAAAAAGTAATAAAATTTTGTTAAAATTTTGTTTTTTTTTAGAAAATTTGTACAAAAAAAAATTTACTGAATATTTTCTTTAAACACATTTTTGTTAAAAGATCTTATAAAACCCAAAATTAACATTTTACGCAAATTTATTTATATAAATTTTTTTTAAAGTTTTTTCTTAAAAAAGAAAATTTATCGAAAAATAATAAAATTTCCTTAAAAATTTTTTTTTTCAGAAATTTTTTTTGAAAAGAAAATTAACAAAATTTACGGAATATTTTCCTAAAACAAAATTTTTTTTGTTAAAAACTCTTATAAAACAAAAATCACATTTAATGCATTAACATTAATGAATTAAATTTCAATTTTTTTAAAGTTTTTTTTTTCTTAAAAAAAGAAAACTTAGCGAAAAGTCATTTAAGCGAAAAAGAATAAGAAAGACCTTTTTGTGCTATGCTCTCGCTTACACTTACACACGAGCGCACGCTGTGTACAAGTTTAAGTTATTCTTACTTAAAATAACATACAATTTAATTTGTAGTATTAAACACACTCACACAAACACATATGTTTTTCCAAAGCAATACTGGGTTTTGGCATTCACAACTATATCAAGCAAATGCAAAATAAATGCAAAAGGCATATACTTAGGCGTCTACGTGGCGAGCCTATATGACGTCGCGAGTTTCCTTTGTTCGTTGCTTAATACAACAACAGTCAGGAAGAAAATATAAAAACAAAACCACTCACCCAGTCGGGCACAAAAGTCAACTTCAACATTTTGCGCTGGTAATGTGCTGTTTACTAAAAAAAACATCGTAAAATGTATGCACGTTTTTACAAAAAAATATTTATGTATATTTAAAGTATTCTTTTAGGCGTCACCTGTAAATTCTACTAACAAAAACTTAAACACACGCTCTCAGGCCAAATGCATTTTGAAAATGAATAAGAAAAAAAACAAAAAAAAAAAAATTGCCACCAATACATAGTTAGTGGGGCTATTTGTTTTCTAGGACTATTGTATTGTTGTAATTTTGAATAAGTGAGTTTATGTGTATGTGTGTGTGCGGTTATGTGTTAAGACACTTAAGGGGTTGTTTAAAGCGATTATAATCAGTTTTTGGTTACAATGTCTAAAACCTTTAGCACAGATCTTTTACAGCTGGTCTATGTGTGGTGATTTTTGGATTACACAAGTTGTAACTAAGTGGATTTTTGTATTTCCTTTTAAATTGGTTAATGTTTCTGGTTAAATTGGCAGTAAAAAAATTATGCTTTTTTTTGATTTTTAAGAAAGGTAATTTTTTTTTTGCCTCATTTTTCTTTAAGTATATTATACTTTAAATGTATTTTTGTAAATTGCTACCAGCTGTTGCTAGTAGGGTTTAAAAAGGCAATTGTTGTGGTAAAACAAAATATAAAAATAAAATTTCACTACCTTGAGGTAATTTTAACCTCTTTTAATAAGGCTAATGGTGAAATGTAAAATTTATTGTTTAATGTTTGTTTTGGCTATAAAAAATGCTCCCTTAAGTATGCTAATGATACTGAGAAAGGTAAAAAAATACCTTTTCGTTTTATAATACATCCTTTAAATTGCGGCGAATGGGCGAATGTTCAGCAATTATTGATTTTACCTTCAACGTAGTGATTAAAAAAGTTTCTGAGAGATTTGATTTTTTTAAGCTTGAATTAATTGAAAGTGTTGGGATCTATAGTTAACATTTCAAAATGTCTGCATTTTATAATACTTAGAGATGGTTAAGTGCTAAATGATTTATTTTTCGTATAACAAAGGCAAAATATACAGATTCAAGTCAACTAAGAAATGGAAAATTTTTATAACATTTCTCAATTGCCTTAACTCCTAAAAGTATGCAAACAATCATGCTAATATTTAAAAAAATAGCAAATATGTTTCTCCTTTATACAGTCTTATTTTTCTTGGTCGTTTTAAATCTACTTAAATTACCGTCTACTCGTTCTACGCCTATTTAGAACAATAAAAAATGTTTAAAAAACTCACATTATAATAAAGCGGCTGATACCGCAAACTTTAGTTAATTTAAACTTCTATCTTCAAGTACATCTCATTATTAACGTTCGTTTGTCCAAAATACTGTATAAAATAAAGAGCTAATTAAACAATATCCAGTATAAAGAAGTTTTAAATAAATAGCATAGAAAACTATTTGAAACACTTACTAATTACACTGCTTAATTCAAGCTAAAATTTTTAAAGAGCCCTTCTAAATACATTGTAACTTTTTCTTACTTCGTTCAACTTCTTAAGCTTTAACCGTTTTACTTAACAACAACATTGAAGTAAATTTTTAAAGCATACTTTAAGGTTTTTATTTAAAATGCATAATTTTTATTTATATTACACTTTAAAGACCTTAAAGCTAGTGCTTGAAAACCATAACTCATCTTTGTGAATAAACAACTGAGATGTATTTAAATGTCATTGTTGCTGTTATTGTTATTGATGCTGTTGCAACTGCTGTGGTAATATGCAAACAAGCCTTAAAGTATGCTAACAAGCAGGCATCTTGGCTTAGGCTAAATATTAATATAAACACAAATACAAATGTCGTCTTCTCTGCTTTAACATAAATAAAAGTCAGTGTTAAGCAAAGAAATTCCTTTAACTGCAACAAAACACCCTGGATTGAATTATGTTGTTGTCTCCCACAGTGCTGACTGCCTTATAGTAAACTTTTACTGCTGACCCCTTTTGTGTATGCATTACATGTTCGGCATAAGAAATACGCCTCTGTGGTCGATCAAAAGCATATGTTTGTTAAATAAAATATACACTCATATAAGGGACAGAGATGGAGTATAAAAGCATGCATATGCATGTATGTTAATACAATAACAGGTTATTTGTAGCTAAAACTGTAAATGCTGTTCTTGTTATTCCACACGTTATTGTTATTATCATTGTTATTGTGGCAGTGGTTTTTTGCTCGTAAACACCCGGTTGTTCATCATCCCACGTTATCCTTTCGTTGTTGATGGCAGACAAAAGATAATTTCTGTTGCATATGTAAATTTGCCTAGAATTTATGTAGGCGTAAACTAGGTACGCAGCACACCACCAACTGCAATAAAACATTTTCTATAAAAGACATGCTAAGCAAACATTTGTAAGCATACAATATAGTATACTTTAAGGCTAAATGTTTGAATATGAAGATGAGCAAGCATATTTTAAAACCTTTAAACTTTTAAGGGTGTGTGTGTTTTTTTTTAATTCTTTGTTCATTTCTCCTATAAACATAAAATTTTACTTTTTCCCTAAACGTCTACTCAACCATCTTTTTGTTTTACTTTTGGTTTTGTGGTCCTTTGAGCTCTCACTCCCTTTCATTTGCACGCCGTTTTTCCTACAATTGTGGCCACTGAAGACAATGAACTTTTAGCTTTTGTTTTTGCCATTATTAAAGCAGTTTCTGTTGTTTGAATTTTTTTGCGGACTAACTGCAGCTGTTTGTTTGTGTCTACTAACTTATTGTTGTGGTTGTGCTGCTATGATTCATTTAAAACAACTTATACGTTTGTACAAATATGGTGATATATGTTAACGCTGAAAGCCGAATTGTTGGTATCACGTGCATACTTTAAGGAGGAGAGCCACATATTGCGTGTTGGCTTTTGTTTTTATTAAAATGTGTATCCACTTTTATTTTCTACTTATGTGGCGCAAATGTAGGTGGTTTGGTTTTGTCTCTGGTGAATAATTTTAGCGCCAGAATCATTGTTTTCGAATGAAATTCTCAGGCACATTCCGGGGGGGAAATGTTTAATATTTCTTTATTTGTAGATTGTTTTGTGTAACTCCTGTATGTGCTTGTAAATAATTTATCAAAAATTTTCATTAAATGGTCCATAATTTGTATGTTTAAAATGTACTTAATTTTTTTTTCATTCATTTTTAGGGAAGTTACTTTTTATGGCCTCTTTTATATTACACCTGAGTAGTACATAAATTTTTTTATAATTTATTCAATATTATGTTCAATTTAACATCAAATTAATATGCCTTTGATCGTGCTTTTTGTAGCAATTTTAAATGTTCAAGGATTTTTTCTCTTAATTCATATGCAACCACTTTGTATTCATTTTATCTATGGTTTTTTTAAATTGCAATTTACAACTTCAAAACGTAATTTACAACGAAATTTATTTATACGTATAAATTTGAACAAGTGTGTTTTTTAATGCAAATAGATATTGAATACTACACAGCACAGAGAGAGCGAGAGAAAAAACAACAAGACAAATATAACAAAATGTAAAGCATACATTTTTGGCACTCACATCAAAAACAAAATGTGGCATACATTTTGGCTGGCCAGAAAATAAAAATTAAAACTAGGCATCAACATCGCAAAACAAAAAAAAATAATAAATATAAAACTAAAATAAATATAGAAAAATTAAATAAAAAAGAGTCAAAGGCATTTGAACTGAAAATGTGTTTATTTATTTATATTCCCATTTTATATTTAATTTCTTTTTGCTGCTATTTTAGTTGACTACATTTCTCTTTTTGCAAAAAAAAGGCCCATAAATGTTTGTCAACGAACTGTCTGTAGACCTAAGAACCCTTTTGGAATTTAGCCAGTTGTTAATAAAAATTGCAATGGCAAAATTTGCAATAGCAGTCCAAGAGAAAATAGAGGCATAGAATTTACTGCAGCAGAAGAGTTTTGTTTTACTGAAAAAAAACATGATTAGATTTTATATATTTCTCCAACTTCCTGCTAACCTCAATCAAAGATTAAAGCCGAAATCCGGGGTAGCTGAAAAAAAACATAAAAGTTTTAGAAAAAAATCTATAAATTTACTTAACAAATACGTATATATGACAAAACATTAAATTAAATGTATGTAAGTTTTGTTATAATATTGCACTCAATCCTGGCTTAAAATAAAATTTATTGCTATAGTCTAATGTTAGGCGCAGAACCATTTAAACTGAAACATTATAGCCAAAAATAAATTTTAACTAAACTTATTTCAAACTAAATTGGTTTTCTGTTTTTTCTCTCATGCACTTTGTTGTGGGAAAATTTATGGCAAATGCAGTCTATTTTTTATTATAAAAAAAATTAAATGCTAAAATTTAATGTCTCTGGCTCTTCAAAAGCCTACTACTCTCTACGTAGAATGTTCATCATTAGTTCGTTTCTATCAACATGATTTTTTTGAAATCTATTTAAAATCTCGTTAAAACCTAACAATTTAAACGCCAACCAAACCAACCGCCTAATGGCATGCAAAACATAAAAACACACATAACATATAATTATTTGTTTTAGTCTGTCAACTCTGCACCTCTTTACCGCACTTTTTCACACTAACGCATTATTAAAATTTCCTGTTTAATACAAATAATTTCTGTGTCTGCTTTAGGGTTTAAGTTTTAGTTGTTGTTATTGCTGAAGTTGCTGTTGTCATTTCACATTTTAATTTTTATATCCAGCAGTTCCTTTTCTGCAACCAGGTGAATTTTTCCACCACAAAATTGTAGCATAATTTAGGGGTTTAAAAAAAAAAAGAATTAATGATCGCTTTTAAAGCAATTTAAGCATGACTGTTGTGTAAATGTCTATTTAATAAAGTGTATAAGTGTTTTGTATACGGCATATTATGCTGTCTATTATTAAAAGTAAACTTAATTAAAAAGTTTATATTTTTCATTTATTCATTCATTCATTTTGTATGCAGGCAATTATTTGTCAGATTTAAGCAAATTCAAAAATTGATTTTTCAATATTAATTAAACGATTTTAGACAATAATCGTTTTGTTTATATTTAGCTTTTGTTTATTTAAAGGCAATATAGAGTGCATTTTAAATTGAAAAAAAATTATTTATAGATAATGTATTGAAACAAAATATGCTAAGAGATGGAAATAAATTTTATATGTGTAATATGAGAATAGATCTCGTCTAATAGTTCTGTGGCTTGGAGCTAAAAGGGCCAATGTCAAAATATTTACTTTTGAGAAAATTTGAATTGAACTTTAACTTTTACATAAAGTTAGTGACATTGGCCAGTATTTTATTTATGAAGATTTTCTGGGTTAAGTATGTCTTTAGCTGTTTAAAAAAAAGAGTTTGAAAAAGAGCAAGAAAACAAATCTAATGCAATGATTAACTCAAAAACACAAAAAAGTAACATTGGCCCTTTTAGCTCCAAGCCACAGATTTAGTAGTAGATATTCGATTTAGTTAGGCAGCAACAGGAGCTACTAGCAATTCTTTGAGGAAGCATACATCTTTACCAACACTATATTTTGTTATTTACAATCCTAAGAGAACGTAACCGGTAATGTAATGTAATGTAATGGGTGGCATTAACGCTGGTATGATATATCTTAAAAGGAGCTTCATCTTTGTATCATGAACAGTCCTACTTACTATTTGTTTAATTAGACCTACAAAACAGAGTTATAAACTCGAGACAAAATCACTAGAATGGCATTATCTTTTAACAATTACAGACTTCACTACCTCAGTCGTAATTCAGCTCTGGTGCGGTCAAGAACTCGCGCGTCATTGCCATTATCATTTAAGGGTAATCAGGCCGTCCCTTAATTTATCTGACTTCGAGAGGTTTTCGTCACACTCTCGCGTGGTTAATTATGTGGCGTCGCGTAACTGTGCTTCGAGACTACTCTACAAGTAACCACGTGATTCTATTTTAAGTGCATTAATTGGAGGAGTACCAAATAAACTCATTTATTTGTAACTAGAGCAGTTCCATAAAACTCTTTGTTATGCCTCCGACTTCCTATGCAATGGTATAGGTCGTCTTAAGGTGCCTGAACAAACATTTTGTAACTGGAGGAGAAACATAAAACTCAATTTTATTTATTGTTCAAGTGTCTCCGACTTCCTATACAGAGGTAGGTCGACTTGCGGTGCCCGAACCAAAGTTTTGCAACTGGAGGATAACCATAAAACTCAATTTTATTTATTGTTCAAGTGAAATACCCTGGCTTTTTGGTTATGCACCTCTGTCAATTATTTTTAGAATCAAAAAACAAAAAAAAAAAACTTCTCTGTCTAACGCTTTCTTCTAATCGGGGTTTTTAACTGCAAAGCGTTGACACCGCCACATTTGGATTTGCTACATAAGTTTTCTATAGGCATGATTATTTTTGATAGCTAGACTCTACTAAGTAAAGTACTGGCAACATTGTTGTAAACAATGTTGCTCTTATGCTAAAACTAAAACATTTTTTTTGCAACTTCTCAGTGACTAGTTACTATAGCTTGATCGGTAAGATGAGCTAAAAATTTGGCTCTGGAAACAAAATTAAAAAGCAAAACACAAAATTAAATCAGAACATAATATTGTTAAAGACTTGAGGCCGTATTCATAAAAAATATTTTAGGTTTATTGGAGGTTTATTTGACAAATTTCTCTACAACATCTGTCAAATAAGCCTTTAATAAACCTAAAATATTTTTTATGAATACGGCCCTTGGTAAAGGGTGTTTTTTTAAGCCCGATAGAACTTGAAATTGTAAAAAATAACACAAAAAATTAAATTGTAATCAAAATTTTTTTTTTATTCGAAAGATCAATACGTGACATTAACATTTGAAAATGATTTCGGGCATATGGGCACCGCGGCTGTTCTTGACGAAGCGCATTCTGGACGTCCAATTTTGGGCCACTTTTTCGAGCACTGCTGGCCGTATGTCACGACATGTTTAAATATCATTGTACTTAGAACAGCACTATTACTAGTAAAGAAAACCATTTCTATTGGCATATTATGAACAAAAACAATAATTTGTTTTTAATATTAAAAACTGCTTAAGTATTTAAGATTCAACTACTTTTTTAAACAACATGTTGCTGTTAAACATTAATGCCTTTTCGTAAACATTTTCAATTGCATTTACTACTTTAAGTCAGATTCCATGTTTCAGTTTGTTAAATATGTTGAGCATCCATAATTATTTCACACAGAGAACTTGACATACAACAATAACGTTTTAGTCGGGGAAAAAAAAAAAATTATCAGGGGCCAAATTATGGCATTCGATTACGATCGAAATTCAACTCGAATGGTCGAGTTCGCTGTGCTTAAGGTATAGAAATTCTAATAAGAATTTTCAAATTGTGCTTTATTTAAATGTCGTACGAAATAACTATTGTTCACATTGCTTCAATTGAAATAAAATGTTGCTTCGATGTTGACAGAAACACTTTATATGCTTTTCATATTATAAACATAGTACTGCTTAGACAATATTTTTACATAAGTTCTTCCAGGCTTTAAGCCAGGTATATGCAAACTGTTGTCAAACTTCGTGTGAAAAAATTCCTACGAAATACTTACGGAATTATGTTACTTAATCAGTAATTTGTTTATACCATAGAAACATTTAAAATATTTCTGTCAACATTCAGGCAACATTTGATTTCGTATGGAATAATGAGAACAATAATAACTATTGTTCACATTATTCGTTAGCAATTCAAAGCAAGAGTGGATTAATTTTATTCTTTGTGTGCTCAATTTAAAATATTTTTTGTATGTTAAATTCCTCGTGTGATATAATTAAGGTTGCTCACATAAAAAACAGAGTACTATGCTAAACAAAAATTTTTTAAGAAGTCCTAATTATACTATTATTTTAATCTTTCTAATGCTGATAAACATTAATGGCTTTTCGTAATTTGCTATTCTAACTGATATTAAAACAGTTTTATAAAATTTTTACTAAAAATACTAATCACTTATAACAATAGTCTTAAATTAATAAAAATTAATAAAAAAATTTAATTGCTGAGAACTTTTCTTATCTGTTTCACAAAATCTTCAATAGTTCTCTACAAACTGACTCATTGTTTTGTTCCATAAACAAATAAGTGTTACAACATTTTTTAAATTCTTTAGTGCCACCTGTTTTATAACAACTTTTATATGTATTTAATGAATTTTTCTTAATGAATTTTTTTCAAACATTTTTCAAATCTGCATAAATTAAACAAACCGTTTCCAATAAAAAACGATTACAGCGTAACCTACACAACAACACGTACAGCGTTATTCTAATTCAAATAGCTGGCATATGAATCATGGTTCAAATAAATTGTTATTAAAAACTGAGACGTAAAACCACACACAACTTACCATTACTAACTATTTAAATATCAACGATAAAAAACAGCAATTGACAGCAGCTAATATGCAGTTGATATTTAAAAAAAATCAACTGACTGGCTCTTGTTTAAAAATGCCTGATTTGTGAGAAAAAAAATTTATAAAAAATTAATCATCAGCAGCCAGGGAATTGTTGACGGGTGGAGGCGTCAGTTGATAAACTTTTAGCAAAAATATAAAAAAAAATTATGTTTTTCATTTATTATGAATATAGCAATTATCACCACAATAAAAATGCTTTATTTATGTATGTATGTTTGTTTTTAATGCCAAACAAAGATCTTTAGTTTTTTTTTCTGTTTTACATATCAAAAAGTAAATAAAAAAATAAAACATAAACATCCCAGCAAAAAATATTTGCACTAGTTCAAGGTGAATAACATTTTTCAAGACTTCTAATTCATTAATGCTAAAGGAGGCATAAAAAATGCCGTAGCCAAATACAAAGTAGTAACCTGTTATTTATTTACTTCAAAATACGTGCAAATGCATGGTAATTATCTTAAACAATTCATGTAAAGAAACAATATTAACTCATGAAACATGGGTTTCTTTTTATCTACTATGCACGCGTTCTATGCAGTTAAAAGAATAAAGTGAATTTTGTTAATATTTTTACGTTACCTTTTATAAAGGTTGGCTTATTTCCTTTAAATACACATTGAGTTTTTTTATTGCAATCAAAAACAGTTGAAATTCGTTATAAAATTAATAGCACTTTATTTACTTAAACACACTCAGATATTATTTTATAGCACTTTACTTATTTCACTTATTGTTATACACTTTTATTATCAAACTCATTTTGATGCGCGCTTTACAAGCTCTACTGTTATACTGATCATGTTAGATGTGTTGTTTGGCTACTTATAGTAACATAGTGGTGTTCGGAAACATTCGACAAAGTTCTCGTATGTACATTCTTGTACATTCGAAAACCGTTACATTTAAATTAAGACGTTAAGTAATATGCAGGAATAATAGAAGTGCCTAAAAGTATGCTACACATAATAACAACTTAATATCATGTTCGAACAAACAGCGAAATAAACTAATACAAATAAAACTACAGTAACTTAAACAACTACAACTAAAATAAATTATAGTGTAAATTAAGCTATTTAAAATTAAATCTGTAACAATATATGCATCCAATTCAATAACACGTTAATGTTAGAATCATACATGTTTCATATAAATTGAACCACTTCATTATGGGTTGAACTTACGCATCACTATCGGTCTAATTTATAAAAATTAAAAGAGCTTTATAAGAGGTTTATAAGTCAAATTTTCATAGAAAATCAATTTGATAAGCCTTTTATAAACCTTTAATAACTTTTATTAATAATGCTATGTTCACACACGCGCCTTAATTGTCAATTTATAATATTATCGCAATTAAAGGCCTTATTGAGCTCAATTTACCATACTAAAAATTATTTTTAAATTGATCAATATATACTTAGTTGTTTCACTTATTATCTAAAACTCGAAATACAACTCTTGAGAAGTATGTTCAGTGAGAAGAAAATTCTATAGGTGACATTTCTAATGTCAAACAAATAAATAGACAAAAAATAAAAATTAAAAAAATGGAAAATGTTTGAAGAAAATTTAAAAAAAATTTTTAAATAAATTCAAATACATACATATAATTATATATATGTATAAATATAATTGTAAATTTATGAACAGGAAAAACTCTAAAGAGAAGGCATTATTTGATTTTACAGCTATCAAATGCTAATGGAGTAAGATAATTTTAATTGCTCAATGAACACTAAATTGAAAGAATTAAAAATATCTGTCTGAACAGGGTATAAGGCATTAGATTTTTTTGTATGTCTTTTGTTGCTGGTATATAAAAGATTGATGTTTAAAATGAAAAAATATCAATAAATATGAGTATAAACATATTTATGCATCTAAATGTACCATGTATTTTATACCTAGCAACAAATATATGAGAAAAATAACAATTACTATCTATTAATATAAATGTTTATTTATTATTAATATTTTTGTTATTGCTATTGCTATACGCTACAGATGGTAAAAGCATAAAGGTCGAATTATTTGTAAAACATGTTTTTATACAAATTTTTCATTTCCAAAAGGGTTCTGAAACTAGACAACATGTATCTATAATACATAAGAAATATCTTAGCAACATTGTTTCAATTAATAATTTCAACATATTTATTCCTTGTAATATTTTACAGAAAATTTTAAAAATTTTTGCGGAAAGCTGACAGCATCATATTTCGTATTTTTTTCACACGACTATAAACGGAGAACTGTTGAGGCAACATAATGCCATACATTTTTTATATGGAGTTTGATAGCAGTTCGCATAAAATATTGAATATTTAGAAAAAATAATACGAAATAGAAAATAGATAATTTTTAATCAAATTTAATTAAATAAATTTTGCTGCTAAACAAATAACATAAATATAAATAGCTTATGGTAAAAAATCTCCTGTTAAATAATTAAATATGTAATAACAACTCGGCTGAGCTACATTTTCGTCAACACTATAAAGGAAATTTTTAATTGATTTATGATTAAAACGACTATAGTATTTTACAAATTAAGCTTAATATAAATTAGATAAACATTTGCTGTTTCAAAAATCATAGCCACATGTTGCTAAAATAATGTGATTTCAAACAGAGTATTTCACTTTTTTTCCTTTTAATATTGTTTTGTCCATATATGTATGTAAAAATTTCTGATTAACAGTTGTTGTATTTTTCCTGCGTTACTTTACTTTACATGCATTTTAAATGGAAAATTTGTTTAGCAACATTTTAAGATTTGTTTTGTAAAGTATTAAAATATTTAAATAAAAAAATAAGTTTAATGTTAAATTAACAATCTTAATTTTAGGTGATGTATATTCAAAATTAAATTTTTAACGAAAACGTGTATTATCTTAGTTTTGTGTTGCTTGCAACATGTTCGTAATATGCCTAGTAAATACTTCGTTTAAATTTATGGAATATGTTGACCAACATTAGTTTTACATACAAAGAATTTGATATACAAAACTAATTTTTAAATCAAGCAAAAAAAAAAATGTATCAGGTGTTGCTTTGATATTCGTACGAAAAAAAATATTGTTTATATTTTCTCATACGAAATAAAAAATTTCTTGGATGTTGTCCACTGCTTAGGCAACATTATTTCACAACTATTTCGCATGAATTTTTTTATATAAAGTTAAATAGAAGTAATCATGAAATATTAAACAGAATACCAGGCTTTAAACAAAACTGCCATGATTTCTTTAATTTAAGCTGTTATTTTAAAAAATCTGTATAATATTAATATGCCTTAAGTATTGGCCATTGTCACCTTTAACTTTATTCCATCTTATTGGTGACTTATTGATTTCGCTCTAAGAGAACTGGTTGTCTTTTGATGCCAAGAACGTATCAATACAATTTCGGTTCGGTTACCGGTTTTGAAGTTAAGCGTATACCAGAGAGAGCGTTCTACATCGATGTAAACTAATAGTACCCGTATCAGACAAGTTTTGGCCTATAAGGGAGGGGTGTATATTATTGGAATGTTTCTTAATGATTTTGTTGATACAGAAGAAGTTGCCAGAAGTTACAAAGATAATTATTTTCATTTTACATCCTAATTAAACTAATTAAATATTTCTATAAATAAAATATTTCTAAAAGCACAAGCTAAAATTACTATTTCGCTTATCGAATGTTTAAAATCTATTGTTTTTTTTATTTTGCTACTCTGTATTGTTATAGCTCATCATATGAATTCGTTTTCGTTAAAAACAAATTTTAGTCGCTTGTCTAGTTGCGCTCTGTAAACTAAAGCAGCAAAAACAAAACGTTGATTATATATTTCTTTTTTTGCCATTTTAACTCTGCCGTTATTTAACTACAACTAATGAATGACTCATTTGAGAACTAAAGCACCGAACAATGCTAAAGTGAACTCATCCTTTTGGCTAAACAAAAACATTACGCATAGAACCACAAAATTAGTAATTACACTCTATAGATGCGAGTATTTAATATACAAATACAAAATATCTAAATTTATATATTCTTTAAATTAATCTAGCTAATTTTTATTTAGAATATAGACAAATAATTATATTGATTGTAAATAGAAACTGGATTGTTTGCATAAAGTGTTTAGAAAATATTTAAAATTAACATTAAGCCTTTTAGCATACAAAACAAAATCATAAAAATAATTTGCAATGAGATTAACCTCTGGGCATTAATATATAAATAATTTTTTTGTTTTATTTTTGTATTTTTGTTTGCATTAAATTTCATTAGGAAAAAACAAATATTTTGCCAAGTGTGCAAATAATTTGCCAATTTTAGCACTAAACAAACAGACGGTAATTTTAAATTTAATGTTAAGCAAGAAACCGAAAATTAAAGCAGTGGGGTCAAGTTGAAAATGTGCAAATAATTTGAAAATTTTAGTCAGTCTTAAATAGAAAATTAAGTCTAATTTATTTTAAAAAAATATGCGTGATTTAAAAATAACAAAATTTTTTTTAAAGCAATTTTTTTAAAGAATTTTTCTTGTTTAAAAGTCAAGTTGATATTTTTTTTTTAAACTCAAATGCTTTGCCTTGATTTTTTTCCAAGCAACTCTTGTTTAACTATTTTCCATAATCTTGGACACTTGTTAAGATTAACTCACACAGAGGTGCTGCTATCTATTTCTTTTTTTTTTTGCACAAATATTAGCTTATTAAATTCTTTATTTAAAGCCTTCAAGGCTAAATAAATTGGCACTTTTGTGTATTTGACTACCAAACGAACACTATAGTAGATAAGTCCATACATAAAACTACTACAACTAAGAGTAAAAAAGCAATTTTCTGTTTAATATTTAAGCAGTGAAAAAAAAATTCAAATAAGTTAAAAAAAACTTTAATAAACGCCAGTTTTTAAATGAATATTTTAAATTTTTTTTTATTTAAATTTCTAGTTTTTTATTTAAAAACCTAAACACAAACTTGTAATTAAAAGCATGCGAATTTAAGTTTTTGCTAAAAACAAAAATTTGAAAAAAACAAGTCTACTAAAAAATTCATTTGCATTTGTTATTTATAGAATTTCTGTATTTTTTGTATTTTTTTATACCAACCAGCCAAAAAACAAAGTGTGTATTAATTTCGTCATTCCGTTTGTAACACATTGAAATATTCATTTAAGACCCCAGAAAAACTAACTGCCTGTTCAACGATGTCGAAAGAAAACCCAAGCGAAATTTCATTCGTACAAATATATTAAAAACAAAAACAAAATTTTAGTTTTTGTTGTTTTTGCAGGCAGTATATTTTCTGATTGCTGGTTTCATTTTATGATGTTTTAACCATGTCTGTCTGTCTGCCTGCCTGTCTTTCTGTCCGTCCGTCTGTTGAGAGCACGATATAGCTCGAACAGATACAGTAAGAGAGATCAAACTTTGCCAGAATCTTTCTAGTACATCAAAAAAAATGTTTGGTATTGAAAATAAGCTAAATCGATTTATAAGGAAGAGAGTTATAGCCTGTAATGCCAGAGTAGGTAATAAAAAAAAATTTCTTTCGAATAAAATGAGATTGAATAAAATGAGATGAGTGTCTAACCACAACAAGGTAGATCATTAAAAATATTTTTCTTAAATAAAAAAAATTTTTCCCCGAAAATCGCTCAAATCCATACATTACGAAAGAAGTTATAGATCAAAATTTACGAAAATTTATACCGCACACAGACAATGAAAAAAAATGGCTGTGGTAGTCACAATTGAAGAGCAACATACTATGATTGGGTTGTATGATTGTAGTTAAAACATTTAATGGTTTTAAGTTATCATTATAATGTTTAATTAAAGCATCATGCAATAATCATATTAAGACCTACAACAATTATAAACAATATTTGCTCTTTTCAGAGGCAAATTATTGTTTTTGCTGTTATTCATATTGTTACGTTTATACCTTTTATAAACTTTGGCTTATTTCTTTTAAATAAACTTTGAGTTCTTTTATTGCAATTAAAAACAGTTTAAATTCGTTATAAAACTTAGAGCACTTTATTTATTTAAGCACACTCAGATATTGCTTTTATATCACCTTACTTATTGTTATACACCTTTATTGTCAAACTCACTTTGACACACACTTAACAAACTCTATTGTAATACTGATCATGTTAGCTGTGTTTTTCGGCTATTTATATTAACATAGTGGTGTTCGGTAATATTCGAAAAAGTTCTCGTATGTACATTCTAGTACATTCGAAAACCGTTACATTTAAATTAACATGTTAAGTAATATTTAGGCATAATAGAAGTGCCTAAAAGTATGCTAGAAATAATAACAAACATCATTTACGAACCACCGGCAAAATAAACTAATACAAATAAAACTACAGTCACTTAAACTACTACAACTAAAATAAATTATAATGTAAATTAAGCTACTTAAAAATAAATCTGTAAAAATATTAATTTTCTTCCCTTCTAAATTATAATTTTTTATTTAAATATTTTCTTTTAATTTATTGTTAGGTTTTTGTGATTTCTTGATTTTTTTTTTTATTTTGTGTATTTTTTTCATGAAATAATAAAAATGTATTTAACAAGAAGAAGAACCGTTGAAAACAAATTGTTATTAAAAAATATCATAGCTTGATTGCTTTTTAATCATACTTTTGTCTCACACAACATTTAATGATTATTTTTCGTTTTTAATGATCTTGAATATCATATTATATTTGCGAACACATGTTTGTTTATTTTTTGTTTTAATAATTTTGTAAATCATACTATTTTTATATGGCAACCATATCGAAGTTTTAATATAAAGTGAAAATCAAATGATAAAATTTAAACAAACGCTTGAATGTCGTGACTAAATAAATGATAAAAAAAAAATAACTATAACTTTTCGGTAATCGAATATTGTTACAGAGAATATAATATGACTGTCGTGACCATGATGTAACCATGTTTTTTCTTTGCGTGCAGTGTCTGTTTTGTCTTATATAAAATTTGTAACGTAATCATAGTATATATTGTTCTAAAATTTCGTAAACAAAGCTTTTTGGTCAATAGATTTGTAAAAATCAGAAAATGAAGACGATATACCTACTATAACTCCTACCTACCATATAACACTTTATCTTGAATTCATATAGTTTCTCTATGGACACAGATTTTGGAAGAATAAGGGACTTTATATTGAAGTATCTAAAATAGATTTATTGGCAAAAACGACCATCATACGCCTACTTTAACGTCCACATTTTACATAATTTACTTTTAATCAAAACTAAGATCTCATGAAACCGATAAAACTAAAAGCAGGCTGATAAAATTAGCTTTCTGCTCGATGCTATTTTAATGCTTTAATAACTCTATCGCCCAACTGCCATATAAAGTTTTTCCTTAAACTCATATAATTTCTTTTGGAAAAAAGATATTGGCAGAATAATTGTCTTTATTTTAAAATAATTAAGTTCACTAGCAAAAATTACTTTGACACGCCTACTTTAACATCCACTTCTTATATGATTTACTATTAATTAAAGTTAAAACTTCATAAAACTTATAAAGATGACAAGTGCAAGTGACTTTAACGCCCACCTCTCCTAAAACGCTTTACCTTAAATTCATATTATTTTCATATGGTCGAAAAATTTAAAAAAATTACTAAATCTATAATGGCTTAATTGAGTTAAATTCCAACATTTATTATATTATAATAAAAGGGGAAAGTGCCACGCCCACGTAATATTGTCTTTTCACTACCTCTTCCTAACTCCAGTTTCTATAAAAATACATATTGTATTAAAAAAAAGAGTAGTATCACTCCTAATGTAGAAGTACTTAAGGTCTCATTGCAAGACTAAATTAAATAAAATAAAATAGTAGCAAATCGGCGATACACAAAGGAAGTGATACAAATTTTGTACAAAGAGATTATTCCATAGCGATTACTGTTGATAACAAAATTATATATTTTGTGGTGGGTATAAAAAATTCGCCACAGCCGAATAAAGTGCTCTTACTGGTTTTTTTCTTGGTTTTATTGCTCTATGATCTTATACCTTTTTAAAACATTTGATAAATTACATTTGTTGGTATTTTTTTAGGCAAAAAAAAACATTTTTTTTTTAATTAACCTTGATTTTTTTCGCAAGTTTCAAAGCATTTTTAAGTTTAATTGCGTATTGTTGGCAATTTTTTCCCCCAAATAAATTTAAAAAAAAAAAATCACACACACACCTTAAAATGGAATACAAAGTTTGCATAAAATTTAGTAGCAACTCAACACCTGAAAATAAAAACTTGACTTCAGTCATAAAGTGCAATTAATATTTTTGTTTTGTTTTTTTTTTTCATTTAGAAACTACAGTCATCAAGTCAATATTTAAAATTTTGTTGTGGTACAGAAACACTACCAAGAATATTTATTCTCACTTATGGTTATGGGTACACAAACAAAAATTATTTGGAATTTTTCACATAAATATTTTATTTTAATTTGTGTAGAACTATGAAATAAATTTATTAACGATTATTTATTTACTTAACGAACCTTAAATAATTTGTTTTTTTTTTTTGAATTTTTACCCAACAAAAGGTGTGTCACCATAAATAATTTAAATAGCACATCAACAATTCAATTTATTGTTAAGTCTTCTTAAAGGAATTTTTTTGTATACAAAATTTGCATATATATTTTTTTTAATATAAATAAAAAGATGGGCATGTCACAGTATTGCCTTAAACACGAAAATTTATTTTGCTGTGTTAGTAGTCATATATTTAAAAACAGTGCATAGAGCCACATTAGTTCCATTTAAGACTTATATTAGAGTGTGCGCTTAAAGCGAAGATCTAATTCTATGTTTCAAACCATTGACTGGGTTTTTGTGATGTGTTGTAGAGTAATGGCAAAACTTGATGCTTTCAATCAGATTGTGTACTAAAGGGTGAGACAGAATTAATTTGTACACACTTTTCCCTGCAAGTTTATCTCTTTGATCCAACAATTGATTATTTTTTTAATCATGTTAGCTTTTAAAAATATGTCAGATATTGTCGTGTGTAAATCATTCATTTTCAATAGTTGTTGAGATCTAACCATTTCGTGAAAAAAAAAAATAAAAAAGATCGTAGGGTTCACCATCACACACTTTCACAAACCATTAAACAGTATAAGGAAGACTTTAATATTGAAATAAAACCTGTATCAGGTAGAAAAATAGATTTAGCTGAGAAGAGTAGGGTAGCCAGATTTTAAATACGAAAAAAACAGTACACTCACGATAAAAAAGCAGTAAATAAAGAAAAAAAAAAAAAACAGTACAGTTTTCAAAGAAATCATAACTATTTATTTAATTGATAGCCATGGTTTCTTTATTAGCTCTTGCAAACCAGTCAAAGTAGTTTTTTCAAATCTCATTATTTTTACGTCGATTAACAACTTGCTTTCTTCGTTTGGAATACGGCGTGCAAGCTATTTCTTTTAACGCTGTTTTGAAGCCGTATAAAGTTAAGAAAGTTCTAGAGCGCCACGCTTTAAAGAACATAGATGCAAAAGAACAAGTTAAGGTAAAATTTTATAAAAAAAAAAATACATCTGTTTTGTGATGTCTAATGAAAGTTCTGTACTGGCAAAATTTCCACAACTTCCAGGTCGAGATTTTTATGTGGTTAATAAAGGAGGTAAATTCAAGAACACTGTCGGATAAAAAACAAAAAAAATTCGACAAGAAGTTTCGTGTGTGGCAAGCCACAAGCAGTTGTGGCAAAAGACGGTAATCGTTTGTGACATCAGTCACCGTAAACACAGAAATATATTGTTAAAGATTTATTTTCAAATAGCTTAATTTACATAATAATTTATTTTAGTTGTAGTAGTTGAAGTCACTGATGTTTTGTTTGTATTAGTTTATTTCGCGTTTTGTTCGAACATGATATTAAGTTGTTATTATTTGTAGCATACTTTTAGGCACTTTTATTATTCCTGCATATTACTCAACGTCTTAATTTAAATGTAACGGTTTTCGAATGTACTAGTGTGTACATACGAGAACTTTGTCGAATGTTCCCGAACACCACTATGTTACTATAAATAGCCGAACAACACAGCTAACATGATCAGTATAACAGTAGAGCTCGTAAAGCGCGTATCAAAGTTAGTTTGATAATAAAAGTGTATAACAATAATTGAAATAAGTAAAGTGCTATAAAACATTATCTGTTTAAGTAAATAAAGTGCTCTTAATTTTGTAACGAATTTCAACTGTTTTTGATTGCAATAAAATAACTCCAGGTGTATTTAAAGGAAATAAGCCAACGTTTATAAAAGGTATAAAAGTAACAATATATTACTTTTCGTAAAACAGCACAGAGTGCCTTAATATTTCTGGCCCAATTTGGCATCCTGCTACTATAAAGCAATGGTCCTAACTGCGCAGAAATTCAACCTGTGGAAAGGTATTTGGCTCTTGTAAAAAAAAAACAATTAAAGAACACAGGAAAGGTATACGAGGGCAAGTACAATATAAAACATGTGTGAACTTCCTTGTTTTTCGTGACCTTTAAGCAACTATAAAATCTTTAATGGGAAGATTTCCGAAAAATGTGTATAAATTTAGTAGCGCGTTGTTGCTGCGCTTTGAGTTTGTTTTCTGCTATCAGCCTAATACCCTTTTTTATAAGTTTCTCTATCTCAGTAAATATTTAAAGCTTTTAAATAATATTTAAATTTTTTTCGAGCTTGACTTCATTGAAACATTTTTTCTATATTTATTTTCAAATTAACTTAAGCTTGAATCAATTGAAATATTAGTTTAAATAATTTTTAAACAATAATAATTGAATTCAAATTGACAGGTTTTTTTAGCCATAAATCTAACATTACAAACATTTAAAATTGTACTGAGATATAGACCCAAAATCCTATGTATCATTATTACTTAAACGCACTGTGATTAGCCCTAATGTATTTCTCTTATTAATTTTTTTTTTCACACCAACAATAAAAACTATTTTTATAATTTTAATACAAATAAACAAAATTTCGATTTCAATTAATAAATTCGCATTGTATGGCCAAATGTTGTAGAATTTCTACAAATTCTTTTTAATATTTTTTATTTAATTTTTTTTTTCAAGATTTTATTAATCTGGAAATTATGTCACCGTTTGGAAGAATGCTATTGTGATACGAATGGATGTCACAATAACCCACACCACAACAGAAAAAATATTTAATTATTTGTGCCGATTTTGTGCTGTGATTTTGACATAAGTCAGACCGAGGCTTAGAGAATTTTTAATTCTTTTAGAATTATTTTAAAGAGATGGATATTATATAGGAGCTCAGACTAATTAGAAACTGATTATCATAATCTATAGTAGAAATCGGCAGGTAGTCTTATAAAACACTATCTTGATTGAAAAAATACAAATTTATTTTTTAAAGAGCCCTAAGTTTCAGCAGAAGGAGTTATATAGAAACCTGGGAGCAAATTACGGCATTCGAACGTGATCGAAATTTGAAAATTCTTATTAGAATCTCTATAGTTAAAGTACAGTGAACTCAATCGTAAAATATCGATCGTGATCGAATGCCTTAATTTGGCCCCAGGATTAATAATCGACCTTCGAAATTAAAAAGAAATTAGGATTTTTATACTACAAAACATATTTCTGTCGATTCTGTAATTTTATTTCTGTTGAATTCTCAAAAAAAAAAAAAATAAATAAAAATGATTTGTAAACGTTAAAGCGCTCTTCAGAGAAGACCTTTGTGTGGAGAGTAAGTAATGTCAGGGATTTTAAAATCAATACAGTTCTTTATTATTTATTAAAGCTTCTATTGAGTTATAGTTGTTCGACAATTGAACCTGAACTTTGGTAACCAAATTATAACAAATCGTTTGGTATATTTAAATACACAAACATAATCACTAACCAATACTACCCTGTGCACCTGTAGAGGTGTAGAGTATAAGTATTTGATTTGCTATAGCTATGGCTATAAATAAAAGAAATCATAACTATAATTAAAAAAAAATAAATAAAAAATTGTTTATTAAAACTTGTTTTTTATAGGAAAAATGTGTGTATAACCTGAATAAAATATATTTGTTTACCCAAAGCTTTTTATTAATATAAATCAAGCTTGAAGTAAAAACTAAGAAAATAAAAAAAAACTAAAAAAGCAAAATAAACATCATCATAAGCAAAAACAACCGGTTAAATTAAATATACCCGAGTCTGGTTTAGCAGTATGCAAAAGTAATTAAAAAAGATTTTTTTTTAAATGAGAGTAAAATGAGGCTTTAGTGTTTAAATTAAATGCTCACTTTGTTTAGGCAGTGCAAGCCGTTAAAGTTTGAACTTTAGAAAAACTGGTTTTCTTTAAAACAACACATTTGCAAAAAATAAAAAAAAAAGAGTTGTCATGCCTCCAAAAACATCATTATACTAATAAAAAAAAATATTTAAGCAAAATATTGTTGAGCAACAACTTCTACGTAGTAAAATGTATTTTTTTTAATTTTTTTTTATCTCAGCTTTAAATGAATGATTAAGTAATTAATTATTTCAAAATCTTTTTCATATTCAAAAATACACACATTTTTAAAAATACCGGCTATATGGCTGACTTCCCAAAACGAGCTAATACAAAGTTTGTAACAGTTCTGCTGCGGCATTTAGATCGTGTGCGTACTTATACAATGTAGCGAAACATTGCCGCCATGTGCCTTCACTTTGAAACTGGTTTTCCGACTGGTTTTTGTAGCATTTATAGCATTCGATATCGATCAAAATCTTAATGCCGCTTAAATAGAGATGTTGGTCAATGACGTATATAGAAGGTATCGATTGTCAATATTTAAACTGTGGCGTTATAAATTTTAACACATTTTGGAACTCAGTCTGGTACACATGTGTCTTATTATTAATGGTGAATTTACAAGAAGTGCTCTCATGCTTAGTTGTCATAATGCCATAATTTTCTTAGATCTTTAAGTGATTGAGAAGAGTTGTTTGTTAGTTGCAAAATATGTAAACCATTTTAAAATTATGACAATATAACATTACGATAGGTATAATAACTTCTGAATTCTCTAGTAAGTAACAAGGACTAAAGTGGGTGTTTCTGTACTAATAAATCAATAGGAGCTAATTTCATTCGTTTTACAGGAGAGTGAAAAAGGATATATCGTTGGCTTAGAATTAAAAGGGTGCATCCCAATTTTTTACTACTTTACAGAAGACTGAAATAAGTTAGAGCTGACTATAAATTCGTTTTTTTTAACCACAGCTCGTTTGTTTTTATGAGTGATGTGTTTGTATTTGCACTACCAGAACACGTGAGAAACGCAATTTCGTAACAATTCGAGATATGCTCTTTATAAAGTAACTCGTCGATATACATATAAGTTTATCGTTCCGTTTTTAACTCCCACAATATTCATTTGAGATCCTAGAATATATATATATATATATATATATATATATATATATATATATATATATATATATATTCTGGATCCCAATAGATTCAGGAATTCCGTCTGTTCGTCTCAAATCCGCACCTCCCCCCATATACTTTAGACTATTGTATGATATATGCTTATCAGATATACTTTAGAGACTTCGGATATTGGAAAAAAATCATGTTTAGTCATTAGCGGACGAGATATAAACAAAACAAATGTTTTTAATTGGGATCGCAACAACAAAATGCAATTTAAATAACAAGAAAAATCAGCCGATTCTGATATATGCATATGTCCATAATGGCTATTAAACGTGAGTTTTTCGTTGCTGTTGGCATACAAAATATGCTCATTTATGTGTACGAATGTATTGTAACGACACTTTCTTATAGCTGGTTGCTGGGGTAGATCTCATCGTAGTCCAAGGTCGTTGTTATCTTTCTCAATTTGGTTGTGAAGTAAAACACAAAAGAGTTGTTTTCTAGCAGAACGTTATAAACAACAACACTTTATAATTGAAGTAATTTTATTTCTGGCATCGGTGGTGGTACGTATACCCAGGCTAGCGTAGCACAAGCTCCACTACTACAAGACTGTCCCTTGTTACCGGACGGGAGAATATCTCCAGCAAGAAGACAACCTTCAGTTAGGAGATATCGCTCGCCAATCGTCTCAGGCACAACCTCAACGCCCAGTCGCATCCGGAGTGGGAAACCAGCAAGAAGTCAACCTTCAGTTAAGAGTTCCTCTACTTCGGCGAACTGAGTGTAGTAGGCTTTACAAGCCTCACTGTTTGGGGCAGACGCGACCAGGAAGAAGTCAACCTTCAGTTAGGAACCAACTACTCCACCCAGCAGCTGTTATTAAACGCTATACTGGCAGCGATCAGCAAATTCAATTGACGAAGTTAATCATGTGTTCTCATGTTTGGTGGTTGTTGTTGAGTATGATGATTGCTGGTAACGCTTAGAGTTGTATTATTCCGTGCAGTCACTCAACTCGACAACCAGGCGGTGTTATTTGACCGTTAATTTAAATAACATCTTATTCTTATTCTATATTACTAACAAATATAATGCAAGTACATTTATAAGAAAACAAACACAAGATGTAATTCAAAATTCATTCTAAATATATATAATAAAAAAAAATATATAAAGAGGATAATAAAATACTAGATTGTGAGCCAAAAACGAATGAAATGACTTTTGTCGTCGCAATATGTAACGCGAAGATTTTCCTATGTTTGCTGTACGTTGCACGAACGTGATCACACGAAACAAGAAGGTTAGTACCTATATTGTGCGCGAAGTTTTCGTATGTAACGTTTTTTTAGAAATCGAATTTTTTATGCAAATTGGTTATACATCCATTAAACCATCTATTGATAAAATATTATGGCGATCATTGTTTTTGTTATGGAGATAACACTGAGTACATTTTATCGTGCGTAGCAGTAATATTGACGTTTTTATTTATTTAGAAGTAATAAAAACGCTCTCCTGTAAAATTTTGTTTTTTTGTAACATATGATAATTTCGCGCACAGGGGTCGATATGATGAGATACCATAAATCAGAAACAACAAAAATTGAGCAATTGTAAATCTGTTTTTCAAACAACTTATATGTATGTACTTGCAGTTGAGTGTCTACACATTTATAAAGGGTAAATTAAGATTTGGCAGAGCCGAATAAAGCGCTTTTACTTTTTTGAAACAATAAATTTTAATACAATTTTTATTTCCTATTAGCTAATACCCGGTGTGCTTCGCCACCCCAAATTTTAGTATTTAATTCATATGGCAGGTGCCACGCCCACTACTGTTAATGCACCTATTTCTTGCCTAAATGTTCATTTGGGTGTCACAGTTGCTCTTGCAAAATTTTACTACTCTAATCGATATCGTTTTCCAAATATACGAATTTTAGTATTTAATTCATGTGGCCACGCCTACTATTGCAAGTCCGCCCATTTTTTACTCAAATGTTCGTGTGGATGTCAGAGTTTACCGTACTTAATTTGAAAGCTCTAGCTGCATTAACTTTCGTGATATATAATATTTAATACTTATTCTTTAATAGGGCGTGGCACTCCGCCCACTTACAATTTCAAACCAAAGTCTAGCTTATCCAGACATACAGAAAGATTCTGTGAAAATTTCAAGGAAATCGGTCCAGCCGTTTAACCGTCCATAAAGCACAAACAAACATACAAACACACATTGATTTTTATATATATAGATTTTACTACTTATTTCAATCTAAATTTATTTAGCTAAATTTTTCCATGTGTCTGTGTGAAACATGGTTTAGAATACAAACTCAAAACAATTGTAATTTTCGTAAAACGTTTTGTACCGACTTAAATACGTTGTTATCAAAAACAAGACAAATCGGTTCATTACAAAAAACATAAGGTGACGAAAGTTTATTTAAACTCAAAAAAAAACTTTTAAATTATAATGTCTATAGGTTACAGAATTAAGGTTAAGGTAAATACTTGAATAACTAACTTTAATAAACAAATAAAAAAACAAGTAAGAGCGCTATATTCGGCCGTGCCGAATCTTATATACCCTTCACAACGTGTAGTCATGCAATAACAGTAGTTTGTATCACCATTCATCTCATATGAAATACGTACATACATATAAAAAATATACATATATAAAAAACATCCCATTGTAAAATTATAAATTTACGTATGTATGTTAAAAAAAAAAATAAAAAAAAATTTAAAAAAAAAAATTTAAAAAAAAAATTTAAAAAAAAATTAAAAAAAAAATTAAAAAAAAAAATTAAAAAAAAAAATTTTAAAAAAGTAATTAAAATATATATAATTAATATAAAACAAAAAAAAAATAAAAAAAAAATAATAAAAATATAAATAATATATTAAATAAAAAATAAAAAAAAAATAAAAAAAAAATTAAAAAAAAAAATTAAAAAAAAAATTTTTAAAATATAAAAAAATTTTTTTTGTGGCTCAGCTGGGATTCGATCCCACGTTTACTTTAGCCAATATACAAGTTTGTATGTATGTATGTTGTTGTTGTAATGTTGTTTTTGTGAAAAAAAAATCGAGGTGGTCGTGGGTTTTTGCTCATATCTCAGTTGTTTATGTACCGATGTTTCTGATTTTCAATAGCGATATACTCCCGAATATTTCTGATATTTTAATACCTCACCCGGGTCCAAGTGATGTCGGGGGGCTTCAAAAAGTTGATTTCAACATACACACGGACAGACGGTCAGACGGACAGACTGATAGACTGACAGAGCTTAATCGACTTCCCTATTCATAAGCTTTCAGAAAATATATACTTTATGGGGTCGGAAATGAAAATTGTAGAAATTTCACACGGAATGACAAACCTATATATACCCTTTTTCACTGTGTGAAGGGTATAACAAGCTATTAGATACGTCACTGCTGCAACACATGGAGTTTAATAAATTCAATGAATTTTGTACATTAACCATAAGCGTAATAATGTTTGCATAAACCCTACAGTTCTGACACAAATTAAGCAAAAAGTAAATTTTTTTTCTATGAGCTATTGCGATATGAGAACCTAGTTCTCTCTACACATATTCGTAAGGCAACTTAATTGATGTTTAAACTACACTCACTAATATGCGTAAAATAAGACAATTTTTTATTAACTAATTTAAGTGGCTGTGTTTCCTTAATCAAATATTTGTCTAATGTGATAATAACTTTAATCTTATAGAGTTGAAATTCTTAAGCATCTAATTTAAAATTATTAAATTTATTTCTATAGAATTATTTCAAATCTTGAATATAACAAATTAAGTGACCCATATCTACAATTGCTTTTTTTTGATATAAAAAAACCTGGTCTTAATTTTTAGCATGAAATATAAGAACTGCCGGTCATCTGCACAGCAACACACAAACTAAATTTGTTTTATAAAGTGTTAAAGACATTTTTAATGATTTCGACGAAAACTCACAACATTTTTTTTAGCGTTATGCGTACGTGCCTTGTAGTACAAACAAAAGAAACTTATGAAGAAAAACATATAAAAAAATTAATAAAACAAATTAAAGAAGAAATAAGAAAAATTTTAAATAAAAGGATTAAAAATTAAGAAAACATGTGTGGAATGCCGTTTTTTTTCAACGTTGCTTTAATAAAAGAAAACAATAAAATCAACTCATTTAAAAGTTAATCAAACTGAAAATTAAAGTATTTTTAAGAAGAATTTTGTACATATTTTTTTTCAAATATGAAATTTATGAAAGTAGTAGTTATGGCAAAATTAATAAAGATAACTTTTAGAAATTATTTATATAATGAGTAAATGTATGCAATTAAGCGATAGCAGCAACTAAGAACATACTGCTCACTGCAGTGGAACCGTTTAGTCTCTGACATAAACTGTATTTCCAACCTAAGGTGCGGCAAACTGACTATTTAAAAGTGGCGAATATACGATAGATGCTTTTTTAAATTTTAAATTCAAGTATCTAATTATTTATTTATTTATATAAATAAATAAATTCAAGTATCTATAATTACGTCCTAAAAGTATGCAATAATTCTTATGTATATATTTGTTGAAAAAGTAGGCAACTTAGTTGATATTAAAAAATTATAAATAAATATACAAAAATATTGAGGGTGCCCCAGTGGACTAGTCAGTAGTGTGCTGGTCTGCTAGTTTGAGGGTTGCTGGTTCGATTCCCGCCAGAGACTCTGGACTGGTCTGCTTCTCTTTCTCTTTTATTCTAACTTTTTCTATTCTTATTCTATTCTTTTCTTTGTTTCTATATTAAGGCTTCACAATGGACCGTAATGATCTCCGGGTGAGGGTGTGAGGGTAACTTTGCACCAGTCTTACCTACATACCTACACAAATATTGGGATTATGGGTGTCGTCGTTGCTATAGCAAATTTAGTTATGTGTTTTTTATCAGATTTTTTTCGGAGATCTAAACAAAGCAATTTATGTTTTAACTTTGCAATTTTATTAACACTTTGAATTCTTTCGGCATTCCAGTTCTGCATACCACCCACGCTAAATGTCTCGTGTCTAAAACGTCCAAACGCAAGACATTGACAAGGTTAGTGTTCCAAAATCTCATATTCTTCTTCGCATGCTCCTCTACATGTCGTTTCATGCGACAGCTCCATGCAAACGGACGATTTTTTATCTCCGTGTGACCTGTTATTAGTTATTCTGTGTTGTAGTGTTGGTCTACTCAGTTTTAAAATTACCTACGACATCTTATAATTTGGGTCATCCAATAGTATGTTTATAATCCTACCGCCAGCAGTATTTTGCTACTTACTGACTTGTTCCTCCATCGACCAAATTGAAAGATCATTTATGAACTTCTTAAAGGATTTAGCATTTTCTAAGATAATGATATTCAAAAATGATCCCATTTTGTATAAAGTGTGGGTTTCTTTGGTTGCCGATAATGCCATTATGGCTTTGTATTCATATTATCTTTGACATTCACAATTCGCATGCGACTTTATGTCAGTCTTACAGGACTTATCGAGATGCAAATTTTTCGTTCTTTATGGTCGTAATAACTGATTGTTTAACCATAAAGTTGCCATATCCTCAGCCTGGAAAACAATATTGTGATCTGCTTGACGTAAGTATTTACCGCTATTTCAGCTGGCCTATATCATAAAAACTCATTCCAGTTCGGCCAAAAATTTTTTTCGATTCGATAAAAATTAAAACCTTGGGTATTTTCAACCTTAATAATTTCATCCTATTCTCCTTCCACTTGTATCATAGTGATGCAGTTAAAAGTCTCAAATTTCATTAGAATTTTGTCACATTGCTACATTTGTGATATTTTCCATCAGGAAGACATCAATTAATCTTTGGTATCTGGTTAAGTGGTCTCACATCAGCCATTCACCCATTGTCATTAATTTAGTGGTGGCGAAGGCTGTTTTATATTCCAACTGTATCATAATCGCCAGAAATGATATTCCGAATTAATGCGGTTCCCAATGCACCGCATATACTTGTCTTTTGAAGACGTTTTAAAATAACCTTTTTCTCTATAGATGTTCACCACACTATCGAGGGATACATTAGGATCGGCCATACTATGCGCTTGTATAGCCATAGTATCATCTTTTGGCTTATATTCCATTTTAAGTCTATATCTCATTTATAAAGGTCCCAAATTCTTAGAGCTTTCTCCACTCTTCACTGCAATATTATACATCCTTAAACCGTTTTGGGAATAGATGTGTGACCAAAAGTTAAAAAATAGTCACATCATCTAGTCGGAGCAGTTACGATATGAGGAATAATTCCCTTAAACAAACAGTTTTTAGAATATTTTTGTTTTTTAAATTTAAAATTTGTAAAAAAAAAGTTATTACTGTTCAGTTTCTGGTGCTACCTGTCTAGGCTGTCTGGGACACGTCCAAATTTCTCTATTATTTTAAAAATATTTAACTTGAGTTTTATATTAAGTTTCTTACTAATATTTTTTTTTTTTTTTTATATTTTCAGGTAATATTTTTATAAAAAATTTCATTCACAAGTATTTCGCTCTGGGTAAGCTTTTTAATTTACATATTAATCGAAGTTAAAGAAAATCTGTAGCTTATGACTATATCTCTCTCGGTTATTATCTTATCGGTTATTTTTGTCAAGAAATATTTTCACTTCATTTATTTCACCCTAAAACTATGCCTTGTTCCTTATCTATCATTAATTGCTTAATAAGTTATTACAAATTGTTAAAAATTAAAAACTTCATAACTTGTTATGTGGTTAAAAACTTTAAAAGGGATGTTTATAAACATGCACATACATATGTGGAGCGCTTTCTATTACAAATATGCATGACTAATATCACGTGACGTCTACTCTATAGGTGACTATTACAAATAACTGTTTAAGTCGACTTAAGCTAAAATTTTGATAATAACAATATTGTTGAGTACCGTTAGGAAATACTTTTGCAAGCTCTTCCAGTGTCAATAAACTCACTTCCAAATTAAAATCTAAAAGGCATATAATAGTTTCATTCTAAAGGGAAATAATCTACTTAGACTTTATAATACAAAAGTACTTTTGTAGACAACTACAAAATCCGACATAAGCAGTTGTGCCTTATTGCCATATAATTGTATGTCTATGTGTATATGAAGTTTATAATCAAAGATTTTTTTGGCGCCAAGAAATCCTTGAATTTATAACAAACACATAAAAGAAAACATCAACATAATAACAATATTAAAGTAAACACACGCTTATATTCAAATAACAACAATAAAATAAAAATCATTAAAACAAAAGCAAAAAAAAAACAAGTAAAAGAAATAATAGTATTAAATTTTAAGGAAAGGAGGTAGTTACTGATACACTAAAAGAAAAATGGAAGGAAATGCTAATAAGCAATTAATACAAGTTTTCGCGGGGGCATGTAACCTACGTCTTGGTATTATTGCTACTCCTTGGTAACAGGTAATACCAGCACCTCTGGCAGAGGCAGAGGTTAGAGAGACTCAGATGACGATGGAGCGCATGAGTTGAGTGATTGTCATCTAGGGACAACACCGCACGCTCATAGTAAATGGATCCATGCACAATGAGGGCATGGTTAGTGTTACCAGTATTTCTACTGATGAAGTGTAGGCTAAACTTGAAGCTCGAACTTAAAGAGGTTAAGGAGTCTGAAATCGTGGTACACAAATTAGGTACACAGAAGGTGTAAATGCTGTGTGGGAGCTCAATATAATGAAAATGCTAACAGTTACGAAGGACTTTGCGATTAAACTAGAGAGACTAGAGAAAATGCTTGTACAAGCGCGGGACGAAGAAAAGGAATGGATGCCGATTGGTAGCCATGAAATCACTGGGAAGCGAAAGAAAGTCGAAAAGGTAATCGAAATAGAAGTAGTCTGCTTCGATATTACACCAACAAACATATTAAAAAGGCTTTGAAGATTATATTATTTTTTGTTATTAAATTCTAAAACAGATTGTGTTTCTTTTTATCAGTGTAAAACATCCTGTCCAAAATGCTACTTAAAACAAAATAATTGCAATTTTCTTAAGACCTTGATCTATGTTTTTTTTAAAGTTCGCTATTTGCAATGGGCCGAACAAAACGGGAAGAAAATAATTTTGGAATCGAAATGCAATTTAACCTCAAAACTTGATTCAATATTAATATGTAGAGTTACTTATATTTTAAAATATCTACAATAGTTTAGGGAACATTTTGAAACTTAAGTCATAAATGATTACGATGCACTTGATTTAATATTAAAAATTCATTTAAAAAAATTACACTGCACAACAAAAATTTTTTTTCTTCCAAAACTCCAAAATCCGGTTTTAAACAGATTTAAGTATTAATTCTAAAAAAGTGTAAAATTTACCTTTTACACACGTTTTAAGTTTTGACTTATTTGTGGCATCCAGATAGACTTTAGAGCTTTGGTGTATGCATAGATTTACAGTAGAGTTTAATGACGAATATGTTGGTTGGAAAGTTAAATTCGTTATTTATTTATTTTTTTAGGATAGTATTTTTGCATAAAATACCTTAACGAATTTTTCCTTTTTATATTCAAATCTAATAAAAACATAACAAATATGTCAATATCACACGATTTTCTATGCCACTTTGCCATGATAAAGTCTAAGAGTAAATTTGAAATCCCCTAAAATAATACCCAGTTGTAAATTTTCAAAACACCGATACATCCAATACGATCCATTATTTTGTCTTACAGTGTAATTATACCCTTCACAATGAGTGTAATGGTATATATAGGTTTTTCATTCCGTGTGAAATTTCTACAATTTGCTTTCCGACCCGATTCATTTAAGCATTGTTTATCTGACCGTGCGTAGGTTGAAATCAATTTTTTGAGATTCCAGACATTTCCAAGACCAGTGTAAGGTATCCAAATATCAAGAATATTCGGGAGCAAATCGAAAATCAGAAAAATCGCTTTATAAACCACTGAGATATGATGAAAAACCTAGACCTCATCGTCTTTTCACAACAATACAAACTAGAGAAACGTAGGTTTGAATCTCAGTTAAGACACACAAAATTTTTTATTTATTTTTTTAGTACATAGATACATACATACATAAACTCAATTTATAATTTTACAATGCGATATTTTTAAGCGGATAAATTCATTATAAATATAATGAAATATAGATGTATGTATTAACGTATTTCACATTAATGAGATGAATGGTGATACAATTGTTATTGCATGACTACTCGTTGTGGAGGGTAAATAAGAGTCGATACGACTGAAAACAGCACTCTTACTTGTTTTTAAATGTACAATATTTAAAATTTGGTTAATTATAAAAAAAAAAATATAATTTTGAAAACGTTGAAGCAAAGACTGCGGTGTAATTATTTGTGCAAACATTTCCTTTAACACTTTTTCTATACCAGCCCCTAAAAGTATACTATTTCTTCTATAGCAGTGTAAATTAACCACAGTATGCATGGGAAAGTTTAAAGTCAAAAAGCCTGATACAGGAAGAACACTTTTAACTGGCAAACTAGGAATTTTCTCTAGCAATGTTACATTTTGCACTGTCTGGGGTTACTGGTTATGTTTTAAATTATAGTTTGACACGCGATTTTAGCTAGCATTTGCCATTTAAAACGAGTTTAAAAATAAAACTGCCATTTTTTTTATACACATACACATGCATTTGTAGGTAGTTAGTGCAAAAAAATAGGAATAGAGTAGGAAGTCATGTTTCATGCTTTTGCGATAGAAAGGTCTAGGTCTAAAAATACATACCAAAATGACTGACAAAGTTCTTCGTTTGAGGAAAATAATTTATGTGTTATTTTTTTTTTCAAACAAAAAGTTTTGTCTTTACATATATTTTAAATTATAAACGTGAAAAAAAAATTGCAAATTAAACCCAAGTAAAACCATGCAGTGTTTATTTAGAAATTAAACTAAATTTATGATTTGCTTCAAATTTTATTTCTTTACCTTTTAAGCTTTTGTTCTGCATTTTTTTTTATAGATGTTTGGTTGCATATGATTTCAATTGCTACTTTTCCTCTTTTTCTTCTTCTTTATCGTCTTTAGCAAGTGAAAGCAATTTTACGATCGTTTAATCGCAAAAACAACCAAACCAAACCAAACTAAACCATGTACAAATAGTTATAACATTTCAACCATCCAAATCTTTCTCTCACTCACTCGCTAACAGTTTGACTATTTAGTCATTCATGGTTTTTCTTTGCAATTTTTATTTTGGTGTACTTTTTGTGTATGTTTTTTTTTTTTTTTTTTTTTTTTTGTTTTTTTTTTTTTTTTTTTTTTGTTATTGGCTGCTTGAAAAATTGTAACGTAAAACGTCAACATACAAACTTTTATTTTTTATGACTTTATTTTTATGGTTCTGGTGGAGTCGCAATGTCGCTTATTTCGGTCGATATTTAGAACACAAAAAGACGAAGGCACACAAAAAATTCTCGTACACTTGGAAATAAGGGGACGAACAACAACAACAAAAAAAAAGTTACTATTAGCTTAAACAGTGAAAGGAGCACAAGAATTGTAGTGTGTTTCAAATAATAGCAAAATGAAATCAACAAAGCAGAAGGCATAAAATTGTGTTCATTTTAGTTCAAACATCTACTCCTACTTACTTCTCTATGCCATTGTTAACAAAATTAGCAGCCGGTTTTTTTTTCTCTACATTTTCCTTTTATAATAAATTTTGATTTAACGAATTTAAAGTAAATATACATGTTTGAAATGAACTGTAATTAGATTAGTGTTTGAATTTATGGAATATTTAAAAAAAAAAAGATAATTCGCTTAGATGTGTTTTTTTAAAGGGAATTTATGGAAAAATAATTTTATTATTAAAAAAATTGTTTAAAACATTTTTACAAATAGAAATATCTTATGCAGAGTGTCTACAATGGTATAGTTTTAGTAATTAGCGATAATTTTTGTTTCAAAATTCTCGACAAAAATTAGGATTCCTTAAAATTATATATTTTATATTTTTTATATATTAAATTTTAATGTAAATTATTTTTATTTTGGCTTAAGTTCATTTATTCTTTTATTTAATTTAATAATTCAAATTAAATTAAATTGCAAACATTTTTAGGAATATTCTTTCTAAAATTATTTTCGATATTAGCCGGGTGGAATGCTTTTTCGAAACCAGCTACGATTTCATTATCAGCACTCTTTATCAGTCTACTACTTTGTAATTTAAAATTCCTATTTATGTTACAATTTAATGAAATTTGCATTAGTGAATCAAAGTATTAATTTTCAAATTTGTTGTATATTTACTTCACCTATCAAATGACATTTATTTTTTTATTCAATATTTTCATATTCTTTTATAAAATTTTTAAAACAATATTTTTTACTACGTCAGCGGTTTCTTCAATAATTATTTTTGAAGAAAATTGTGAACATTTTAAATTAACAAAGACATTAATTACGAAAAAATTAAGAAAAAACTTAAAAAAATTTAAATAATAATTTCAACAAAAATTATTTCAGCTTAAGGTCGTTATAATAATAAAAATATTGTTTTTAATTTTATTATATTTCGCTACTCCGTTGTGTAGCATCATCGGAAAACTAAATTAATGTTTAGATATAAATCATATTTTTGTGTGATGAAAATAAATTTAAAGTAACAAACTTTTCTAAAAATTTAACTCATAAATTTCAATGTTTTGTCTTACGAAAAAATTTATGAAAATGTATTAACTCAAAAATTAACATATAATTTCACAATGTTACATAAGAAAATATGTGTGCATATATTTTGAATGTGTAACTTTTTATGTATTAAATATCTGTATTATAATAACAATAATAATAATAACAATAATAATAATAATAATATTTTTTTTTTCGGGAAGGGAGGAAAATGCCTTACGCATCTCAGATACTGTCGTCACAGTTCTGGTATGTGGAGCTTGAATCAACTAAAATCCCCCCTTTTTCGAGCCGTTCTCCACCCTTGGACCGCTTTCCCATTGCTTAAGGGCGGGGTTCCTCTTCTGTTTCTATCGAACAGCCGTCGTTATGCCTACGTCTATGTCCTGCTTTTTTGCGCGTAGTAGCCTTTCAACATATGTTGCCGCGTGTTCCCATTTAGTCTCATTTTCCATCATAACTTCCACAATATTTTCTGGGGATATTTCCCCTACGATTTCCTCTTAGTTGTGTTGTTCCACACGCCATCTCTCACACTTGAAGAAAGTGTGCTCTGCATCGTCTATGCAGTTGTCTTCATACATACAGGTTCCCGTGTTTACCTTTCCCATTCTGTGTAGGTAATATAGGAAGTATCCATGTCCAGAAAGTATCTGTGTAACGAAATAGTTTATTTCGCCATGCTTTCTGTTTACCCATCTATCGATGTCTGTTATCTGCCTCGCTGTCCATCTGCCTCGTGATTCGCTGTCCCATCTGTTCTGCCACCTTCGCATGGTATGTGTTCTCCTTGTCTTTTCCGATTCTCTGTTCGTTTCTTCAATCATTCTTCGATGCTTCCAAAGGACTCTCCTTTTCTCGGCTAATAAGTCAATAGGGATAGAGCCGCTTATAACAATAATAATAATAATAATAATAATAATTTTACCAATTTTCTTGTTCGAGATTTAGTATCTTCTTATTTTTTTGCCCCATAAAAATTAACAAAATATTTTGGCACAAGACATAAGGTTAAATGTGAAAAATCTGCTTTTTTTTTAAACGAGAAATATTATTTTTACATGAAAAATTGGACTAACAACAAAAACTTCTTAGTTTCTTTACAAACTGTATGCAATTTTCATTTCATTTTCACTATTGCTTAGCATTGGTAACCTCAAATGAGATCATAAAAAATTTTCTCAAAAGAAACATTCTTTCCACAATTGCTTTTTGCGATGTATTTTAAATATATCTCCATTTATTTAGAAACTTTCTTTACCTCGAAACCGTATGATAAATATTGCAAATAAAAAAATGTATATAAAACTAACAAGTAAGAGCACTATATTCGGCTGTGCCGAATCTTTTATACCCACCACCAATTTGATGTACTTTTATATTACAGAATTTATAATTTTGTTATTAACAGCAATCGCTATGGAATAGTCATCTCTTTATACTAAAATATGTACCACTTTCTTTGTAAAACTTCGAAATGCTAGTAAAATGTTTTCAATGAAAGTGGGCGTTAAAGTAGGCGTGTCAATATAATTTCTGCTAATAAATAAAACTGAGATATTTCAATATAGTCTTCTATTCTTCCAAAAACTTTGTCTATAGAGAAATTGTATGAATTTAAGATAATCCGTTATATGGGAGGTACGCGTTAAAGTGGGCGTGCCGCCAAAATTTTCCGGCATAACAATGACATTGACTAGAAGGATATATGTAGCAAATTTCATCACTATACCTCTAATTTTGTCGGTTTTATGAGCTTTTAAATTTCATTAACACTAGATAACGTAAAAAGTGAGCGTTGTAGTAGACGTTTCTAAGTTGTTTCTGATAATGAATGCAACTTAGATGTTTCAATGTAGTCCTTTATTGTTCCAAAATCTTTTTCATAGAGAAATTATATGAATTTGAGATAAAGTGTTAAATGGAAGGTAGGCGTAGGCGGTAGGAGTGGGCGTGTCACATTTATTTTCCATTAGAACAAAACCTTTGACAATCGTACATATTATTTGGTCAGTTTTATTACGTTTTACATTTTAAATATACCGAAATATACACTGTGCGGTAAAAATTTTTATACATTCGCCTTTCCTAATGCATAGATTTAAGCAATTTTCAGGGAAAAATATTGTTCTTACTCAGGAAATATATATTCGAAGTTTCATGACTCTACGTAAATGCGTTTGGACACAATTCCATTTTATTCGATGTTGGCAGGACACGGTTTTATTGACCTACTTTTGTATTACGAGCTATAACTCTTTTCCTAATATTCGGACTTAGCCCATTTTCAATACCAAATAAACCTTGTGTATAAGAGATATTCTGGCAAAATTCGAGCCCCCTAGCTTTTGTGTTTCGACCGCTATCGTGCTTTCAACAGATTGACAGATGGACGGACATAGCTAGATCGTCATCAAATTAAACCCCGATTCATAATATATATAAATACCTTATGGGGTCTAAAAAGGATATTTCGATGTGTTACAAACGGAATGACAAAATGACTATACCCCCACCATTTTTTTGGGTAGCGGGTATAAAAATTATAAAAATACACAAAATAGAAAATTTAGTAAAATCTGTGTAGAGAAAAAAAACAACATCTATTTAGACATTTATGTCATCGTTGATCTGTTTTGAATTTTTCTAAGAAATAATTTAGTAAGAAATTTAGTAAGTTATTCGTAAGTACTTCGTAGTAAGTACTTCCATAGTTTTTCAATAATATTTCATATTTGGTTGCTGGCTTTTATTAATTTCACTGGATCTTATGCCAGATTAAACATTGAACCTTCTCCAAAATATACGTGGTCCACCGATTCGAGGCAAATGTCTTTCGGTGCCATATTGGTAGAGACGATGAACTATGTAACGAATAATTGCCACAATAATTTAAAATAATTTCTCACATTTTTGTATCTCTTTTCTGTTTATTCTCCAGGTGTTATTAATAAAACGAAAAAGTTATGAAATTTGTTAACCCCATGCCGACTTTTGGACCACCATGTATTTTGGAACTATTTGTAAATATAATTTCTACCACAAGATGGTTTTAATTTAAACACTTTTTCAATTTATGGAAAATGTCTTAAACGTTTGTTACATGTCAAAGAAAAATGTCAACAAAAACAAACAAACAAACAAACAAACAAACAAACAAACAAACAAACAAACAAACAAACAAACAAACAAACAAACAAACAAACAAACAAACAAACAAACAAACAAACAAACAAACAAACAAACAAACAAACAAACCGTATAATTGGCGGGTCCAATTTTATTCCAGGTTTTATATGGGCTAACATTTTTGCAGGTAAAAAATGTTATAAAACTATGAATTTTAAATTTGTCTCCCTAATTTAATTCTTTACAAATTATATTTAAAATAATATTAAAACTTTAATTAACAATTATTATCAATCATTAAAGCATTAACACATAGAAAAAATTCATTTTTTAGGTTCATTGATTTTTAATGTATTTTATTGTTATTTGCAATTAATTTAAACATTTTATTTTACATAATTAATTGAATTTAATTGTTGCAAAATTTCATAGGATATATTTATTTATAATATTTAATTAAAAATATTACCAGCAAACCTTCTTTTATATTAATTTTTCTATACCTACAATATATAATTAAATATTTACAATTATGTGTTAAAGCTTTGTTTTAACACACACATACTAATGCTCACTTATGTATGTATGTATGCATTGTTCTGTTTATACTCTCATGCACACTTAAGTTTTCAGCCACACAGTAGCAAAATTGTTAAAATATTTGTTATAATACATTTTTTTATAGATAATCTACTTATACAAATTGTGGTTAATTATCCACACAAAACAAAATTATTGTTTATAAATTAAAACTACATATAGAAAACAAAACAAAAAAAAATTTATTATTTTTTTGCAGCAGAAAAAATGGCTGCTAGAAACAAGTATATACAATTAAAAGCTTTTGTGCTGTGTTTTTCTATTAATTTTTTATTATTTTTTGTTATTGAATTATAATAAAATTAATGCAAAAAAAATGAGCTTAGTTCTATAGAAAACTATTAAAAATTATTTTTTAACATTAAGCAATAAATTCGTGTAGCCTTTGAAAAGGCTTTACAAATTTAGAGAAATTTTTTAACAGCATACGTTAAGGGTGCAGTATAAATTAGTTTTGTATTTAATTATTGTGTACATTTGGGTTCAGCTTAAATTTCAGCACACTTTGTAAATACAACGTTGTTGGTCCTTGAAACAGTTTTTTTTATTTATTTTGTTTTTTAATAGAGACATTTGCCATCCATCCAAAACTGTGTAAATAATTTACTAAATATATGCGTTACACTTTTTAACAAGCATGCTAATTTCTAACACAGTTTGTGAAAAATTTCTGAATTAATTTTTCTTGTTTTTAAACGTAGGAAATTTCATATTAAAGGCATGTTTCGAAAATTATTTACAACGACGTTAAAATGAAATATTAACTTTTAGCTTAAGTTACAATACTAAATGAATTTTAAACAACTAATGAATATTTATAAATATTAGGACGACGAAAATGTTTATAAAAAGCTGTTCATGTAGATTTTAAATTTCTAAACACGTAATTTTTACACAAAATAATATCAAATTAAACATTCTCTTTTTTTTTCCACAGACACCAAATACTATATTCATTCCTCAAAGTATGCTATGCTTTATGTTATCTTGTTGATCAAATACGTTTTTTTTCTTGTTTTTGTTTTGAAATTCTGTGTAATTTAACAACAATTTTCTAATATATTTGTTATTTAATCCACATCCTCACCTTTTCTTTTTTTACATTTTCTACGACTGCATATTGGAAAGCACATTATGTTTTTTTATTTTTTATATTCAAACGTTTTTTATTTTGTTATTTTTGATGGCATACTTTTAGGCCTTATTATAAATTAAGCACGTGTTATTATGGAAATTTTGTGTAATTTTTTTCTATTTATTTATTTTTTTATTTTCTTAATACACACAGTATAATGTAATGTCTTCGACACACGCTCGCTTAAGATGACTGAGAATTTTATATTCTCTAAAAGAGCAAAATACATGCAAAGTTTTCGTTCACCTTGTACGATTGGTTTCTGTCAACAGCACGTCAGTTTTCTAAAGATGATGGTTGATTTTTTTCATATAGAGATGTTGATGAGTTAGCTACCTTCTGCTTCAGACTTAATGCATTTAAATGAGAAAATTAGGTTTTTATCATACGTTTTGTATAAGTATTATGAAAAATAGTTTGTGAGAAAAAAAGTTTTTATTACGTTTAAATATTGCAAGTTTATTTTTAAAACTAACCTAAAGTGTATAGAGTGTTAGACTATAAAGGTCTTTGAAACAAAAGAAAACCACAAGCAATTAATTAACAATACAAAATTACAGTTCTGGGGAAGCGTGGTTTTAAGGAAGAGGAGGGGTTGAAAGATTTTCAAAACCAAACAAAATTTTTTCCATTTTAGAAAACCGAAAGTTTAATCTGGATTCGTGCTTGGTTTAGCTATTCATATGCCATTGAAACTATTTTTTAATTTTGTAAGCAGTACAAACTTTAATCGTTTAACGTATTTTATCCATGGAAATGCTTAACTTGTTTGCATACGAAAGCACTACAAAATATGTATTCTGCAGTGCTTATTATTTCAGCACTTTAAAAGAGAAGATACAAATTTACTTCAGTGGTTAATGAGTTGTCATTATTAAGTTATTCCTGGCAGTGGTTAACATTTCAATGAAAAAAAAAAAAAGTTATACGAAGTGCAACATCGCATATAGGAATTATGCCTTCAAAAAACGCTCTAGGAAGCAGGTAAGCACTTAAAGCTCTTATTAGAAATGAAATGATTTAGTGGGAACTCTCGCAGCTATATTTCGGTTTAATGCTTAAAATGATTTTACTGATCTAAATAGCAAAACAGGATTGCCTCTATTGCACTATTGATAAAGCAGGGCCGAAAATTCAGTTGATGGCAACTCTTATTTAATATTTAATTTACTTTCATATTTTGTCGTTAAGCCTAACAACAAAAGTATACTGCTTTTTGTACAAAATATATCAAATGTAAATAAAAATGTTGTGACATTGTTAAGTAATAAAACAGATTAATTATAACGAATGATTTCTGCGAGGCATTTTATATGACAATTTGTATGGAACTACTTGTTATGCCGGCATTTTGTTTCATTATTAAAACTAAATAACTGTACAGTTGTCAAGTCCGAAATTTCTATGATGAACGCTGTTAGTATACAGGTCGTGGTCTTATTATTTCAATACTGCTGTCGTCAGTAGCTACATTAACAGCCTTATGCTAGGCGCACAATTGGAACGAACGACGAATTTTTCGCCGCGAATATTCGTCATCAAAAATAAAACACATTTGTGTATATGAGAATGCATACAATTGTGGCGTCAGTCGAAGTTCGCTATACGCGGCGAACACTGCATTAGATTTATTTCTATTTCTTACGCCGGCGAACGACGAACAAATTGGTACAAGGTGACCATTTTTTATTAAATTTGGGTTTACTTCTGAACTTTTTATGAAATTAAAGCTAGTTTTTACTTTAATAATTGTTTTATTTTTTATTTTAAAACATTTAAAATAAGTACAAAAATTTGTTTTTATTTGAGTTTGATACGTGGCCATCGTGCTTAACGTCTTAATTTAAATGTAACGGTTTCGAATGTACTAGTGTGTACATACGAGAACTTTGTCGAATGTTACCGAACGCCACTATGTTACTATAAATAGCCGAACAACACAGCTTACATAATCAGTATTACAATAGAGCTTGTAAAGTGTGTATCAAAGTGATTTTGATAATTAAAGTGTGTAATCATAAGTGTAATAAGTAAAGTGATATAAAAACAATATCTGAGTGTGTTTTAATAAATAAAGTGCTCTTAATTTTATAACTAATTTCAACTGTTTTTGACTGCAATAAAAGAACTCAAGGATTATTTAAAGGAAATAATCCAACGTTTATAAAAGGTATAAACGTAACAATATTAAAAATATTTTTGACTTTCACATGCCAAAATAAAACTGAAACCTTTACTAGAAATCGGAAAAACAGAACTTCTAGTACGAGTTTTCAGGGTCACCGTACCACAATTATCAGTCGTCATGACTATTAAAGAAATACAGCTTTAGGTATTTAAGTGGTTAAATCTTTCTTTTAGGATTTAAGCTGTCTTACGGATGTTTAAATGAAGAAACGTTTGTCAGCAATACTGTCAAGAACACTAGATGGTTGTATAGCTTGTAGGATTGTAGTTTTATGAGTTTTTCTGCGAATGCATTAGCTACCTAAAGAATCTCGTAAGGCTTGATGTTGTCCTTTTACTTACCAAATTTGATATTCCCTTCTAAGCGCCTTATAAATTCACTCCGCATTCAAACAACGTTGTATTTGAGCGTTATGTTTGAGCTCCTGTATCATTTGGAATTTGAACAGGTGACAGACAAAGTTTTTATGTATTGAGTAGATTTTTTCTATGCCCTGGTGGACTAGTCAGCAGTGCTTCAGTATGCCAGTCTTGAGGTCAAGGGCTTGATTGACATCACATACTTACTCCGGGTATTTTATACTACAAAAAAACATTTTCTTAGTTTCTTCGCTCAAATTATTAAATAAGAATATAATTTGTAGTCACATATTGTACAATAACTTTCCAGTTGGCCCAGTGATTTATGGGTCGATTATGGATAGCAACCGAACTTCAGTTGCATTGTCAGCTGGCAACTACAATTTTTCGATTGCCAAATTTTTATATGAAACTAACCGCTGTTAGTCGCCAGTTGATATCTGTAATACATTTTTTGGTATCTGGCAATATCACTGAGGTTTGGTTGCTTTCCATAATTGAGCCATTAGATTCCCTTAAAGACGGCTCTAACAACACATCAATCGTTAGATCTTAGTGCAAGATCGTGAAGGACGTTTTCAAAACAGTGTCGCTTAAATCATACAGGACTGCAAGATTATTAAAGTCTTTCATTTATTGGTGACTTACTGTCTTTCAAATAAAAGTTCTCGAAAATACGTAAATTTATTCCAATATTGTACAAAGACACTTAACTTTAAAAGATTGTCATATTACTCGGTATTTATAAATTTATTCACTCCTTCCGGAAATCATCTCACAAAAGATTTTAAAGTTGCTTCCGTTGCGTTTTTGACGAGGTGGTCTACTTGGGCTGAAATCTGATATGCCCTATGTTCTCAATTTTTTTTTCTACTGGAGCTCAATACCTTTTCACAGGCTGTAGTTTTGCCCTCCGTGATATGAAATTGATTTTACTGATTGAATAACAAAGCCTTTTTTCCACAGCGGCATGGTGATAAATCGGGTCGGAAATATGAAATATTTTTTAAGAAAGGTAAAAGCCGTTTTGTAGACACACGTTAATATATAGTTCTATGTTAATCGTGCCTGATGTTACAAACACTTGGCTTCTTTTGCCACATTTGCAAATGGTTTGCCCCACAAGAAACTTTTCAGTGAATTTTTTTCTGCTTTATTGTCCGGTATCGTTCTTGAACATGTATATCAGACACATACAAATCTTGACCCGGATATTGTGCAGAGTCTGCCAGTAGATAAGTTTCATCAGCCAACATCGTGTACGATGATTTGACCATCTGGGATAGTTAGTCGAGCCTGGTAACGCTTATCTTCACAGTGAATATGAGAGAGAGAGAGAAGAATAGGTGGTAAAATGTGGATAAGATTAAAAGTGTTTCGGGTTTAATTGACAGCAGTGTATCAGTACCATCATCTGTCTGGGCTTAGTAAATGTTATAATGTTTTTTGTAATATTTTGGGGCATTGTAAAAAATGGTTTTTGAAATACAAAGTCATCGTTTATGTAATGTTGCCATCACATGCTTAGGGGCAATTCAAGAGGATTTTCATCAACAAAATTATAAAAGAGCACTTTAGTTAGATTCTGTTGTAAAAAAAAAATAACTCAATTTGGAAAACTGCCTTCTTAAATGCTTTTGCTAAACGTCGTTCTAGATGTTTTTCCAACTTCCTAGCAAAAAAAGCTTTTTAAACATTTTTAATGAACAATCAAACAATTGCTGTAAAATATATGTTAATTTTTTGTTTAACAACCTTTTTACAGTTTTAAGGAAATTGTAAGATAAAAGCGTTCTTTTATTTGTTTTGACTTCCTTTTAACTTCCTCTTGACTCCATTATGTCTTAACTTTTTTATGTTGCAGTTTCTACTTATTTTTATTGTTTTTATCAGAATGAGGTATAAGAACAAACGCCAAAGAACCGCTTTATTTTCCTAAAAAACATTTTAACCTTATTTTCTTAAATGGTGTTGTTTTTTTTTCTCCACATCATTATTGTTACACAGTTAAATTTGTCTAGATATTTAGGCGGTCTATCATTGAAGAGCTACACTTAAAATTGGAGAGACAACAACTTCTTCATTACATCGAGGGTATAATAAAAATGAATAAACGGTTACTTTAGAAATATTGCCGTTTAAAAACACTACAAATTGTTATGTTGTTTGTTAAACAGGTTCTTTATCATTTTCTCTAAAGAAGAAACAATTTTTATGGCTTGCCTATTGTTTTTGTTGTTTATAAATTGAGCAGCTTAGAAAGTCTCTGGTGTTATTAGCACAACATCATTAACATAAACATCATCATCATCAGCATCCTCAACTACAACAACAACAACAAACAATTCATTACAATGTCACCGGCATTGTAACAACATAAAATAATTTCAGATCCTTGGAAAATTACACTTCATATAATAAACTATGAATTTTGATGTTACAGCGCTAGTAAACCTGAGCCTCAAAGTTGGCTACACTTTTTGTTTGGCAGGTTGTAATGTAATAATGCTTGGCAGCCAAAACATTAAACTGAACTAAAAACAGCAAAAAACAAGTGTTAAAATAGAAAACAACATAAACACGATAAACCTTAAATGATGATGATGAAGTGTAGGATTATTATGGTTATTGAAAAATTAATATGCCCCTAGCTAGGTGGCGGGAGTGAGTGAGAGAGAGAGAGGAGAATAACAAAAAATTTACTAACTTGATAATGAAGGCTTTGCCTAAAACTGGAACATTAAAGTGCAGTACAAACGAGCAGAGATGGATAAGAAATTAAGGTTAATGGTATTAGTTTAAAATATTAAAGAACATGAAAGTAAACAGATGCTAAAGCTTTAAGGCATAATAAAATTGGGGAAAATTTCGAAGAGAAATTAAGGTTAATTTTTAAAAAGTCTCATTAAATTTTATTACCCAGGTTAAATTTAAATGAAAGCGAATAAAACAAACTTTTAGCTTTTTTATAGTTTTTAATCTCTGAGCAAAACAAAAAAAAACTCACATACTTTTAGGGGTCGCCTAACAAAAATTGTTAAAATTTAGTTTAAAAGACTTTTAAATTTTATACTAAATATTCGCTTTACAATTAAAAAATAACTAAAAATTTTCAAATTTTAATTTCTGTCGAAGCTCTAATAAAATACAATTTAGTTGTATTACTGGGTCACCGGTTTCTGATCAGAATAGTTATAATGCCATATGTGTTATAGCGAAATTTTAAGTCTAGAAATTATCTTTATCTTGCATTTTGATTTTGCTTAATAAAAAATTATTATCCTTAAGGCGTTACTTCAAACTTTTTTTAAAAGGCAAAGCCTTTCTATTTGCTTTAAGCTTTCTATTTGCTTTAAGCAAATATCTATGAGCTATACTTAGGAATTTCAAAGCGGGTTTTTATACCCTTCACACAGTGAAAAAGGGTATATATAGGTTTGTCATTCCGTGTGAAATTTCTACAATTTTCATTTCCGACCCCATAAAGTATATATTTTCTGAAAGCTTATGAATAGGGGAGTCGATTAAGCTCTGTCAGTCTGTCCATCTGACCGTATGTCCGTGTGTATGTTGAAATCAACTTTTTGAAGCCCCCCGTCATCGCTTGGATCCGGGTGAGATATTAAAATATCAGGAATATTCGGGAGTAGATCGGTATTGAAAATCAGAAACATCGGGACGTAAACAACTGAGATATTAGCAAAGAACCACGACCACCTAGATTTTTTTTTTCACAACAACAACAACATACATACATACAAACGTGTATACTGGTTAGAGAAAACGTGGCATCGAATCCCAGCTGAGCCAAAAAAAATTTAATTTTTTTTTAATTTTTTTTTATTTTTTATTTAATATATAATTTATATTTTTATTGTTTTTTTAAATTTTTTTTTTTATTTTTTTTTGTTTTATATTTATTATATATGTATATAAAAATTATTTCTTTTTAAATTTTTTTTTTAATTTTTTTTTTAAGTTTTTTTAAAAATTTTTTTTATTTTTTCTTTTTAACATACATACGTAAATTTATAATTTTACAATGGGATGTTTTTATATGTGTGTGTTTTTTATATGTATGTACGTATGTATTTCATATGGGATGGATGGTGATACAAACTACTGTTATTGCATGACTACACGTTGTGAAGGGTATATAAGATTCGGCACGGCCGAATATAGCGCTCTTACTTGTTATTAAAAAGATTTTCTTAAGTTTTCTTTAAATGTAAAAGAATCAATTCGATATTGGTTTCAAATTAAATTTTAAGCTTCTTATATAGATGAATATTGTTTTTTAATAGGATTTGAAGCTGGTTTTAATTTTCAGTAAAAAGTATGCTTTTAATGGAAATGGCTGATGTACCGATTTCAACCAGTACAAAAGCTTTTTTTTTTGTTATATAGTATTAATGCTTAAACCTTGTTTCCTTCAAAGCATCAATATTTTTAAACCATCAAGACTATGTATCTCCAGGCTTTAAGTGAAAATTAAGGTCATTGTCTTTTTTCTTTACGTTAAAATTGACTATTATAATCTTGTTTTTAATTATTTATATCTCTAGTTAATATTGTAATTTTGTTCTTTGCTTAACAAAACTATAGCATACTTCAAGGCTGTTAGAAAATTATAATATTATTGCCTACTTTAAGGCTTTAAATAATTTATTTTATAGACTTTAGCTCAAAGCAAACCAGCAAAATGAAACAGAATATCCTGTCGCAATTTCTTACTTTTTTTTCTTACACATTACTCTATATATCCTTTGTTACTTTAAAATGCCCTGCTATAGCAAGTGCAGCAGCATAAACAAACTCGGCGAATGTATAAAAAAGAATTCACAGAGATGCTTACAAAAAGAATTAACATTAACTCTTACTTGAAAACCATTAATTACAAAAAGGTAGAACATTAAACTCAAGGTGAAATGCGGTAAAGTTGGATAACGGAGAAAAGAAAATACTAGCTTTATGTTTCATTACAATGAAGATAAATGTGAGGTTATAACGACCAAAAACTACAGTCAAAGACTTCAGCAGATGTTAGTAATGTGTGTGTTGTTCTCTTTTAAATTTTAAATGCTCTCATGTCATAGCATTTGTTAATTGAATTTTTCACTTGCATAAAGTGTTTTTGTTTATTAAATTTTTCTGTACAATGATCAGTTAACAGGTATTTTTAATACAAGAAGTTTCAGCGCTTCGAAATGACCATAGAAAATTATTTAATAAATATAACTGCTATTCAAGTTGTTGCAAAAATTCTCTATTAACAGAAAACTAAAACTAAAAACGTGTTAAAACCTGAAAAACTATTAAATTTACATTTGCTTTATTGTTTGTAGCCACAACTACTAATTTTTTTCTTTCTTAATTTTCATTGAAATTTCTTTCTGCCATTTGTGTTTCCGTCTTTATTTCCATCCACCAGCCATGCAATTTTAATTTCACACATTTCTTTGGCGAAAGAAAATAAAGAAAGAGCAGCACTGAATTAAATAAATAAATAAATGCTGATGAACAACATGATGCTGTACAACAACAAGAACAACGAAAAAAAAACTTTACTGAAAACGATTTAAGAAATAATAAAATGGAAATAAATATTAAAGCATTTTATTCGGAAGTCAGCTCTTATTGCAATAAACATGCATTCAAAAAAACAAAAAAAAAAAAAAAAAAGAATTAAAAACGAAAAACAAAAATAAACATTTTCAAGCTCTTTTCAAGTTAAGAAATAATGAAGAAAAATCTCTGTTTAAAGAAAAGCAAAAAAAGGAAAATTTTTTGTTTTGTTTTTTATAAAAAATCTTCTGCAGTTGTTTAATTTATAATGTTTTTCTTATTATTTTAAATAAAGCCATCATTATTATTTTTATAAAAAAACATTTAACAGACATGAAATTAAATAAATCGTCTGACTGACAGGCATAATTGTGTTTGTGTTTCCAAGCACCACTCATATACAAATGTCTCGTTTATTACGATTTTTGGTCTATGAGTTTTCTGTGCCATTGCACTTAAAGTGGGTCTTAAGGTTCACAGGTTTTTGTTGTCTTGATCGCTTTTTAATTTTTTGGAAACTTAATAATTGCTAACAAGAAAGTAATTGGATTTAAAGAAATTAAAACAAGTAAGAAAGTTATAACTATCAACACTTACTTAGTTTATTATATTATATTTATTTGATAAAAAGTTTTAAAAGTAAAAACTTAAAAATTGTTTAAAAAAAAATATTTTATTTAATCATTTAGGAATATCTCTGCCACTGGAGATTCGTATTTTTTTTAAACTTATATGGATATAACATTTAGTTATGCTTATATATCACACGTTGTTTATTTTTGACACACGGTGTATCTTGAAAACAAGAGTCAACGAAAAAAAAAGCTAGTCACTTTCGTGTTTAGCATGCCAAGTAACCTAGTCAACGACTGTTAGGTAATACAAAGGTTCCTCTTCTTCGACTTTCTTGAGGGGCTTAAGTTAAACTAGAGTTTAGTTCATTCTTCCGGGGGTTTGCGCAAGGCGTTAGCAACCCACCGCTACTTGCAAATCAACGTATCAACCACTTTTACTTCTTGGTTCCGCATTGTGATCTTTTAGTTGCTTTTTGTGTTTAATTTTGTAACCTCTAATGCGATTGGTTGTTGTTTTAGCCTCTTATATAGTCATATACTGCTGATGTTGTTAGGCCAGAAAATCTTCAAAATTGTGCACAGACTACGATTAGGGAAAATACGTGGAGGTCATTAATATCATGGAAAGCTGCGTTCCAGGATTTGCAGCCGCATAGAAAAACGGACTTGACGCAAAATTTGAAAAAAATAATTTTAGTTCTAATAGATATATATTTAACTGAATCTGTACATTGTGTTTAGATGCCCTAAAGATTGCATGGCTTCATAAATTCGGCTAGATATATCTTCACTGGAGCCAGCACTTGCTGCCTTGGTAGCAAACCGATTCAACCACTTGTAGTTTCTGGTTACGAATTGTGCGCTTTTAGTTTTTATTTGATTTTGGGGATTTTAATTCTAAGCCCGAATTAGCTAGCTAGTGAAAGCGTTAATTTGGACTCCATGCCAGAAATTTTGTGTGCCAGCAAGTAAATATCGTGTGCATAGTCGAGGTCCTCTAAGCGGCGAATCAGATTTAAGACGCTAAATTGTCAACGCATTTTTTATTTATTTTTTTTAATATTTCCAAGTATGTAGTCGGATTAGTTTTTGATTATTTTGAAGTAACTAACTAGTTTTATGTTATTCCCAAAAATCGCTGGAAAAACAATTCTCAATAAACTGATAACACCAACTTTAAAACAGAGAAAAATAAAACTACTAAACATCTTCTAAGTTTAAATTGTTACTCTCTCTCCCTCTCACTTTGTTTTGCTTTTCTCTTCCACACACTTAAAGCTATAAACACAATCAAAGGCTACCGACCATCGACTACCGACTACAAAAGTAGCTGGCTACAAAAATAGCCAAGTCGCCAGCTACCTTATTCTTTTACCGACTACCGACCACTAACTACAAAAAATAAACATCTGTTTTGACATATGTATTAAAGTTAACCAAAACAAAACAAACTTAATTAATGGTGCCCCACTATAATAGTTTTTCGCGTTTTTAATAGCGATATTTAATGTATTGCGTTTTTAAAACCACCATTTCATGCATTTATTGTATTGGCAGCACTAATCTGTTTTTTGTAGCCAAGAAAAATAGAAATTAGCCTAAGTTGGCTACGGGCTACAAAAGTAGCCGTGTAGTCGGTAGTCGTGTAGCGGCTAAAAGAATTATTCTCATAAGCACGCATGTATTCTATTTTTGACATCTTGTAGTCGATGGTCGGTGGACTTGATTGTGTTTATAGCATTAAGCACGCTTTTTGCAAAAATATTTTTTTTTGTTACATATTCAAGGTGGTTTGCTTATGTATTAGTAGTAACTTTAAATGCCTATACCTCCTAAAATACTTAACCGATTTCAATACAATGCACATCTGCAAGAAAGTTTCTTTGGATTAGTAATTCAATTACGAATAATTACTAACATCTACATCATAGCACAAGTTATACAAAATCATTTGTGTATATTCTTTATTCTATGATGAGATATTTAGTAACCAAAGTTGCAATATACTTAAATTGGATTAGTGGGCTTTTATTGAGTTTATATTCGGAGATTTATCGAAAATGTATAGACAATCTAGGTACGAAATAAGGTGATCGATTATTCGACTTTTTTAAGAGACCGGGTTTCAAATAGTTTGAAATTTCAAATTTAAAAAAAACCGGTTGCTATTTTGAAATTTGAGAAAAAACCGGTTTGAATATATTAAATATAATATTTAAAGAAAAAATTAAAAAAAAATATTGTAAAAAAAGATTATAATAAAAATTATATCTAAATATGCAATCTTTACAGGTACTATTTACAAGTAATATAAATAAATGCAATAAATTAATACATAAATTAATACGGCTGTTATAAATGCTTGTATGTCCTTCTGTACATTTTTGAAATGTTAAATAGATCTTTTAAACTAATATGATTTCTGTAATTTGAAATACATTTTAAAGGCTAGAGAGAAAATCTTTAAAACTTAATTTTAAAAATTCTTTTTTATACCCCTGACAGACATACAAATATAAGCATAAACAAGTTTGTTCGATGGTTTAATTGAAATTTAAGTTGACAGACACTCAATGAAATCTGGAAAAGGGGATTATTGGTTTTTCTTTATTGTTACTACACTTTTTACCAAAAAGTGATCGATCAGCTAAGTTTATTCTTCAATTACCTTTAACTTTTAACGTTAGGTTTATATCCTATAAAAAAATAATAGTTAAGCTTAATTATTTTTCTTATTTTGCATTTGTTTTTTAAACAACAAATAAATTTCTTACAAATTATGGAAGAATATTTAGTAGTTTTTATTTTCTAATTTTTGAATTTCGAAAAGTTAACATTTAGAAAAAACCGCCAGCTGAAAGAGGAAAAAACTGGGTTTTTCACCAGTTGTAAAACCGAGTCGATCACCCTAGTACGAAATCCAAAATGAAGATTTTTAGTTAAAAGGTTGAGTTATAATAGGTTTAAGGTTAAAATTATATACAATTTGGCTTTATGAACGCCAAACTGACGGTCCAATTTTGTACCACTTTTTCGAGCTTACGTCGAACTTTTGCTTCATAAAAATTAGTACTTGCTGGTTTATTTGCGTTTGAAAAAACAGAAACCTAGTAAAAGTCGAATATACATATATAGAGTAATAAAACACCTTTAATCCAGAATTTTTTTTTAAATTTCCTGTCAGAGAAAAGCCTGTCAAATATTCTTTTTATTTAAAATAAATTGTGAATTTAATAATATTTTTTTTAACAAAAGATATAATGAGCAATTGTTTGAATATTTTGTAAACAAAATTATTTTGTAAAAATTTTTTAAATAAAAACAAGTAAGAGTGCTATAATCGGCCATGCCGAATCTTATATACCCTTCACAACGTGTAGTCATGCAATAAGAGTTGTTTGTATCACCATTCCATATGATATATGTACATACATATAAAAAACATACATATATAAAAACATCCCATTGTAAAATTATAAATTTACGTATGTATGTTAAAAAAAATTAAAAAAAAATTAAAAAAAAAAAATTTTTTAAAAATAATTAAAATATATATAATAAATATAAAACAAAAAAAATAAAAAAAAATATTAAAAAAAAAAAAATAATAATAATAATAATAAAAATATAAATATAAATAATATATTAAATAAAAAATAAAAAAACAATAAAAAAAATATATAAAAAAATAAAAAAAAAAATTTTTTTGGCTCAGCTGGGACTCGATGCCACGTTTTCTCTAACCAGTATACACGTTTGTATGTATGTATGTTGTTGTTGCAATGTTGTTTTTGTGAAAAAAAAAATCGAGGTGGTCGTGGGATTTTGCTCATATCTCAGTTGTTTATGTACCGATGTTTCTGATTTTCAATACCGATCTACTCCCGAATATTTCTGATATTTTAATACCTCACCCGAGTCCAAGCGATGTCGGGGGGCTTCAAAAGGTTTATTTCACACACGGACAGACGGTCAGACGGGTAGAGTGACAGACTGACAGGGCTTAATCGACTCCCCTATTCATAAGCTTTCAGAAAATATATACTTTATGGGGTCGGAAATGAAAATTGTAGAAATTTCACACGGAATGACAAACCTATATTTATATACCCTTTTCCACTGTGTGAAGGGTATAAAAATATTTTATTTCTTTTAAAAACAGACAGACATACATACATAAATATGTATTAAAAATCAACATTTTTTAATCATGTTTATTTTCAATTAAAAACTAATAGAGATTTTTTTTATAATTAAAACTTAATAAAGAAATATATAGTTTTTTTATAAGAAAATTTAGTGAATTTAAAAAATTTTAAAAAATTATTTCGATTTTTTAGCGGCACACATCTTACTGCAAATTTCGGTAATCTAGAGATAGCACACTTTTTCCATTAAGCCTTCTTATCAAGGCTGCATAAAATATCTAGTAAAAAATGTTTCTAAAAAAATTTTTTAACCAACATTTTTTAAGATTTCTATATTCAAGAAAAATTACTTAAAAAGTTACTGAGATTTTTTTAATAAAAACTTTTCGCAAATTTTTTTAAATAAGATTATTGATAAAGAATTTTTAAAATGTAAAGATTGTATTTTGTAAAGTTTTGGTAATTTTCCCAAACAATCCTCTTTAGCAAGGCTGCTTAAATACAATATTAAAGCCACTTACAAAACATGTTAACAAATCAAACCAAATACTAGAAAGTCAAGCAAACAAAAAACAAATAGACAAAAACTGAAAGGAAAAACAACAACTAGTGGTGAGTGAGTGTCAGGCTTTCTTGGCTATTGTGCAAGTGTGAGTAGGTGTATAACCGTATGCGTGTGTGTGTGAATTATTATTAGAGTTGAACACGTTCTTAGTGGTTATAAAAAATTCACAAGCTAATTTGTGTACACAAGGTGCTGTGATTTCTTATGCCATCAACCTAATTTAACAGGGGACTTTTGATGACAAAACAAGCGAATGAGGTGGGAGGCTAACAAAACCGACCTCGGAAACAAGAAGATGAACTAAAACCATGACGGGGGAAAGGAGAAAAATATTTTCTTTTTATAAAGAAAATGTAGCAAAATAATTTTGCTACACAAGTTTTATAGTCGACTATATATGAAAATTTGATGATGCTGTATGACAACCTGAAAGCAATAATTTAATGCACCATACAGGATACACAGTATACATACATACAAATAGATTGTAATTTATGGTCTCTGTATAAGTATGCTTGCTACCTTGGTTTTGAATGTCTTTTTTTTTTGTCTTGTTTTTTTTTGTTTGGCCATGTTTATACGATGACAAATGATTAAGAATTTATTTGGATTTTTTTTCTCTTTTTTTTTGTGTGAAATTTGACATACATCTTTTATGTGTAGAATGTAAATGTCAGAGTATGCACTGATTATATAAGGGTGGTAGTAAGCATTAAGCAGGTTATGACTGTGTGTGTATAAATTGATAAGATAGTTGAAATGACGCCTTTAATTTCCCGCTTGAGGCTGAGCTAGGAGGGGGCATCCATCCATTAGGCAATTTAGTGGCTTTGATTATATGTTGCGGTGCGTGTGAGATATGCATGCCATGCCACTGATGTCAGAGGCGACAGGTAATTAAGGTAATTTATTTAGTAAATTAAGTTAATTTTTCTCAAGAAATCATAAACATTGAAAAAGAAACGAAAGTTATTTAGTTTTATTGTTATTTTTATGAATTAACTTCTTTTGTACTTAAATTACACATGAATAATGACTTGAGTTTAGGTAGCCTAAAGGTATGCTCATTTTTTGTGTGCGCTAATTTTATAGCTAGCCACAATGTGTGCTGCAATTTAGTTTATTGTTTTGCCTAATTTTTATATGAATAGTGTAGCAGGATTTTATGTAAATTATATTGAATTTTTTTAAATTTTTTTTTTTTTCAAAAGGATGTGTAGGTTTTAACGTTCCCTTACAATAATAATTTGTGGCCGTTGTATATAAATTTTAGTAGAAAATTAATTTTTTGAAAAAAAAGTAAAACTTTGTTTTATATGTTTTTTTTATAAATCTCAAGTGTTTTAGGGATAAGAATATTGTTTATATATCTGTGGCTTCGAGCTAAAAGCTCCAATGTCAAAATATTTACTTTTGAGAAAATTGGAATTGAACTTTAACTTTTACAGGTGCTTTCATAGTGACATTGTCCAGCATTTTATTTATGAAGCTGTTCTGGGTTAAGTATGACTTTAGCTGTTTTACCATAATGAAATAGAGCAAGAAAACAAATCTAATGCAATGATTAACTCAAAAACTCAAAAAAGTAAAACTGGCCCTTACAGCTCCAAGCCACAGATATTATCCTTGAATCTAAGCTACTTTTTTGGTGTAAAATTATAACGTGCCTAAACACATCAATTGGCATTGTTGACAGCACGTAATTCACACCCTTATTTCCATCATATATTAACTAATGATGAGAAATAGTTTCTCTATTTTGCTAACGACTTTCAACATCTTTATCTCATGCTTAAAAAATACTATCAGTTTAGTGTTGTGAAGCTACTTCCATCGATATCGTCCAATCATAAGGCATGATGTAAATTGTGAGTCACACCGTAACGTTTATTTTTTTTGCGCAACTTAATTTGACAATTATTTGTTTCAGTGTCTAATAAATTCAACCATGGAGAGGTACACAATTGAGCGGCTCGTTAAAATTGTCAAAGTCTTTTACGAAAATGGGTATTCAAATCAAAACACATTTCGTGCACTTTGTGCATTTCTTGGTCAACAAAATTGACCACATGTGTCCACAATCAGGAGAATTGTGAGCAAATTTCAACAAATCGAGGCTGTAGAAAATGTGAAAACATGTTTTATATTACAAATCAGAAGTTTTGATAAAAGAAGGTTGTGACATAGCTGGGAGGGTTTTTCATTTGAAATGCAGAAGAGAATGAAAAAATCCTGGAGTTTTAGAGAAATAGCTTTAAACTTCATAATAAGAGTTTTAATAAAGAAGGAACCAACAAGAGATACAGGTCTCAACCAATTTTGTTTATGCCTATTATTCCCTATACGTTCATTTTTTTATTAAACCTGTCTAAATTTGATATAAGGTCTCTTGAGAGTATTGGACAATTGCATCCTTTCTGCTTACGTCTGCAATTTCAGAAGAGTTCAAATTATTCTAATCGTACAGTTTTGCCAAGCAATTCACGTTACTTCTGCGAGAGAAAACCTAACCTTCAAATCATTTTTGTTTAATGTCAATTGGGGGTTTGCATAATGTGATATATAATGCCATTACTTACATTTACTTTCCACCCTAAATCTGGGGGAGTACGTGTCGGTCTATCAGGCAGAAATGCTTGGTTTGCTGCACGCGTTGGACCACCTGTTGGAATGTTGAATGTATGGGAAGATAATTCTTATTGCACTTGACAACCAGTCGGTTATCAAACGTATGCAGCGGATGGATGTGAACTCCTCTTTGGTGCTTGAGTGTGTTCTAAGGCTCAATAGGTGTGCCTCTACAAATGAGGTAACGCTGATGTGGGTTGAGGGACACGTGTGCATAGCTGGGAGTGGGGCTGCTGACGAACTTGCGAAGAAGGTGTCTGAGGCTGCATTCTGCGCACCGGAACCCAGAACTGCTCTGGGCAATGGGTTAGTGCGGGCGAAAATCTTTCAATGGGTGAACTCTATGAACTTGCGAAGGAGGATGGAGGGAACCACGTGTAGACAGGCTCGTATGGTGCTCAGGGAGCCACTTGGCAGGGGTGCAGTGAAGATACTCGGTTTTAATCGGAGTATGATGAGCTGGATCACTGCGTTGAAACATGGTAACTTCAAAAGCTTAAGGATCACAGGTAAGCACACGTTGAGTGTGAGTGCGATGGGGGACCTTAGCCTGAGGGAGATGCTGGCGATTACAAAGGGCTGTGCGATGAGGATTGTCGACAATCACCAGTCGGCAGTGTGGAATCATTTTCCTAGTCCAGAGCAAACGCCGGTTGTGGCGCGGCACTCAGTGATTGAGGGTATACTGATCGGTAGACACGAAATCACTCGGGAGCGAAGGGGGTCGAAAAGGGACCCGTGGTAGTAGTGGTCTGCTTCGATATTCCCCCTACATGTGTATATACATTTACTTTGACCAATTTGGTCTAAACAAAAATCACGTATCACTGATCTGTAACACTCCTTGTTGGAAGTAATTTCCTTCAATTTTGCTAAGGACGTCTTCGGTCTTAGCTTCACACCAACTAATGGGTTCCCATTTCAAGTGATTCGTAGTTTAGCGAATGAGCAGAGGGCGTAGCCTATTAAGAGGATAGGGGGAGACGGTTTAAGTCTTAATTTTTGTGTGCATGACGAGGAAGTAGGGACTACAGGTTCTTCTGTACTCTACATCCATTTTTCATTTACCGTTTCTCAAATATTATCCTCGAAACACTACTATATTGTTTTCGTGTAACTTTTGTTATTTCTCGATCACTAAAAACATTTTTTTTAATATATCCAATATACCTTATCGAAACAGATGTCCACCGGAATTATACGTACCCTACTATGTTTGTTTAACTGCTATTAAGACATTTTCTTTCAGATGCAATCTTCTTCTTCATTATGTTCCTCTTCCGTATGTACTATAGTATATATATCCTACTAGTCTAGCTCTTTTGTTTTACACTGATTTATAATTTTTCAGTTGTTTTTAATCAAAAAAAAAATTAATTTTCAATTGTAGATTTAAATACAAATTACGAGGAAATGAAATTTGGCGGTTTTAGCTCAATCAATTTCAAACCAACTTTGAAATTTCTTTCTGTGTCATGTCTGAGATTAGGGCTCTATGTTTCCATCATCCCCATTAGGTAATTAGGAGTTAAAGAAACCTGAGTTGTTTAAAAAGAAATTTGTTTCAAATTAATGTTTGTTTAAAACTGTTTCAACAACTAACAGGTTTGAACAAATTTTTCCAGTTGTGACTTAAGTATGACAAACTGAAGTAGTCTTATTTTTGGCTTATATCTCAGTACATTATTGATTGATTTTTATGGTTTCCAATACCGATTTCCGAAAGACGATTGCCACAAACAGGTATATGCAACAGATGGGGAGTTACAAAATTTGATTTGAAGAGACTAGCGAACGAACAAACAGCGCTTAATTGTTTTCTATAGCTATAAAGTTTTAGAAAATATGTTTATTTTTTATGCGTTTCCAAACACACATTAAATAAATTATAAACGGAAAAAAAATTTAATAGAAATTTTTCAATAGAAAAAAAATTTTTGATAGAAATTTTTTAATATAATTTTTTTTTAAACCATAATATTTTGCTTTTTACTCTGTTTAATAAAATTATTGAATTCTTACTTAGGGCATTTGGCGTCCTAGGCTACAAAACAAAATACCCTAAAATTATGCTAAAGTTTTTAGTTGTTTTTCTAAGTGCTCCTAGAGAAGCAAAATAAGTTTATAAATGTTTATAAATTATCTGAAAAAAAAAAAACAATCAAATAAATTAAATACAGAAATAACAATCAACAACAAAAAACACACATTTTATTATTAACAATATTTACATTTACATATTTTGTTACAACATTAACAACAAACGTGAAAGAAATTGTACGTGACTTTAATATCCATCCTCCTCCCAGGAGTGCTATAACAAATGTAAGTTGTTGTTGCTGTTTTGGGTAATTTTACATTCTTATGATTTGAAATTAAAAACAAAACAAAAAAAAAAAAAACAACGAAAAAAAACGAGAAAAACTTTAACACTTCAGAAAATAGTCAACCAACCATTTTATTTTTCTTTATTACAGCAACTTGCCAGATGACAGGAGTTTAGAAAGCAGGTAGCATTTAGAGTAACAATGACTACAACAGAGAGTTTTTTTTTATTTAATACACCAACATACATTTATTATTTTACACATTAATTCTCAAAATATGTACAAAAGCATGTATTAGCAGTATATGACTATGGTGTGTGTGTGTGTGTGTTTGTTTGTAAGTATACATATTCTGTCTGCGGCATATCATTATTATGCACATTGTGTATTTTGTGTATATTTTTGAATAGTTAATTAAGTCTTGGGGGCAAAAAGCCCCACTGTACTCTTCAGGGTCGGTAAAATTCTTCAGTGAGGGTTGCTACAGTGTAAGTTAACGTTAATTTGGAGGGTGTTGCAAGAGTAGAGTCATTGAGTTATCTGTATTATTAAATTTATTTAAATACACTTTTTAAAGTTGTAATTTTTTTTTTTGGTTTATTCAGGATACAGCCTCTTAAATAATATTCTTACAGGTAATGCTGAGTTTAAGTTGAAATTTACTACCACAATAAATGCTCAACTTTGAGCACTCATCACTTTTTACAAGTCTAGACATTGCTGTCTTATGACAATAAAATAAATAGTCATTAAACATTTAACCGGGGCATAGTTTTAGGAATAAGACTTCGAACTTGTTTTATATGTAAAATTTAGAAGAAATTAGTGTTTTTTTTTCAACAAAAAATAAACTTTTTTTCTGTAAATAACCTTAAAAGAATTAGCATACTTTAAGGGTCTCTTATCAAATTTCAAGTTTTAGTTTAGCTACTAAACAGCCATGTGCATGTTGATGAGTGTTTATAAAAATCCTTTTATTTTTTAGTAAATTAGTAATTAAATGTCAACATTTTGTAACACCTTTTAAAGACAAATCCTTAAAATTTTCTAATGATTTGATTTGTATTAAGTTGTTGCTGGACTCTTCGGTTTTTGTAGCATGAAACACCAAAATGTTTGTTGCTTAGAAAATTCTGTCTCTTACAACTTGTTGCTTGTTGTTGTAATTTGTTGGTGTTTGTTTAATATATGGTCAACCAAATCTTTTAATGTTACTACCTACAAACTTGTGAAGATATTGATTTTTGATATTAAGAAAAGTTTTCTTTAACTTCTATGCCTAAACCAAATGACTAGAGCTTATTTGCATTTTGTATTTATTTAAGGAATTACGCTGATTAAAAACAGAAACTAAATCACAACACAGTTTAGGGCTAGACTAAAAGTCTAACACAATATTAATAAAATTAAAGGCACTTCTTAACTTTTTAATAAAAATATTTACAGGGTGGCTGATGAATATTGCTACATGAAGAAACTCAAATAACTTTTTTTTCAGTGTATGAAATACATTTTTCTTTTATTCGTGTTAAAGCTCATTTAATTTTATTAAATATAGTTTAATTTGTTTTAAAAATAATGGAATTTAAATGCTCGTTGATGCATGTGCGGTATCTTAGCAAAAAGTTGTTCAATACTGCTTGGAGAGTTGAGACAGGAATAGCCGCAATTGTTGCTCGAATGGATTGCTTTAGTTCATTCAAATTTGTTGGTTTTGCTTTGTAAACTTTCTGTTTGCAATAACCCCACAAGAAAAAGTCAGGTGCAGTAAGGTGAGGCGACCAACGGAATGTGGAGTTTCTGGATATCAGCTTATTGGGAAATTTTCGTCCACACAGAGTTAAAAGGAATTCTCTTTCGGCGTAATTCTGGATAGAAAAACTCTCTCAACATGCTCAAGTAACGGTCTCCACTATCCGTAACGGGGTGACCGTTTTCTTCGAAGAAGTAGGGCCCGACAATGCAGCGTGATGAAACTGCACACCACACTGTGACACGAAGTGGATGCAATTCCGTCTCATGGAGTGTCTGTGGGTTGGAATCACTCCATATTCGACAATTTTGTTTGTTTACGTTGCCGTTCAAATCGAAATAGGCCTCGTCAGACTTGAAAAGACAGTTCAACATGGTTCCATCCTCTTCCACTATTTGAAGCATCTTCTGGCAAAATTTCAAGCGAATCGGCAAGTCTGCAGCGTTCAGTTTGTTGGCCATTTGAATTTTATATGGGAATAAGTCCAAATCTTTGTGCATAATTGACTGTAATGACTGTCTGCTTATACCCATTTGAGCAGATAAGCTTCTTGTCGAAACTCTTGGATTGTGTTGTATCGCAGCAGCTACAGCAGCGATTATTTCCTCCGTTCGAACTGAAGGGTTTCGATGGTAAGGTCTTCTGTTGACTGTCCCATGCTCGGCAAAATTGTTTAAAAGTCTCATTATGGTCCATCTGCTCGGAGGATTGCCGCCAAATGTGCGCCTATACTCTCTTTGAACCGAAACTACGGACTTCAGTGCGTGATAACGGCGGACAATCCAAATTCTTGTTTCGGTGTCCCAGTTATCCATTTTTGTCAAATCTAAGAATCAATCTGCAAAATAAAAAAAAATTAGCCACATTCATTAAATAGAAAAAAAGTTATTAAATTTTTTTTTAGCGGTTTTCATCAGCCTGTACATAAAATATAAAATTTAAAACAAATGTTAGGAAAGTTTTATAAACTTTAAAACTTTTAATTTAAACTCCTCTAACAAATTAACAATCAAGCCTTCTTTATGTAGCAATTATAAATAAATTAAATAATTTTTTAATGTGTTTTTTTGATTTAAGAAATTGATCATTAATTCTTTACAAAAAGCATCAAAGTATCAGTCTTATTTTAAGTATTTGCATACCATTTAATTAAATTTTATTCAATTTAAAGCCAATTCCCTTTCATGCAAGGTCTATTACATAATTTATTTAATCCTTAAAACATGCACCCACAAAAAAAAAAACCCATTCAATTTAAACTCTATACAGAAACTTATAGCCCTCAAATATATGCTATAGTTTTTATATAAAAAAACTACAAAAACTCTTATTTAAAAACAAAAACGTTAAACAAATCCATATTTTAAATATTTAAATACAACGCATTTACGTATGTAAAGAATTTTTTCCAGCCTATTTTGTTTTATATATTCCATTATGACTTAATTGGAAATATTTAAATTTATTGCAGATTTAAATTAGTAAAATAAAAAGCAAAAAAACTAAAACAAACACTCCAGAATGTACAAAATGGTCGCATAAATTCATTAATAAATTTTTTGTGTTTTTGTTGATATTTGGCATTACTCTCATACAAACATTTTGTTTTCGTTATTGTTGTTCGTATATACATTACATATACATACATATATCAGCTTATATGTTTTTACAACAAATTAAAAATGTATGTAAATTATGCAAATTTCTTTATTTATCTACTGTGTTTTTGTTGTTGTTGTTGTGGTTGTTGTTTTTGTGCAGATTTGCTTTTAAAAAGCACACATACAAAATATTATTTATATAAATTTTTGTTTGTTATTTTTATTATGCTGCTCGAAAAAAAAGTAGAAATAATAATAAATAAATAAATTGTTTATTCTACTACATTTACGTTTGTTTGTCATGCATTATGTATTTATTGGTTTATTAATAATGAATTTTAAATGAATATTATGACGGAATTATTGAAATTTTTCACTCTTTGTCGCCTCTTTTGCTTTGTGTCACTGATTGTTGTATAGGTCGTTGCATTAAAGTTAGATGCGAGAAAGAGTTGAGCGCCATTAACAGTAGAAGTACTAGGAATTACAAATTGTTAAGTCTTTCAACGAATTATCATGTAAATATTAAGCCCAATAGCTAATTTCTTTATTTGTAGTGATAGTAAGTCAGAAAAGCACATGTTGATATAAAAAATAAATATAAGTGAAGGAATGTTTTATAATCAGAGCGTGGTATAATAAAAGGATAACGCAACTCCTTTAAAAAAATAAAAACTATGAAAATGTTACACAAAAAGTCATATTTAGTAAATAAGAGGTGGGCCATTTAAAAGTTTAAATTTAAAAATTTCAAACAACAAGTAAGAATGCTATATTCCGAATCTGATAATACCCATTTTGTAGTGGAGGCCATCATTCATTTTAATTATTTATAAAGATTTTAGTGCGCTAGTCAAATCTTTTGAGATGATACCAATATTGGTCCTCTTGGTTGTCTAGAAGCTCCCCCCGGGGGGCATAGACCCATGGTCATTCTTCCAGTCCTTGGTGTTTGCCAGCTCGGGGTATAAAGGTGACCCAACACCTCTGGCTTTTTTGAGCCATAATTTGGAAGAAAATGATCTTTGGTCGGAGACATTTCCTAGGGTGACTAGAGACCGAAACTATCTGGTACCACGGGAATCAGTAAGCCCCAGGACATTGTCCTGTCTGATTATTGGTGAGGTCTCTTCGGAGTACACGTGGTTATTCTAAGCGGAAAACGGATTCGGAAGTGAGCGCTGATGGCTGACCTTTGGTCAGGCTTCGGTTAACACGGATGTTTTCGGGTGCTGTTGTCATCTCAACAGAACAGAGCGAATGGTGGATTCGGTCCATGTCTCGTTCGGGGTGCTGTTGCCTCCTCAACAGAAGTAGCTATTCGGTGAGTCGCTTCGGCTTCTATCGAGACCGCCCCTCGATTCTGCTGCTGATTGGCTAAGCCGGTAGCGAAAAACCCATTAAGGGATTAGATAGCCCGAGCTCCTAAGCAAGGTGCAATATCATGAACTAAGAATTAATGTTATTAAATTGCTAACTGTGGCATGCTGAGGAGGGCAGCATTGTCACAGGGACATTGGTTGGAGGCACGGCTCCAACCCAGTGGTTGAAGCCACCGTCGAATTATGAGATTCAATGTCGGTGCCGACGTAAACCTTATCCACGTCTGTCTAGAATTTCAATAGCGATTCATTCCCGTATACTTCCAAAAGATTGATATCACACACAGGTCTGAGGAACATATGGTTGCTTCTAAAAGTTGATTTCAACTAACACACTGACAGACGGACAATAATCGACTCTATTCATAAGCTTTCAGAAAATATATACTTTATGGGGTCGGAAATGAAAACTGTAATAGGTTAAAAACGGTTTAACGGTTAATTTCTGGTACGAAATTAAATATTATTTCATTCATATGACTGCCGCGGACAGTACCCCATTCGATCGGAGCACTTTTCGAGCATTTTTTCGAGTGTATGGGATTGTATCTCAGGAATGGCATTACGAATCTTGGCCTTAAAGTGCTCAAATGTCTTTGGTTTGTCTGCATACCACTTGTCTTTAACGTCGCTCCACAGAAAATAGTTTAACGGGTTTTAAGCGCAGCTCCTTGGCGGCCACTTGACATCAACATTTCGGCTAAATAAATTGCCATCTAAGTTGTACACAATAAATCGATTGTGGCATGATATGTGTGACACGTTGCGCCATCCTGTTGAAAGCAAACGTCGTTCAGATCAATACCATGAAGAGCGGGCACAAAGAAATCAGTTATGATGGTGCGATAGGTGTCTCCGCGATAGGTGTCTCCATAAAGCGTCATGGTTGCGCCGTCTTCATTTTCAAAGAAATATAGGAAAATGAAGCCACCGCTTTCGAAGCTGCACCAAATAGTTACTCGTAAGGGGTACATTGGCTTTTGTAAGATTACCTTTGGGTTTTCTGAGACCTATATAGGCCAATTTTGCTAACTAGCGTACCCACCGTAATGAAAATGAGATTGATGCGAAAAAAAATTTTTTGTTGTACAACATTGTCGTGCAATTTCCGACCAATTGTTTTTGCTTTGGAAATAAACTTTCAATAAATCCTGACTTTGCTCAAGCGTAAATTGATTTATTTTGTTTTGTACTGAATTTTGTGACAGAATAGAATGACACAAGTATTGTTGAATTCGAAATAACCGCTGGCTTATATTTAAACCCATAGATGAGTACCCTTTATGTACAAAGAGATTTAAGATTCTGCCTTCATATATAAAATAGGTACTTATTTCAGCCTCTATTTGTAAGCTACGCTAGCTAGCTAGTTAGTACTTATTAAGAGTTCCTATTTGTAAGCGAGGGTGCTAAGCACTTATTTTATTCCCTATTTCTGAGCTTTGCTTACCTCCAATGACATCGCCGTGTTTATAACGATTTTAGAAGAACCGTTTTTGAAGACATTAAACTTTTTTCGTATTGAGAATTTTTTTTCTAGGGTATTTTGTTTGAAATGGTTAAGTAGCAACAATCAATATGAGGTTTGATATCTTCGTTAGAGAACCTCCGCTAAACATTTTAGCATAAAATCGACTAGACTTGGCGTTTCTTCAACAAAAATTTTGTTGCATTCGTCTAATATCAAATTTTTTAATGTTTCCTTTGGTATTAAAATAGGATTTAGGTTCGAGGACTGTGGTTGAGTTGTTTAGTAGCCAAATCTTTATATTGCGAGCTGTATGCTTTGGGTCTTGATCTACTTTTCTATGCTTGGCTATGCTAAATCTAATACCCATTGTAGAAGAAATAAAAAAAAAACTAATTTTTAACTCCTTGGTAAGACATGCATCCATACACCATGCAGCCGCCTCCCCCATATTTTACAATTTCACTTAAATTCTCAGGATCAAGCGCTTTTTCTGATTTTCTTCAGACAAGCTGTATGCCTTTAACACAGTAAGTGAAACCTTCTACCAGATTTTTTTTTTTCGTTTCTTTAGAGATTTCTCTAGGCATCGTTTTAGTATTTTCTTGGACTTAGTGCAAATGCGGGTGGTTCAAAAAATCTCCTGCTTCTCTATATAGTTCTTTATAACTCCCTGTACTAAAGATTGTGTTCTGCCAATAGCTTTACCAATTTTTCCAAAGAGCTTTCCTTCCTTCTATAGATCTGTTGTAGTTTTTTTTTCTCTTCCTTCACACAAACACAAACAATTTGTAAGCATATGGAATAGTAAAAAATTAATTTAAATATTAATTTTTTTTTCAATTGAATATTCTTTATTCATAATAATTGTTTAACAATATGTTGTGCCTCTGCATCTTGAAACAAAGTATGTTTCATTGGTATAATCTTTGTTAAAACCAGTTGGCAGCCAGAGAATAGAACTTTTCTAAACAGTTTTTTATAAACCAATTTCTTATACGATAATGTCTTGTAATAAAATCTTTTTAAATCACTAAAACCATATTTTTTGTTTTCAATGAAAAAACAAATGATTTTCTCTTAATAGCTAATGCATAAGTAGCATAAAATTTATATTGAAGTTTTGAGATTTTTATTATTAAAAATTCATTATCTTAAAAGAAAACAGCACACATTTACTCTCCAGCTAAAATAAATCATGTTTTATATCATTTATCATTCTCTATAGCAGCTGTTAAATAAATCTATTTGCACATGGTTGTTGTAGTTGTAGTTGTGTTTTTCTTATTGTTATTGTGTTGCTGCTAATGTTGCTGTAACATGATGTAAGAAATATTATGTGTTGACAGCATTAAGTGTCACTACATATAAAATTGCCAGGATATTAAACGGCAATCAAGTAAATACTAATATGCGCCTCTGTGACAACATTTTACACTGCCGCCCTCGCTTCATCTCTCTCACTCTCTCTCTCACTGTGTCTGTTGCCAAGGTTCTTTGGCTAACTATTTGTTTGAAAAGCTCTCTTCGCACCTCTTTAAGCATTGAATCAAGTAATGAAAAAATGAAAAAGGTATTAAAAAAGAGCATGACAAACAGTGTTAAAAAATAATTTGCCATTTATTACATAATGTCAGTAAACTAAAATCTAACATACACCCTGTAGCTTTAACAAAAGCATTTCTTTATTCAAATCAAATTTAAAATTTTTTTTTTACCATTTTTTTTACCAAGTGACTAGTGAAGTTTTGTCTTATAAAAAATTGTATGTATTATTTGCTTAAAGTTACCTGTAACTAGGCCCCTAGCTATTAGCAGTCCTTTAATACATAAGAGTCTTCAGAACTGTCGGTATTGCATAGGTAGTTGTAGTTGACATTGCTTTTGTTTGTTGTTGATGGTGTAAACACTTTCATTGTTGGTTGATGATAGCGTTTAGCAGCTCCTTTTAAAAAGTAATTTTTCTTCGAACATTTGCTCCAAACATACAACACATATACTCACACAAATTTCAGTATAACACTTATGTATGTGCTTTGTAAATTTGTGTGTGTGTCTTTAAACGAAACGGAAAGTAATAAACAAAACTTTTCTATGTGTTGATTTTCTCTGCTGGTGCGACAATATTTAAAGAAATAAATAATAAAAGACTTCTTTCTCTTTGTATTCTTTTTTATTTTTTTTATTTATTATTTCATTCTATCCTTTGTCGTTTCTTTTATAGCTGCCACTACTTTTATTCTTTTCACGTTTCTGACATCTTTGAAAGAAGGTGTCATTTTTACTGGCAAGAGATCCTCTTAAATGTTGGCCCCTTACTTTGTGCTATTTATGAATGTGTTTTCAAACGTTATCGTTTTGTAGAAAAATGGTTGATGTTAATATTGTGACATGTCGTACATCAAAATATTAGCAAAACTTTTTATATATCCTTTGCTTTATGGCAAAACGAAATGCTTGTGTGTTTATGTATATGTTAGAAAAATTTTTTTTATTAAAGTATATGTTTGTGTGTTAAAACTTTATTTTTGATGTAATATCCCTGCAGAAAATGGAAGTAGTATCTAACTAGTATTATGCTAGAATAAATATCACCAGTACTGGTTCTCAACTGTAAGATTTCTTTTGTTATTTTAATGATGAAATTAGTATTGCGTGTGCGTGGAAAAGCACTAGTACTATTTGTTGTAGGGGTATACCAGTACCAGTACACCTGCACTTGATTGGGTGCTTAAGATTATAGTTAAAAAATCCTTACTATAAAAGCGTATTGCAACTCAAATACGTTAATAATTGTTCCATCACAAAAGTATTCAATAAATCTACTAAGTATTTTAGTAAAATCTATCACTCAGCAGTACTAATGTTTCTCTATAAAAACTCTTACCCTGTTTACACTAGTACTTTCTGTTCTAGTTATTGTACTAGTAGCTTTTAGGCAATTGCCGGTTTTTCTCCTACAGGGATATTTTGCTACAAAACAGTGTTTGATATTATACTTATTACGTTATTTAAGTTGCCTACTAAAAGAAATTTTTATGAAACACATTATATGTGCCCTTTAGCTTTTTCACAACAAACAAGGTTTGAAATTTATTATTTAATGGTGAATTTTTATTAAAATATTAATATGGTTGTTATTAAAAGTAATATGATTAGGAAACTTATAACGACAAACTGAGTTTAATATCTTAAAAAAATACACATTTTTTATACAATTATTTAATATAACATATAACCACAACACGTTAGGTGTAACTATAGTATAGTTTAGAAGCAATCATGTTATGATATCATTTAATAATAAATTATTTTTAACTTTTTTTCTTGCTAGATTATTATAACCTTCACAGGGAGTGTTAGAAAATATATAGGTTTGTCATTCCATGTTAAATTTGTAAAAATTAATTTCCGACCCTATAAATCATTTATTTTCTGAAAGCTTATATGAAGAGCAGTCAATTGTATATTGTCCGTCTGTCCATTTGTGTGTTAGATTCAGTTTCTTAAAGCCCGAACGACATTTAAAAGAGCCGGCAGTAGATCGGTATAGAAAATCAGCACAATAGCCTCGTAACTTTCTGAGATATGAGCAAACAAACACGACTTCATGTTCATGTTTATGTGTGTGTTTCTGTGAAATGGTTTCTCAAAACGAACTGCAATTTTTTTTATCAGCACTCTTTGATCGGTAATTCAATTATTCCATTATAACAATTTAATTTCTCCCCAAAAATTTGACAAAAACTTACAAAGGTTTAATGAACTCGAGCCTGAATAAAAAATTAAATATTTGCATAGAATTTTTTTTACGTTTATGGAAGATCATGTTGTTATTGGTTTTAAACACTTTTTTGTGGCCGTCTGGTATCATATTATGATTTTAAATTGATAAATTATTATATTATGATTATGTGAAAGTTTTGATGGTCAATAACGGTCTTAGTATGGTAACTGCTTAACAATTTAATTAAACTCATAGTGATTACATTCATTCATTATGTGTTATAACTACAAGAGTACAATGCATACATAGTACTCGGATGTTGCTTTTGGATTATAATCACCACAACCATATTTTAATATAAGGTTTTTGTGGAAATATTTTTATGGTCACAGTTTTCGATTTGTTTTTCATTTTTCTTTTACTAAATGAAAAAAACATTGCAGGGCCCTTTATTGCGCTTTATATATTTCGCAAACTTTGATATTTTAAAAATTTTAAGATTTAAAAAACCTGAATAAAAATTTGCCATTATTTGGAATAAAGTTTTTGTTGTCTATTATCTTCCCAGCAAAAACTAGGTAATGACTTGTTCTTACTAAACAACATACTTTTCAATGACTATTACATATCGTCTGCCTTACTAAGAAGTTTTTAATAATGACTGGAATTATAATGTGTTACACAAGTACTTATTTTCAGACATCTGCTTCAATACACACACAATACAATTTCTTATTGTGAACTTTGCTAGAAGCCATTCGAAAATTTAACTTTTTATAATTCTCATTTAGTTTAACATGCTACAACAGTGTATAAGTAATAATGATTTTGACAACAGCGGCAACAAAGTGATCACTTATAGATTTTCACCAATTTTTAAATTTCAAATTAACGTATCGCAGAATAATCAAACCGAATTTTCCTCCCTAAAAGAACCGAACGACTTCTGTAAGTCCATAATATTAATGGCATGGTACAATCATCAGGTAGCCTCACTAAAACAGCTGATTTTTTTCTCTATCCTAAGGTATGACTAAAATGTCAAATTTCGTTTATGTATGTGTATATATATATTCTACCACCAAGAAAACACACACATTTGCTTTTTGACATTTCAGTCGTCGTTTTCCAACAACAAAATGCATGTAGAATTTTGTTGTTGCAGAACTAAGGCTACCTGATGATTGTACCATGATTAATGGGTTATTTAAAACAAGTACTTATTTATTGATATAAAAGTAAGTGCTTATTTTACTACCTATTTATAATCAACCGTAATAAGTACTTAAACGAGTCCCTATTTGTAAGCGAGAGTGGTAAGTACTTATTTCAGTCCCTAATTGTAAGCGAGCATGGTAAGTAAGTACTTGCCTCCAATGACATCGTCGTTCTAAAATAATGGGTTAAGATGCCAAATTGCAAGTAGTGAAGAAATGTTTTTTTAATACATTCAACTCATTATTTTATAGTGAGAGTTTTTGCTCGATTGGTTAGAAAAAAAAGAAGAATTTTATTAACTGCGAAACAGGGTGCCCCGGTGGACTAGTCAGTAGTGTGCTGGTTTGCTAGTTTGGGGGTTGCTAGTTCGATTCCCGCCAGAGACTTTGGACAGGTCTGCTTCTCTTTCTATTCTTTTTTCTTTCTATTCTAACTATTCTATTCATATGGAGCGCACAATATGCCAATTGGGCATAAGTGTATACCTGTCGTGGGTTTGGGCCTTTAATGCCCTCCTTTTCAACCTAACCTAACCTAACTTCAACTGCAAAATAACTTTAAAAATTTTCACACAAGTCCTTAATAAAACCGTACTTGAAATCCCCCACAGTTTTGTTTTTAAAATAATTTTGGAAAGAAAAACTATAAATTATAAACTGACCAAGTTGTATATTATTTATGGACACAAAAGTGACCTTCATGTGACATAGAATTTCTTATAATGAAACATAGTCCAATCAATACAAATAAATAGTCCCCTAAGGAGGATTATAATGTCATGTAAATGAACCTCAGGGCTAAGTTTACACAGAATATTCATATTTGTTGCTATGCCTCGTATGTTATCCACTCAGACGTGCTTGAAGACAAACAGTGTATGACTAACTAAGTATACTAAAAGTAATATTAAAAAAAACTTTAAAACGATTGTGAAAAGAAGAAAAAAAAAAAGAAAACTTTAAATTAAAATGAATTTTTACTTTTGTTGTCGTTATTGTCGCTGTTGTTATTGCTGCTATTTCTTCATAAGACTCTTAAGTTGCTACTGCAGTTTGACTGATGACAAAGTTGACATTGTTACAGCTAAAAAAAAACTCTATATAAAAACTTAATTTAACGCCAAACTGTCATGACTACAGTCACACTTTAGCTATGCAAAGGGAAAAAACTAAACAAATATACTACAAGTACAAAGACAACAAAAGCATACTAAAAATGAATAATAATAATGAAAATATAATTATGGCACAATATATAATTTCATTTAACAAACATTGACATCTGAATATTAAATATGAAGAAACATATACGCAAGTAGTATCTTTGCAATTACGCGCATATATCAAGACACACACACACACACACACACCCATATATATCATTAATTTTATTTAACTTCACAAGTCAAGTGTTGGCAAAAAAAAAAAAAAAAATAAAGTTTTTCTTGCTTTGTTTCTGACAATATTAAAGAAAACAATTTATTAAACTTTATTTTGTTTTAAGTATAGTTTAGTTTTTTTTATAAAGTTGTTCCGTATGTTTTTAATATATTCATGAGAGTTTTTTAATAAAGCTGTCAGAAAACTTAGGAAATAGAAGAAGAAAAAACCGTATACTAACTACGTTATTGCTTTATAATACATCATGTTCTATTCTTATAAACAGTTTCTTTGTCCAAATTATATAGCGGAGTAGGAGTAAAAAAAGTTTAAATCAACATATGGGCAAATCCCAGAATCAGTCCACCACCCAAAAACTTTCGGAATTAATCCAATTTAATAAATTTTTAAGGGAGTATTAGACAAGATATGTAATTTAATAATAAATATAAAGTTTTGTTTGATTATGATCGAATTGTCAAGACGCTATTATAATTATTTAAATGAAAATCAGTAGTTTAAATTGAAAAAAATTTCAAAAAAATATCAATTACCACAATATTTAAAAAATGTAATTAAAATTCCTATAATTTTTGAAAATTATTTAAATTAATTTACTCACGCTTATAATTTAAATAAAATATTTATTGCATCAGTAATAAAAATTATTGAATTTTTTTTTTTTTTGGGAAATAAAAGCACCTGATAACAAAAATACACACACACACACACATTTTATATATTTATTTTAAACATACTTCAATTCATTCGTTTTTAATTACATTTCAAACATTATAAGTATAAGAAAAATAGAAATCATAGAACTACATACAATATAACACAATCAGGAATTGGTGGCATATTTTTAAAACTGAAAGAGGGTGCATCCTCTACTTAAGCATAAAGAAATTTTAAAACGTTAAGAAATTTCGATAAAACGGAGTGAAGGAATTTAAATAACTACTTAAGGGGTGTCACGAAATGCTTTTTTACATTTTTTACAGGGCACTACGCAAACAATTACTATTTAATTAATTTTTTTCTTCCACTCTGTGATAGTTATAAGTGTCAACAATACTTTGTTTATAAGTTTATTTAAATTATTTAATCCGTATTTAAAATGTCGTCAAATAGAGAAAAAGTGAGAAAAAATATTGTATTTATAATGAAAATAAACAACTTTCTTACGCTGAAGTTGCACGACGGGCAAAAGTGTTCAGACAGACTGCCCGTAACGTTATTTTTAAATTCAAAAAAGACTTGTCTATTAAGCACAAGAAAGGTAGAGGGCCTCGTGGTTTTAGGAATCCTCAAATCGTTAAAAAGGTGAAGGCACTTTGGAAGCAAAATCCAAACATTTCCATTTGCGATATCGCACGAAAACTAAATATTTCGAAGTCGCTTGTGGAACGAATAAAGAAAAAACAAATTTCAAGAACATTCAAAGTCAAGAAATCCGAAACGAAAAAGGAACAAAAACGGCAAGACTAAGAGCAAGACAGTTGCTACGTCACAAATTAAATAATTTTAATGGATGTATTTTAATGGGCGATGAAACCTATTGTAAGGCTGACTATTCAGAGCTTCCTGGTCAGGGTTTTTATGTTTCTAATAAAAGAGCTAATGTTTCCGATAAATTTAAGTATAAAAAGATTTCAAAATTCGCCAAAAAATATATGATATGGCAAGCAATATGTACATGTGGGAAAACTTCAAAGGCAATCATTGTGAATCGTACAATGAACAGCCAATTTTATATTAATGAATGCCTGAAAAAGGCTGTATTGCCATTATACAGAAGCCACAATATACCTCCACTGTTTTGGCCCGACTTGGCAAGCTGCCACTACAGCAAAGACGTCCTTGAGTGGTATGAGGCCAACAAAATAAATTTTGTACCGAAAAACATGAATCCACCTAATTGTTCAGAGCTAATGCCTATTGAACGCTATTGGGCTATAATTAAGCAGTACCTAAGAGCAAAATTCAAAGCTTTTGCAAATGTAAAAAAATTTGGATTTATTTGGAAAAAAGCTATCAAACACTTCGGTAAAACGAGTGTCCAACGTTTAATGCAAAGCGTTAAGAAAAAAGTGCGAAATTTTGCAAAAGAAAATAAAATTTGAAACTTTGGTTTTTGGCATAATAAAGTTAAGAAATTTTTCTCCATAACGCCATGGGAGACATTTTAAAATGTAAAAAAGCATTTCGAGACACCCCTTGCATATTAAGCTGATAATCCGACAGTATATAGCAAGCTGCTTTAAATATTTACTTTTGTCACATCTGTAATAAAACTAAAGCTCTCTTTTATATTTATTAGAAATACTTAAAGTATATTTTTTAGCTATGTAAGTATGTACTTCGGTTAGGTTAGGTTAGGTTGAAAATAAAGGGCTCTGAAAGCCCAAACCCACGACAGGTACACACTTATGCCTAATTGACATTTTGAGCGCTCCATATGAATAGAATAGTTAGAATAGAAGGGAAGAGAAAGAGAAGCAGACCAGTCCAGAGTCTCTGGCGGGAATCGAACCCGAAACCACCCAAACTAGCAGACCAGCACACTACTGACTAGTTCACCGGGGCACCCTAATATGTACTTACTAGAACTTCAGTCTGCGTGATTGGTCACTATGGTTTTAAATTTTTACATCTAGTCAAAATGTCATTAATTATTCCCTTCAAACTCAAATTTTGAATAAAAGTAAATTTTTTCTAAATTTATTTTTCAACTGACAAAAATTTCCTAGTTTTTTGTTAAAGTTAAATATTAATTTAAAAAAAAAGTATATAATTGAAAATAAAATTTAAATTGAAAAATAAATCAGTTTAATTTAACAAATCTAAGAACAAAAATTTTTCTGTGTATCTAAAGTTGAGGTGACCAAATTTGGAGCCACGCAATCTCACCCCTACTTTAATCAGGGGATTGTGCGACTATAGAACGAAACAATTTATATTCGCATGTTGCTAAATTATTAAAACAAAAAAACATTTCTAAGCCAATGTGTAATAGGCAGCATATAAAGACATAAAATTAATATCTAAACAACTTTATATTATTTTATTTTACAAGTTCATTGAAATGTTAAATATGAATAATGATGTGTTAATAAACAAAACAAAAATAAATTAATTTGCTGAAACATAAAACTGTGTTTATATACTTATATGTTAGTGTGGCGTGCATCGCAAAAGGTTCATGTCTTTAAAAAAACGCGTCGACATTTTTTGGCAGCAAATATAACCTTTTGTAATGGCACTTAAGTTGATATGTAATATATAAAATTTTTGCGTCGTTGTATTCGTGATTAAACTCCCTCAAAATGGCTCCAACGATTCGCATGAAATTTTGTGTGGATATCGGGTAGGTCTAAAAATCGGTTGACATCTATTTTTCATAGCCCTCAAAGACTCTGGTATGATTAATAGGGGACTTTTTTAACCACGCCTACCTTAACGCCCATTTTTTAAATTATGTTCTTGCATCGATATAGTTTTTAGTATTTTTATTCAAATCGTACACAATTTATAAATAGTCCAGCCAATGCCGAAATAAACGTTTAAGAATCGGTCAACATCTTTTTTTCATACTCCTAAATATTTAGGGTGACTCACCCTAGGGGAAAATTTATGCCTTACCTAAATAACGTAACGACTTCGATGAAATTTTAAACTTAGTTAGATCTGCGTACCGTTGAACACATATGGTTTATGTTTTTTAAGGTAAAAAATATTTCCTAGAAATAATTTATATTGGAAAACAAAGTTTGCCGGGTCAGAGAGTTTTTTTTATAAATTTGTTTTTGTTTAATTTGTAATGCGAATTTCGTTTAAAAAAAAGGCACTTTAAGGCTTAAATGTATTGCCTATTTATGTTACGTGTTCCACAAAACTTTGTGAGCTGCTGTTTTGCAATAAAAGGCTGCTTAAAAATACTTTTTATATCATTCGAAAGAACGCTTAAATTATTCTAAACGCTGTGGCTATCACTTTATTAAAAATGCATACAAGCAAATTTATGAAGCGATCACCACACAGTATATGCCCATATTAAATATTTGTTTATAATATTATATACCCCAAAAGCACATTTCGGTTTCGTGAAACCTTTTACAAAATAATTTATGTCTTAATGAGGTTGGCTCACTATTAACAAGCTACGGCAGCCATGTTGATCCGAACCGAACAGAAAAAAATTTGCTCTTTCGTTCTGCTCGTTCACTTTCATATTTTCCGCCTTATGTGTAGGCCAAAAATGTTTTTATTTCGAAATGTTTAATGGTTGCGACCTCTTTGTTGGGACAAAATGATATAAAAATGTTAACATTGTTATCGTAATACTTTCTTAGCAAAAGCTTTATGATTTTGTGTAAACTTAAATTGTATTATATAAGGGTAATATATTAGGGTGGTACTTCGAATTGGTAAATACCAAAACATGGTTCATGAAGTCAATGAATTTTGTCATGTTTGGTCTGCTCGATGCAAAAACATCAATACAGCATACATTAAAATCTGACTGTAAATGCCGACGATATAAAGAAAAATTAATAACGTAAGACTCCTAGGTTCGCCAAAGATTTTATTTATATATTTTTATATTTACTTTACATTTGACGGTTTACAACTAATATATTTGTTTGCTTGTTAGGTAATACGCTCAAAGGCACATACATATATTTTTTCATTAAATCTTTATTTCCCCTAAAAATATGCTGCACTTTTAATTAACATTTATACTCCCTACAAGTATTATTAAGTTAATTATGAGTTTCTTTTTAATATAAAACAAAATATAATTGACAAACTTTATACTTAAAAAACAAGCTGCCTCCCTGAAGCAAATACAAAAACAGTAAATCGAAAAAGGAAAATATAAATGTGTGTACCCCTACATAGCATGACTTTGTAAATGCTTCGCTTAATCGTCAATGTTGAAGCTACTGAATATTGTTTCTTTATTTTTCATCTTTAAATATTGTAAATAGAAAAATATAGAAAAAAACACTCAAAGATTTTATATGAAAAAAGTATTTTCTAACTAAACATATAAATAAAGTTAAATGCAAGTGATGTTTGATGTACATACTGTGACACAAAAAATATTAAATAAACAAATGTTCAAGGAAAAAATAAATGTTGCAGCAGAGCTCATATAAACTCTTAACAAAAAAGTAAAATACGAAAAATACAGTTCATCAAGATGCTGCTGCTGCTGCTGCTGCTGGTGAGGATCAAACATACCGCATTCAGGCATTACAAATGCTTGTTTAGATGTGAAAAGAAAAACGTTAAATAAAAAAGCAGCATACACATAGTTTCTATACAAAGCCATATAAAATATATAAAGCATACCTTTAGGAGTCAAAACAAGCATGCATTATCATTACCAGCACACAAGCAAATACACATCATCTTCCTGCAGTTTTTACGAACAACAAAGCGTGAAGATATATTTTTTTTATCCCAAAACAGGAGAAAGAGTAGTAAAAGTAAATAAACTTCAAGCTGTAAATGTCAAATACATACTTTAGAAATATTCTTCTTCCACTTTTTTTTACTCTCATATTGAAAACAATTTTCTTTCGAATTATGATAATGATGAACACATATTTACTGGGTATGTAAATATACTTCGTGCATACACACATGATTGAGTACGTATAAAGAAAATATGTTTTTTTTAAGTTTATGAAGAATTTGAGTTTGCAGCTCATGACTGGAAAAATTGAATTTCTAAAAAGTATTATTTTTTTTTCAAATAATATTTTTATTTAAAAAAGATATCGAAGTCATAATTTTTTTCATTTTATCACGTAGTTTAGACACTTTTTTGTTTGTTTTTGGTTATGGTTTTTGTTAATGGGGTTTCTACAATATTTTAATTATTAAAAATTCCAACACATTTTAATTTTTTTCTTCTCTTTTCTCAACTAAGTATTTATGTTTATACATTTATTTTCATACAATTTATGGTCTCTTGAGTGTGCTTTATTTTTGTATATTTTAATTCTCCTGCTGAAGTCTAGTGTTAAAGATAGCAGAAAATTCTATACATACGTACTTTAATATGCAAAACACCTACATACTTTATAATCAATACAAAAATTTATAAGTATCTTGAAAAGCTTTTCTATAAATATAAAAAGAAGTTGTGGAAATAAATATTGAAAAACATTTAATAATAAACAAAGAAATAATAATAAGATTAAATATAAAAAAAAAATTATACTAGACAATTTCAATATTGTTTTAAAGCCTAAATTTTGAATTCAATGATGCTCAATAAAGCAATGACCATATGTAGGGAATGCTATGAAATGTTATGTAAATAAACACAAAAAATAAACTGCAGCCTTTATTACATTATCTAAATTGTGCTGCATATAATTAAGAAATCTACACGAAATTTGTTAGAATTACATGCTTTTACTTGAAAATTATTTGTGATACATTTCATTGCGAAATTGGTATGTCTTACAGTTTTGTGAGCCTTAAAGTGATTTTAGAAAGAATTAAAATTCTTTATTAAACAGAACCAATTATGAAAAATATGATCTTTACATGAAAACTGTCTGCTGTAACTAAGTGTTGTTACGGCTGGAGATTTCGATCTTTGGCGGCCTTTAGATTCCATTTTTTTCATATTTCATATACTGCAACAAATAATTGCATACCTTTAGGTGCCACTTATGGAGCAAATATTTCTTTAACGCCCTTAAAGGTATGCACATTTAACGCCATTTATTTAGATCAATGCAAATAGAATAGTCTACATTAATTCCACTTGAGAAATTTAGTTTGTTTTCTAAAGAGTCACAATGTGAATTTAATTTTACCAATTAATGGAACTTGTCTCTCTGATAGGAGCATATCGATACAGAAATAGAGTTTATTAAAGGGTGGACTTTCGTAACGAGGCTGAAAAAGTTTGAATAGAAGAAAGCTAAAAAGAGAAATATTTTTTGTTTTAAGTACAGAGATATAAACAAATAAATGTATTAATCAAATTGTAATAAGAGCTTTCTGCACTACATACCTTTGAGCCTCCATGATAAATACGAGGATGTTTACTCCGAGATATTGCTTAAGTTATAGCGAAATCCTTTATCCCACTATATAAATCTATAGATCCAAAACCCGGGACAATGATAGTCACTGTGATATGTTTCAAGCTCACCCTTATTCTAATATATCAGCAAATCGATATACCTTGATGGTAAATTCTGGCTCTAATAAATAGTAGCTAACAAACCCTTATTGAGGACTAAAATAGTGTGTGCCATGTTTACTATTGATCAGAGTTATCTTTATATACACCCTGCAGTTATTCCTGTGCCACTATGCAAAATCCGTTTTATCTGGTACCCATGCCCTAATTGGTCGAAAATAGTGACGAATTGACGGCTACGCCCTTCTCCCTATGTGCGACAAGCCTAAGGGGGATCCCACGCTGATTAATTCAACGAGAGTTTTGTTTCCAACTATATTGCAGTGACCTAGTTTAACCTCCAAGAATTTGTAATTCTTTTTAAATACTACCTGCAATCCCTGTATGACCTTTATATGATATAAGGTCCCTTCAAAGCCATAAGAGCTTTTAGAAGGCTCCAGCTGAAATCATGAACTAAATTAAGCAAAGTTACTCCTTTGGTCCAGCAACTATACCAAATTTCCTTGGTTTATATTTAACACGCACGAACAGACATAATTCATTTGTTGCACTTTACAGTGGCGGTGTTCAAAATCATAACCATACACATCTATTACTCTTTTCATCATCGGCGGAATGAGTTTTAAGCAGAAAAACCTTTAAATGGGAGCGAAAACATAAAGCGATTATTCTAATGGTTCGTAGGACCATAAATGTCACCAACCATTCGAAGTATAGTACGACTTGATGTGTTACTGGCTTTTTATAAATTTTGTGGGCGTCTTTATTTAATATTATTCAATTATATCAAAATGTCCTGAGGGGTATTTTGTATTCATGTAAGACACATGACAAAACATTGCAAAGATTTTAGTGGTAACCAGCAACACTACAATACTTCGTTAGTTGTTTTATTTCTACAGCTATTTCGATTATTTATAGAGTCATTTCTCGAAAATACAAGCAGATAAAGCTATCTGTTTGTTATTTATAAAAAAAAAATCTCACTTCAATTTGCCATTATAAACAAAAAAGAAAATCAATGGATAATCGAAAAGAGAACTGAAACCACAGCAAAATAAAATAATGTAGTAAATATCAAAAACAAATAAAAGAAAAAAGCAAAAAAAAAATATTTACAATAAAACGAAAGTATACGAAAGTATCTTTATTTATATACCTCATAAAGTATTAAAGAATTATATTAGAAACTTCTTTTTAGCAATTGAAATGCTTGCTGTTTCCTTTTTTTTTATCATTTTACCTGCATGTGATTTTTCTACTTTCTGTCTACATTCGTATTAAAGTGTATATGCCTGGTGTATGGCTGTTGGAACGTAGTGTAGTTTATTTTGTTTGATAGAGTTTATGAGCCTCAGGGGTAGTTGAGATCATGTTTGGAATTATTAAGTGGGTGGCACATACTTACACGCATTTACTTTACTCTTACACTCATTCAGACAGACAGACAAATAGACAGACAGCAAAAAACATGGCCTGAGTGTGTTTGTACATGTATATGTGTAGCTAGCTACAAAGATCGTTTATTATGTATGTATTGTTGGTGGATTATTGTCTTCTCATACCTGGTCTTTAAGTACATGTTATTATTTTATTTTTTATTTTATTTTATTTGTTTTTTTTTATATATTTTTTATTAAACCCAAAGATAGAAGTTTAGATTTTGTTTTCTACCGGCATATTGAAAAAGGAAACCCTTACATAAAAGGAGAAACGTACGAAAAGTTTAATGAACCAAACGTGCCAAAATTACACAATTATAATGTTTGAAGTGTTTGTATGTATGTGTGAGTGTGTATAGTCGTACTATATAATAACGCATTCCTTTTTATACAATTTTTTAAAATTATTTTTATTATAATAAATGCAATAAGTTTTTAAAGCATCATAAGATATTTAGAAAATATTAAGGTCTGCCTTCTATATATAAAATTTCTTTGAGAGAAAATGTGAAACTAATGCTTTAAAAGATTTTACAGGAAAATACTTTTGAATGAGAGAAAATAAATTTTTTATTGTGTTTAAAGAGCTTGAAAGATTTTAAAATAAAATGCAAAACCTGCAAAAGACAGTTGTATCTAGTCTTCATTGTGTAACCACTTGCCACCCGATCCAATGTTGTTCGTGGGTTTACATTCAAATCATCGTTAATTGCTTTCCCAACCATCTAACTCTTTGGTTTTGGTGTTTTTTTTTTCCTCTTCCTCATCCTAACACATCCTACAATAATTCGGAGTGCCCCTATCTACTTGTTCTAACCCTTTCTGGACAATGTTCCGTGTTAACCGCAATAGTGTCTCTCAGACATATACTATTTAGGTGCAGTAGTTTTAAAATCCTTGACACTCTGCAGTCCCCTCTGTTCTCCCATGCCATATCAGTCCTATGCAATATTGACGCCTTTATTGCCCCAAAATAGTGACTCATTGGTGGCTTGGATACGTTCTCTTAATACGTCGAGCCTAGAATGAATCCACAGTGCGTAAATTCGCCAGCACACAACGATTATTGCTCAAGCAATCAACAAAGCAATTATTGCGCGAAAAATTGCTATATATACATACGGTTTACATCTCGCAATTTCTCTGAACGCTATCAAATTTGACAATTGCGGCAATTAATATTGCTACGTGGAGACCACGGGTAAGAGCCACCTGACAATATACGAAAAGAATAACCTTCCTTCCCTGCGGAACATGTTTCAATATGAGATTCGTTATATATGTGACCAGTATTTCTGCTTGGACCACACTAAAATTATCGGAAAGAAAGCCCCCTGTGCCTAAATGCATCTTTAGTCCCTCCATGCACTACCTTTACACACTTTATCGGATTCCAACCAAAAATCCTTTTTGGGATTTTTAACGGGAGTGAGTGATCTCTGCGACCATATAGATAGTCCGTCACATATTCTGACATTAAATATCTGTGGCTTGGAGCAAAAGGGCCAATGTCACTTTTTTGCATTAGATTTGTTTTCTTGCTCTATTTCATTATGGTAAAACAGCAAAAGTCATACTTAACCCAGAACAGCTTTATAAATAAAATGCTGGCCAATGTCACTATGAAAGCATTTTTAAACGTTAAAGTTCAATTCCAATTTTCTCAAAAGTAAATATTTTGACATTGGCCCTTTTAACTCCAAGCCATAGTTTCCCATAAGATCCTAACTGAGTTAATAAGTATTATATTCAACCGCAACTCATCTGGCCCGCCATTCCTTTCAACCTAGGCTCTGTTTTAATTAACTACGGTATTCCTAAAAAATATTGTAGGTTTATGAAAGCCTTATTTGACAGATGTTGTGCGGAAATTTTTCAAAAAAGTCTTCAACAAACCTTCAATACTTTTTATGAATACGGCAGTAAAACTTTAACAAAAGTACAAATTTTTAGAAAAATTCTTAAAGCTTTTACACAAAATCTAACATAATTTTCCACAACTAGTATAGCTTTGATAATAAGCCTACAAGTTTTTAACTTAAGATAGTTGTTCTTTGAAAAATCAAAGTAGAAAACCTTTTGCAGTAAAAGCTTTTAATAAATCTTTAAATCTCGTGGAGGAAAATTTAACTTTAACTTTTTTAGAGTTTTATTAAATAATTAAATTTGTTCTACATACATTGTATTTTTTTTTTTATTAAAAAAAAAAACGTTATATAAAAATGTGCAAGCTTGAGCTAAAGTTTTAAGTCATTTACTGAAAATGGCGATTAAGCTCTTCTAATTAGCTAGTGAAAATTAGAAAAAGCTTATAATATAAAAAAGCTTTTTTAAGTCTGAATGTATGCATTTTTTTGTGCAAGCTTATGATCAAACTTTAAGTTTGTGTATAAAGCTTCACGATTTAAAATTTGTTTGTTAACTTGAATTTTTTTGACTACGTGGTTTTCAAATAAAATTTATATTAAAATAAAGAAATTTTTATTTGTGTGTTTTAATTTGAAGGAAAAAGCAAAATACGTACAAAATTTTCTCTCAGCTTAAGCAAACGCTTTCTATTACAAATGACGCATTGTGTAGGGTTTCTAAATTTATTATATTTAAAATATTTTTTTTACCCTGATAAAACAACAACAAAAACAAATTTTTGCATTAAATTAATTTAGAAGTTTGTTTGTAATTTTTTTTTTCTACTTCTAAAGCATTTTAATGTGTTGATTTATAGCGAATATATTTCATGTGTCCAAAGGTGGGATTTATTTTTTGACTCATTTCCTTTTTAACTTTTTTTTTATATATACGCTAGCCTCTCAGCTAATTTTTGAAAACTTTTCTTGTCATATTTATTTTTTATATGTAAATTAACAAAATTACAAAAATTTTCTATTACATTTTATCAATAGCATTTATCTAATATTTTGTTCTCTTTCTGTTCTTTATTACAGGTAATTGTTACTATTGTTAAGGGAAAACTTTTGCTATTAGAGTTTCCAATGTTGATGAAGACAGGAAAAAAGTTCGCAGTGTAGACTGTGAGGACAAAATGACACTAATTTTATAGAGTAAGTAAAAAATACACACTTGAAAAAAAAAATAAAATAAAAGTTTGAAATTAACAAAAAAAATAAACGGGAAAACTTTTGCAATTTTTCTAAAACTAAAAGCACCCACTAGTTGTTGTTTTTATTTTTATGTCATTTCATACTCATGGCGAAATTTCGTATGAAGATGAGCAACAAAGAAATAAAAAGGAAAGACTGGTAATAATAACAATAAAATATGAAAAAGGTAAAATGCCCTAGAAGCATCATAAACTCGCATCATTAAAGTGTCACAATACAATAAAATATACAAGAAAAGAATGAGAAAAAAAAGGTACAAAAATGCCAGCCAAAATAATGCCAAACAACCGTCGAGACACACATTTTAAATAAACAGTGTTTTGTGGAGAGAAAAAAAAGGAAAAGAATTATATATTATATTACATATTTTGCCATATTTTGGCAACATTAATTTTGTTCTCATTCTCAAATAGGAATAAACTACGGAGATTGCATATTTTAGCATTTTGTTATTTTCCTTTTTTTTTTTTATAGCAAATTGCTATTTGTATGTGTGAACAATAATAATAGGAAAACTGACAAAATTTTCTATAAAACGTAAAAAAAACACGGCATATGAGAGTGAGTGCTAAAGCTAGCGTGGTTGTTTTTATTTATTTTTTTCCACTTCCTGTAAGTGTTAGTCAAAATTTACTTACACATACACTTCTATAAACATTGTTTACGTATAGTTATTGTGTGTATGTGAGTGAAATTTTTTATTTTGTTTATTACGTTAGTGTCAAAGTGTGAAAATCCTTTTTTTTATTTATATTTTTTTTTCTCATAACATTTTTTGCTACATGCGGGGTCTTTTTTTTCTCTATATGGTTTTATGAATTTGCTTTATGGAACGTTAGCTTTTATGATTATGACACCTTTGCACCTTTAAACAATAACAACAATAAGCTGAAAATCTCTTTTTTTTTTCTTCATTTTATTTCATGCTGAATTTCGCAAACATGCTAAATAATTTATTTTATTTTTAAGTTTTGTTTTTTGTTACACTTTGGTGTTGCCAACAAAAAAAAATGTTTTACTACAAATTATTTAAATGGTGCGCGTTTATTATTTTTTTTTGTTCTTATCGTGACTAATAAAGCGAATATTTTTCATACGATAAGTTTTTAATTTCATTGTAATCTTTTTTAACGGATTTGTCTATTTAAAACAGTTGAGGCTTATGGGCATTAATGAAAAAAGTATAAAAGAATTAGTTTTAATTAGGATGTGATAAAACTCAAGTTGAGGATGGTTAAAAATTTATTAATAATTTTATTTTGTTTTTGTGACACTATACGTTTTTTCTACGAAAACTTACAAAACTTAAAATACTACCTTAGATTCGGTTGAATCCAGTTGTGCTTTGGGTATTCCCTTATCGAAGGGTAAGCAGCTAATCTCGCATCGATTATATTTGGATGCCAAGGAAAGCTGGGTGAGAGAACCCACTTGTTTGGAAACCAGAAAGATCTGGCCTGACATGGATGTGCATAGGACGCAATATGCAGTGAATATGCCCCGAATCCACCTTTGGAATCTCATAGCGGCCTATAGGTACACATGCGAAAAGGCTAAATATCCTTTACAACGACTTCTGCAGAAGTTGCGATAACGAGGAAGAGGAGGAGACAACTGAACATCTTCTCTGCAATTGTTCTGCATTCGGGGACCTGAGCCGCCAGATTCTAGGTCAGCGAATACTTGTAAGTAAAACTTGTCTTTCCGCAGTTGATCTGGGAAAGATCCACACCTTCGGGAACAGGACAGGATGGCTGAGGAACGACGGCCAGAGAACATAGACAAACGGGCGATGGTGCCTACGGTATCACAACAGGACCCTCGGAGGACCCAAGTGAGCTATGCCTTCGGGCGGCTGCCGGATCTAACCTAACCTAACCTAAAATACTATTGAATTTTTAACGCAATAAATCATTTTTATTGTTGAAAGTCTGCCGAAAATATTTATACTTCTGAAATGTTACACAAAACTCAATATGTTTTTCTGAAGACGTTTGTTATTGTGCTACATATTTTTGGTTTAAAATGTATCTTAAGCACTTTAGTAGGGGCAAGGTTATGAAGTCAGAAGTTAGTTAAAGACCGCTCTTCAAAATGCGCCAGACATAAACTTTTATTTTATTCCCAAATGTTTAACATTTAAAAAGGTCTTAAATTTCAAATTATTTTCATAGTGTTTCATGCTTTGGATTCCGAGAGAAATCAAATCGATTAGAATATCTGTTGTAAAAAGCATTGTGCGATTCAATAAATGCTTGAAGTTCACAATTGGACACAGTATGTGGTGTAACGATTGAACTGAAGGCACTTTGTTGATCTTTGTTCTACTTTTGACGAAATTTTAATTAAGAGGGTCTTAATTAGAATGGCCTTTTTTTTTTAAATAAAGATGCAGATTTCTTGAAAAAGTTGTGATTGTGTTACATTTGTCAAGTGGCTTTTATGGCTCTAATGCTAATCCATAATCTTTTTATGAAATTTTTCATGACTTTTTCACAGCTATGTGTCTCACCAATGACTCGTTAGATTTCGAATTGGAGCTTGGGAAATGTTTGGAATATAGATATCATAAAACCTTGAAGGAAAAATCACATGGCAATCTTGAGATAATTTGTTCTGGAAAGCGTTGCTGTAGGTGGCGCCATCTTGTTGACACTAGATATAGTTCAGATCTATTCCTTTCAGTTGAGGTCACAAGATATCCGTTATCACACTTTCGGCCTAGGACCTAAACAGGCCGCTTGATCAAAAACCGCAAGAGACAGTTGCTCATTGTGGATGCATTTGGTTCTCGTGAATTGCTTCAGGATTTTTTGAGCCCCAAATTTGACAATTTCGTTTATTCACGAGACCATTCAGTAAGAAATTCGCTTCATCGGAGAAGATGACTTTAATCTAAAAAATACTATTGACTTCACTTGGCTCCATTACTCATTGAACGAATTGTCGTCGCTTGCCATGGTCTGCTAGTTTAAGCTCCTGATTGAGCTAAATTTTCTACGCATGAAGACGAAATGCTTTTGTCCAAATTCGCTGCCCAGCGCTTCGTAAAATTTGGTTCGTTGAATGATGCCGCATTGATGTTTTCTGGTTTTCGGTGACTCTCTCGTTTGTAGGACTCTTACCTTCCATAAGCGATAAAATTTTTTTTCACCCTTCAAATGGTTGACACATGAGGTTCACTTTCTTAACTGAAAGTTGTTCGAAGTTTGCAAGCGGTCTTAGCATAAATTCACTTATTTTTTGTAAAAAGATATTGCAATTATAATACGTTGTTCTTTCGCAGAGTTTTCTATTTTTAAAAGTCGAATTAAACGAAAAAATGAAACTGAATTTAAAAGTGCATTCCTACTAACACAACCTTTATAAGTACAGCTATGTAATGTGATGCCAGAATGTCATAAATTCTTAAATGGAAACGCTGGGTGAAGCCACAGTTGGGTTCTATAAAATTCGTTTATTTTTCAGACAATTCTGAACCCGCAAATGGCAACCAAGCCCACGTTAAAGCAGAATAACGTCTGGCGTTTCCGCTAGTTATGCTAGTCTTCTGTGTTAGTATTTTAACAGTTTTTTTTTTATTTTTAACTATTATAACCTCCTTTTGTATTTATAAATAAATATTGTAGAGTGGATACCGGAGCATATTACAAAACCTCCTTCGTTTCGCTGTTGATGCAAGTCCAGGTGCCTTTTGGCCTAAGTCTAATGACAACCAGTGCTCGACATTAATATACTACATCCTTCAGGCATATTCTGCAGACATCATGCTCGTGATCAGCTGAAGTTTAAGTGTTTAGTGGCCAACGTAGTTATTAAACTCGAGGTCCGCCGAGCATCTTTGAGCATCATATCCCGTCGACATGTGGTTGTCTCCGTACACTTTTTTTCAGCTTCATAAGGTATACCCCCTCAGTGATTTTTTCCCCCATCGTTCTACCCACCAGAGTAATCCTTGGAAGTTTGCAAAGTCTATTGATGTCCTACGAACCCCTTTAACATAATAGCATCTGAACTTGACATAGAAAATCCGTATAAACAAATCAAATAGATTTGGAATAAATAAAGAAAAATCAAAATTACTGCTTCATTTCGATAAGGTGCATATGAGATTTCACACAGCCACATAACACACTCTTCTCTGTTAAATAAGAAAGTTTTTGCTAGTGATATTTTACACGACAGCTAGAACATATTTCAGTGAATTTTTTTACAATCAAAATAATAAAAAATGGACAAGCAGCAGGCAATAAAACCCACAATATTAAGTAAAACCAAGACGGCAGTTCTTACGATGATAATGTACACCCGAGATCTTCCATTCAAACTGATTTTTTAAATATTTATATCGCAGAATGTAGACGTTAGAGAGAAGGTATGTTACTTTGAAACGTTGTTTCTTACGCTTTCATCTTAAGGCACTCACTCTCTTACCAATGTTGCCATATTTGCATAAAATTTATATAAAATTTTTCCAAAATATGTTTTTAGAGTTCTAACAAAAAAAAAAAATAAACAATAAAATCAGAGTATTTTAAGCTACAGCCAAAGACTTTGTTTTCAAACCTGTGTCAGCTTTAGAGTTTCTGTTTGAAGTTGCTGACACAGAGTTTTTTTAGAAGCAACAGTCCTATTTCATAGCCTTTGTTTGTTTAACCAATATTAATGTGGCCTTATGCAGACACAGAAAATTTATTTATTATTTTTACTGTCCCTTAGTAATCCACTGCGTAGTGTGTATCAATTGTTTTCTAAAACTCTTGTGTAGATACAAGTCTATTTGCTAATCTTTAATTTCGAACACTTGATAAAATAATGTGTTTATTTGGTGGCCCTCAAAAAAGTGTTTAAAATCACCAATTTCTTAACAGTTGTCCGAACTGTAGGGTAACAAGGCTTTAGTTTGTATTCAACATAAGAGGAAAGTTGATGAAATAAAAAACAAAAACACAACACATGACAGTCTTAAACACCCCCACAATATATTTTTTTTTTTGCACGACCTGATTCTTTTTAAGGGAATTTTTTTCCATCAAATACCAACAAACACCCAGTTACAAGTATTAAACTATTTGTTTTTGTTTTTTTTATTTTTATTTTTTTTTTTTTTTTTTATCTTTTAAGGACTATATCTAGGCATCTTGTGGATGTAAGTGTAAAAATGTACAATTTATTGAATGTCCTACAGTCTTTGGAATCTATTGATTTCTGTACGAAAGTGTATGTGCAATGTAAGTGTGCTTGTATTTTATGCCAATGATGACACTTTACTTGATATGTTGTTGATGAGATGAGTGTATGATAATGTTGCTGCTGACGTTGAGATGTTATTGCAAGTTGGACAACAATTTTATTTATTTAGTTTTTTTTTTTGCATTGTTTTTATTTTTATAAAAGAACACTTGTCTGCCAACAATAATAAGTCAACAAAAAAAAAAAACTCATGAAAAAATAATGTCCACAAAAAATATTGATGTTTCATTGTCTGTCTGTCTGTCTTTTGCAAGAATTTTTTGTTAAACCTTTTGTTGTATTTAATGGAGAAACAGGCGTCATATATTTTTTTTTATAAAACTGTTGCTGTTTTATTGTTTTAACATCATTGTCATGGAGTTAATCGACAACAGACATTTCAAAAGAATGAATGAAAAAAAAAACTGAAAAAGTAATGTTTCCTATAAAATTGCACACAAAACTGTAAGCGGAAATTTTATATGAAATTTTCCAGGACTTAATAATAATACAATTAATATTTAATAGTGATGTAAGCTAGGGTTTCCCATATTGCTGGTACTTCACAACATTCAAAACATATCAGAAATTTAACATAAAATTAAAAAAAAAATATATATTTAAATTCTAACTATAGAAAAATGTTTTTTCAACGTTTATTTAAATAGAGTTTTTTAAAACTTTTCTGTAAATAGATAATAAATGGGACCTTTTTTGCAAAGAAAAAAATTTACAAAAAATTCTAAATTGAGAATTTATTAACAGTTTTCCTGTAACTAAAAAAATTTATTAAATATTTCTCCTTATGCTATCATCACCAGCTATCGTAATCGAGTGTTGCTCTATATGTATGCAGTTTTTTAAACATCACCATTTATGCAACATTAAAGCATCAAAACCATTTGTTGATAGGACACCAACTGTACAGTGCATTAATTTTGCTCCATTTTTTTCTCTTTATGCTAGTGCACTTGTGTATTGATTAATTCTGTATATACTGTTGCATGTAATGGTTTGTATTTTATATTTCACAACATGTTAACTTCATGTACTTCAAGAGATTTGTGTATGTTGCTGTGTTTTGTTGTCTGTTAGTTCATACAACCGTCTATCCTTCCATTCGCCTGTATCAGTATGAACAGCCAAGTGGTTGTGCAATGTTTGTCGTTGTATTTACCTGCCTATATGTATGCTTTAGTTTATTGTTTTGTAGTGGTCTATTGCACATAAACTGTATTCAATTTGTTGTTTATACTCGTGTTTATAGTATAAAATGAGTGTGTGCCACATAGCTACTATATATTAAATTTTTCCAATGGCATTTGTTACTAAAGTGTTTTTCGGCAAACTAAAAGTGTAGTTAATTAATAAATGTTTAGTGTTTATGTAGGGTTATGTTGTAAAGTGTAAAGTAAAATTTAATAAAATTTATTAGTGAATAAAGGTATGAAAATAAAGCATATTAGTTTTGAGAAAAAAACTTTCAAGTACTGGTAATTAGATTTTAGAAAATAAGATAAAAAAAGCTATGAAATGGAGTACTATTAAACCCCTTTAAGTGTTTGTTTTTTAGTACAATTAAAAGGTGCAGCATAGTTTTAAGAGTTAATTAAAGCTAATTAGAAAGTAATAAAGTGGTCAAAAACTATAATATACTTTTAGGAAAATTCATTTAAAATGCTTAACAACTTTTTTATTTGTAAAATGTACAAAATTTAAGACCTTTTAATATAAAAAAAAATTAAATTAATTTTTATTATCAAATAAACAATTCATTTTCTTATTTAAATAATATAATATAAAGCCTGTATAATTTAAAATTTTAAAATCTCTACGTGCTATTCTTTAAACTTGCAAAAAATCTTCCTACTTTTAAGCTCCTAGCATAATATTGTATTTAATTTTTGTATAAAATATTCCAAAATAAAACATTTTTACCATCCACACCACCACTCACCATCCTCAACAGGTGGATTCTCAGACAAATGAGCAACATTACAATATATTTCTTAAAATGAGCACATTAACACCAACACATGCATGAGCATGAAAAACAGTGTATATTTGCATAGTGACACCAACTAAAGACTAAACCTTATAAATAGATAATAAAAGATTTGCCTTTTTTTTTGCCTCCTGTATATATGCTTTACATATTTGTTGTTTTTCATATATATTATGCAAATAATGTTTGCATAAAACTGCATATCTTACACTTACACTGAAATATCTCTAAAAGGCTGAGAACAACTCATTTTGTTTAAGCCTTTTTTTCTCTGCTCATTTTTTTCATATTATTTTTTTCTTTTCGTTTTTGTTATCTAAACATTACGTCTGTTTTAGCCTTAAATACTGTAGAGACTTAAATACTTTTTGTGGCATTTACAATACACATACATACTGGGTAAAATTATGAAGTAAAAAACAAAAAAATCTTTTAGAATTCTCTTTCACTTTTGCCATAAACTAAACACAGCAAATGAATGATTTATGATATGCATACATGTTAGAAAAATACTAGTGAAATAAAAATGCTCTATTTAGATATTCACATGTAGTTAGAAAAAAAATGTGCAGAGTATTAAGGAATTTTTTCAATACAGAGTAGAGTATCAAAAGGAAAATATAATTTTTTTAGCCTCAAACAAAAGACGAAGAAAAAAATCTGCCATTGACTTTAATTAATTAAAAGAGCATGTACTTTAATTTGCTTGAGGAATTTCAGATAATTGTGATAACAAAAAAATAAAAGCATAAATTTAATGAAGAATTGTAAATTTAAAAATAAATATTTAAAAAACATGTAATCTGCAGTTAAATATTCACATGTCAAATGTACTTGAAGATTACTGTTTAAGGCATGCTGGCTTTAATGGATATGGCAACAGATATGAAAAGCTTTCGCAAGACTTTATCAGTTGACGTGTATGTCGAAACGATAGCATTTGTTGCCTTTGTATGAGCCTTTCTCTTCTTTAACATATAGATCAAAAGGTATGCAAAGATTTCTTTATAGAGGAGAGTACGCCAGGTTGATCGGCAATACAAAGTATTAAATTTTTGATTATTTAGGTGAGTGGAACAGGATGCAAAATTTTACTAAAGCGGTACACAACCGTGTTGCTAGAAACCTAATGTTAAATTCCATTATTTTTAGCCAATGCGTGTTAGTTCGTAAAGAAAATGAGAAAATTTGTCTGGTGCCCACGTTTTGTCGATCAATAGGTCTAAACATGTCTGTGGTTTTCATGGGCAACCACTTTTCTCCATTGGAGGTAGAGTTTGAGTTATTGATGGTACAATAAATAATTTTAAACGCTCTTTACACTATTGTAAAAATGAGGCAAATAACATTGACCAATTCCGCTATAACAACTTAACTTTAATTATTTGTCAACAAAGTAAACGATAAACGTTTGCTGGCTCTTAAATTATATCTGTTTTAAAAATAGCACAATGAAACACACCATTATTTCTAAACGCATTTAACTATAATTTTTGAATTTTGTTTAAGTTAACAAGAACTTGTATTAACTTGTGTACAATGAAAATCGTCTTACGTAAAGGACATTATTGTATTCATTAAGAACAAACAGAATTATCATTAGTTCTTTTATCTTCACACAATTTAAGTCTTTGTACCACTTTGTTTCATTTGGCCTTAGCTACGATTTAATTTTTAAAGGATGTTTATTCAAAGTCCAAATTTCGATGACCTTAGTATATTCACATGACTGTTAAAGAAAAACTTAAATCTGTTTAAAACACAAACCAAAGTTTTATCCAAAATTGTTGTTTGGGTCTTCAGAAAAATTTAACTTAAGACGCTGCCCCTGAAAGCCATAAATTTAATCGCTCACAGACTCTTTTTTTCTCTTTTATTCATTTACAAGTGCTCTCAGGATACCTGCCAGACAGGAGAGCTCTTAAATACTTAAGCTATGAGTTAGCATTGTTTTTCGTATATTATTTTGCAGAAAATTTTAAATTATTTAGATGATCATAATTGGCTTGATAGAAGTGGAAATTTGAGTTTTCCACATAACCCACTCATATTACAAGCCTTATATTTCGTAATTGAATAGAATCCGCATTGGAGATCTTAACAAAATCTAAAAATTATAATATTAAACTACTAGAACCTTAAATATGAAAGTATGGAATTCAAACAACTCAGACCGTAGTTTCATTAGACGAAAACCATCCGATATATTATTTTCTTTTTTACTTTTTTCAATATAACATCTCTTTAAGTTCTAAGCAACTGCATATTTTTATAAAACGCTAAATACTGCGATTTTACTGTTTTCTTCCACATTGAGTCTACAATTTTCATGTACTTATTTAAATGATAGTTGAACCCAATCTCCATGCTGGCCCTAACAATATGGCCGACTTCCTAAACGCAAGTTGCAATTCATAATTTAAAAAAATGCGTATGCAATGCTAAACATGTCTTAAGTGCAACCCTGCGTTGCAGAGATTTCTTTTGCATTTTATCGGCATTTAGGAACGCTCATGAATCCACTTTTTGTCTCTGCAATATAAAGTGTTTAATTATGTAAATTATTAGTCTGTGATTAAAATAAACTCTATCAATTATAAATAATTTATTAAAAATAAACAAAGAAAATACTAACTCAGCCATTGCAGCTCAAATGTTTGCATACAAAATAAAAATGATGCGCGATTTTGACAGCTGATACGTAGTAAAATGAGTTGCCAAACGATTAGGAACATTGGGCATTGCTAGAAAGTTTACATATGCGTTTACGAAGTGTATGCATTGTAAATATGCATTGCAACTTGCGTTTAGGAAGTCGGCCTATTTTTCTATTTATTTTAACATAAATTGTGACCTGTTAAAGTAATTTCTTTTGTGCTATATATTCTGTCTTGGCCGTATCTGCGTTTACTTCTAAGATTATAAGATATTTTCTCGATTTTCTGTTAAAAATTATAAAGCCATTAAAAGTATGTTAGGGATCAAAGTACCTCAATAACAAATTTCATTGAAACCCTTCAGTAGTTCTTGAGCCAATCGAATTCAGAAGGACAGAGAGAAAGACAGGTGGACAACACATATTCTAAAAAGTGGACCTTTGTATATAAGATCGTTGACTATACACACAGCCATAAAAATTTTTCAATAAGTATCTTATCTACAGTTGTATTATAAGTTTTCCTTAAGACCCCTAAAAGTATGCTAAAAGATTAAAATACCTTAAAGTTTGATTTAGGCCGCAACTTCTCAAAAAAGTTATTTATATACTTCTTTTAATTTAAAATCTATATTTAAAATAAAAGTTTCTCTTTTGGAACTTCTTTATTTATACTTATTTATATTTTCCCATACAAAATCCTTTATTTTATTACATGCTCATACAGCAAATGTAATAGTAATTCATAAATTATACTAATTAAATTTTAATTGGTAATTTGCTACACATTCTTTTAAGTTGTATTTTAAATTAACACATTTATTGCATTTATAGTTTTAAATTATATTAACTTAAACAACAGTAAAGTGTGTGCAACAGGAACACATTTGATATAGTGATTCCACAACACAACGTGTCAATATAAAATGCCACAAACACACATTTGTAGTCAGCAGCTTATGTATTTGCTAACTGTAAATACACCTCAAAGTAAGTTTTAAAAATTGTTTGTAAAAATAATAGCATACAGTGTGGCGTGTAAGGAAGAGAAAAAAAGATAAATAGGAAATAAGTTGTGACACGTATCCATGATTGTAATATTTTTTCTACAAGTTTTCAAACTCTTTCATTCTGCGCTTAACATGTTCGTCATTTTCAACAGACAATAAATTTCAATATTTTATATTTATTTTAATTATTTCTGTATTTTTCTTTCGTACAGTAGAAACATGTGTACGTGGTAATATTTTGTATAAACATATTTATTTGTATGCATATTTGTAGACAAACTTAAGTATTTATTTGTGACATTATTGTAAAACATTATATTGCTTAAATTTACTTGAGACTAAAGATTTCATTCAATACCTCACGAGATAAATGATAAATGATGTTAAATAATATATATAGACTTAGGTCGTTCTGTAGGAAAGTCAATGTTAGATGTAAGAAATTTTTGCATTTGGTATGCGCTAGTCAGAGTACTCTTGCCTCTATACTCCTCTGTTCCTTTTCTAATAAATTTTCATATTCGTTTGTTTATATGTTTATTTAAATTTATACCACGTTATTGTTTAGACAGAATAATGTTGTTCTAGTTTTATTTTTCAAACGGTTCCTTTTCGCACTCACATGTTACTACTTACTGTTTGTAATAGTTGTTCGCAGAGAGGAAATGCAAACTGCATATTCCCCTATAAAAAATAAACAATTTAAATGAAATACTATCTGGCAAATGTAATGAAAATGTGTAATAAGCTTTTCAATACTATTGCCAACACAAATGCAATGCAATATGAAAACACATGTACAGATGTATGTTGGTGTGCACATCTGAAAAGGGACGATTTTTTTCTGCAATAATTTATTATTTTCTGGTTTTGTTGTAAAATAATTTTTACAGAACAGTCGTTGTTAAGCCAGACATTTAAAACAAAAATTATTTTTTTTGAACAAAAATAAAAAATATTTTTACATGATAAGTCACTTTCTGCAATTTTTTTTTTATTTTTTTTTGCCAAAAAAAAAAAATTTTTTTTCGCAAAAACTCCTTTTTTTACAAAAACTCGTTTTTTTTACAAAAACTCCTTTTTTTTTACAAAAACTAATTTTTTACTAAAAAAGAATTTTTTTACCAAAAAATAATTTTTTTTCACAAAAACTAATTTTTTTACCGAAAAATAATTTTTTTCACAAAAACTAATTTTTGTCCAAAAAATTACTTTTTTTTTAACAAAAAATCATTTTTTGGACAAAAATAAGTTTTTGTGAAAAAAATTAATTTTTGGTAAAAAATTAGTTTTTGTGAAAAAAAATGATTTTTTGGTAAAAAATTAGTTTTTGTGAAAAAAATTATTTTTCGGTAAAAAATTAGTTTTTGTGAAAAAATTATTTTTTGGTAAAAAATTAGTTTTTGTGAAAAAAATTATTTTTCGGTAAAAAAATTAGTTTTTGTGAAAAAAAATTATTTTTTGGTAAAAAAATTCTTTTTTAGTAAAAAATTAGTTTTTGTAAAAAAAAAGGAGTTTTTGTAAAAAAAACGAGTTTTTGTAAAAAAAGGAGTTTTTGCGAAAAAAAAATTTTTTTTTCTCTGTCCTTCTGAATTCGATTGGCTCAAGAACTACTGAAGGGTTTCAATGAAATTTGTTATTGAGGTACTTTGATCCCTAACATACTTTTAATGGCTTTATAATTTTTAACAGAAAATCGAGAAAATATCTTATAATCTTAGAAGTAAACGCAGATACGGCCAAGACAGAATATATAGCACAAAAGAAATTACTTTAACAGGTCACAATTTATGTTAAAATAAATAGAAAAATAGGCCGACTTCCTAAACGCAAGTTGCAATGCATATTTACAATGCATACACTTCGTAAACGCATATGTAAACTTTCTAGCAATGCCCAATGTTCCTAATCGTTTGGCAACTCATTTTACTACGTATCAGCTGTCAAAATCGCGCATCATTTTTATTTTGTATGCAAACATTTGAGCTGCAATGGCTGAGTTAGTATTTTCTTTGTTTATTTTTAATAAATTATTTATAATTGATAGAGTTTATTTTAATCACAGACTAATAATTTACATAATTAAACACTTTATATTGCAGAGACAAAAAGTGGATTCATGAGCGTTCCTAAATGCCGATAAAATGCAAAAGAAATCTCTGCAACGCAGGGTTGCACTTAAGACATGTTTAGCATTGCATACGCATTTTTTTAAATTATGAATTGCAACTTGCGTTTAGGAAGTCGGCCATATTGTTAGGGCCAGCATGGAGATTGGGTTCAACTATCATTTAAATAAGTACATGAAAATTGTAGACTCAATGTGGAAGAAAACAGTAAAATCGCAGTATTTAGCGTTTTATAAAAATATGCAGTTGCTTAGAACTTAAAGAGATGTTATATTGAAAAAAGTAAAAAAGAAAATAATATATCGGATGGTTTTCGTCTAATGAAACTACGGTCTGAGTTGTTTGAATTCCATACTTTCATATTTAAGGTTCTAGTAGTTTAATATTATAATTTTTAGATTTTGTTAAGATCTCCAATGCGGATTCTATTCAATTACGAAATATAAGGCTTGTAATATGAGTGGGTTATGTGGAAAACTCAAATTTCCACTTCTATCAAGCCAATTATGATCATCTAAATAATTTAAAATTTTCTGCAAAATAATATACGAAAAACAATGCTAACTCATAGCTTAAGTATTTAAGAGCTCTCCTGTCTGGCAGGTATCCTGAGAGCACTTGTAAATGAATAAAAGAGAAAAAAAGAGTCTGTGAGCGATTAAATTTATGGCTTTCAGGGGCAGCGTCTTAAGTTAAATTTTTCTGAAGACCCAAACAACAATTTTGGATAAAACTTTGGTTTGTGTTTTAAACAGATTTAAGTTTTTCTTTAACAGTCATGTGAATATACTAAGGTCATCGAAATTTGGACTTTGAATAAACATCCTTTAAAAATTAAATCGTAGCTAAGGCCAAATGAAACAAAGTGGTACAAAGACTTAAATTGTGTGAAGATAAAAGAACTAATGATAATTCTGTTTGTTCTTAATGAATACAATAATGTCCTTTACGTAAGACGATTTTCATTGTACACAAGTTAATACAAGTTCTTGTTAACTTAAACAAAATTCAAAAATTATAGTTAAATGCGTTTAGAAATAATGGTGTGTTTCATTGTGCTATTTTTAAAACAGATATAATTTAAGAGCCAGCAAACGTTTATCGTTTACTTTGTTGACAAATAATTAAAGTTAAGTTGTTATAGCGGAATTGGTCAATGTTATTTGCCTCATTTTTACAATAGTGTAAAGAGCGTTTAAAATTATTTATTGTACCATCAATAACTCAAACTCTACCTCCAATGGAGAAAAGTGGTTGCCCATGAAAACCACAGACATGTTTAGACCTATTGATCGACAAAACGTGGGCACCAGACAAATTTTCTCATTTTCTTTACGAACTAACACGCATTGGCTAAAAATAATGGAATTTAACATTAGGTTTCTAGCAACACGGTTGTGTACCGCTTTAGTAAAATTTTGCATCCTGTTCCACTCACCTAAATAATCAAAAATTTAATACTTTGTATTGCCGATCAACCTGGCGTACTCTCCTCTATAAAGAAATCTTTGCATACCTTTTGATCTATATGTTAAAGAAGAGAAAGGCTCATACAAAGGCAACAAATGCTATCGTTTCGACATACACGTCAACTGATAAAGTCTTGCGAAAGCTTTTCATATCTGTTGCCATATCCATTAAAGCCAGCATGCCTTAAACAGTAATCTTCAAGTACATTTGACATGTGAATATTTAACTGCAGATTACATGTTTTTTAAATATTTATTTTTAAATTTACAATTCTTCATTAAATTTATGCTTTTATTTTTTTGTTATCACAATTATCTGAAATTCCTCAAGCAAATTAAAGTACATGCTCTTTTAATTAATTAAAGTCAACTTTTTTTTTAACAAAAAATCATTTGTTGCCCAAAAACTCACTTGTTTCACAAAAACCCATTTTGTGCCCAAAACCTAATTTTTGTAAGTCAATATTTTGTCAAAAATCTAATTTTCCTTACAAAAACCCATTTTTAGTCCAAAAATTCACTTTTTTAAAAACCAATTTTTGTTTATATTTTTAACAAAAACCCATTTTTTGCCCAAAAACTCAAAAACTGGTAGTTCGCTACACGCAAAGAGTCAAGTAGACTATGTACGACAACGTTTGGCAGGACCACATCACTCGTCAGCTCTAATGTAGCCCAGAATAAATTCTAGAGTAAGGATACTAGATCCACCCCGTAGCCGTGAGATATCTCAGTAGATAATTCAGTCCAACTTCAGATATCGCAGAGAGGCCATCCAGTACCAGTGAACGAAAAGAAACGAAACACAGTACAAATCATCTAAGTCAGAAACTTTTCAATTTTCATGAATCGTTTTGTTTGCGAGCAAAACAAAACCACAAACTTTTCAATGCAAAAGAGCATAAACTATAGTCAGTCAATTCGCAAACTATAGTCAGTGACTTCATATCGTTATTAGGATCATAAAATTAATGCAGGTAGGTAAAATGTTAAAAAATTCCCAACAACAAGCAGCAATAAGCATGTAGATTTTTTCATGTAAAGAGCAAATCAATCAGCAAACGTTTTGAAACGTTTGCAGAAAGTATTGTACTGTATTGTTTTGCATGTTACATATTGAAGCTGAGTACTTTTCGATTCTGGTTTTGTTTGCACTCATAGTACAAAACAATACAAAACAAAATGCGTGTACCGTTATCCTGGGTTTTGTTTCGTTTTGTTTTCCCTCTCTGAAATGATCGAAACAAAACTATTGGAAACGTTTCCTTTTGTTTGTTTTCGTACTCTGTCCAGTACATGTTCGCCCAGAAATCTGTGTCTTTTAGCCGCCAGTGCAGGACATTCGCAGAGAAGGTGGAAAACTGATTCCTCCTTTTCTCTATCCCGACAGCTGCGACAATGGTCGTTCGATGGAAGTCCGAGTCGACTTGCATGTTTGCCTAACAGCCAGTGACCCGTCAGTACCGCCAGCAACCTCGATATGTCCTTCCGACTTCGACTAGTAAGTTCCAATGTACGGCCTTGCATCAAAAAAGGGCCATTTAAGCCGTGCCACCCTACACGTGTTCAGCCCACGCCACCTGTCATCGGCCTTCCAGAGAAAGTGTCTGGATATCCTGCTTTTAATAGTCCCTAACGGGATTGCAACTGCACTTGCGATAGTGATATCCAAAGCAGATCCTCTCCTGTCTAGCTCATTAGCCCGCTAGTTACCATAGTGGCCCTTATGCGCAAGTACCCAAACTAGAGTAACGTCAGCCCGTTGCCAAGCCTTGACAGTTCCTTTCTACATTGGCACTTTTTTCTCCAAACAAATTTTTTTCTCAAAAACTTATTTTTTTTTGCCCAAAACTTATTTTTTTTCTCAAAAACTTATTTATTTCTAAAAAACTTCTTTTTTGCCCAAAAAGTCCTTTTTTGCCAAAAACTCTTTTTATGACCAAAAATTCCTTTTTTTTTCCCAAAAACTTCTTTTTTGCTCAAAAATTCCTTTCTTGCCCAAAAGCTAATTTACTTTCCAAAAAATCATTTCGTTAAAAAACACACACTTTTTAAACAAAAAGGCACCTTCAGCACAAAATCTATTATTTCCCAGCAAAATCTTTACTTACCTCGTAAGTTGGCAAGTAATATTGGAGATATATGTACATCAACTAGTTATTTTTCGACCGAATAACTAATTATTTATGTTCGAGTTGTCCCTGAAATCATGACCATCGCTTACAAATGTATTTACAACAAGCAATCAAATAAGAAGTTACCAATAAAGCTTAAATATAGCGGAATATTTGTATACTGTTGCTATACAGACTAAATTACAAATTATGATATTGTTCACATTATAATAATTATAAAGTTTATTTCAAGCAAAAGACTAGTTTACTGTTTAAAAAATATATATAAAAAGTATTTATGAAGATAATTACGAACAAGCCATTACTCTGTATTTTAAAATAATGTTGTTGGTAACGACCTCACATTACTATGTAATCTATGAAATAGTGACAACCTATTACACTATTTCCAAAATATTTTGCTGGTTTTGTACGGAAATTCAACTATTATGCAAAAACTCACTTATTTCACAAATGTTACACTTCCAGCACCAAATGATTCTTTTAACATAAAAACTCTTTTTCTGAACAAAAACTCGCTTTTCATACAAGAAATAATAAACTTAAATACAATAATATTTCACAAATATTTTATTTATAACGATTTTTCTTTGAAGTTTTGTTTTTGTTAACCTTTTATAATTTTCGTTCAATTCTTTTATCATTCATATTGATCTAAAAATTTTGTCTGTCTGCAGTCATTTAACTCATCAACTAATTAACGGGCTTATTAAATGCCCGTGTCTTTCAGACACCTGTCAATACATGTGTCTGTCAAATAATTAAAAGATTTAATGAATGATAAGATTTATTTCTATACTAATCATAAATTTAAAGTTCCACACAACCAAAATTGTGTGTTTTAAATTTTATTTTCTTTATCACATTAATTCTTATACAGGGTGCTTTTTTAGATGCATGGATTTTTTTACAAATAAAAACATCCTGGCAGTCATGTTTTTCACCGATTTTTCAAGCATATCTGGTCTTATTTTGTTAAGAGTGCGTCAAGTTTTGGCTTTTTAATAATCAGTCGTTAGTTTATTTGCATAGATGAGGGAAATATGCAACCCTCACATATAAAGTAGTCCAAAGTTGTCAAATCACACGAACGTGGTGACCAATTTACAGGCTCATTTTCTGCGATAATACGGTTATCAAACGTTTGTCTCAACAAAGTGATGGTTTCATGAGCTGTATAGCATCTTGTTGAAACCATGTCTCCTTTTAATGTTTTGCAAAGACGAGGAGTAAAAAATCTTGAGTTACGAAACCAAGTTGCCGAGACAGGCGTCGGATCGATATCTACCGAATCTACTGTCACACTCGCATCTAAAGCGGCGATTTCTTCTTCTAGAGCTCAATTTGGATAGATATTATCTAAAACAGTAAATGTGGTCGTGAATCGATGCATAATATTGCATATTATCTGCTCAGATGAACAATTATGCGCATCGTTACCTTGGCAAAGCGCTCTATAGGTTTAGCGAACTTCTCGCGAAATTTTAAAATAAATTTCCACGATTTGTCTACGTTGTTCTGGTGTAAGCCTTTGTATGGTGATTTGCCAAAGAATATTAAATAACCCCCATACCTAAACAAGAGCGTTGAGCGTCAAGCGTTAAATTTTTACATGTGTTTTGTTTTTGTTACAATAACAAAATACATGCAAAATTACAACGCTTGACGCTCAACGCTCTTGTTTAGGTATGGGCCTAAGTCTTACACGCTTTATTAACAATGACAGCTAGTTGCACAGTTATGCCCAGGGTACACTTATTATATCTGACTTGACAAATTCCACACTGACAAATACGAGCATGTCGTGTGTTACCTTTAAAATATTGCATCTGTAAAAAACATGTTGACAAAATTTCAATTAGAGGGCGCTCTATTTTCTTCTCTCAAAACATGTGACATCAACCGTACGCAGATATCTCTGCTGCTGCAAAGCAGTCAGCGACGGTAGCCGGTAAAAGTACAATTTTAACAGACATGTAGATTTACATATTTCTCACAAATCTTAAAGTCAGTTGTAAAAAACATGCCGTGTATTATAGCCTTTAAGCAGCTGAACATCAACTGTTTCTTCCCAAATAAATATTAAAACTTCATACATTTTCTCGCTTCTCTCAGAACTTCTAATTGTCAAACTTCATATAAAATAAAACTGTTTTCAACAAATTCTTCCCAAAATGCAATCATCTTATATAATTACACCAGGGTTATGCCTATCGTAAATTCTATAGGTTAAAAAAAAACACCCTTTATGTATAAGAAACATGTTTTTAAATCTTAACAAAGTCTACAGTGTTTATATTTACAAGCCCAATTAAGATTTGTGTCAATCAAACAAAACGGGGTCACAAACGCTTTCAAACGTAAATAAAAATTGACATTTTGCTGATGTCTATGCGTGCACGCAAATGATTAAATAGGAACGTTGTTGTAATTTGTTTAGAAAATTCCCATGTTGGTACATAATTATAAAAATTAACGCTAAGCGTAGCAGGCAAATTGACGTGGGAAAAATGTACCCTCAAATTATTATCTCTGGGAAATAGTAGATTTTTCTTTAATAAATATTTTTTTTTGTTAGTTTTGGTCTGGCTGCACTTTTGTCTTAAATTGCAGTTTATTTTCAACAACAAAATAGCCTTAGGTAGTTGCATAGTAGTAGTTACACACACAAACATAAACACACAACAGTTGCAATATAAAACCCAAGAATCGAAAAATTATGTTGTTGCTACATCTATATATTTTTTGAATTTTAAATATTTTATTTTTTATTTTTTATTTTTGTTTGTTATACATATAGTTTTGTTATAATAATTTTTTTGTTTTTATTTAATTTAGCGTTACTAAAATGTTTTTTCGCTTGTTGCGCCCATGTACTTTTGTGGTTTCGTACACCAACACATACATACACGCGTACACTAACAAAAATTTGTATTTGTATGAACAGTTTTTCCTTTAGTCTTTTTTTTTTGTGTGTGTTTATTTTCAGTTGTTTTTTAGGTCAAGCTGTGGGAACTTTTTTTTTGTACTACACTATTTACACAAATATTAAAAAACAACAACAACAAGAGTTTTCAAAATTAACAAACAACTACCGCATAAAAATAATAACAGAACTACTTGTGTAGTATGTAAAAAAGTAAGGGGTAAATATAAGACAAGGTTTCCTATTCAGTTGTGGAAAAATAATTAGTAATTTTTTAAAAACTAAAATTGTTTTTTTTTCTTTTATTTTTGTTGCTTTTACAGAAATATTCGGTATAAGAATTTTATGGTTAGCACTTAAAAGCTTTAAGACAAAAGTATGTTTGTTTCAAGGGTTTGAAAAAAAATACCAAAAGTATGTTTGTTTCAAGGGTTTGAAAAAAAATACTCTGAAACAAAAAATTAAACAAAAACATATTAATCCTTAACATTTATCTTAAATATTAATAATAACATATTAAAGAAAAATAATAAATAATTTTTTTTATTTTAAAAATTAATACATTGTGGCTAATTTTAATTCCTTTGTGTTTAAAATTCATTTGATGTTCCTTTTTCTAAAAATAAAAACTTTTTTGTGAACATCTTACTTGGTTAAGCGGCTCTCCTCCCTGCTCAACGATTCATTTTGATTTTGGCAACTCATTGTAATGCAGGTAATGTTGCTACTTAAGCCAACATCTTAAAAAAATAAAATGTTTTTCTCTTTGGGGTTAAAAGAACAAATAAAAAGAAAAATCAATAGTTAAAAAAACCTTTAAAATCTCATGAAAAAAAAACCGAAATAAAAATAAATAAATAATAAAACAAACATTTTCCTAAGACAAAAAAGAAAAAAAAAATTGTGTATAAAATATTTTGTTTCCAATGAAGGAAGAGAAACTTTAATACTTAGCTAAATTGTGGCCAGCATAAATAAAATAAGAAAAACTTGCAAAACTTTTCGCAAATAATACAAAATAATAAATATAAAGCAAAACCTAGGAAACAATAAAAACAAAATAAATAAAGCAAAGCTGACTATAAAATGCACGTGATGACCTAAACAAAAAAAGTGAGGGTTTCATGTATAAACATAAGTCTACAGTAAGTAACAAAATTATTCATACATGTAAAAACAAAGTGAAAAAACTATGTCTAAATCTTAATTTTTTTTTTAAATATTGGCAGTCTACATAGTGAATGATCTAGAATACAGAACACTACATTTTAGAATTTTCGTGTGTCCGTCTGTCCGTCTTCCTACATATGATCGGCTGAAAAATTACTGTATAGGTTTTGATCAAATTAAGTATGAAGGTACTTTGTTACCTAGGTGAGCATAAAGGTTATTTTTTTCTATGGGGAGATAAATTCTTATTTCTTACAAAGAATATAAAAAACAGCGACATGGAAATATCTTACTGATTTGAATGGTACTAGAAATTCAGCACAAACTTAGAACACAAACATAAACATAAAGAGGCATAAAAAATAAGTTGCACATTAAAATTATCTTCGAATGAAAATGCTCAAAATTTATTTGAAGATCAATTTTGAAATCCGGTCCAACTAGTGTTTGATTTTGTTTATCCTGAAAACTGAAACTAAACATTGAATTTTACTTATCATATTTTTAGCGTAAATCTTGCAAGAAGTTTAATTTGTTTTAATAGACCTCCGCTTTTGTTCTTCACTGTAGCATTTGATGTAGAAGCAAAACTATTAACACTTGTATACAATGACAATATTTTTTTTGTAAATAAAGTTTTATTTATACACACTTTATGTGTGTAAACCCGGCAGTCGAAGGAATTTCCTTTGAGATACAAAAACAAGTAAGAGCGCTATATTCGGCCGTGCCGAATCTTATATACCCTTCACACCGTGTAGTCATGCAATAACAGTAGTTTGTATCACCATTCCATATGATATACGTACATACATATAAAAACCATACATATATAAAAACATCCCATTGTAAAATTATAAATTTACGTATGTATGTTAAAAAAAAAATAAAAAAAATTTAAAAAAAAAATTTAAGAAAAAAATGTAAAAAAAAATTAAAAAAAATATTTAAAAAAAAAATTTTAAAAAAAAATTTTAAAAATAATTAAAATATATATAATAAATATAAAATAAAAAAAAATATAAAAAAAATTTGTTTGGCTCAGTTGGGATTCAATGCCACGTTTTCTCTAACCAGTATACACGTTTGTATGTATTTATGTATGTTGTTGTTGTAATGTTGTTTTTGTGAAAAAGAATCGAGGTGGGTGGTCGTGGGTTTTTGCTCATATCTCAGTTGTTTATGTACCGATGTTTCTGATTTTCAATACCGATCTACTCCCGATCTGATATTTTAATACCTCACCCGAGTCCAAGCGATGTCGGGGGGCTTCAAAAAGTTGATTTCAACATACACACGGACAGACGGTCAGACAGACAGACAGACTGACAGGGCTTAATCGACTCCCCTATTCATAATCTTTCAGAAAATTTATGGGGTCGGAAATCAAAATTGTAGAAATTTCACACGGAATGACAAACCTATATTACCCTTTTTCACTGTGTGAAGGGTATAAGCACTCTGTGTAGAAGCAATTTATTTTTTGCACAAACAAAATGGTTTACATAAATACAAATTGCAACGACTATAGTCACTATAGAACGACGGCCAGAGGACATAGACGAAAGGGCGTTGGTGCCTACGGCATCACAACGGGACCCTCGGAGGACCCAAGTGAGCTATGCCTTCGGGCGGCTGCCGAATCTAACCTAACCTAGTCACTTTATACACAGAGTCCCTGTTTTTGAAAAAAAAACTATTTTTTACAAAAAGTTGCCTTTTTACATAAAAAGTAAATTTGTACTCAAAAAGTCACTTTTTACAATTTTTACAAAAAGTAAATTTTTACAATTTTTACAAAAAGTAAATTTTTACACAAAATATTACCTTTTCACAATTGTTTTTTTACACAAAACAGCTCTTTGCATAAAGATTATTACATATAACTTAAAGGAGTTTTGTTCTGTCCTGTCTTTGTCATCTTTACCCTTCAATACTACAAGCAAAATGTATCAATACTCCAATATTGTATACCTGCAGAATTAATGTTACAGGCTGCACCCGTTTATTTAAAAACCGAGCAAAAGAGCCATATTCAGCTATGCCGAATAATATATACCCTTCACAAAAATTTAAATAAGCGACTTAAAGTATATAAAAGTTATTTTTGAAACAGATTTTCCTTAAACTGTGTCTATTAACACTTTCTTAAACGCTGCTGTTGTTGATTCATGGCATGTATTTATGTGATGCTGTTCATGCAACGTACAGTTAATACATTAAAAAACTGCGTAATCTCAGCAATACAACATGCAGACATAAAAATATAACAAATACAACAAAAACCCAAACAGCTTGTGTGTTCATACATAAGTATGGATCAGCCACCAGTTGTTTTTGTCGGTTTTTTTAATAAAATGCTTTTGCAATCTCAATAAGAAGTTGTTGTTGCTGCCAATATTGCCAGCAACAGACCGATTGAACCGATATTTTCCAATTATTTTCTTATATGTATATCATTCAAAAAAGTGATCAAAAAGTAATATGGGAGCCGCAAAAATGGAATTTGCTTAGTAAAACAAAGGCGTACATGGTTTTGTGCTCACATCTCAGTCGGTAATGGGTCGAAATTGCTTATTTTCAATAACAAACTTACCGTAAGCCTTTATAATAAATTGATGCCTCACCCAAGCCCATAAGATATGTAAGGGTTCTAAAAAGCTGATTTCAACGCTCATACGTAGGGCATTTCTACTTGTAACCATCGACAAATGCCCTTTAACTCTCTCGTGTGAACTTTATAAAAACATTTGTTGAATTCCCTTAAAATTGTATCCATCTTATTGTCATTATTTCCTAAAATTTTAATATGATTGACAAATATTGATAATAAATGTTTTGAAATTTTAGAACCATTTAAAAATTTATGACAATTCAACTGATCGCTCACCTTGTAAGTACACCAGATTGTCCTAAGTTTTTCCCTATTTCTGGTTTGTTGTTAGGAAAATACTTTTTAGTTTAAGCCATTTTTCTCTTATACTGAGAATTTTCTTTTGTAGGTGTATATATGTATGTGTATGTGTGCATTAAAGTACGTATATGATATTTGGTTTATGAAGAAATATAAATTTTTAACAAGTAAATATATGAGAATTTTTTAAGAATTCGTTAGAACAAAACTTTATCTTAGAAAAATTAAATTATGTTTTGTTTTTACTTAGGTTAGCTGCTAGTGTATGTATTGTTTTTGCCATTGTCTTCAGTACAATAAGGATCATTGTTATTCGAGCTATTGATGAAAAACAATTCTTGTCTTAACAATATAAAAGTTTTCATTTTGTTTTTATTTTTTAAAAAATAATTACTAACATTGTGATTGTTTAAAGGTTCTATCATTTTTATTTGCCCAATATATCCTTACATTAAATTTTCTTCAAAAAAAAAAGAAAATTTTTTTAAATCTTTTTTTTTTTATTCCTGCCTTAGGGCTTAATTTTTCTTATTTTTTTTTTATTAAAACAATATTGATTTAAAAAGATAACAAGAAAGAAATAATAATAATAATAATATGCAGCCTAACTACTTTTTAACATTCAAAAGTATAATCTAGGCTTCAGGCAGATTTTGATAAAAAAAAGAGCTTTTATTTCTCGTTCTCTTTTTTTTCTGGCAAGTGACGAGTCTATATCCTGTCTTACAGCTTAAATAAATTTCATCAAACTTTAACACAAGAAAAAAAATTAAATAAATGGACGAAACTAAAAAAAAAATATATATTTTTTGGGGTGTAAGAAACAAGTGCTAAAACTATTGGCTATAAGAAAAGAAATAAAACAAAACCAAGCACGAAAACTTTGTTAATACTCTAGTCTATTTACGGGGAGGTTTGTGTTAGTTTGAGTGTTAAATGTGGGGTGTTTTGCTTGTCAGCATTAAGAAAAAATTCATCATTAAAAGCACTTCAGCCGGATGTTCTGTTCTGGCACAAGTAATCAGGCTTGAGTTAATATAGAAATAAACGCAAAATAACATACAACAACAAGAAATTGAAGAACACAAAATCTATACAAAATAAGAAAATAAATAATGAGAGGAAAGACTGAATAGTGAAGGTTTAGCTGAAGACATGATTTAAATAAAATTACACTTAATAAGGCTGAAAATACAGTGGAACTACAAATTAATTGTAAACCATTAAATTTTCCAGAAATTCTGTAGTGAAAGAATCTTTTTTGTTGAAAGAAATTAAAAAAAATTAATTTTAATAAATCACTTAAAAAAAAAAGTTTTTAAATATCCACTCTTACTCTTAATAATTTTTTTTTTTTTGGTATTTTCTTTGCCACATTATTTTAGCTTAAAACGATTTCTCTGTAATGCAATTCCTAAGAACTGTAAACCTCTTATCACCCATAGACTTTGTTGTTGTTGTTTTTCTTTTCTTTTTCTACTGCCTTTTTGCAAATGGCACTTAACTGCAAATGGAATGATTTTGGGAAGCTACTGATAAAGCATTCAACTCACAAATAATCCAATTCATCTGCACATTTTTTTTCTTGTCTTGTCTTTCTTGTCTTTCTTTTTATCCTTAAGTTTGCATGTTTGCATTTTATCCAACATCTGCTGCATTCACTGCTATTGATGCTGTCTGTGTAAATTTGGCGTAAATTTAATTCTTGTCGATAGTTTTTTCGTCCTGTTCTATTTTTAGAAGGGGTTATTCCTCTAACTTGTGTTCAACAAATCTGTGCAAAGGGGAATTCTTTCTTCTTTTAACTTTATTTTATAGATTTTGATAAAATGCAAGGAAATTTGGTGTTTTGTAAGTTTACAGCTGCTGCTAAGTATTATTTGTGGATTGTCGATAATGTAGAAATTTCTTTTGAAAACAACTATATTCAATGAATTCCATTTACATCTTGTTATCGCCTGATTATTATAATTTAATATTTTCTTGTTTATTTTTTAGTTTTTCGTTTGGCTTTGGGATTAAGTAAAGTTTGCGGATAATGTAATTGAATGGACAAAAAAACCATCTGATTTCTACAGCTTATTTAGAGATAAAATTTTTCATTATAATTTAGCATAGTTTTAGGTGGCTAATTAAAGCAAACTTTCTTATTCTGCTTACCAGTTATATGCATGCTCAATTATACTTTTGTGAAAAATATTATCAATCTTGCCTTTTTGGAAAAGTATAAGCAATTAATGTCTGTGTAAATCACGCTCACATTCTTAAGAAAAAATTTATTTTAAAGATTTATTTAAGTCATTTAAAAATTGCTTTTGAAAATAAGCAAACGGTCGAAGATCTGAATCGCACAGTCTTAGCGGATAGATACATGCACAGTGAGGCCATAGATAACGATAATTAGTATCTTTACTAATGGGGCATATGAGAATCCTAGACCTCGTTTTTAAAGACGTTAGGAATACTCAGCTCGCAGTAGACTAAGGATTATAGGTAGCAATTCATTAAGTGAAAATGCTATAGGTGACCTTTCTTCTATAGGTGATGCTGTGCGACCAGACTAGTCGGCAATGCCAAATCGTTTTCTAATGTGAATGCCAATTGATAAAAACAAAATCACTAGAAGCAAATGGGGATCAAAGAGGAAACCGAAATAGCATATTTCCCCAAAACACATAAAAGTGGGTAAAAATATGTGTTGTTGCAAGTAGTCAGAGGTTAATTTCATGTCAGTATGACAATGTCCGTAAACTATTTATAATTCACATTTATCAAGATAAGTAGCCGAAGTATTTATGAGACAAGTAAGAGCACTATGCTGTGCTGAATCTTTTATACCCACCACCAATTTTGTGTACTTTTATAGCACAAAATGTATTATTTTGTTGTTAACGGCAATCGCTATGCAATAATCTCTTTATAAAGGGTGTTTTTTTAAGCCCGATAGAACTTGAAACTGTAAAAAATAACACAAAAAATTAAATTGTAATCAAAATTTTTTTTTTATTCGAAAGATCAATACGTGACATTAACATTTGATAATGATTTCGGGCATATGGGCACCGCGGCTGTTCTTGACGAAGCGCATTCTGGACGTCCAATTTTGGGCCACTTTTTCGAGCACTGCTGGCCGTATGTCACGAATAACACGAACAATGCTGGCCTCCAAGGCGTCAATTGTTGCTGGTTTATCAGCATAAACCAGTGTCTTCACGTAGCCCCACAGGAAATAATCGAGAGGTGTCAAATCGCACGACCTTGGAGGCCAATTGACAGGTCCATTTCTCGAAATCAACTTATCGCCAAATTTTGATTTCAATAAGTCGATGGTTGCGTTCGCCGTATGGCACGTAGGGCCATCCTGTTGAAACCACATATCCTCCGGATCAATGTCATCCATATTTTCAAACAAAAAATCATTGATCATGGTGCGGTAACGATCTCCATTGACCGTAACGCGAGCTCCGGCCTCATTTTTGAAGAAATAAGATCCGATGATGCCACCAGCGTGAAAACCGCACCAAACGGTGCATTTTTCTGGATGTAATGGAGTCTGTAGGGTCTCTTGTGGATTGGTCTCGCTCCATATGCGGCAATTTTGCTTATTAACAAACCCGTTAAGCTAAAAATGCGCCTCATCGCTGAACACAATTTTGCGATAAAATTGGACGTCCAGAATGCGCTTCGTCAAGAACAGCCGCGGTGCCCATATGCCCGAAATCATTTTCAAATGTTAATGTCACGCATTGATCTTTCGAATAAAAAAAAAATTTTGATTACAATTTAATTTTTTGTGTTATTTTTTACAATTTCAAGTTCTATCGGGCTTAAAAAAACACCCTTTACTAAAATATCTATCACTTTCTTGGTATAACTTCGATATGCTAGTTAAATGTTTTCGTAAATTTAGTCTTTCATTGAAAGTGGGCGTAAAGTAGGCGTGTCAATATCGTTTCTGCTAATAAATAAAACTGAAATATTTCAATATAAGGTCTTAATCTTCCAAAATCTTTATTCATAAAGAAATTATATGAATTTGAGATAAACCGTTATATGGGAGGTGGGCGTAAACGAGGGCGTGTCACCTTAATTTTCCGGCATAACAATAACATTGACTAGAAGAATATCTGTTGCAAATTTCATCACCACACCCCTAATTTTTTCGGTTTTATGAGCTTTTAAATTTCATAAACAGTAGATAACGTGAAAAATGGGCGTTATAGTAGGCGTGCCGAAATAGTAGCATATCGATATAACTTGTGCTGCATACTAAATTGTCTGTAGACAGAAAACTTACCGATAAGAGTTTCCTCTCGACATATGCTTCGTTGTTAGTGAAAGTAGCTCGTTGTATGTCGTAGCCAAATACAAGCAGCTAGAAATTGTCCTTGTCTAGACTGTTAAATTAAATGGTATTTGTCTAAAGACGAGATTCTATATACCATTAAACCGAATATATACTATCAGCCGAATACAAAGTCTCTTATATTTTCTTTGTATAAATTTTTATGAATCTTGTCGTAGCCGATTACTTATTTAGAAATTTTCCTCAAACATGTAGTCTTTCTAGTCTAACATTAATACAATGCCTCTTGATTTTTTTCCTGCTTTTAAGATACATAACTTCATATCGAGTATGGTTCTTCTAACTTGGCGATCTACTGAACATAGTGGAATAGCAAAAGCTTTTCGTAAGCAAAAACGCTGCTCTTAAAAGATTTTGTTATTTGGGGTTAAGGAGTTGGCTTTGTGACTCAGTTTTGTTTTTCTTTTGATATAAACCACCAACCTTATATTTTATCTCTCAATGTAGGCACACTTTTGATCAAACTGTGGATCGACTGGGTCACATCCCAAAATAAAATTGTCAATTAATTGCTTAGAAGGCTAATGACAGTTGGATCTTGTATGGAATTTAGGGACAAGGGAAAGATACGATCAATAACAGAACGAATACCGTGAAAATCCGTACCTGGATTTGCAGTATTTAATTTTTATTTTAGTACAAATGTATTAAGACCAGTTCTGGAACGGTATTTATGTGAGAGTATAGATAAATCAAGGACCATTTGTAACCCAAAATAATAGTACTAGACCCGCCAAATTAAACAAGTTTTCATTGAAGCGTTGCTAAAATACAATTTCGAAATTCGATTGTAATGCATACGAAAAGGGAGTTGATTCTCTGTCGAAGGTGCTAGTCAATTTTTGAGCACCGTAATCATATAACAACTATAGTGTTCTTAAGTAAAAAAGCAATTTCGACTGATATAAAATTATATTTGTTTTGAGTAATCAAATCTGTATTATAGATGTATTAGTTTTACCTTGCTGTGAAGTTAATTTAGAAGTCACAGAATTGATAGTCTCCGATTTTGCTGCTAAGTCAATTTTGATTATCTTTTTAATATCATTTTGATTAACTTGTTGACTTTATAAAGAATTTTATGACTCAAAAGAGGTATCATATTGTACAGTATTGTGCATTTTTAGCCTACAACAATAAACCAAACAAAAATTTGTGAAAAGTTAAGTGTAATTTGAAAGGACTAAAAATTTATAAGAGATCTTATTAATATTAATATTCCTTAACACAGCCAAATAAAAATATTATTATTGTTTAAGTACTTTCAACTTTAGTTACACTTTTCCAAAAAAAACTGTGACAGAGAGCTTAAACTCCTTTTATTCAAAAAAAAAAAAATTAAAAAGTATTAGAGCATACTTTCAGGCTTAAAACTGACAAAAAAATAAATTTTAAATTAAACTTGATTTGCAATGGTTAAAAGAAAAACACACTCACACACACAAACACATTCACTCTCATAACCAAAGTAAATACATAATAAGAAGCTTGTTATCATTGTGATGTTAAAAAGACATAAAAAAAAACTTTATACAGCTCCTAAAGATATGTGTATGTACTGGTAGATAGGGGTGAAATCTTATTGTATATATGTATATGTAAGCTTCATACAATAAAAGTCCTTAACATCCTTTTGTAATAAAAAGCAAATTTGTAACACATTTACAGCAGTTAAACGTACGAAAATATATTTCTGGGAAATTAGTTGTTGCTATTGTACCATCTATTATTTGTTTGTAATGATGATGCCTTAGCTGCCTCTAACTATATAATTTACTAATAATACTACTACTACTACTGATACTACTACTACTACTGCAGTTGTATTTGTCTTCTTTGTTCTTTTTCTTGGTTAAAGAAAGTCATGAAGGGTGTTTCGCTTTTAAAAGCTGACCTGTACAAAAGAACAAAGACATAATATTATTGTTAGGGCTTTATAAAGGAGACAAGGCAGTTAAAGAAGACAAAAAAAAAAAAACACGAAACATCATTTAAAAAATAAAAGTGATAAAATTGTTATTTATATCAACTTTTATTTTGAAAGGTATGAGTAGCAGTGTTTAAATGTGTTTCTTAGGTACCACCCAGTGCCAAATAAAGTGGCTGTTGCTGCCTTTTTCCTTCCCCATTCCCCTGCAAATTAACATTTTGCTTCAAATTCGAAAAAAAGCCAGCATACATTAAGAAAATTTATAATTTCACAAAGAACAGGGTGGAAAGTAACGACTTGGAAAAATACCATTAAACAGAAGAGTTCAATTATGAAATTTTCAAATCACATTAAGGAACACAACGAAAATTAAAGGAAATAATTATGAAAACTACAGTATTGTTGTAACTTTAAATAATTGCAGAGAAGCAAGGACACCTAAATTAAACTGTGTTGTTATTTTTTATTTTATTTTTATTTATAATTTCTTAATCAAATGATTAAGCTAAACTTTTATTATAATTTCCTTAAACAATTTTTTGCATTTATTTTAAACTAAATTCTACAAAACATATTTGCCAATGTCATTTATCTACCTAAAACACCTTAAATTTCCATTACAAACCAAAATGATTTTAAGTTTTTTTTTTGTGGACCAACTTTGTCACTTCAAGGATTTCAGCAAGCAGTAGTATAAGCGCAAGACAAAACTTTTTTCATTTTATAAGTTCCCGTCCACCAAAATTACTACCAACTGAATGAATGTTAAAAGTAAATTTTAATTTCGTTTTAAAAAATATTCAATTTGATTTGTTTGTAAAGAGAGAGAAGACAAAAAAAAAAAAACTTCTAAAGCAGTGTACACACCGTTTAATCTAGCATACATTTAGGAGCACTCTCAACGTGAGGAAAGAAAATTAAAGACAATAGAGTTTTTAAACACAATGGCAGTTTAATTAAAAACTCTCAACAGCTTGGAAATTGAAAATTTGCAAAGTAAAATTGAAATAGTTGAAGCAAATTATATTATATTGTATTTAGAGTGAAAAACAAGCAGAATTTTAACCACAATAAAGAAAATTCGACAGAAAAAAAATGTTAAAAGTTTTTTTTTGGAAGATATTGCAAGACATTGTAAGAAAGCTGTCATAAGGATGATAAACGCATTTAAATGTGCTGCAGTAAAGGGTTCTTAATATGACTTCCTTTAATATTTTTTTGGGAAATTAAAATTACGATCCTAAAAGTATGCTTCTCAGATTTGAAATTTAAAAGAATTGTATATGGATTTTCTTTGTAAAGACAATTTTTCTCAGTAAATTTGTAAAATATTGAATTGTTGACACATATTTTCGTTTTGCTTAAAATCTTCAAAATATTTTTAATTAAAACAAGTTTTTTATAATTTGCCATTGTATGGAAAATTAATTTTATAAAGTTTTCGTTAAATTTTCCTTACATAGAAGATAGTTAATAATTTTTTTTTCTTGTTTAAATGTGTAACCACATTAGGCTGTTTACTTTTCTAATTACATGTTGAAATTTTTAGTTTATTTTTTATGTTTTTTTTTTGTGAAAATATAAAATCAATTAAATTTTTAAGTCAAGAAAAACTTTAATTGAAGAACCTTAGCAAATACATATTTGTTTAATTTTCATTTAATAAAAGTTTGTGCAATTTATTATTTTTACATTTATTTTTTTACATTTAGTTTGACTATCGTAACCATATTTGTAGCATACTTTAAGGTTTGTTTATTTTTCATAGATTTCCTAGAACATGTTTCCTTCGTTTATATTTATGTTTCTTTAAGAATGTTTTTCTTGCCATTGGCTGCATTTATTGTTGCATGTCTTTTATTTTCTCTCTACTAGTATCTATTTATCTCAAGTACTCGTTCTATATATAGGATGTGACATTACTTTTGTGTGTAGGTTTGCATGTATATGGTATGCTGGTAAGTGCATCATTGGCACTTAACTTCAAAACAGTATAAACGAGCTAAAGGTCTCCTCTTCCTAGCTATCTTTAAGATTTTGTTATATTGCAAACATTTTATACCCCCCTTAGACACGAAGTAAACGTTGCAATAAGTACTAGAGGGGGTTGTTGTCACAAAATTGTGCACAATACTTAAGCTTATCTACATCTGTAAGAAGAGTAAAAAAAGTAAAACTTGCCACAGAAACAAAAACAAAACAACCAGAATAAAAACAGTTAGAGGTAACAAAGACAACAAAAAGAACTTATAAATACTTGCACTAGACTAAAGAGGGTAAGAAAGTCTTAACGAAAAAAAAAAAGGAAAAAAGTTTAACAAGTTTAACAAAACTAGTGACACTACTTCTATGATGGCAGCAGAAAACAGCCATTAACAACAAAACGATCTTAACGCCATCTTAAGCAACACTTAACGTTGTTGGAGTTGCAAACTCTCTATCTAAAAAAAAAACAACAACAACAAAAATGTAGAAACATGGTCATGATACATAAAACAAATTTTGCGAAAACAAAAAGATAAAAAATGAAATGAAATTAAATTTAATTTTGTTGGTTGTATTGTTGGGACAAAACAAATAGAACAAAAAATTACTTTAATTAAGTTAAGATTGTAAATAAAATATATATCTTTGGATTTTATTTATTGCATTTTATTTCTCAAATTCTACAGAGTTTTAAACCTAAATTGTTCTCATTGTATGTGTACTGCTGCTGATGTTATTGTCCAATAAATTCAATAAACTTTGACCATACAAAATTGAATTTTCCCTTTTTTTTAACTGTAAAGAGTATAGAAATGCTATTTTATTAAAAATAGCAAATGTGTACTAGTACAAGAATTATTTTATAAGAAAAATTTCCAATTTTTCTTGGCCAATTGTTTGTAATTTCTTCTGCCATAGAGTTTAGATTTCTTCTTTGCACCCCAATTGCAATTGAAAATTGTTATAAATTTGATCAGAACACAAGATTGCCAACGATAACTATAAAATAACAACATCAACATCATCAATAGCAACAAAATACTATTACATTTAAAATCAACCTGTGAAATTCCTTAACATACATAAATACACACTTGTTATTGTGTTCTCGTTCTTAGAAGCTATGTGTATGTGTGCTGGTTTTCTTTACTTGCTAAACTTGGTTATATATAGTCCCTTCCGTTTCCGTTTACTTTTTAAATTGAATTTTTAAGGAAAATTGATTGGTCATGTGATGATTTTTTTTTTCAAATAAAATAAAAAAATAAATAAATATAGGAATTTTGTTTAAAAAACAATTATAAAAACGAAAAGGAAGTAAAAAAAAATTAAATAAATTCTTTTGAATGATATCTTAAACATATTTGAAAAAGTATTGCATACATATAGGCAAGAGGCAAATATAGAAACAGAATTTTTAATTGTTTCCTGAGGAAGTATTTTAGGCCAAAAGATTTTTAAAATCTGAATAACTATTAAGCGTTAATACAGATCATACGTTTTGTTGCATATTTTATATATTTCACATGTAGCTGGGCTGGAAAACAAATACAGGAATCAGTAAATAAATAATTTAATAAAAATAAAAGTGCCTCAGTAAGAATGCACTTTTTTATTTTAAAATAAAAGCATGTAATTTTAAAATAGTGTTTTTTTATTGGATTGTAAAGAAGACATATTCGAAGAAAATATGAAATAATATATTCGTTAAATGGCTTCCAGGGCTCGCAGTTTATTCGGATATACCCAAGATTACACGAAACTACTAAGAAGAAAATCACACGACGTTAAATCGCATAATCTGGCTGGACATTAACACCAAAATTTATTGGGATATTCTTTTTACAAAATCATTGCTGAAATAAATGGATTGTTTCAGCACGATGCACAGAGGGATTTGTTCATACAATGTTTGGCCAAAAATATAAGCAGTGCTAGTAGAATGTTGAAGTTTGGCGCAGTGCCTTTGGTTAGCTTAACTAAGAAAAATATAAAGTTTCATCAAAATTGGCCACGCCCTCTACGTACCGCCCATAGAACCCAAAATTTATTTTTGATCCAAAGTTTTTGAAATTTTGCACAGAGCCTTTGGTTAGCTTAACTAAGAAAAATATAAAGTTTCATCAAAATTGGCCACGCCCTCTATCGACCGCCCATAGAACCCAAATTTATTTTTGGCCCAAAGTGTTTGAAATTTGGCACAGAGCCTTTGGTTAGCTTAACTAAGAAAAATATAAAGTTTCATCAAAATTGGCCACGCCCTCTACGTACCGCCCATAGAACCCAAAACTTATTTTTGGCCCAAAGTGTTTGAAATTTGGCACAGAGCCTTTGGTTAGCTTAACTAAGAAAAATATAAAGTTTCATCAAAATTGGCCACGCCCTCTATCGACCGCCCATAGAACCCAAATTTATTTTTGGCCCAAAGTTTTTGAAATTTGGCACAGAGCCTTTATTATCTCAATTAACTACCACCATTCACCGCCCATATAACCCATATTATATTTTTTCCCACAACTTTTTGTTTCTTTAACAAAACTAATTAAATGAAAATTAAAAATTTCATAAATTTGAAGACAAATTTTATGATTTTGTGAAAGATTATTAATTATTTAAAATTTTTTTTTTAATTGATAGTATGGAGCCTTACCTTTCATTTTATTATAGCGGGAGCCCCTAGCACGACCGAGCAATCTTTTTTTTCTTCCATGGAAGTTTGCCAACACGGCACATTATAGAACAAATTTTTTTCTATCGTATCTTTTAAATCATATGAGCGAACTTTTCTTCTTAAATACGCAGAAAATGCTATATTTGAAAAAAATCAATATTTAAATCAGAGCAATAAAATTATCTTACGTACAAACACTATAGCAGTGCGTAAAAAGTTTCCAAAATTTACATGTGACTTTACTTTATTATTTCAAAGACAAATAAACGTTTTTTGGGATACAATTAATAAATTTTTTTACAAAACTTCATCATTACATTTTTAAATTTTATGTGTCGAAAAAATTACTTATTGCACACAATATCCCACTGTGCGGTGTGGTAGTTGGTGCCGTTTTGCAAAAACAAGATGTTTTTCAGGTCCACTCCGTCCAGTTTAAGCCAGAAAAACTCCGTTATAATATTCCTGTAGCAAATACCCTTCATGGTCACTAAAATTTCGACCTCATCGTTAAAAAATTACGCCGCCTGAGAAAAATACTCACTAGAGCGTTGCTCGTTGTGGGTGTATTTATTCTCATCAATTTTCTGAGCCCCGAATTCGACAATTTTATAAATTGACGAAACAATATAGATGAAAATGCACTTCGTAGAAGAAGATGACTTTTTACTAAAAATTGGAATTGTCTTTACTTTGCTCCATTACCCATTTAACGACGAAGTGCCGGCGCATTTCATAGTGTGGTTTGAACTCCTTGGTAAGTTAAATTGTGGATGATGATGGCGGAATTCTTTTTCTGAAAATTCGCTGCATAATGTTATGCAAAATCTTAAGTTGTTGAAAACGATGCCGAATTGATTTTTTCGGGTTTTCGAAGACACTGTCGTCTGCTACAGCAATGCTTTCAAGAGACCGACCGGTTCGTTGCTAAACAGGAGTCTTATCCTAACCGGACGTAGGTTTTTTTTCCTATTTCTTGACCACTCTTCGAAAAGTAGACACAATTTTGACTTTATTGCCTGAAAATTCTTCGGTTTGCGAGCGGTCTCAGTATAAGTTTAAAATTTAATTTAATTTTCAAAATTAGATCATAAAAATAAAAATAACCATATGTGACAGGTGCTACTTGCACAAAAAAATTGCACCAAATTTTAAAGGTACATTCTTAGTAAAACACTCTTTATAGTGTTTGATGAAAGTCCTTTAATTCTTACAATTTAAAACTGGTTTCATTTTCAGTGTTACTTTGTATGGAAAAACTTTTGTATTTGAACTTCGTATGGAATTTAAATCTGTGATTTGTCTGTACATTGCATCTGTTGATTAGTTGTTTTAAGTATCTTCGTTTTATTTTTTTAACGCAGGCATAGTTCAGGTTCATAGTTGATCTCCTAAGTTCTACTCTACTAAGTTTCAGAATCTCCTACCATTTCTCAAGATTTGGTTCAGTCAGATAGTATGTTCGTTACGTTAACGACAACAGTATTTTGGTACTTTATGACGTGTTCCTTCATCGTCCAAAATTTTAAGTTAATTTTTTAACCTTTTAAAGTCTTAGCATTTTTCGAGGTGATAGCATCCAAAAGTGATTCCATTTTGTATAATTGGTCGGCTTCTTTGTTTCCGATTATGCTATTATGGAATGGTATCTATATTATATTTATCTAGATGTTTACAATTCACATGCGAGTTTGTTTTAATTTTGCTTTACAGGACATTCAACTTTTTCCTTCATTAAGGTATTTATAACTGATTGGCATCATCTACTTAAAATTACCATAATTATTTGAAATGCTTTTTGCAAAGTAAAAGCAGTTTGTATGGCAATATGTGAACAATAGATGTTCTTATTTTTAGTTCATTGTAAAGACGATATATTAATGAACAAAACAACTTAAAAATAGATTTAATTGAACATCAAGCTGTTCATCTGATGATTATTAAATTTACTCAATATCTTTTCGGAGAGATTGTTAATGAAATAAATGCGAAAAGAAATCCTGGATACTGTTCTTACGTTTTAGTAAAACAGATTATATTATCTTTAGAGTAAAAAGGATTCTAAGTATTTAAACCTAAAAACGTTAGGCATTATACACATGTTAGTTATTAATAAAATGTGTATTTTATAAAAAAGTGTCTTACAACAAAAGCCAAGAAAAAATATAAATAGTTGCTAGCTCACCTTTTTGTCTCAAAAAAAAATAAAACGCAATTCAAATATAGATTTTTTTGACATCTTTTTTACAGTTTTATTTTGCAACCCCTAGTATATGAAGCACATACATATGCATATAAACTAATTTACATATACATATGTACACATTCATGGTATGAATGTACATAAAAATATAACAATTTGTATCAATTCTGAAATTCATATTTTCAAAATGCGAGTAATTCCCCTTGTGTAGTTTAGACAACCTCTATAAATTATGGTCGAATAAACATTTTTGCAATGCAAATTTTATTCATTCAAATACAATATACAAACTAATATACATACGTATGTAGATACTTGTTTTGTAGGCATTTTTAGGTATTATTGTTTTTGTTTTTCCTTTTTTTTTTTTATTTCAGTTTTTAAACATACTCTCATCTGATTGTTTATTTCCTTTTTGCCCGGCTTTTGTTTACAATATCAGTTAGCACTCATACTCCTACAAAAACACACCAAGCACATGCATAAACAGACACATAAATTGTGTGGCATAACAAGAAAAATAAACATGATGTTGCATATTGTTAGGAGGGTTAGAGACCTTAAACACAAACTAAACAATAACAAAATTACCCCTAACCAGTATAATGAAATTGTCTCCGTTCAAACCATTTCATATGTGCTGTTGACTACTAATCGGCCATATTTTAACTTTAACTGCAAGAAGTCTTCGTACTTTAACTTTTTAATTTAATTTTTTTTTTTGCATATTTACGCATAAAGTTGCATATTTGCTAGGGTTTTTTTTATTTTATTTTATTGTTTAAATATTTTCTATTAAGCTATTTTACATGCTTGGCTGACTTTGTTTACATTTGTACATAATTTAAAAAAAATTGAAAAAAAAGTCTAATAATTTTTTTTGCGTTTGAGCGTAAATAATGGCGTTATAGGAAATAAAAATTATTTTATGCAAATAAAAAAAAGTTTTAAAAAACTTAAGCGTGAAATATGTACAAAAGAATTTATTGAAAAACATACAATTTATGATGGTTTCCGTAAAGCAGGAATATACTTGTATATATTTTATTTTTTTTTAGAGCATAGTTTTAGGGGTGCAAATTAAATAAACCACCTTTTATGTGTAGATAAGTGAAGATTTAGGTATTTAAATTTAAAAAAGTAATGAAAGAATCTTGTTTACAGCTCAGTACAGATAATTAATAGGAAAAATAAATAAATTTTACGTCTTCTTGTGTCTTCTTGTGCCATGTATTTTAATGGTTATTCTCGCTGCAAATTGGCTATTTGCTTTGATACCAAATGCGAGTAGCAGAATCCAGGAAAATTATATTGTACAAAAATCCGTTTGTTCATTAACAAGTAAGAATGCTAGATTCGGTCATGCCTAGTCTGATAGTACCCTTTACCATCATACACATGACCACATTTTTGCTTAGCCTAAATATCAAATTTCATGTTATACGCCATTTTTTGTTATTTGCGAAGCTATCTTATTAATTTTTTACATAGTTAACTGTATTCTACTAGTCAAGCCTTTTCATTTAATACCAATATTACTGGGGTAAAATAATGTCCGCAATTTTGTGTTAGACGTCATATTGGATTTTACAAACAATTTTTTCATATTTTACTATATTCTTCTGGTCAACCTGTTTCATGTGATATCAATATTGAGATGGTGGTAAATGGGGTACATTTTTAAATACCAGTTATGACCCATATGAATGGCTAATTGACCGCTATTTTGCAGGAGCGGCCATCATGCTTTTTATTATCATTTTTTTTATACTGTATTGACGGGGAACCCGGTGGACTAGTAGCAATAGTGTGCTGGTCTGTTATTTTGGGGGTTGAGGGTTTGATTCCCGCCAGAGACTCTGGACTGCTCTGCTTCTCTTTCTCTTATGTTCTCTTTCCATTCTAACTATTTTATTCATATTGTTACGTTTATACCTTTTATAAATGTTGGATTATTTCCTTTAAATAAACTTTGAGTTCTTTTATTGCAATCAAAAACAGTTGAAATTCGTTATAAAATTAAGAGCACTTTATTCATTTACACACACTCAGATATTGTTCTTATAACACTTTACTTATTACACTTATGGTTATACACTTTTATTATCAAACTCACTTTGATACAGACTTTACAAGCTCTATTGTAATACTGATCTTGTTAGCTGTATTGTTCGGCTATTTATAGTAACATAGTGGTGTTCGGTAACATTCGACAAAGTTCTCGTTTGTACATTCTAGTACATTCGAAACCGTTACATTTAAATTAAGACGTTAAGTAATATTCACGAATAATAGAAGTGCCTAAAAGTATGCTACACATAATAACAAACATCATTTTCGAACAACCAGCGAAATAAACTAATACAAATAAAACTACAGTAACTTAAACTACTACAACTAAAATAAATTATAATGTAAATTAAACTACTTAAAAATAAATCTGTAACAATATGGAACGCACAACATGCCAAGGGGCCATAAGTGTATATCTGTCGTGGGTTTTGGCTTTTAGTGTCCCTCCTTTTCAACCTAACCTTACCTTACCTACTGTATTAGATATATTGCGCTAGTGAAGTCTTTTCGTTTGATACCCAATTTTGCTCTTTGACTGAAAACAATCGAAAACAATGCTTGCAAATTTATATATCAATTAGTTTCGAAGCATATTGTTTTTATTATTTTTTTTTTTTTTTTTCAAAAATAATTTTAAGACCACAACTTATAATTTGTTGTCTTTAATGTGTCCAAAAATATATACATTAGGGGTACAACCAAAATAAAGCCCTATCACCACGCTGTAGCCAATGTTGTGCTGAAACCGAAAAACGTTTCCTCAGGTCATTTCGGAACAAAAACGTTCCGCGTCGAAGCCAATTTCTGAAAGACCTTTTTTATTTTTTCAAAATTTTTTATATTATAATTATTTAACTATTTACATTTCTTGATGTAATTATATGATTATAGTCAAAATCACAATCTAAAAATTATCTTAAAAAGAAAATATTTATATTCTTTTACGCGGAACCTTTTAAACGATATCGACAATCTAAGGATGCGCTCTTATTGTTTTTTTATGCACTACATGGTATGGATAGGACCATTTTGATATTTTCAAAACTTGTAAAAAAGTTGTATCCCTAATATACATTCTTTTAAATAATTTTTGTTTATAACTTTGGCAAAAATTTATACGACAATAGTAATATTAGTCACAAGTCTATCTATAACATTAACCCAGTGCTGCAAAGTTATAATTTTTTGTGATAAAATTATGGGAAGAATCAGAGGCAGAGATGTTTATTTGTTAGTTTCTCAGAAAGGGATTGTGCTGATTTTCAAAACCGATCTGCTCTCGAATATTTATGATATTTTGATAAAATACATGGTTCTAGGCGATTTTGTGAAGCTGATACAAACTGACAGACTGACATTGCTCTATCGACCTACTTATTCATAGGTTTTCAAAAAATATACTCTTCATGGACGCGAAAATTAATATTGTGAAGGATATAAAAATAAAAAAACGCGATGATATTGAATCAAATACCACTTAAAACTCTATTCGTTGTATAAAGAACAACAAAAGGTTAAAGTTGATTAAAGACTTCATTAAAATTTTGCAAATTAAGCGAACTATGTACTAAGGCCATCAAATATTTAGTTACAGTGTGCTATAATTTTTCTTTCTAACAATGTTTTTTTTCCCCAAAAATGTTCTCTGTTTGATTTTTGTAACATATCATGATTTTGTAAATATACAAGATATGACATCGGGATTTGTTCTTATTTGTCCACATATCAAATATTATTCCTAAAATAACACACAAAAATATCTATACAAACATATATTTACATATCTCAAATAATATTCTGTAATATAATGAACTTTGACCAAAATAAATGCAGAAAGAACCAAAAAAAAAATCTTAAATAAATATAAAATGTCAATTTGTGCTCTCAAATATTATACAACATATGCTGCCACACACACACAAAACCCATAAACTTATGCAATATAAAATGAATCTATTTACAAAAATTATGTATAAATCCACAAAACACACATGTGCATGTAAAAGTAAATAGTGAAAGTCATAGCGAAAAATAACATGCTAAGGGATTAGACACGTTAAGCATGAAAATACTAATACCACAACATAAGGTTTACTATTACTAATACACAAACAAAATGAAATTCAAATAACAAAATAGAAATGCATACATATAAAGCTTTTAAGGCTTTAAACAAATAAATGTAGAAATTTGAAAACAAAAATATTAGAAAATATTAGAAAGTTAGTTAAATTATGAACATTTAAAATTATTTAATATTGCTAAAAAAAAATTAAATAAGCTATATTGTATATGTAAATATGTTTATAAATAAGTTTTCATAAATGTTATAATTTATTATTTTTTTTTAATTTCTGCCTCCCTTTTTGTTTAATTTAAAACACATTTATTTAGTTGTTTAACTCATTTTCCAAGCCAGTGTCTATTTAACAATAATATTCAGACATACATTTGCATATGAATTATCTAACATTTTGCTTTTATATACAAAAGTTGTTGTCTATACATTTTAATGTTTTCCTTGTTTTTCGTGTGTGTGCGTGTGTTTTTCGCTTTGTTTTGGGTTTCAATTTTATATTCAAAATTGTGTAAATTTGTATCATGTAGACATGTGTTTGTTTAAATTGTAAATAAATAAACGCTAAATTGCAGACAACATTACTATTGTTCCGAATAGCGATTCCCAAATATTTTTAAAATATTTATAATTTTTTTTAAATATTTTTAAAATATTTATAATTTTTTTAAATATTTTATAAATAATAAACTAAACAACAATATATTACAAAAGTTTTGAAATAAAAAAAATGTTTTTCCTGCGCGCAAATAATAATATTGTTTTTCAAGTAAGATTTGATTTTAAAATTTTTTTATTGAAATAAAATGTTTTGAAAAAAATCAGATCTTTATGATAAACAAGAAGATTTATATTTAATATATTTTACATTTTTTTTTATAAAACAAAAATTTTCGTAAGTGCTCTATTAAAAAAAAAAATTATTGAAATAAATATTTTTTGTAAAAAATTTCCCAAAATATTTGCAAAACAAAATTTTTAAATAAATTAAAAAAAAAAACAGACCCTTCACCCTTCAAATATAAACCGCTTTTTATATAAACCGGGATTTCTTTATTGCAAATATAAACCAGCTGTCTTGAAATTCACTTTATTAAAATTATATATGCTTAAACACACTTAAATATTACTATTCCTTAGTTCAACTTGCTGTTCGATTATGTATGTGTAATGTACACCACCTGGATTTTACTTGCTAAACGTACCTTATATTAGTAGTGCGACACCAGATCGAGAACTTATCAAATAATGTCGTAAAATCGTAATTTTATAATCATCCTGAATGTATGCTACATACTGTGGGTTTTTTCATAGTTTTAGGTTGCCAAAGTTGTAAAATAAAAGAATTAAATTGTAATTCAAAATTAATGTAAATTTAACCTTTGACATTAAAACCTAGTAAAACTAATTATGTAACAATATTTTGTAAGTCTGTACTTTTTTTTAAGTTCTCGTTCTGTGTTATGAAAAAATGCTTTTTTCCGATAATATGTAACAACGTACAAAGAAGAGGTGGTCATAACGCGACTCTTGAAGTGGATTGGTTCTTGTGAACAATGTTAGATAATTTTTTTGCAGAATAAATAAAAAACTGCCCCACTCACATAAATTACTAGTGGCTTATAAAGCGTATATTAAACTGAGTTTCTATAGAAATTTGATCTTATAAAACTGTTTTAATTTTTGTAAATTTGACCGATAATTTGTAACTATTTTATTAAATCCGGATAAAGTTTTATTAATACACGTGAAGTGGAAAAAGGTTTTAGAATTCAGATTTTTCTCAAACAGTTTTAATTTCGGCAAAATCAGAAAAAGGCTTTCTATATCATTGCAAAAGTAAATTTGATGCTTTTATGTACGATATATCTAGCAACCATTGTTTATTTAAAGGTTCCGAAAACCATATACTTTTATAATTGAAATGTTGATTGATTGCTTCCAATAAATAAAAGAATTTTGTTAGAATATTGCTTACAAAGAGCCACATTTATTTAACTCATATACTTGACTTCCAAAATTAGTATAGCTGGCATAATTTATAGAACGGAAAATAAGTATTTGCTCCACAATTCTAAATGTACTATTAAATGGCATCATCAGTATGGAATTTATATTTTTGTCTTATTATCAAGTGTACTTATAAATGCTTAATGTAAAAAATGTTTTCATAAAAGTTATAGTTTTGATTGCTTTTTCATAATTCACTTAGATACTATAAAAATGTGGCAAAACTTTTTATGTTAAAGATCAAAAAGGTATTTGCCAGATTTCGTATATTTTATACTTCTTTTTTCAGTACAGATTTTTTTAAAAATTCCTTGACTTACTGCGTAAAAGTTTGCTCGCGCTCCTGAAGGTATGCAACATTTTGTTACGTTTTAGTTTTAATTATTCTTATACAAAAGGATTATTTTATAAACAATTTTTAAAAATTGTTTCGGATAAAATGAATACGTTTAAAGAAGGTTTTATAATCTAAAAACCTAAAATTTGTCGAAAGTTTTTTTTTTCTGTTTTTAAGTAAGACTTAGGCAGTTGTAATTCTATTTACACTATTGTACTATTTTCTTTGGGAGTAAGATAAAGGAAAGTAGAAAGTTTGTAAAACATATTAGGATAGAGAGTTAGATAGAGAGCCAGAGCTAGTGTTGAAAACTCGTACTTTTGTAAAGCTTTTTTTTTTGCGACGAAACTTTATATTATTTTACTTCGGTCGGTGTTCACTAGTGTTATTATTGTTAAAGGTGCCAGATATCTTAATGCTATATATGTTTTTCTTAAGTAACAGTTGGAATAAAACCCAACGACGCAAATATTTTAACATATGAAACGTATGGGTCAAGCCAGCTAGCGACTTATATATTAGAGATATATTAAATTTTCTATTAAAAACATAAATAACAAAGATTTTTTCAAAATAATAAATTTTTTTAAAGCAGATCGTGACAACATAAATTCTGTAAATATTTTTAAATAACAATTAAACAATTTCAATACACATGTTATTATTAAGGTTTTTTTAAATACTCTTTAAGTGGAGTATTTGGAAAACAAAGTTTAAATATTAATTTATAAATTTTTCTCTTTTAAGTAAAGTATACATTATTAAGGCTAAGGCTACAGCTACATATATTCAAAATACTTCTTTTTTTATTTTTAATATGGAAAATTAGAGTTTGTTTAGTGCTAATTGAAATATTGTTGACTACTCTAAGTAATAGTAAATAAATAGCAATAATATTAATTGCCTATAAGTAGGCAATTATTTTATTAAACAGCAAGCCCTTTAAAATAGGCAACATTTGTTAAATTCAAAATTAAAACTGTAATAAATTGTATATTTCTCCTTACACTTTTAATTTATATTTACAAGCACAATTTTCTTTGCTAAATTTAATGTTATTTATTTTTTTTATTGTCTTTCAATTACGTTTTCATTCTCTTGACTTTAATAATGCAAGCAAAATGTAAAGTATATTTTCAGGCTATATGTAGTAAAGTAGACTTTTAGTTATTAAACTTTTCACGTTTTCATATGTGTAAATATTTTTGTTTTTATTTATAATTAAAAAATATTTTACAATGAAAGCGGGTCTTTTGATATTAAACTGACTTAAGAGTTAAAGTTAAATTGGCAACGTTCAGGAAAACTTTGTTTTAAAATTAACATGCCTTGTTTCAGAATAAACGCTGTAATTTGGTTTTATTTTTAATTTATTTTTTTTTTTTTGCATATTTTGCTTTTATATAAATTTAACTTTCAACAATTTTGTTTCTTTTATATAAATTAATGTACATACATATATTGTGGGTTCCTTATGGAAGCTGGCAATTGTTGTTGTTTAAATATTCATACATAAAAGCCAACAAATAACTAAAGGCTATTTTTAAGGCAAAAATCACAAATATTTGTTTTTTTTATATGTGCGCATCTATGAAGTATATTTTTGTATACACTTGAAAAAAAAGAAATTTAAGTCCTTTTAAAAGTAATTTATGTTTCAGATAATATTTATTCATTTATTAATTATATAATGAATTTAAAGTTTAAATTTTATAAACAGAATTTTGTAAGTAAAATGAAAATAACTTCTCTACAAAATCTCTTATAAGCAAAAGAAATGTTTGCAGAAAGTATTAAAAATTCCGAAAAGATTTTGTATACAATACAGCCTTAAGTGAGGCTTTCAAATGTAAAGTCAATTAAGAAAGTAAAAAGGCAGTTGATGTTTGTTTGTTTTTAAGATTTTAGCCTGGTGGTTATAATACTTTTAACAATAATAAATTATGAACATGTGTTTTTTGTTCTTTAATTATGTTAAAATGTTTTATAATTTGAAATGAATTTGGGGTTGTTGTAAGCATTTATACCTAAAATGTTGTGCATAGTTTAGGGATGAAAAAAAAATAAAATGTTTACTTTGCTAATTAATTTAAACAAGCTGCTAAAATTTCTTTCATTATTTTGCACATATGGCTGTGCAGCATCATATACTTATGGGTGAAATAAATATTGAGTCAAAATAATTAATTGTTGTTTAAAAAAAATTAGTTCAATTAAAAAGGAGTTAGTGGGTTAAAGTTTTTTTAATTTTAATTTTGTTTTTATACTGTTTTTTATTTTTGATTGTGAAAATTATGTTAGCTTTCAAAATACAATTTTGAATTAAAGTTGATTTGTTCGCCATATTGTTAAGGTTTGAAAACTTTTAAAATTTATTTAAGCGGTAACACTTATAACATAAAAGCATTAAAAATAATGGCATACATTTAGGCTTCTTTATCAAAAATTTTATTTATATTTTTATAGATTTCATAAACTACAGAATATTAAAATTAACCCTCCATATTCTTAATTCTAATAAAAAATTTGTTTTAAAATCCTGTAATAAATTTAAAAATTTTCCTATGCATATGATTTATGCATATAAGGGTAGGTGGTACATACGTTTTTAAAAGCAATATTTTAATCTTTACCTTTAGTCATTAATTTCTTCTCTAACTTTATTTACTTTATTAAGAAAAACAAGCCATAAAAATTTTATATATTTTTCTGTGGAAAATAAATAAAGTTTGGGTTTTATGACATCTTCTTCTTTTTTTTCCGCCCTCTTATATCTTTAAAAGCAGATAAAAAATAATGACTAGCTAGTCGATCTGACATATAAACATAATTTTCGTTTCGGTTTTTGAATGAATCATAAACAAGTTTTTATGTCTAAATTTTTATTTCTATTTTTTTTAATTTCAGACTGAAGCGAAAAAAACTGTATTTGATATTGAAAAAATAATAGTCAAAAAAATTGAGTTTAAGGGATGTTCATTAGATGTAGCTTTTAAAAGAAATACTAAAACATCATATGACGAAAACATAAGATATTTGAAGACAATTAAAACTTTGACAAATACACATGTGTGCCCTAAAGTAGGCTTTAAAAAAAAACACAGTATATGTTGAGGCTGAATGACTACATTATTTATTAAAAATGTTTGTGATTTTATTAGCAAAACTGCTTTAAATCCAGTTTAAAATCGATTTCAAAATAGCTGTCAAACAATTGTTGTCGAAACACAATTTGCCACACAACTTCTGCATATATTTGTTTAAGCATATAAAAGCATCCCGAAAGTAAACAAATTTGTGAAACACAAAAACGTTTACATTCAAATTTCAATTTCAATTTGACCAAATGCTTAACTTAAGTAAACTAAGAAAAGTTGCAAAATATAGATTTGTTATCTTTTTTTTTGTACTATTTTACATAAATGAATAAAAATTCGTAATGTAAAAGAAATATGTTTGTATGTGTGGAAGAAAAACACACTTATTCTTAGAAAAAGCGTAAGTAAAGCGAAAGTAAATAGTGAAAGTATGTTAGTCTTATGGTGCTGAAGTTTAAAACAAATTTTATCGATAATATTTGCATAATCACAAGTTTTGCAACATCTTTTCTTGCGCAGCAAAAAACAAAAAAAAAAACATTAAAAACTTCAACATCATTGTTTAAATCAGTGCTTCCCAAATGCACACAGCAAGTTGCAAAGGTTTGTTAAGAAGTTTTATATAAAGCTTCGAAATATCTATAATTTTTTGATTAGTACAGCGGTAATGAAAAAACTGAAAAAATATGGATGCGACATAATCACGATAGCCATATTAAATTTACTCTAACAATATTTAGTTACGGCAAACATATTATTTTCATACATTTATTTCACAACAATAACCAGCTGTTTGTTTTAATTTTATAGTTATGTGTATTTTTTATAAAAAGTTCAATATAGTTGTCCTCAAAAATAATATGATTGAGAGAATTATTATGCCAAATATAGTTTAATATGTTTAGAAAACCAACATGCTGATTATGAGAGTTCGTAAGTACAAAGACGTTAGTTGCATCAATAGTGTAGTTAGAAAGCTAACATTGTATATAAGTTTTTATTAATAGTAAGAGCATAGGGCTTTCACAAGGCTGCTTGTTTTTGCTTTGGTACGGTTTCGTTGAACTTTGTCCATCTAAGAAGTTGAGAAGCTGTTGGCTGTTCCAGGATAACGGACCTGCCATCTGTCGTTTCTTAGGTACAGTAACTCCATAAAATAATGTAGCAGTGCGGTTTTTGTTTATGCAATATGGAGTCTTGCTGAGTAATGCTCTAAACACATAGACGACAGCAGACAGCATGCAGCAATATGTCAAAAATAAAATCCATGTGCTTAAATGCAAACAATTATTTTGACGGCAGCACAGCAGCACGACTGCACAACAGCATTTGCAGCTGCTGCCAACTTAGGCTATTTTCTATTTTGACGGGCAGCAAGAAACAAATATAGTGTTGCCATTATATATATTATATTGGAAAAATAAGAACAAAAACTTATTTTTGATATTAAACATAAAAGAACATTACAAAAATACAATAAAGAAATAAATTTATGTGTTTTTATAGTTTTTCGTGGTATAATTACATTTTTTTATCAATAACTTTAATTTTATTCATTATAAAATATATATTCGGCATCCCTGAAATTTGTATTGCTAAAATACACATCAGCTGATTATTATGTTGTTGCTGTCTTCAAAATAATTATGAAGCTGACTTCAGAGCAGCATTTGAAGTTGGCAGCATTTGAAGCCGTGAAGTTGTGAAGTCTGCTGGCGTCTATGTGTTTAGAGCTTAAATGTCATTTGCTCTCATTTTTGGTTGCACATTCTGAATGTTTTTATGATTATGACCTTTCTTTGATGCTAGAAGTGAATTGGAAAGTCAAAGGGTTATATTTCTTCTTTTTGGGAAGTTTTTGGCAAAACATAACAATGAAAATTTCTATAAATCTTTGAAAATTTCAGGAATCAAACCAGAGTCAATAGGTTTGAAGTTTGGCGCTCTAACAAATACTAGCGTTGCCTTTTATATATCGCTATTAGAGACAACAAATCATTAAAAATGTCTTATTGCTTTTCAAAATATTATCAATTAAGATCATTACACTTTTCGAATTACTTTTTCCGTTCCGATTGAGGTTCTTCCAAAACATGCATTTTAATGTGTTTCGAAAGGATTTTGGAAAAGAGTTCGCCTTGGAAGACCCATAAATTCAACTGCTATTTAGTTTCAGGCTCATATGCGTAGATCTATGTTTCGTTATCTTTCACAATGTCATACAAATGGTTTAAAGCAGCTGTTTTATTTTTTGAAAATTTTCTGCGCCATTAGACATGACCCTTTTCATGAGCGATCATCTTATTATGGGGGATCCAACGCAAGCCAAACAATTTTTTTAACAGCCTAATGGTCATGAAATATTGAATGTATGCTGGTCCTACTAATATTAAAGGTTGCCCCACTCTCACAAAAAGTTACATGACGATCTTGCAGTATTATTTAATGCATAGCATGAAAGTTTTACTGAACAACAACCGATCGATCACTAGTCGATGTGCGAACTACGGCCAGACTTCAGTGAACCAACGATAAACGCTTTTACTTAATCGTCTGAAAATGTTGAACTGTCATTTATTATAATAATATGGCATCACTTACTGATTATTTGCAGTCATAATATAATTATTGCATGACACTTTAAATAAGCATAACATGATGACAGCAATCATTGCTTGTCTTAACTTCAACCATATAAATTCTTAGATTGTGAGCTCTTCAACTACGTTTTTATTTTGCGTAAATAAATGTAAACTACGTTTGCTGAAACTTTTAATAAATTAAGTGCATTTAGCATCTTTAAGTGATTTTGATGAGTAACATTTTTAGTGGATAAATTTAACAATTAGTAACTTTTTTTTTTCAAAATTTGTAAATAATTGAAAATTAATAATAAAAACCTCTCTTTAAATAACGAAGTTATTTAAATGTTTTCATAATGTTTTTAAATATTTTCTCTTAATTAACAGTGAATAGGTAATTTAAATTGATTCCATCCTACATTGAGAACCACTAGTCCTTTCAGTTTTTACCAGGCAACACATGCCAATCTGCTTATCATCTGTTTCAGCATAATTTCCCTGATTTCTTTAACTTAAACAAACACAAGTTGGAAAAAAAGAAGCTGATAATAATAATAATGTGTTGTCATAGTAAATACAAACACAAGTTACATTTAACTCTCAGCAGTTTTTATAGTGACAATTTTTAAAGATCTCTTCGCTACACTGAAAAAGATAGTTAAAGTTGTGACAGCCAAATTATTTGCCATTAATCGTAGGAATAGTTTAAACAAATTATGTAACATCTCCGGTACTATTTTCTAATAATTTTATAAATTTATTATTGGTATTATTTATCATCATTTTATACGCAAATGTAATGCGGACTTGTAATCAAAAATTGTTTCTTATGTGTTGCTACCTAAGCTAAAGAGTACTCAGGGTATACTATTTGGTATTATGTCCTCTCTTTTCTGGTTGGTCAAATAAGTAACTTAAAACTGCCGCTGGTAATACCACTACTTTTGAAACGAGCGTCAGAACTGTAAGTTTATTTATACTCACTAACACTTTTCTATTTCTTCTCGGTATAAAACGATTTTTTTCCTCCTGCTTTCTCCAATTCGTTTTGGGGTTTTTTCAAGTGTCATGTAAATATTTTGAAAGAAGAACATTGATTATTTTCAAATTTTATTTGCAAATTTTCTAACATCAACCAACTCACACACTAACTTACAATTGGTTTTTCAAGTCCCCCAAAATGAGTTGTCACACAAACACACACAATCAAAATCAAAGTGTTGATTTATATGAAAGAAAATGAAATATGATAATGCTAAGACAACTTAAATAGTATTAACTCTGAGCAGGGGTGGCGGGGTTGTAAGAAAAATGTCTGTTATCACAAATTACTTAAGAATGAATCAACACAAAAGGTTTTTTGTTGCTTTCCTTTTTTTTTTGTTTCTTTTTGTATTTAATCAAAAGCAAATCACTGTTCTTTCTTGCCAGCGCACTGGCTGAGAAATTGCCATACAGAATTTCTTTGCTTTAACTTTCTTTATTTGTTTATAATATTGAGCTTAAATGCCATATTGTCTTGGTCTTTATTATGTTAGATACAATTATTCATGAATTGCAAATCCTACAGCCGCATTCACATACACAGTTTTCTTCAAAATTGTTTTTTTTTCATTCTTGATTATTTTACAGAATCTAAAATCACAAGAAGACATACCATACCACCCAGTCTGTATACCCTCAAGCGGGCATACTTACACACGTTTATTGCTAGAAAATATATAATTTATCATATGCTTTTGTGCAGGCGTTATTTTGTTATGTACTTTTTGGGGGCCGTAGACATTCATGACATCATATCAGTCGTCTGTCTTACACAATTTGTTTTTTTTTTTTTCAGACTGACTGCAATTAAACTTTATTTGTATGAGTTTTATGTTCAATAATAAAGTTTAACTAACGGAAACGTTGAAGAATTTAACACAAGCGTTTTACTAACAAATACATATAACAAACAATATTTTGCTCTGTTACACACCAAATACAAACGCACACTCGCATACACATCTAATCAAACAATAATGAGTATACAACATCCTCAAAATGAAATAAGGAAAGACAGACATATCAAAAAATAAATAACAAAAGGAAAGGAATCTTGAAATTCTATTTGTTTCTTTATGACAAACAATTTCATCATAATGATGGTGTCGAAGCCAAGTAGGAATTGATGCATGAGTAGGAAATGATTAAGGTTGTGTACTTGAACAATGTATTAAATTACATTATTTACTAATATGATGACAAATAGTAACTAACCATAGGGTTTTATAGTCTACGGTACAAATATTTAATTATGTTGATTTTTGTTTTAATTTAAAAGTAGAATAGAATACTATTTTCTATTGAATTAAACTTTAAGTGTTAAAACTTCAACGCTTAAAAGTATGCTATGTTTAGTAGCTTTTCTCAAAATCAATTCGTGGGTATCAATTTGGTGGAGAAACTAGATCCATACTGATGAATTTAAGGTTGGGGAAAGGACGGATAATTGTTTTCCTCCTCCTTGTACTCCTCTTTAATATGGGGTACATTATAGGTTCAATACAAGATTTTATCACACAATGAAAATGCAATTAATTCGCTAATTAATTGACTTTTCTATATATAGAAAATATTCTTATCTGCACCTTAATATACTGAAAGCAGGTTGCCCTACAAACGCTAACGTCTGTATGCAGTAAATTTTCTTTATTTATGGCATGCTGAGTATCTCTTGACGAGATAGCGATAAGATAGAATTAAAGATCTGTTCACCACTTTCGTACCGTAGAAATGGACTCGAAGATCGTTTGCAAAAGCTTTTTCCAATGGTTAACCACATCACGATTTGTCGTTACAAACGCTGACAATGCTTAATCATCAATGACAGATGCCAATTTTTCTTTAGTATAGTCAGGACATATTTACTCACCAGGAACTCTTGATTCGTCAGCTGATTATTTTTTGATCTCTAATTTTGATTTTTAGCTTTCAAATTGCATAAATAAAAAAAAATTTCTCTCTTTTCTAATTTATTTCAAATGTCAAACTTCATATATAAAAAATATAAAGAAAAAAATTCTTTCCGAACTGCAACCACCTGATGAATAAGTATGCCTTGGGTGTCGTATAAGAAGTTTTTAATTAAGTTTTCATAGATGACCAAGGCTAATTTTTTCTGGCAGGTGTCTGCGTATTAGTGAGTATTTTAATAAATGTTTTTTTTTATAAAAAAGTTCATTAAGTTTTTTTCTTATAAAAAATTTAAAAAAATTTTTTTTGTTTAAAAATGTCAATTAATTTTTTTCCTTAAAAAACTTTCAATAAATTTTTTTCTTATAAAATATCTCAAACGAATTATGCTAACATTTTTATTATTATAGAATTTTTGGTTTTCATAATTTTTTTTTATTAATTTAAAACATTTTACTCACATCTTAGGGTTATTTTTTTTTTGTGATTTTTAAAAAACCTTTTATTTTTTTTATTTTCGATAATATTTAATTTTTAAGTTTTAAATTAATAAAAATAACTTAAAAATTTTAAATTTTAGGCAAACAGATATAGATACTTTAGATCTAGGCAGACTTTTAACAAAACGATAAAAAATTAATAAAATGTTCCTAATAAACCGGAGAACGAACGACTGAATTGATTTTGCTAAATTTTTCTTACAATAATCTTAGATGCACAAGGATGGTTAATACAAAGGTTTACTTTTAATTTAAAGTGGTTCGTCCTATACAAAATCAACAGATTTTGCTGCATAACCTGAGTACTGCAATACCCAAAGTCTTCAAAGTTCTAGTTGGGCATTATGAAAATTAGCTGGAAAATAATATTTAGTGGGCGTGGTACTTTCAATAAAAAGAAAATACATTTGATGAGATATCTAAAAACCGCTAGCATCGATCATCTTTAAACTTCGGGTGCTTTACTTTACTTTCATTTGTCTTATTTCAGCGAAAAGTTGATACGATCGCAGCAGCGACAGTGATACCCCTCATATCAGAAAAAACTTACTTTATAAGAAATTTAAGGAAATATAAATGTTAAGATATTTAACCCTTAGACATTTAAATACAAATTTACAATGAAGTCCAAAAATTGGATACAATCGAATGAAAAAGGTGTAGCACCTCCCATACAAATAACATTTTTAAAGTAATTTCTAAAGAGCTTTTATTGTAATAGGCTTTAAAATCTATAAAAATACCTGCGATAACAGATTAATTTTTTGGATTAAAATCGAGAGTATCAAATAAGGGACATGGTATTCCCCATACTAAAAATGTTCCTTCTGAATAATTCATATGGCCTTTTCGTTAAAACATAGTTTACGCTACTTTTGATAACAATTTCCCCATTAGAATTTAAAATGGTATGGACAAATGAAGAGGGAGAATGATACCCTAACACCAAGGAAAGTTCTTCCTACGCGATTTTAGTTCTAACTAAAAAATCTGAATTGTTTATTTTAATGCAGCCTATTAATGCAACCTATTACTTAGTAAAGGAAAAAATATATATTTTTATAAGGTTGCGTGTGGGGTTTTGATTTGGGATACTCGATTGGTTAATACAAATAAAATACTATTTCTGACGAACAGTTTCCTTATCTTTATCTAAAAGATTATTTACAACGAAAAAACTTTATTGGGGCCAGCAACAGGCTTTTTAGAATGTTTTTTTAAGTTATAAAACTTCCGATAGCACTGACTTTAAAACTAGCTGTCATACTAATAAAGTGTGTTAGATTTTTTTTTTAAAATAACGTTTACAAATCGTGCAATTTTTTTTTTATTTTTATTTTTTTTTTTGTAAATTTGCGGTCTGTTTGGCAAACTTATAGAACACTTCGTTAAGTTTACGGTACGTATAATTGTTTCTACGCAATACTATGGATCAACTGATTACCACATTTACTTTCTTTGATTATATTTTTATCCAAATCGAACCAATACCGCGCACATAAAAGAAGCCATCTCCTGTCTCAAAAACTCCCAATTAATGATTTATTTATTCCTTGTATAATTGAAAACATTTGCAAAATAAATGGTTTCCATAATACAAGATGGTGCAACATGTCATACTGCCCATGAAACATTCATTTTGTTGAGCCAAACGATTTGTTGCACAATTATCTCAGGAAATGGACCAGTAAATTGGTGACCTCGTTGGTATTACTTAACACCTTTGGATAACTCTTTGTGAAGGTACATCAAACCTCTGATATATGCTAATAAACCAGCAGCGACTGATTATTTGCAAGCGTAAATGAGACGCACTATTAATGAAATAAGACTGGGTATGTTCGTAAAAGTGGTGCAAAGTTGGAATGCTAGATTGACGTTCATCAGCCGCAGTCGCGTAGGCCTTATGCCAGAAATTATTTTTGAATATAAAATGCCATAAAATGTTTGAACTTGTAAAGCCGAAATTTTTGTCATTTCATTGAATTTATTTTATTTTTAGGAAGAGTTCTGAAGCCTTAAAACACTACATACTAGTCTTAAACAAATTCTGAATTTATAGAAAACTTTAAAATTTTTAAATTTAAAAAATAAATACATAAATTATCGGCTTTTAAAAAATGTTTAAAAAATTCGTGGTTTTCAAAATTTTTCGATTTATTATTGATGTTAACAAAATTTTCCATTAAATTTTAATGAATGATAGTTTTTCTCGATATTAGGATTTAACACAGAATTGTTTTCTTAGTTTTCTAATAAACTTGATCATTTTCCTGATATAGTGTTTAGAAAATTAAGCTGCCGTTTAAGCAAATAGATGTTATGTATCATGATTTTAGCTTTGCTTAGCAAAAACATAAATGCCAACATAATCAAAAACAACTTTGCACAGCAACTTAAACCTGAACAACAATTAAGTAACCCGCCGAACCATTCGAAAGTAAAACAAAAGTATTTATAAAAATCGCAATTCAATACTTGAATATTGCTTGTTATATCATTTTATTATTTGCTTAGAAATGGGTTTGTATTTGCCGTAGCGTTAGTCTTGCGATGTTTATGTGTCTGTGCTGAGAAAAGGGAAATGTCTATGCAAGTAATAACATTAGAAAGTGGATATTGTTGTAAATGTTAGCTGTAGTAATGGTGGCTAAAATAAGTATTTATTTTAGACTCCTTAAAAGTTAAATACAATTATTTTATTGTTTTGACCTAAATTTTGTTGTGAACATTAAAAGTACAATATTATCTACCAACATAAATGTGCGCTCACAAATAACATTGTGTTTCAACACATATCTGTTGATATAAAGAAAATAATAAAAGCTAAAATAACTATTTGCCAACATTAAAGGTATTCACTAGAGGAAGCCGAAAGAAGTCAGGCTAAAAGAAATGGTTACACATTTTCAATGTGTTTATGTGCGAAACCAAAAGCATACAAACATACTTTTATGTTATCCCCAGATTTTGTACTTCACTTTTGTAACTAAATACTAAAGTCTGTACTAATTAGTCGTATAGCTTGCTTTTAATTTGTTTTTGTTTTATTTAATGGCTATTTTGTTGTCTCTAATAATATTAGTTTTTGTTTTCTCTTTCTTAAAAGCAATTTTCCTTTGACTTATTTTGATCTTATTAAACACACATTAATGCTTCTATATACAAGTTAACATTGTTTATGTTTGTATCCTCTTAACATTTTATTTTTTGCCTAATTTGTTAAGCTATAATCAAATGATTTCTTTTCTTCTATTTCCTTTCAACTTGTAATATTAAATTTATAGTTATTTTGTAAATAGAATTGGAATTAGCCAGAAACAATTAAATAAAAAGTAATAATGAAATAAAATATCTTGTTTAAAAAAAAATGTTTTAGAGGAAGAGAGAGATTCCAAAAAAAATTGTTATCAATTTATCATCAATCACACAAGAAAAATGAAAAAAATTTAAGGGAAATATATAGTTCTACGATTGGATTAGCTTAAAACTAAAACAGATGCAAGCTATTATTTGAAGGTTAATTAAATTATAACAGAATTATTATACTATGACCTGTATTGTCATTGAATAATACTTTACAATCATAATATGATAATTTAATGATAAAATATAACCCTGGTTGCTTCTCAACTGTACGGTATCTTCACCTTGCACATTATTGTTGTTTGTTTATTTAAAGAATTCTAAATATACGGCCAAGTCATTGAAATCGAAATCACGTGAAATCGAAATCGATCATATATTTTGAAATTCAAAGTTCATAACAATATTTCTTTTTATATACCTCATACTTTGAAGACCACTTTTCTATACTTAAACTACTTTTGAAATCAGGAAAAGCTGCGTCCATTTTTAAAAAAAATCAGTTGGAAATATTCGTCTATTTCAATTTCACATGATTTGGATTTCCTTGACATGGCCGATAATGTATTTTTTTAAAGCCATATACTTTGTCTGCTGCCATAATTTTCAAAATCATATATTTGAGGACAACCATATCAAACTTTTGATGAAAAGTAAACTAAAATAATAAAATGCAATAAAACACTAGATTGTCGTCATTACAGAGCTGCTCAAGCATAAGAAAAATGGCTTGCAAGAATTCTCGGTAAATTTAAAGTAGTGTGTGTATATTACTCTCTTATTGTAAAATACATACTTCCAAAAATGTGTAGTTCTGCTCTACGTTAAAAATATTAAAGAATTGAATAAAACTTAAATAAATACCGTTGAAACTAAGTGAAGCTGAATCAAAACAAAGAGAATATAAAACCTTACAACTGAAATAGAATATTCAAAACATGTTTGAATGTTTTGATAGTAGACCTAGACCAAAAAAAGACTTGCATAAAAACTTTAAACGTGAAATATCCCAGCAAAACAAGGTAATGTTGCTCTTACTAAACAACATACTTTTCAATGACTATTATATATCGTATGTCTTACTAAGAAGTATTTTAGTAATGACTTGATTTATAATTTAATACGTTAGTACTTATTTTCATACATGTGCTTCGATACACTCACAATACAATTTCTTATTCCGAAATTTGCTAGAAGCCATTGAAAAACATAACTTGTTATGATTCTCATTTAGTTTAAACACGCTTAGGGTTTAAGTAATAATTATTTTGACAACAGCGGCCAACCATTTCATAAACAAAGTGATGACTTATAGATTTTTAGGGACTTCTGTAAGTTCCTAATAGTAATGGGTTATTTAGGTTATTAAAATCAAGTACTTATTATTGATGTAAAAGTAAGTACTTATTAAAGTCCCTATATATAAGATATTGTAATGAGTTCTTATAGGAGTCCCTATTTGTAAGCGAAATTATGAAATTGACAATCCTTGCGTAGGCATTGAATATTACAAAGATCATTTAAGAATTATTTTTTATATGAATCATTTTATTTAAATTCCAATTATTTGTATTAACAACAAATTTTTAATTCTTTCGTTTCAGGTAATTTTTTAAAACCACAACATCTTATTGGGTAAGAAATTATAGTCCAGAAAATGTATTAATTAACAATGGAAAGGGTATTTGTATATATTCACCAATTGAAGTGACGGAGACATCATAACAAAATTTATATCTCGAAGGACCAGAAACATATTTATACAATTAAATAAGTAATTAAATACACTAGTTCCTTCGTTCCCTCAAAGGCAAGGATCGGTGCTGAATCTGAACACCGGGCAAATTTTCTCTTTTACGCATTGACTCAAAACAAACAGACCTCTACTCTGTCATCCGTATTTAAGAATAAAGTTGTGTTGACACTTGTTGTTTAAATACAAAGTTTACTTCAGTGTATTGTAAGAGGCAAAGTGTGCCATTCACCCTTTAAATGGCAAATTTAATACGCCAATACTGCACTAGATCAAATGGTCACTAAAGGTGGAAGCAGTTTTATAAAATTCAATTGGTCAATATAGGGAAGCTAAATTATAACACCTTGGATAATAAAATGAATAATTTTGATTAGAATCTTACTGAGAATCTGTACGATGAGAGTAACTGTTTTTTTAAAGAATTCATTCACTAACTTTTTTTAATTCAGGATGATGGCTGCACTAGGAATTTTTCAAAAAGCCCATTTGCTAAGTTTAAATTCACGTAACCTAAAGTGAAGTTCCAATCATAGAGCAATTGCTTGTTTTTTTGATTACGTGTAACCAAATAAATAACACTTCCATCATTTTATAGGTTAGATTATGAAAAAAATTCAACTGATGTGCAGCTCACTCGTGTCCATCATGTTGATCTCTTTTTGATACCCATAGGGGATTAAGATAAAAGAGAATAAAATAGATTAGTGGCACGGAAAAATAATGTAGCACGAAAGTCAACTGCTTCAAAGAAACTTTTTCTAAACGGAATTAGTTTCCCAGTTCTTGACTGGTTAACAAAACCACTCAGACTGGCTTATAAAAGTAAAAATATCAGTAGGACTAAGCGTTGACATTCCCGACTGGCTTATGCTGAGCCACACACTTAAAATTTTCCTTCAGATATTTGTTCTATGAGAGCCAGTGTATAGGTAGTGATATAAAGTCTCCTCCTCTTCTGCTTCAAGACAAATTCTATAGAAGTGATTATAGGGTAGTCTAGGGCAGTGACCAGTCAGTGCAGCCATAATGTCCGTCAGTTGCGTGATGTGATAAGGATCCATTTTAGGCCATGTCATCTTTGCAACATTACGCCCATAATCATTCATACACTTTGTCTGGGCCAATATTTGGAGATACACCTCTAAACAAAGTTTGCTAGCAAACAGGGGTATGCCATATGATTTACACCATTGTATATTAAATGTTTGAGTAGTAAATATTAAAGACTGCCTTTGCTGCACTGATTTTGATTTTATGCTTTAAGAGAATTGTGTCTGCAACATCATGCATATTGTAGCATCAAACATTTTACTATATGCTTTGATTATTTTTTCTTATTATTTTTTATTGCACTAACACAACAAAAACATATCAAATTCCTAACATTTATTAAATTTTTAACAACTTTGTAACATTGCTGATCAGAGAGTGAGTTTTCTAAAAAGGAGCACACGATATATGATCTCAATATGATCTCAAAATAAAATGACTGATTCCTGACTCATTACTGTACTTATTCTGTGAGTTATTTTAAAGTTCAACTGCTATGGCAGATAGACTTTAATTAAATTATTTTCACTGTGCCAAGGGCTATTCGTGAGTTACCAAAAAAATTATTTCAACCTCTGCTTATACTAACGTTTGGTGAATGAAATCCGAACAAATCTAAAAGAAAAAAAATATAACTTTTTTAAATTAAAGATTTATATCTTGTTTAATTATAAGTAATAAAGAAAATTTATAAAAAAAAAACAAGTAAGAGTGCTATATTCGGCCGTGCCGAATCTTATATACCCTTCACAACGTGTAGTCATGGATTCGATGCCACGTTCACTCTAACCAGTATACTACGTGTATGTGTTGTATGATGTTGTTGTGAAAAAAAACTAGGTGGTCGTGGTTTTTTGCTCATATCTCAGTTGTTTATTAACCGATGTTTATGATTTTCAATACCGATCTATTTGCGAATATTTGTGATATTTTAATACCTCACCCGGGTCCAGGCGATGTCGGGGGGCTTCAAAAAATTGATTTTAACATACACACGGACAGACTGACAGAGCTTAATCGACTCCCCTATTCATAAGCTTTCAGAAAATATATACTTTATGGGGTCGGAAATGAAAATTGTAGAAATTTTACACGGAATGACAAATCTATATACAGTGAACTCGCGATAACGTGAACTAATTTTTACCAAGGCAGTTCACATTTATGAGTTTGTTCACGTTATCGCGTACCTAAACTTAAAACAAAAAGTTACCCTATTTAGTATAAAAAATTATATATTAATAAGAAAAAATGCTAAACACTAATTTAAACTAATTATTTTATTAATTTTTAATAACAAAACATAAAATGCAATATGTATATTCGTTCACTTTGCATTCGATAAATAACAAAAAAATAATATAAAATAAAGGATACAAGAAATTCAAGTTTAATTAACAAAAACAAAAAAAAAATAAACTAAAACTAACAGGTAAATTTTTTTGATTGGATAATTAAGAATCAGTTAAATAAAGTTTAAAGGAAAAAATCAATCATTTTTTTTTGTAAGTTTTTTGTTTTGCCATCTTTAAAAGAGCTTTTTCTAATGTCACTTTGGTAGTCATCTAAGCTTACCCTTTGCCGTTATAGTTTCGAAGCCATGGGAGTTACTCCGTAATTCGAGTCGAAAGCAAACCGTTTTGAATTATAATGTACAAAGTATATAAGTTCGAAAATTTTTAGTTTCCAATCGATATGCGGAGTAGCCCCCCAGCTGCTACTTTTTAAGCTGGATTTTTAACACATATAAACTTTTTCCTGAGTTCTCTTAATATTAATAAAACTTTAGGGGATTCATGTTAAGAAAATATTATAATATGGCTCTGCCCAAGCCATTGTCCATTGTCCAGGCTCTACTAATATTAACACTTATCTTCTAGAGTTGCTTTTAGGGCAAACAAAAAATTTTCACTGGATAAGATCAAGGGGGTTTTACTGTTCGGTATTGAATCCATATTTGGCAATTTTTATTGACTAAGTTTTCTTTTTTTCATAAATATCCCCTAAATATTTATATGCTGGTGTTTTCCTATAATTATTTTATTTTTAAATCGCTTAAATATGATTTAAGGTCCGTCTTCTTTACATAAGCCAGCCATTTTAGCATTAAAACTTTATGCTTGCTTTCATACGAAAAAGAAGTAGTAACTAATGCCAGCAAACTCGTATACACAAATGATTTGGCAGCTTAAAAGGAAAATGATATCAATTGTCAAAACCTTTTATGCTAAAAAATGCAACGAAAAAATGAATACTACAGCAAAAATATAGAAAGAATGAATGAATGGAAGTACATTATATGTAACGACAACTGAACTCTTATTGATAAAAAAACCTATTGAACAGTGAAATAATACAAAACGAAATATGCATTTTAGGAGAAATGCATAAAATCCAGCCAGTCACTATAGCATCAATACATTTTAAGATAAAAACTTCTCTTAGAGATGTTTAGGTTTTTTTTTTCTAGGAACAGAGAGTTATTTGGCTGATGCATGTATGTGTGTGTGTGCATAGAGATTGCAGGGAAAATAAAAAGGATGTCAATGTCTAAGGAGATAAGAAGGATTGTTTATTTTACTCTTTTTAACATTTTTGTCATAAAATAAAATATTTTCTATAGCATTAGTGAAAATAACTTCACACTCACATACTTAGAGATATTAAGGAATTTTTTTCCATAGATTTTAAATTGTTAAAATTTCATGTTCAATATATTTACTTTAGTTTTAGCTGAGTTTAGCAAGTGTAAACAATTTGCAAATTTTGCCTAAACTACAATTTCCTAAAATATTAGTTTGCTTTAACTCATATTTATTTAGCAATTATTTGTGTAGTCAATGCAATATTAAAATAACATAAATCAGCCATTAAACACTTGGAATTTATTTTTTCAATTATCTTAATGGCTGAAAAAAGTGCCAGCGCCTAAAAGTATTCTAACTGAAATTTGTTTATCTAAAACTTGTTTTTGTTATACAAACTATTCAAATAGGAAAATAAACATTTAAAATATTAATCAATTTAAAGTGAATTGAATATCTACTCAACGCCAACGCCAAACCACACCACCCCACCTACACATACATAAGTTAAATGTAAAACCCACATATTTTTTACAAATATTTTTTTTTATCTCTTCAAATCTGCAGTTTTCTAATAAAATACAGTTATAGTTGAAAATAAGTACTGTTTTAAAAAATTACAAAACGGTGCCAAAAAAAGAGTCCTTTATGATATATGTATGTGTTTTAAGTTCGTAAACCACTGGTTTCGATGGTCATGTATTTTACTTGTATTGTTTGATATATTTTATAACTTTTCATGGTATTTCTTTTATTTTTTGCCAAAAATTAATTGAGTGTATATTTTTTATGTATTTTATGCACACACTAATACCAACTTAGGTTCAGTTTTTTATTATTATAAAGGGTGGTTAAATTTTAAGGGCCGATATTGATTTTTAATAAAACACAAACTATTTAGGACATTATTGTCACTTCTTTTTATTATGATAATATTGGCATGGTTCAATTATGTATGGAACAAAACATCGGCCAAATTGCTGCCGCAATCTCGGCGGCACACCTCTATCCGTTGGTCCAAATTTTCAATAACAATGTTAATGTTCAATTGTTGGGCACGATGATGAGTCGAGGTTGACTGCCACACTATCACGAAAAACAGCAATGTTTTCCGTTCAACGAACTAAGAAGGCATTTACAGATATTTTGACATTTCATACAGACCTGATTTGCTGCAATATAAATATTTTTCACGATTGTGGACGAATTTGAACGTTGACCAAAAGAATCACGAAGTGCACGAAATGCATTTTCATTTGAACGCCGATTTTCATAATAAACCTGAATAACTTTAACGCGTTGCTCGATTGTATATCTTTCCACGATTCAAAACTGAGTTAGTCTGAAATTGAAAAATGGCAAATGAAATGCAGAAAAAAACCTGACGTTTGGGTGTGGTTCACATTCAACATCGGCCCTTAAAATTCAACCATCCTTTATTTAAATCCCCACCTTTTTTATATGATGTTAAAATGCAGAGAAACAAATTCCCATTTTCGAAATATATATTTAATGCTTGAACAATTTTAAGGTTATGTATTGTAATATTGTACCTTCATATGAGTATTTGTATGTATTTTATTGGTAATAAGTTTAAAAATAAAATCAAAGTTATAAAGCAGACTATAAAATTGTATAAAAGCTTGTTAAAAGGAAGTGATGTTAACATAATAAAAATTGCAACAAATTTAATTATGTACTAAATGTTTTAAAAAAACCTAAACAAATTTCATTTTAAAACAATTACTTCAGGTTATGCATTTTTATTCACTTTAACAAAAAAAAAAAAAAATTACTGCAGTCAAAAGAAAGTAATATTAATGGCAAGATAAGTTTCTTAAAACGAAAACATTAGAACAAAGTTTTAAAAATAAAATAAATCTCGTGGCTGATTTTTGCAACCAAGTTAAGTGCTATAGTTGTATGTTATGTATTTGCTATGCTGAAATTCTGTTCGATACTTCATTGTCATGATGGTCATGTGTGTTTGTACAAAGGGGTACCTACTATTCCCTTTATGTCACTAAATAGTAAACGCTCGCAAAGATTAGAAAATAGGATCGTAAGAAGTGAAATATTCATTAGCGGAACTCACTCTTTCATGCAAACTATCCTTGCAAGTCGTACAGAACATGCAAGTCTAGCAACAATTTAACTTCTGCACGACTACAAAAACAGATTATATTACAGTGCAATTTGCATCACTTGAGAAAATGTGCAAAGCAATACACCAGTGCAAAGTAATACACAAATACAAATTTTCACAACAGAAACATAATTTACTTACTTAACAAACAAATAACAAATTCAATTTTATCCAAGGCTTTTTTTACCAAAAAAATTAATATATTTTTCCATTGATTTAGGCATTGTCATTTCTTTAGAATTAATTAAGTTTCTTTTCGGAAAATATTAAAACCCAGAATTTTACTTATTAATTTGAAAAAAAGATTTGTTGTTTCTTAAATACCTCAAAAATCAACTGTTCTCATAAGTTTGCAACACATATGAAAAATTCACTCACGCTTGGTAGCAAAAACTTAGTACATATTTGCATAGTTATCTGTGTTCTACTAGTCAAGCCCTTTCATTTGATACCCATATTGAAAAGGTTAATAAAAGAAATTTCCGCCGTTTTGTTTAGACGCCATCTTGGATTTTGCATTTTTTTTTAATAACTTACTGTATTCTACTGGTCAAGACCTTTCATTTGATACCAATATTGTGGGGGTTGAAGGAGTTACATTTTAAAATACCAAATTTTGCCCATATATAAATTTATTGTCCGCCATTTTGTAGTGTCGGCCATCATGAATTCAAATTTTTTATAGTTCCTTATATTGCGCTAGTCAAGTCCTTTCAGATGTTACCAATATTCACTCTCTCGGTTGTCTAGCAGCTGAAAAAAATTTGTTTTTGTTTGTAAATTTTTGGAATATATATTTTTACAAAAATTTTGTGCCTATAACTTTACCGCTTAGAGCTCGCCCTATCCAAAATTTTATGTCTACAAGTAATAATAAAGGTACCTATAAATTATTCCATGACTGAAAAGTTTAAATTTTGTTGGTGAAATATGGGAAAAAACAGAGGCAGTCGCGTTTATTTCCCCATATCTCAAAAAGTTATGCGGCGATTTCGCTGAATTTCAATACCGATTCGTTCCTGGATATATCCAAAAGATTGATATCATACTCAGTTCTGAGGAACATGTGGTTGCTTCTAAAAGTTGATTTCAACCAACATACAGACAGACTGGCATCGCTTAATCAACTCCTCTATTCATAAGCTTTCAAAAATAATTACTTTATGGGGTCGGAAATGAATGTTGTAGAAATTACAAACAAAATGACAAATGTATAGATACCCTTTTACACTGTCGTGTGAAGGGTATAACAATATACCGCTTGAAAGAATTTGGTCTGCATAATCTTCTTTTAGAAGTTATAAGCATTAGTAACACATTTGCTAAACATATGTGTGTGAAAAACAAAATAGTAAAAAAAATTGTTGTATAAATATTGTTTTTGCAAAGAATGTTGTTTGTGTAAATTAGCCGGGATTTTTTTAATTGCAATTAATAATCAGCACCAGATATTTCCGTTACAAAAGTTTATTTACTTTTATGCACTCAAATATTACAATAACTTTTTGTATCTTTCACCATTATTTGATTAAACTTGATTTTAACTGATGTATATCTCATGTACAGCTACCACTACTAGTTAAAATTCCCTTATATTTATACTATGATACCGGATCGAGAGTTTTCCAAGCGATGTAAATTTTTTGAAATTCTTATGTACAAGTAACAATAATAATATTAATAATAATTAATATAATAAATACAATAAAAGTAAACTAAGTCAATAAAATTTAAACCTAATTACACTAATTCTGTAACAATATCTTTTCTATGAATAAAATAACCATAATATGGTGGTCATAAACATAAGGCGCCAGTAAACTTGACTTATCTAGTAAACAAAGTTTGTCACACTTTTAAGTCGTGTATGACAATCTAAATCATCATCATAACTTTGTTCTGTTTACAAATTCTTATAGGCCTGCAAAACAAGCAAATAAATATATTTTTTTTTATATATGTTTTTCAAATTGAACTATTTTAGTATTCTTTTAGGCTTTGCACATTCTGGGATATTGTGTTTTCAATGTCGAATTTATTATTCCAAAAATATTGAGTATTAGTATTAAACATGGCTGCCATTAATACAAAACGATTTATACAATACAAAATTGCTAAACTTTGATCCCTAAAGTATACAACAGTATATACTGAACACACACACACGCACACATAAAATTAATTTTTGTTTGTACATACTTTAATACACCGACCTTTCACTAAATTTTAATCAATTCTATAACATTCTAAGAAAAAAGGTATGTTTTGGCATTTATGAAAAAAGAAATTAATGTTTCAAAAGTCAAAGAATAAAAATGGTGTTTAAAGGTAAGAAAAAATATAAAAAGGTTTTTTAAATCTCATTATCTAACACCATGCTGTCAAGCAGACCAAACTACCGTGACCTTTTTATGGGGGGGATTTTTAACAAAATTTATGTTTGAAAATTTATTTAATTTTTTTTATATTTTTTTTGTTGTGTTTTCGTCCAACTCCCCTGGTATTTTTGTTTCTTTTTTAAGACTTTGCTAAAGGTATTTAAATACCAAAATGATAAGCTAATTATGTTAAGAAAAAAGTTTAACTTTTATATTTTACCTGTACATATAGAAATATGTGTATGAGTCCTTATTTCTTTCTGGTTTATTTATTTTTTTTTTTTTTGTTATAATTTTTATATTAAATACAAACATTCTGCTTAACAGACGTTGGTAATTTACAAACGTATAACAAGGAACTGTCACCATTTTTCAAGCTTAGTAAATGATTTTTTTCTCTGTTTATTTTATACTTTTGCCGTAGTACTTTAACACTATTTAAAGCAGAGAATCTCAACATATTTTTGCTTTTCAAAAAAAATGCAATCAACTTCCATTAAAAAAAAATTCCATAAACTGTAATTTTGTGATTTTTTTCTTTATTTACGAAACCAAACAAACAATGTTTAAATTGTTATATGTTTAGTTGTCGATCTAAAAGATATTCTCCATAATTTCTTAATGGTAAAATTTCAGTTAAATTTTTGGGTTTTTACAAAATTTTTTAATATAATTACAATCATTGTAAAATTTTGCTATAAATAATCGTTTAACAGAAAAAATCTAAAATAATTTTTTTTAAGCTGCGAAATTTATAATAAATATTTAAATAAGGAAAATTTGCAATTAATAGGTTCGCATGGTCATATTGCTACATTGTAATTCGTTATCTAAACTATAAAATTAAACTTTGAATAATAAAGTGCTTTGAAATCTTTTTCAATTTAATTTATGAAATTTATGACAATTACAACCCCTTCAAAATAAGAAAGTGTACTCGTAGACTTCATTTCCGTATTCCCGTATATCTCCTTCAATGGAAACGTTTAAATTGTTTGCATGCCTAAGCAAAACAAAGTATGTCTTCTGTACTGCATATTGTTGCAGCTCTAGAAAAATGTTCAGTAGTCCTTTCTGTTTCTTTATATTTCTGCTTAAGGTGTGCTACCGTAAGATAAAGGCGCGATTAAACTGTTCCTGGTAGAAATGACGCAAATAAAAATCATGCCTGCTAGAGTCGCTCTTGAAAGAAAGTAAGCACTAGGGAAGTGATTCAAGAAATCCTTTTTGGTAATGAAGTTTTTAGTGGGACAACTTGTGAGTTTACCAAATAAAATCGGAAGTATACAAAATAAAAAAAAATTTAAGTTTTCTATGCACTTTATCTGATATTAAACTTATGTTTAGGCTATAGGTCATTAAACATTTTTCTTTTAGTTTTATAAAGAACCTGGACCGCTCTGCTTGCCCAACAAATGCATTGTATGTGTTAAACGCACGCAAAGAGAAAATAAAGTTGTGGTAACCATAAACGAAGAGCAACATACTATGATTCAATTGTATGATTGTGATTAAAACATACATTGGTTGCCAGTAATCATTGTTATGTTAAATTGAAGCATAATGCAATAACAATATATATGACTACAGTTAAAATCGACAATCTTTTCTTTTTTTTACAGCAAATTATTGTCTTGAGCTGTAAGTTCAATTCTTCTGATTTTTAATACCGATCTACTCCCGAATATTTCCGATATTTAAATACCTCACCCGGGTCCAGCCAACATCGGGGGCTTCATAAAATGATTTCGACGTACACACGGACAGACTGACAGAGCTTAATCGACTCCTCCATTCATAAGCTTTCAAAAAATATATACTTTATGGTGTCGGAAATGAAAATTGTAGAAATTTCACACGGAATGACAAACCTATATATACCCTTTTTCACTTTTGTGTATAATAAAAATGTATTCAGCTAGGTTAGGTTAGGTTGCAAAGGAGAGGCATTAAAAGCCCAAACCCATGACAGGTATACACTTATGACCTGTTGGCATGTTGTGCGCTCCATGTGGGAAATGGAATTCCCAAACTAAAAGCATAAACATAATTCCCCATAAATAACGGGCTAGTCCAAGAACCCAGTCCCCTCAATGTAACTCCTTATGGAACTCCAGTTAGAGTTCCCCAGGTATTCCAAGTTCGGCATAGTATCTACTGTAAAATTCTCGCGCCTAATATGCCCAAACGCAGGACAATGACAGAGGTTGTGTACCAAAGTCTTATCCTCTTCCACGCATGCTCTACATGTTGTCTCCTCAGATAATCTCGTGCGATCTAGATGGGTTCTCAACTCCGTATGGCCTGTAATTAAACTGGTTAGTTTCCTAAGTGTTGGTCTACTTAGTCTCAGAATCTCTTTTAATTTACCAAGATTTGGATCACCCCATAGTGTTCTTGTCACCGTAACGACATCAGTGCTTTGCCATTTTCTGACATGTTCCTCCATCGCCCAACTTTAAAGTTAATCCTTAAATCGTTTAAAGGATTTAGCATTCTCCAAAGTTATAGTACTCAGAAGAGCTCCCATTTTGGATAATTTGTCGGCTTTATTTATTTATTTATTCAGCAAAGAGAACGGTTGAAATCAAATTATTATTAAAGAATATCATAGCTTGATTGCTTTGTAATCATACTGTTGTCTCACTTATTATTTAATGATTATTTTTAATTTTGAATACTTTTAAATATAATGTTATTTTTGTCGGATTAGTTTTTTTTCTTAAATCATACTATTTTGAAACGACAACCATATCGAAATTTTTAGGAAAAATAAACATTAAATGATACAATGCAAACAAATGCTTGGTTATCGTGACAAAATATATGATAAAATAAATTCAACTATTACTTGTTTTCGACAATCAAATATTGTTTTAGCGAATATAATATGACTTTTTATTAAAAAGCATAAAATAGTCTACAGTGAAAAAGAAACACTTTAAAACTATAAAAAATAATAAAAAAACTTGAATTTAAAATATAAATTGAGTAAAAATATTTTTTATTGAAAAAAAAATTATTCTCTAGATACGAGATCAAATATGAGCACAAAAAAGATAAATACAGGTACTTCAGCTATGAGATCAAAAATAAAATCATTAGAATTCAATTTCAAAAACATGTAAATACAATGTATAATTAAAAAAATTTTAAGTAACAATTTTTAACGACTTGGAAAATAATCTTTTAATTTGCTCAAAGCGTTTATTGACTGGTCAGAAAGTCTATTTCTGATTTTATTAACAAATTGCCCTGTTAAAGAAAACACTCGTTCACTATATATCGATGTTGGACGAATAGTTAAAAGTGCATTTAATAAATACATACATATATAATGTTTGGAGTTTTTTGACCACTTCCCTCAAAAAATTTTAACTCTTTCTTTATGGAAATTTTGAAGTATTGGTAACGTGCGCTGAGTTTTTTTAATTTTTGACGGCAGTTCTTTCTAATTTTTCATATGAGCTAACTTTTTCTCCCAAATTGCTTTGTGCAGTGATCTCAAATGACGCATTAATTCGTTGGTGCTTCGGCCTTTACATGAAATTATCTTTGCACATAAAGAGCATACAGCAGTGTCATCAGCCTTCTTTTCAAAAAACCTCCATAACATTGAACTTTTTCCATCTAAAACAGTTTCGTTTCTTTTAAAATTTAAAAAAAAAAAAAGTTCATAAAATTATTATTACCTCAAAAAGTTTATTAAATTATTTGTAAAAATATTTTTAAACATAAAGTTATAAAAAAACCTTGAAGAAAATATTTTTATGAAAAAGAAATGTCACAATATAAACATTTGCTTTCGAGTCGTAGTCCCTTTTTAATTTCTGGGGATCCCGAAAAATAGTCCCGAGAAAACGGGAAGATTAAATAACTCAAACGGTACGGGAACTCCCGGGAAAAAACTTTACTCACCCTTTAGAAAGACCGAACGTCATTGTTCACATTAGATGTTACGATATATAGTTTGGCATCTTTTCGAGTGACAATAAAATAATCATAATATGGAAAATGCGGGGCATTTTGTTGATATGTGTATAGGAAGGTATAAAAAAATCTAATGCCATATCTCCGGAATCACTGGGCCGATTTCGTTTAAACGTCACATAAACCATCTACAGACCGTATTCTGTCGACCCGTTTCCGCAGTTAGTGGTGACATCAAGATTAAGTTGTGATAATTAAAGAATAAAGTGGCTTTAAATTTGTAAAAAAAAAAATATAAAAATTCGATGGTGTTCAATGTGTCATGCTGCCATATTGTCAAAATTTGTCCAAATTTTTAAAAGGCTTTAAAATTATACATTCAAAAATACCCCTACTTTGCACTAATTTTAAAATTTTTGGATTTGAATTTTGGAGAATAACATTTTTTACTGAGAGTTTTTTGCAGAACGATTCACCCATTTCAGAAAAATTTTCCTAAAAAACAAAGCTGCCATATAATACAAAAATGCAAACAGTTGTACAAACTGGCAGCACCGCTAGCAAACTATGTAAATAAATACAAACGTAAATTATTTCATTAAAATATATGTGAAGAAAATGTCGGATAGAAGAAAACTAAAATTATTATTTTTAATTGAAGTGCATAAAGTCAATTTGTTTGCAAAAGAAATTTATAAAAAAAAAATCGAAAATAAAAACCCTGTTTTAAATAATTATTTTTGTATGCACTATTGCTCATGTCATACAAACATTCTCTTCCTGGTTTTTTTAAATCTTCTATTAATTTTTAGCAATATTTTCATTAAATTCCATTTTAATTGTTAATTTTCGGCAATAACAATTTTTGTATAATAAATGTACTGACACTGTGTGATGTGGCAACCAAATTCAATTTTCATGTAAATATTGAAAAAAAAGTGGCATCCCAATTCAGTTTCTTCTGAACAAGAATTAAAATTAAACCAATTCAAGAAAAAACTTTCTGAACAAAATAATCTCTCTCCTCTCTCTCAAAAGTAAAACATCAAACTCAATATAAAAAAAATTTGTTCTGAACTAAAATTTTATGGGTGATTTAAGCTTTACAAAAAGAGGTACACGAGTTTATAATTAAAGCTTAGAATTATAAAAGTTATGTTTCTCTGTGATCTGGAAAATAATATCACTTAAATAAATAAAAAATCTAAAACTCTTAGAACAACCATTTCCAAATTATTAAATTTTTTATGTATAAAGATATTCTCAATCTTATTTGTTATAACTGATTAACTGAGTGCCATTTATTTGTGAAAATTCAACAAAATCGATTTTTTCAATATTTTCTATAACACGATGTCTGAAATATGTATATGCAGTTTTTTAGTCAAAAAGATTGGGAATCAATGCTTTACGGTACTAAAGTGTGTTATGGTTTATATTTATGTATTCTAATAAATTTGATTAGCATGACCGAGGGGAATGAAAAAGTAGATGGAAAAAAAGTATCCCCCTTTGTACGTTAAGAGATTATTAAAGAACATATTTTGTTGTTGTTTTTTCTTTTTTTGTATTTCCAAAGAAGGAAATCATTATCATCATTATAGAAGTTATTTGCATTTAAGGCAAGTAATTTAAAACTTTGAAAAAAGTCTGTTGACAAAATTAACGGTTTTGTTAGTATAAACACGCTATTTTAATGGATAATTTAAACTTTGACATAATGGAGTCTGAACGTTTTGTAGTTAAGAGAGAGCTTTGTTTATGGAAAAAAGGCTGGCGTAAATGAAAAAAAAAAATGCTTGAAAATTCCTTAAGGTATGCTACTGTTTTAAGCGACTGGGGCTATATGCTAAGCCAAAAGAACATTATAAAGTTTAAAAAAAAAATAAATTTATTTTTTCAAATTATGTATAATGCGTGAAACATGTTAAAGCCTTTTATGATCCGTGATATGTCCCGTTGTCTGCCTCAATTATAGCGGAAAGGGCTTAAATATAATAGACTTTTAAAGCTAAACAACAAAACTCAAAATATTTATGCTTAAGCTTCTAACTATTAAATGAATGTAACTTTTTTTATTTTAAATTATTTTAACTTATTAAGACTTATTTTACATCAGTAGTTGTTTATTCCCCTAAAAATATGCTTTTGAAAGTGAGCAAAAAATATTTTGAAAACAAAATACCATTAGACATTTTGAAATATCTTCTTTAGTCTCTCTTGCATTTTTTGTTGTATATATGTATGTATGAGAAATGTTATGTTAAGTTGTTAAAAGTATTTAAAGTTCACAATGTTTAACCACAACACACCAACTTTTTATCAAACACACAGAATAGTTTTACATGCTATTCAGCATGATGAGGATGATGAACATAACCATCATTGTGTTGGCTAAAAAAAAAACAAAACTAAAACTCATAAAAGGATATAAATTTTGTGTTTTTTAAACTTTCAGCAAAGCAACTCAAAAAGTGTCAAAAAATTTACATCAACTAAAGCAAAAGTTTCCAATAAAACGAAGAACCCTCTTACCATGTTTCAATTTCATATATGTGCTGGTTTAAGTGGGAATGTGCAAACTACAAAAAAAAACTTCTTGACCAAGTCCAAATTGTTGAAGTTGCCTGGTTTTCTATTTCATTGTTTTGGTTGATTGTTAAATGTAACTAAAATTCTTGTTGTAAGGTGTTTTTTTTTGACCCAACATACCCATACATACTTAGGTTTTCATATGTTGTTGTCAGTTCATACAAAGGATTTATGTTGTTTTTTTGTTTAAGTATTATCAGAAAAAACAACTGACAACAGGAAAAATTAAAATGAAAACGAACAACTCTATCTGTTAAAAAATAAGAGAAATGAATTGACACTAGACAACAACAGTCTCTACTACTTTACAAGACCGAAAAAACAACACATGTCATTTAATAAAGTAAAAATAATGTCAGTTTTTTAGGTAAGAGTAGATGATAGATGTGCACATGTATAGAACAGGTTAAAGGGGAAAAAATATATATTTTTACAAAGAAGAAAATCTAACAAAATTTAGTATTATGACAAAAAAAAAACCCCTTCAGAAAATAAATAGAAATAGTGACCATACTTCATAGTTATTTATGGGGTTTTCAGGTATTACAAGCTTTTACACTTTCAATTAAGTTAGAGAAATGTTGTTGGCACGTTTTTTGTCTTACAATTTATTTAAAAAAATATATGTACATGTATTAGTGATTAATACTTTTGAATTTAAGTTAATTTTAAATTTTAAAATTCCTGTTTAGAAATTTAACGCCAATATTGAATTGTTTAGTTGATGGTGTAGCGGCAGTGGCTTAACTATTATTTCAGCGGACGTTGTTTTTTTCCGTTGAATTGCAAATGTGCCAAAATTTCTTCTAGTGCGTGTGGAACTCACTTTATCGATTAGTGCAACGTATATAGAACTAATATTATATACGGAGATATGCTGACTTCAGAGTCCTCAGTACACCCAGAAGAGAGAAAATTGAATTCATTGACAATTGAATCGCTTAATTCTTACAATCGAAAACTTCTTTTGCGATTCTGAAATTTCTATTACAGAAATTATAATTTCGTAGTATTGAATACCTAAACTACTAATACGATTGGGAACAATTCTGGTACTCACAACCGATACGGGTTTCTATGTAGAAAGAGTTTTAAAGGTAAGACTTACGGGAATATTCGAAAGAACACTGCCTAACTTTTAAACTGATACTTATGTATAAGCTCTGGTATGGTGATTCTTTATTTATTTATTTGTTTGTTTATTTATTTTTTTATTTATTTATTTTATTAAAAAAAAATTTTAAATGCCCATAGAACCTTTGATAAGTTGCTATGAATTTCTGCCCTGCTTTTTTTAAGTTTTATGCTAAAGTCTATACATCTTACGGCTTAGCAGGGCGTATAAATGCAGCGTTCAGGCTGAGCACCGTTTGTAAATGAAAATTGATAATCATGCATTGATTAATACTCCAAAGACTGCAGACGAATTGTTTTCGTTGAGAAAAGGTTTTCTATTTAATTAACAGACACAACTCAATGTGGAACGTAGTTCATTGAAGTTTTGTGTCGATTGATTAAAATCAAGCAATAGGGCGGAATTATCTGCCCCTGTTTAACAAAACGTCGTTCGTAAATTATTGTGTTCTAAATGTATAGGTTTATCACAACGGGACCCTCGGAGGACCCAAGTGAGCTATGCCTTCGGGCGGCTGCCGGATCTAAATGTATAGGTTTTATACGTCGCATAGGACACAATAATTTACGTACGACGAAAAGTCAATATTTTAAGCCACAGGATAATTAAAGTTTATTATAGGTGGAAATGCCAGGAATAAAAAAGGCAATGAATGAACTCGTCAAGATATTGCCTGTAGTACTGCTTGCATCTTAGGCTGCCATTAAATCTCTACGGGTATTTACACGTCGTACACATTTTATGATGAACAATTCACGTTTGAGATACAAATTTTTTTTTTTATAGTCTAACGAAAAATGAAACGCTTATTCATCCAGAAAAGACTGATAATTTTAATGGTTTAGAAAAATTGTCCTACGAAAACCACAATTTGCGAAATTGTAAAACATACCTGACCTGAAAATGGTCATATTACAGTTGGCCCCCATACAAATGTCTACCAAGAATGAAACTTAAAAATAAGTTCTGTACTAGCTATACTTGATAAAATTACTTAATAAAATTATTAAATGAAACAGTAATCGACCAGCAAACAGTTCTAGCTGCCAGAAACATAAGACACAATCTTAAACCCTTAATAATCTTTTTAATGTCGGAATCCTAATATAAATTTTGCAAAATATTTAATATGGCGGTTATCCACTTCTATCCTACATGACCCCGATCAAACAGGAGTTAAACAGATCCAGACAAACTCTATGGTCTGCGGTGACGTCTTCTTATGAAGGTAGGCGTGGCTTCAAGTCATCATTAAACGATGACATTTATTCAACTCTCTCACTCCTAATTTCGTAGTCTGTTTGTTTCTTAGACTGGATAATGTACCTAAGAAGTACACGCAGAAGTGTCTGCAAAATTTGTCACGACGAGGAGAAGGTTTAGTTTGTGTAACATCTTTTCTGTCATTGCCCTGCTGTGGCGGTACTTAGAGCCCGGTATTTGGGAGAAAGTTTTCCTCACACTGTGCTAATGTTGGGAGGTTATTCTCGTCTCTTCTTTCATCTTATTTGTTTAAAGTGGCCAAACCCGTATTCTCTGAATGGTGGTGGCACGAGACAACAAACATCCCATATATCAGATGTCACAAAGCTTGCAATCATGAATCAAATGTGGTGGCCTTTAGATCATCAGCATGTTGAACTTAAACTAAAAATATGGAGTGTTGTAGAGTACTTAATGTCAAGCTTGATCTACTGAAATTTTAGAGTTAATATTCCATATCTTTGGAAATTTAGTTTTATTTACCCAATTACAATAAAGAACTCACGTGTTAATTTATAATAATAATTTATTTGAATAATTTTATTTTAATGTTTAAATTTAGGATACAAAAAGTACAAAAAAAAATATGATGTTAATTGCATCGCTGCCGACAGGAAAAGAGGTCGAGCAAATTCTTCTTTTATGCAAGTGCATACAGCATATGCTTTTTATATTTGTATACCGATAACTGTAGCTATTCGGTAATTCGTATTTGATAGTTGCAGGGTGCCTCATATCCATAAGATTTTACTAATTCTTTAATTGTTTAAATAATTTAACTTGTTCGTAATAAAGAAAAAACAAAAACAATTTAAACGGAAGTTGCTTAATTAAAAACGGATATTGAGAAAGACAAGCTGTGCAGAAGAAAATTTATCAACCAGCCACAACTTTTTTATGTAAAACGGAAATCTATAGAAAATTTAAGACAAAAAAAAATTAAATCAGCAGCATTCATGGTTTCCTATTCAAATGAATATTTTGACAGATATAAAGAAAAAAGAAAAGCAAATAAGAAAGGCAAAGTATATAACAGCAGCAGAAATTAAACCAAATAAAATGGCAAATTGGTAATTCTAAAGGAGCATTAATTTAAGAGTGAGAGTGGGTTAATGAGCAGGATTATACCAATAACTGTTAATTGCAGAATATCAAAAAAGATGGACTTTATTTTTAAATATCAATATTTTCTGGCCAACAACAGCAGCAGTAACGAGAAAAGGTGTGACGTAAAAATATAAATTTTTTTAAGAGACAGGGAAATATTTTTCTTTTATTGAGACTCTGTTAATTGTTGTCATGCTCATCAAAAATATAAATGCAAATTAACGGAAGCGGAAACTCATAACGAACTGAGGAAAAAAAAAACAAGTAAATGTGGAAAGTGCGGAGGAAAACTATATTGAAAGAGAGAAACTCAAGTAAATAATATTGTGAATAACTAACGAAGAGCAGCAAGACATTTTTATGCTGCTTATATTTATTTATAAAATACAAATTTCCTTGACAACCACAACCACAGCATTTTTCTTTTATTAATATTTATTTGTTTGTTGCAATCATTTACATTTTTATTGTCATCTACGTCACCACCCAGGCCATTATGGTTTTAATTATACTGTAATGTCATATTTAAATGTCCCATAATGACCATGTTGTTGTATGGTATATTTTAAATATTCAGAATATTGTTGAGAAAATTTCTTAAACATTCGTTGGCTTTAATATGGTGTAAAACAGTTTTTCGCAACCATTACATGCATACCATACTCTTTAAACTTTTAAGACACCCTTAAAGTATGCTTTGGTGTATAAAATTTACATAAATTAATAGCAGCACTCCATTTACTTTTAACTCTATTGTTAATCTTTAATAAATTTTCCATGCATCATAGACATGTAACATGTTTTTTTATTTTACATTTTTCTTTTTTTTTGTTTGTTTTTATATTGTTGTATATTTTATCCCGGCCCTATTTGTCGCATATTTTTCAATTCAATGCGGCAACTTTTGTCTTTTGACTTTATGTCCATGATTCCTTCATGTACATAGATATAGACTACATACAATAGTATGTACAGCTATGTAAAAGAACATGGCCTGCCAGTTAGTGTACCCCAGCAAATGTATCTATCTATCTTTCTATCTCTATAGCTATATGTCAACTAACAAACCATACCTACATTTGTGGTTTAAAATTGACCAATTCATTGGTTCTGTTAATAAACCATGGTATAAAAAATGTCCTACCTGATAGTAAAGGCCAACATCAATGGCAGTGGCAGTAGCAACCGAAGCAAACCAAACGCTAAACATTTACTGAGGTGTGCAGCAACAACAGGGCAACAAACATGCAAAAGTATAAAAAATGGCTGAACATTTTTTCTACAATTTGTTTAATTTACCATATTTGGGGAGCAAAATCTGAGGCACCTCACTGAAGAATCCCTTAAATAGCGTAAAAGAGCAGTTGCCAAACTTTATACCCCTTTTTAGGCTTCTGTTTTTAATTTTTGCCATAATTTTTGGCGACTCCCTAAAGTTGATACATTTTAAATTCAAATAGAGAGAGGCAAGCAGATCTAAGGTAACAAAAACTCCAAATGTAATATGTGCCTGCCAGTAGCATCAACACATGCACACATATTGAACTCTCATGATTTTACAATTTCGTGATTAGAAAAGTGGGCAGTGCCACGCCTATAGAAAATAAGTTATCATTTTGCACACATATTGAGCTGCCATGATTTTACAATTTCGTTATTAGAAAAGTGGGCATTATTACGCCCATAAAGAAAAGTTATCATTTTCAGCTACTTGAACTTCACTAATTTTTCTGAAACTTTGAACACATATTTAGCTGTCATGACTTTACAGTCTCGTGATTAGAAAAGTGGGCAGTGCCACGCCTATTTAAAAAAATCTATAATTTGTATCTTTTTGCACTTGATATTCAATTAAAATTCAGAACGCATTTTTATTCATTAAGCGGCTTAATAACGCGCGCCGGGCTTACCTAGTATCAAAAATTTTTGGGAGAAGTACGGTATTGAAAATAAAATGAAAGATAATGGTGGTATAGTGACCTCATAACTCTTTGTTTTTGAACTCCAAGATTATATTAGAAACAAAATTTTAAAATAAATTTAAATAATTGAGTTTTCTAAGCCTCTAGATAATTATTGAACATATTTTTACAATAAAATTTTCGACCATAGTTTTTAAAATTTTAATGCCTGAAAGTGTCCTGAAGTGTATAGAGAGAGCTGTATTGGTTTTTCCTAGTGTTGACAAAACATTTACTAAACCGATTAAAGGACCAGCGGATCTGTCGCATATTAGTCAAAATACTTACTGGTTTGAATCAACACTTATTTTAATGAAAGTTTTGAATTTGTATATGCTGTTCAGTCGTATACATAGTTTGCAATATGGTTTTCAGGAATAAGTCGCCACAGAGTGTCAACATTGACCCGTCAGTATAGAAAAAGCCGTTTTAAATTTTAAATTTTGGGTACAAAGAACTTTTATATTTAGCAATTGATTTGAAATATTATAAAAATCTTCCGTAAACTGAAAATTTATTTAAAAATTTTTACAAATCACGAACTTGTTAAAATTTCTTTCACATTGGCTGCGAAGGTCTTAATTCAAAAATGTCTCTTTTAGTTTCTGTTTTTGTGTTTATTAGTTTTGTACGAAAATTATATTAAATAAAATAATTTTCTATAAATTAAATAGTTTCTTTAAGTCGGATACTAATGAAATATATCCTGTAAATTCTTAAAGTTAACCAAGTCATATAGTTTTCCCATAGGGATAATACATTTTAACATGACTATAATGCACAGTGGTTCAGTAGTAGAACATAGTGGTCAAAGGACGATGTTCGATTTTTTCACTGTTAGTTCGCTCTAATACTCACTATTAGTGGTACTACTAAAAGATGCAAAAAGGTTTGCAATCAGTTGTTTTTTCTATTTACTTTTGTGGATCGGAAGTGAACAAACCAAAACAACTATCTTTATCTTTTTCGTTAGGGACCACGCGAATGCTTATTAGTACGTATCCATGGTATAATTTGCCTGCTTCAGTTCATAAAGTGTTAATTCATGGATCGGAAGTAGTTGATAACTGTCTAGCTTCCATAGTCGAGCTGTCTGAAGAAGCCGCTGAATCTTGTAATAAATTATTTAAGCGATTCAGACGAGAGTTTTTGAAAATAATGTACAAATGTTGTATTAAATTGCCGTTATAAAATTTATTATATTTTCTTCAATTAATAACTAACATTTTTGGTAAATAAATGAATATAATATTATATTTACAGACTTTTTTTATCTTATTTTACCCTAATTGGCCCATCAATACCGTAAATATTACCTTTGATGACTATAGCTGAGTAAACTACGTATGACCGCCTTCCTTAGAAACTTGAACCACTGTGTAATGGCAACAATGCATATTAGTTTTTGACATTTGCTTAGTAGAGCATGACATTTAATCAAAGATATCTATATGTATGCTGCAACAGCAATTTAATCGCTTTATCGTTTCATCAAATTCAGTGCTCATATGTGAAAACCAAAAAAATATTTTTAAATATCCCTAATGATGATCTACGTAGTAGGTCGAAATATTGGAATAAAATAAATAAATAAATTTAAAATCTTTTCTTTAAAAATAAAACAAAATTGAATTTTTACGACCTAAAGCCAAACAAAAGTCTGCAACCGAAAGAAATTTAAGAAGAATTTATGAATGAATTTTTTATTTAATCGATTCACTACTTGTCGTACTGTAAATAAATTTCGCGTGCAATTCATGCTGGCTGAGTAATTGCTTCTCTTGTTTAAAGAAAGCTATGAAACAATGTGTTTCAATAGAGAAAATTACAAAACCATTTTTAAAATGTTCTTAATCAGGCAATGTTGAACGAAATTTTCTTTTCTGCTGCTGATAAAAGTGTTCTATAGGATTTGTGGTTGCAACAAGGCTTAGCCACCTACCATACAGCCATGGTAACAATCGATCAACCTAAAGAAAAATATGGTTCAGATATTTATTCTCCGATTATTGCTGTTGAAATTCTGTCAAATTTATATGAATAAGTGATAAAAAATTTGGTTGACAGAATGCAGTTTGTGCAGAGAATGCTACCATTTTTCATATCTAATGGCATAGTGTAATTTTTCAAAAAAACAAATAATTTTTATCTCATTAAGACATCAGTGTTAAAATGAAAAGTTGTATAAATCATAAGGGAAAACCCGAAATAATTAATTAAAAAGCAATTTTTTTTTAAATGAAATATTTTTTAAATTTTGTAATAGTAGTTAGTTTACCAACAAATTTCATTCAAATAATTAAATTTTATTCAATTCCGCACAAAAAAATTTATCAAAAATTTTCCATAAATACCACAATGTTTAGGAATCACTGTTTGTAAACATCCGACTAGCTGCAGCGGCTATCAAAATACAAACAATGAATAAACTGCTGTTGTCACTGCCATTGCTGTTGTTTCTATGAAAAAATGTCACCTTATAAAAACATGGCCAGCCATACATATTTCTATAACAAAAAAATATCTAGCACACACTCAGACAAACATTTACCATTACTCCAGCTTAAAATAAACAGCAAGTGGACTAGTATTGGTGCCATAAAATCGGAAGGAAGTAAGGACAAAATGGCTGTTAAACAAAACAAAAGTTTAAAAATAAAAATGGTGGTGTGGATGGTTACACGTGTTTAAATGTTATTTCTAGCTCCAGCTCCTGTTATTTTTATTGTCAATGTTATACGGCAATCGAGAGGTGGATGATTCTTGTTGTGCTGTATACCGGGCAATAAAAACAAACATAGTGGAAAATATGTAAATGAACACCAATACACGTATGAGATTTTGTGACCATTAATAAAATATACATGCATACGTATTTATTTTAGCAAAAATATATAACATGAAGTCCTTGTAATTCTTTTTCATATTTACATATATGCACTCAGCTATTTATATTTATTTTGTTGTGTATATCAGTACTTATATATTTTTAAATGTATATTTATAACAATATTAAAAAAAGGAATAGTATGTATTAGCAAATAAGAATGAACCTACTGTTGCTTATTGGTGTTGTCATTTTTTGTAGTCTATAACGTTGTTGCTGTGAATAAATAGGTGATGCGAATGTTCATTTTTGTCTATCTTTTACTTCAAATATATTGTGCATGTGATTTTTAATGTTAAACACAAAACATGATGTCTGAGGTGCAGTAACATGTTAATAAATCCTTTTTTAAATTTTCGCTTTCAAGCCCTTACGACCTTTGATATAAATATTTTAATTTGATGATACTTTAAATAACAAACAATAAGTGAAAATATCTTACTGGAGGATTTTAAAGATGTTTAAAGACATATAGACGTTGTTGTTGGTTATGGAAAAACTCGAGTGAAATTTTACTTACTTACTTATTTGCTAACTTACTTACTTACTTACTTACTTACTAACTTACTTACTTACTTACTTGCTTACTTATTTACTAACTTACTAACTTACTTACTTACTTACTTACTTACCTACTTACTTACTTACTTACTTACTTACTTACTTACTTACTTACTTCCTTACTTACTTACTTACTTACTTACTTACTTACTTACTTACTTACTTACTTACTCACTTACTTACTTACTTACTTACTTACTTACTTACTTACTTACTTACTTACTTACTTACTTACTTACTTACTTACTTACTTACTTACTTACTTACTTACTTACTTACTTACTTACTTACTTACTTACTTACTTACTTACTTACTTACTTACTTACTTACTTACTTACTTACTTACTTACTTACTTACTTACTTACTTACTTACTTACTTACTTACTTACTTACTTACTTACTTACTTACTTACTTACTTACTTACTTACTTACTTACTTACTTATTGGTGTTGCTTATTGGTGTTGTCAGTTTTGTAGTCTATAACGTTGTTGCTGTGAATAGGTGATGCGTATGTTAATTTTTGTCTATCTTTTACTTAAAATATATTGTGCATGTGATTTTAAACATTAAACACAAAACATGATGTCTGAGGTGCAGTAACATGTTAAAAAATACTTTTTTAAATTTTCGCTTTCGAGTCCTTACGAACTTTGATATAAATATCTTAATATGATGATGCTTTAAATGACAAACAATAAGTGAAAATATTTTACTGGAGGATTTTAAAGATGTTTAAAGACATATAGAAGTTGTTGTTGGTTATGGAAAAACTCGAGTGAAATTTTACTTACTTACTTATTTACTAACTTACTTACGAACTTACTAACTTACTTACTTACTTACTTACTTACTTACCTACTTACTTACTTACTTACTTACTTACTTACTTACTTACTTACTTACTTACTTACTTACTTACTTACTTACTTACTTACTTACTTACTTACTAACTTACTTACTTACTTACGAACTTACTAACTTACTAACTTACTAACTTACTTACTTACTTACTTACTTACTTACTTACTTACTTACTTACTTACTTACTTACTTACTTACTTACTTACTAACTTACTTACTTACTTACGAACTTACTAACTTACTAACTTACTAACTTACTTACTTACTTACTTACTTACTTACTTACTTACTTACTTACTTACTTACTTACTTACTTACTTACTTACTTACTTACTTACTTACTTACTTACTTACTTACTTACTTACTTACTTACTTACTTACTTACTTACTTACTTACTTACTTACTTACTTACTTACTTACTTACTTACTTACTTACTTACTTACTTACTTACTTACTTACTTACTTACTTACTTACTTACTTATTGGTGTTGCTTATTGGTGTTGTCAGTTTTGTAGTCTATAACGTTGTTGCTGTGAATAGGTGATGCGTATGTTAATTTTTGTCTATCTTTTACTTAAAATATATTGTGCATGTGATTTTAAACATTAAACACAAAAAAAAAAATACTTTTTTAAATTTTCGCTTTCGAGTCCTTACGAACTTTGATATAAATATCTTAATTTGATGATGCTTTAAATGACAAACAATAAGTGAAAATATTTTACTGGAGGATTTTAAAGATGTTTAAAGACATATAGAAGTTGTTGTTGGTTATGGAAAAACTCGAGTGAAATTTTACTTACTTACTTATTTACTAACTTACCTACTTACTTACTTACTTACTTACTTACTTACTTACTTACTTACTTACTTACTTACTTACTTACTTACTTACTTACTTACTTACTTACTTACTTACTTACTTACTTACTTACTTACTTACTTACTTACTTACTTACTTACTTACTTACTAACTTACTTACTTACTTACGAACTTACTAACTTACTAACTTACTAACTTACTTACTTACTTACTTACTTACTTACTTACTTACTTACTTACTTACTTACTTACTTACTTACTTACTTACTTACTTACTTACTTACTTACTTACTTACTTACTTACTTACTTACTTACTTACTTACTTACTTACTTACTTACTTACTTACTTACTTACTTACTTACTTACTTACTTACTTACTTACTTACTTACTTACTTACTTACTTACTTACTTACTTACTTTACTAATGCGGCTAATATAAGATATTAGTTTCTTAAGCCAAAATGTAGAAAAGATTTCCAGCTCTTTTTAGATGTATTCCTCCACTAGGTCTCTCCATCAATGTGCTGCATGAATCGTTGCAAGAATTGCATTTTTTTTAAATTTTTTTTAGCTAGATGAAATTAATCCATTCGCACAACATGACCTTGCCAAAATAAACGTTGTATTTTGAAGCGTCTATGTCAGTAACTTAAACAGCCAATGAGTTATGCGACTCCGATATTCTCAATCAAGGTACATAGATTTCTTTGCTTTCGCAGGTACACCTGCTTCAAAACGATTTACTTAAATAGTATTTTTTTATATTATTTTAAAATTGCCTACTTAGTCTAAAGTTGAATCCACAAGGTGGACCAAAAGAAGTCATCCGATGTTGTTTGGCTCTAATTTTTTTTCTAAATGAAAAACTTCGATTCTGTTTCTTGATTATGTTTATTTGAACCTTTAGAATTTTAGTGGTCTGGTCGAGAAGATGATATCGGCCAAATGGGCGCCGTCACAATTGATTGCTATACGGGATCGCTTTATGAAATTTTTCATCACTCTAACGAGAACTTCGGGCGACAGATTCTCGCACTTGTGTCAAATATTGTCCTTGATGGCTTTCAGAGTCTCGGGCTTGTTCACATAAACTCGGGACTTTAAAAAACCAACAAAAAAATCTGGAACGGTTAAATCGGGCAATCTTGCGGGCCAATGTAAATCGCTAAAACGAGAGTAGGAGACCGTGGAACGCCGCCTTCAGAATTTTGGTTGTGGCTCGCGCAGTGTGTGCCGTTGCTCCGTCCCGTTGGAACCACATGTCCTTCAGTCTTAATTCGTTTAATTGTGGCAGAAAAAATAAGGTTAAAATGACCCTATAGCGCGCAACATCCACTACTGTCGTTTGACCAGCAGCTTCCTCGAAAAAAATTGGCCGATGCACCATACAGTCACTTTGAGCGGGTGTAATGGCTCCTCGTGTATTACTCGTGGATTTTCGGTGCCCCAGAAGCGATAGTTTTACTTGTTCACGCAGATCTGAAAATGAGCATCATCGCTCATTATGATTTTGGTCGAAAAATCATCCACTGCGGCCTCGAGACGATTATTCCCCGTTCTTCGGGAAGTGTATCGCCCCATGCCTTATTCACTTGTATTATAAATCTGTCTAGTTCATAAATGTCAAAAGTGATTTGATTAGAAAATATTGTTGTCTTTTTTATCTCAAATATGATGTTATTTGTATTGCTAATGGCGGCACCGAAGTGGATAAACTCAATGACTTCCTCAAACTTGTAGCTTGAACTTGTAGCTTAAACTACCCGTACCTTAAAGACATCTTGTGCGTTAATACCATTAATTTGGTTTTATCTACATTTACTGCCTCACCCACCTTAGATTCTTTTTCGACTTTTCATAGGCTTCATTTACTGCTCGCAGTGGCCGACCCATGTTGTCAATATCGTTCGCATAAGCAAGTATCAAGTAATGTTGGGTGTAAAGAGTGGCAGTTTAATTTACATCTGCGTCTCGAATGGCCTATTTCAGTGGGATGTTACAAATATTGCATGGTTAACCGCCTCGTTGCCTGGCAATTCGTTTGGTGCTGGGCGTTTCTAACTAAGAGTTACCTAGTTAGAAAATCAGTTTTGTGCATCCTGCCTGGCTTAAAAACCTTTGAATATATGTACATGGATGTTGAAAGCGGACTTATAATTGATAAAATGTGATAAGTGTCAATTTGTTTTTCTTCTGTCTTTCACATAATACAGCGCAAGCTGCACTACTAAGGCTTATCTATATCGTCGTCTTTAGATCTGAGTCTCTTTGTACATAGAAAAGTGATTATCTTTAGAGGAAACTTTTATAAATTTACTTTTTACTTTATGTTATAATTAAGATGCTTTAAATCGTAGTTCTTACCTTTGTTTTTGGCACACACTTCTACATCATTTATCAACTGAGACCTTAAGACCAAACTTAACAAATTGATAGTGATTCCATTTTCGGATGCCGAAGTACAAAGCTTATTAATTAATATCCACTACAAATCATACAAAGACTGTGGAAAGAGACGTCTTTATTAATTTTTTTTTTTTTGAAATAGATACGTGAATATACATATAATATGTACATATATTCTATCACATAGGTATGTCTTTGTCCATGTATGTGGAAAATACTAAAACTAAATATATATTTTTTATTTAAAAATATTTGCGATTGCCTTGAGCAGTTTGGTCTAAAAAGTCCTTTATGTCTATGTTAGTAAGAAAAAGTTGTGATATAAATACATAAGTATTAAAAATTTTTGTTTTATTAAAATTAATTGGAAAAATTTTTACAGGGAATCCCCGACTAATAATCTTTTTTGTTGAGTTTTCGTTTCCTACTTTTATATTCTTTTGTTTTTAATAAAAATTCTATTAAAGTTTTATAATGATTTAAAAAAATTCTTTGTATCTTCAACAAGTACAATTTTAGTTTTATTTCTATCATAGTCTATGCAGTTTATTTAATTAAAGTTTTTCAAGAAATAACCTACGAAGTGCTTGAGAGGCACCTGTAAAAAGTGTTGCATATTCTTAGTTGCTACAACATTAAAACCTAGGATCTTGAAAATGTAACAATAAGAATATTATTTCATTTTATTTTTATTATTTTATATGCATACATTGTTTAGTTTGACATTAAGACCTAAAAACACTGTTGTTTATTATTGTTTTGTGTATAGTTTTTTCTTCTTAAAAATCTTAACATCTAATACACATTATATATTTAATACCTTGGAGTGTATTTTATACTTAGCACGGTTAGTTGTGGAGTATAGTTCAAGTAGCAACTGCAGCTGCAACAGCAACAACAAAAGCAATGGCAACATGCAAATATTTAAACCCAGTTTATTGTTGAAAAGTGTGTCTGTATATGCAGTTGTTATTATTGTTGACACTTTACCTTAGACAATAACAAAACTAATCGGCTTAATGAAGTTACTGCACTTTTTTGCTCCATCTCTTTCACACTCTTTATGCAGCTTTTGTGTTTCTTTTTTGTTTCTTGTTATTTTGTGAATGCATGCATAACTGTGTTGTTGGGTTGTTTATTTTTTTTATACCCTTCACACAGTGAAAAAGGGTATATATAGGTTTGTCATTCCGTGTGAAATTTCTACAATTTTCATTTCTGACCCCATAAAGTATATATTTTCTGAAAGCTTATGAATAGGGAAGTCGATTAAGCTCTGTCAGTCTGTCCGTCTGACCGTCTGTCCGTGTGTATGTTGAAATCAACGTTTTGAAGCCCCCCAACATCGCTTGGACCCGGGTGACGTATTAAAATATCAGAAATATTCGGGAGTAGATCGCTATTGAAAATCAGAAACATCGGTACATAAACAACTGAGATATGAGCAAAAAACCACAACCACCTCAATTTTTTTTTCACAAAAACAACATTACAACAACAACATACATACATACAAACGTGTATACTGGTTAGAGAAAACGTGGCATCGAATCCCAGCTGAGCCAAAAAAAAATTTATATTTTAAAAATTTTTTTTTAAATTTTTTTTTATTTTTTTTTTTATTTTTTTTTTATTTTTTATTTAATATATTATTTATATTATTTTTTTTTTTAAATTTTTTTTTTTATTTTTTTTTTTGTTTTATATTAATTATTTTTAAAAAAATTTATTTTTTAATTTTTTTTAATTTTTTTTTTAAATTTTTTTTTTTAATTTTTTTTTTTTTTTTTTTTTTAACATACATACGTAAATTTATAATTTTACAATGGGATGTTTTTATATATGTATATTTTTTATATGTATGTACGTATTTCATATGAGATGAATGGTGATACAAACTACTTTTATTGCATGACTACACGTTGTGAAGGGTATATAAGATTCGGCACGGCCGAATATAGCGCTCTTACTTGTTTTTTTGTCACTTGATTGTAAGTTAAACTTTAAACTACACACTCTCATGTTTTATTCATGGCAAATGACAAAAAAACTGAACAAAAAAATAATAAAAACCTATAGTTGTGGCAATAACAACATCAGATTTAATAAAATTAAAGTTGCTTTAAAAAAAATACTGGAAACTTGTATTTTTCTATTAAAGTTTTTATTTTAATTTTTAGGCAATTTTCTTACTAACCAGTACGTGTAGTATTTAGCGCTGTTTGACCGTGTGTATGTGTTTATGTATGTATAAGTACTTGCTTGTGGGTTAGTGTAGGAATATGTTTATTAATTTTTATTTAATCTTTTTTTTTGTTGAATTTCCCTCTGCTGTTGTTTTTGTTTCTACATATTTAATACTATTTTCATTTTAAAAGTGCAATGACACTTGATTTTCTACTCTATTTCTTTTTATTTTATTTATTTTGTCACATCTAGACAATAAGAACGATGATGGAGTTCTAATATTAAATACGTTGCAATGTTAGTTCACTTTAACTGTAACATATAACATTGTATTGACTTTTAAATTTGCTTAAAAAAAGAATATTCTTTTAGTAATTGAAAGATGAATAGGAACAAGTTTTGAGTGATTATGTCTTTTTTATAAATTTGTTTGATGTAATTAATTTTATTAAAAACAAGCACAATTATTGTAAAAATTGAACACCTCAGGGACATCGCTGATGTGAATTTTGAAAAACTATTTAAATTTACACGCTTACAAGGTTTAACCCGTTATGTCCTACTGTTGCAATATGGCAACACTCTCTGTATCAGTTGTTACTAAGCTTTTCCTAAGCATAGGTAACGGTTATTATGAAATTAGCGAATATTTGAGAATGTTTATATAATGTTTTAAGGTAAAAGAAAGTCAATTTCGTTTAAAGCGTCTTGTTTAGAAGCTGTATTTTGGAAGTGCAAAAAAATAAGTTGTAAAATTTTATAAAAATGGATTTCATGAAAAATTAATTGCCAATATTTTTCAGAACTTTTTGTATTTTTGAGAGTTATTTGATTAATTGATTTTGTAAGAAGTGAATCTTTGTTTTTGCGTAAAAATTATATATATTAAATGTTGATATCATATGTATATTTAATTTTTTTCATACACGTTGCCATATGGTTTCATATTTGCATAGTGAATAAATAAATTAATTAATTAATTTTTTGAAATATGTTTAGAATTTAACAGATAGTTAAAATTTTCTGATGCCTTAGACTTCCTGGAACAGTTGATAGTGAAACCGAAATGAAGTTACAAAGATTTTTGTTGAACCACCTAAAAATGATGGCTATATAAGCGGTGAAGATGACGCTTCAAAAGAAGAAGGCGGTATCCCAGACAACATTTTTCCTTCTATGCTGAAATCGAATTACGAAATAATTTTTTGAAAATGGACAGCGATAAGATTCTAGTAAAGACATAAGGCAAAAATGATAGAAGATAGATGATCTGCAGAATTCGGTTGCAAATTCCACGGTAAGTGTCAATTCTCAACAGAAAGAATGATGGTATAGATCATTCCGTAATACTAATTATTGAAAAACGACGTTGCGCCGGAGAAACTTGCAAAAACATTGGTCGAAAAGCCTGTAAAAAGTGCGACATTGGCAGATATTCAGAGATATAATAATAGTCAATCCTCAATCTCCAGGCCGCAGTGGACGGTTTTTCGACCAAAATCATAATAAGCGTTGAGGCTCATTTTCACCTCAGAGGGTACGTGAACAAGCAAAACTATCGCTTCTGGGGCACTGAAAATCCACATGGAGCCATTGCACCCGCTCAAAGTGTCTGCATGGTGCACTGTTTATGCTGGAGGAGTCATAGGGCCGAGTTTTTTCTGCCGCAATTGAAAGAATTAGGACTGGAGGACATGTGGTTCCAAAAGGACGTAGCAACGGCACACACTTGGCGAGCCACAACCGATATTCCTCATCTCTCATTTTGGTGATTTACATTGGCCCGCAATATCGCCCAATTAAACCGTTCCAGACTTTTTTGGTGAAGTTTTTTAAAGTCCCGTGTTTACGTGAATAAGCCCGAGACTCTGGAAGCCCTTAAGGACAACACGAGTGCTAGAATCTATCGCCCGAAGTTCTCGCCAAAGTGATGAAAAATGTCCTAAAAAGAGCCCATATAGCAATCAATTATAACGGCGCCCATTTGGCCGATATAATCTTCTCGACTTGACCTATGAAAGTCTAAAGGTTCAAATAAACATAATCAAAAAAAATCGGATGATTTGTATTGTATTGTTTGTTTTTTAATAAAATATATCAGCAAAAAAATTATTTCATTATTATATTTTGTAAGTTGAGATAGTTCCTGGCGTTGCCATATGGCAACAGTCTTTCCTGGCTCCAGCAGGATCAGGACAAAAAAAAAATAATTATGACGAAAAGATCTTTTTATGAGTGAAATTGGAATTTGATATTTTTTTTTTAATTTGTGCAATAAAGTATTCTCGGACATAATGGGTTAATTGACTTAAGATCTGAAGCCTTCCTAACACTTCAAGCATCGTCAATACGCCAAATTGTTGGTTGAACAGACAAAAATGAATGGTAACTTTACAAAGCATCATCTTCAGCGACGAGGCATACTTTTACCTCAGTGGATTTGTAAATGTGAATCTAGAAGTGATTGTTGATAAGCCAATGCATCAACATGGAAAGACTGTTTGGTGTGATTAATAGGCTGGCGGCGTTATTGGGTCATACTTCTTTGAAAATGAGGACGCCCAGCCAAACATTGTGAATGATGTTTGATATCGCAAGATGATAACAGACATCTTGTGGCCAGAAATCGAGGATATGTATCTGGACAGTATGTGGTCCCAACAGGATGGTTCCACACAGCCATGTGATTTGACACCGTTGGACTTCTTGGGGAATATTTATAACAAAAAGTTTACTTCATTAGGCAAAGAACAATTTAAAAGCTTAAGAATGAGATATTTCGGCACATTAATCATGTCAAACCGCAATTATGTCTCATTGTCATAAAAATATAGACAATCGTTGGTGGCGAGCATTTTGGTTGATATGTTGTTTCACAATTGTCATATATATTTTTATCATAATAAAACTATTAATACTACATTTACACCTGAGCGAAATCCAGTATATTTGATCTAAAATCTTTATTAAAATCTATACCGTTTATACCACTGTTTTTTGACATTTTACAAGATTTCGTTGTCAAAACAGTATATTTATTTACAAGGTGGTCTGAGAGGCTCTCTATGCTGTACTTCTCCGAAATTCAAACTCCATATAAAAAAAAATGTAAACAATAAAGTACTTGTGCAATTGCAACCATCTTATATATTATGTTTGAGTTTTTCTTTAGGCAGCGCAGTATATTTAATAACAATTTAATAAAAATCACAGCTGCATCACGAAGTAGTACTAGATTTCAAGTAGATTCTGCCAAAATCTAGTGGCGAAGTATATTTCGTTTTGTATGGGAAATCTGGTAAAAATGAACAAGATTTCGCTCAAAAGTACTAGATTTTGTGTAGATCTAAATGTAGTATAAGATAACTCTCTCAAAACTATTTGTTTAATCTACAATTGACATCGTGAGTTTTGGTTTTGCAGCCCTGCCTATTAAATATTTAAATTTATAAAATTTATGCTCTTTTAGAGTGTGCTCAAAATTCGTTTTAGCCACATATGACACTCTTACATATCAACAATTACTTAACCCAGCAGATGCAAATGATTTCGAAGTAAAAAAAATAATGTAAATAGTGTATGTCTGTAGATTGTATGTAGAGTAATGAATATAAAACACAAAACAAAAGCAAATGCTAAAGAAACAAATCACACGCATTTCTAGGGTTTCATTAGACAAAAAGTAAGTAAATGAAAGAACACAAACACACACTAATGCCAAGTGCGTACATTGCATGTCAGTATGTAAATATAATTCTATTACAATTGTAGTTATAAAAGCTCAAGTTCTTATTTAGTTAGTAGATGTGTAAAACAATTGCAAGATTAAAAGAAATCAAAACTGTGTGTCAACTGCAACAGAGACAGACGGACAAACACACAAAAACAATACACATAAAAGCATAGATATTTATGAATACATGTTTTATTGTACATATGTATGCAAGTAAGTAATTGTGCAACCATGTATCTAGATACATGTGTATCTAACCGAGTTTGTTTTTTTTTTAACCAGGAAGACAAATGAAGTATTCAATCCGTTGCTACATGCAGTGAGCTATAAACTATTTGCACCAGCGACTCGCAATACGCTGTAATTGGTTTTTAAAATGACGTTGTTAAAAAATTTCAATTATTATTTTAAGTGTTACTACCAAGAACTCAAGGCGAATTCATACAGGTGAAATTATCAGCCCAGCTGATGGGAAAAATTTTTGTCAAAATTGATTGAATTTGCTTTGATTTTATTTATTAATGCAGGGAAGGAAAATGTGATTTTGGCTTCGGTATTATACAATTAACTTAAGTGTATTTTTTTGATAAGAAACTTACCAAATGTATGTATATTTGCTGCTTCTGCATAATTTATAATGTGGTTCACAGATATATATTCCTTTTTTAATTAAATTTTATTAAATTAAACTTAACAACTTTTCCATCCCTGATATACGAATTGGCCTTGACAGAAAACACCCGTTAAAAAGTTGCTTTGTTGTATTAATTCGCCGTTGCATATACCTGCATGAATATGCCTTGCAAGAACTTTTATGTAAGAAAATGATAAGGTTTTGACTGCTTACAACCCCCACTCTCCATACAAACCTTAATTAAACATAAACATTAGCGACGTAAGTCGAGGCATAGCTGCAAACAATTCTTGTTGTACTAGTTTTTTTTCTTGCTGCATTATTTTGTTTTCAAATCGCATATACCAGCAACTCATATGTAGATTAAAATACCTACTCAAGTATTACTAGTTATGTATTATCTTACTCTACTATAAAGTGTTTACGAAGTGACAGCAAATGTTAAAGAAAGTTTTACGTTCGATTTTCCAATAAGCACTCGTATCAAGGAAAAATGTTTAGTCTTAAAAACTTTTGCCATTGTAGCGCCTTACTAAGCCTGCCATTATGCACTTGGAAAAATTTCGTCTCTTTATAAGCAACATTTAACATACACATATACATGCAAACAACAAATAATAATTCAGATACAGATACAGGCTTTTGTCAATTGTTATTAATATGATAAGTGTGGGAGTTTTTAAATAAATGAAAAAGAATCGTAAAGTTGCTTCAATTACTTACGCGCCAAAGTAGTGCTTGTGATGTGGAAAGTAATAGAAATGACTTGCTTTAGAAATTAAATCAGCATAAGTTAGAAAATAATCTAGATACACATATGTGTGAATTCTTTTAGAAAATTTTAATTTTTTTATGAATTTTAAATAAGTGGAATTTTTTAATTTTTCTAATAGACATTATTTTATATAAAAGACTTTCAAATTAACACTGAATTTTTACTTTCATTGAAAGCATTAAAGAAAAAACCTAAAAGTGGGCAATATGTATACGTTTATCTAAGCTTAGGTTAGGTTAGGTTGAAAAGGAGGGGTATAAAAGCCCAAACCCATGACAGGTATACACCTATGCCCAGTTGGCATGTTGTGCGCTCCATGTGGAAAACGGAATTCCCAAACAAAAAACCATAAACATAATTTCCCATAAATAACGGACTAGTCCAAGAAACCAGTCCCCTCAATGTAACGCCTTATGGATCTCCAGTTCGAGTTCCCCAGGTATTCCAAGTTCGGCATATTATCTACTGTAAAATTTTCGCGTCTAATATGCCCAAACGCAGGACAATGACAGAGGTAGTGTACCAGGGTCTCATCCTCTTCCTCACAAGCTCTACATGTCGTCTCCTCAGATAATCCCATGCGTGCTAAATGAGTTCTCAACTCCGTATAACCTGTAATTACACCGGTTAATTTCCTAAGTGTAGGTCTACTTAGTCTCAGAATCTCCTTTGACTTCCCAAGATTTGGGTCACCCCAGAGTGTTCTTGTCACCTTACCGACATCAGTGCTTTGCCATTTTCTGACATGTTCTTCCATTGCCCAACGTTTAAGTTCATCCTTAAATCGTTTAAGGGGTTTGGCGTTCTCCAAAGTTATAGTACTCAAAAGAGCTCCCATTTTGGATAATTTGTCGGCTTTCTCGTTTCCGATCAGCCCGTGATGGCTTGGTATCCATATTATCTCCAGATGTTCACAATTTGCATATGAGTTTATCTCACTCTTGCATTGCAAAACGTTCCGGGATTCAACTTTCTCCTTTCTCAATGTCTTAATCACTGATTGGCTATCCGTAAAGATACGAATCGGAGTTTCGCTATTCGTTTCCTTTTTCCATTTAATTCCTTCCGTAATCGCCATGATCTCAGCCTGAAAATTATCTAAGCTTAACTGGAACGTCTAATCGAGAAAAAAAATGGGGTTTTGTGCAAAAGAGAATTATCTCGAAAATATAAAATTTAAATAAACGATTTGTGGCTTTATTTAATTAGTATTGAAATAAGTCTAATCTATTAGAAAAATATTTAAAATTTTATAAAATTTTGAAAATTTAGGTATCCTGGTGGACCTGGTGGTGTGATAATCTGCCAGTCTAAGAGGTTGCTGATGGCTCGATTTTTCCTAAAGCTGTGGCCTGCTATACTTCACCAGGCAAATAGCCTTCGTTACTGCACTCTGTTAATAAAACTAGAATACAATTTGTAATTGTATTTTAATAAAAATAAATTAATTAAAATAATTTCTGAATAAGTTGTTAAGGACTGTATCGAAAAAAATTTGTAGTTGCATTTAGTTAAATAAAACTCAAATCGTGCAATATAGAAATTCCTTAAAATACGCAAATTTATTGGCACAAATTTATTTAAAATTTAAATCTTAATTTATTTTTTCGTATTTATAAAATTATTGATTTTCCTTCCATTCAAGATTTTACAGTTGCTTCTGTTACCTTTTTGGAGGAGGATTTGTAGTTGCATTTAGTTAAATTAAACTCAAATCGTGCAATATAGAAATTCTTTAAAGTACGCAAATATATTGGCTCAAATTTATTTAACATTGAAATCATAATTTATTTTTTCCTATTTATAAAATTATCGATTTTTTTCGGAAGTCCTTCCATTAAAGATTTTACAGTTGCTTCTGTTACCTTTTTGGAGGAGGTGGTCCATCTAAACTTAAAGTCGGACATGTTCTGGGATACCTTCCCTGTGTTTTTCAATTCCTTTTTTACAAGAGCCCAGTACCCTTCCACAGGCCTAAGTTCTGGACAGTTAGATGGATTTGCCTCTCGTGGCACAAAAATTACATTATTCTTTGAATACCACTCAAGTGCCTTTTTTCCAGTGTCATGATGCCAAATCAGACCAAAATTATGTAGGCACTCGGTGCTGTCTTAAAAAAGGTAAAAGTCGTTTTTGTAGGTACTCCTTGATATAAATTTCTGTGTTTATCGTGCCTGAAGTCACAAATGCTTGGCTTCGTTTGCCACAACTTCAAATAGCTTGCTACACGAGAAATTTCTTAGGGAATTTTGTTTGGTTTTTTTTGTCCGAAACTCTTGCTGACCATTACCTCTTTCATCAGCAACATAAAAATCTTGGCCGGGAAGTTGAGAAAAGTCTGCCAGTACGTATGTTTCGTCATCCATTACACGACAGGTGTATTTTTTTATAAAAGCTGCCTTTATATTTTTTGCTCGATTTTTGCTTCTACGTGCTTTACCGAATTGCGATCTGGAACTTTCTGAACTTTCTATGTATTCAGCCCAGCATAAGCTTTGGCCCTTTGGACAAAACTATTAGAGCTTTTTACCGTATGGGCTGCTTTTCTGATAGAAGTGTTAGGTGCTCTCCGAAAAAGTTGCTCGACTTCTTCTACATTACCCTTGGACCTTTTTTATTTCCTGATCCAGGTTTTTTTTCAATGCTCAGGTCTTCCTTATACCGTTTAATAGCATTTGAAACAGTTCGAGGGTCAACTTTAAAATTTTTTGCTATTTTTTTAAAAAAGTCCATGACGGATTTTTTTGAAAAGTTTTAATTATATTTTAACGTACTTTGTTACCGCAGTTCATTTTGATCGTAACAAAAATTGAAAATTAATGAGTTTTAAAATAATAGCATCTGCACGATTTGAGTTTTATTTAACTTAAGAATTTCTTTAAATAATATAAATATTGCCTTTAAAGAAATATACATAAGTTTAAGATCTACATTGAAAGACTTTATTTATGTTCCTTACATTTGCAAATTTAAGAAAATTTCTTCACTAGGAAGAAACGATATTATTGTCGATCAATTTTGATCTCCTTTCACTCTCCACTGCGATCTACAGAATTGAACTTTGTATTGCGATTCACCATTTGGTCAGAGCTTATTCAGGCTTGTGCTTATTTTCAATAAACTGTCTTATATTATATATGCAGTGAAAAAAAAAATCGGAAATAAAACTAGAATTTGTTCATGGATTTTCATGCAAGAAAATTTATATTATTTCTTAAGCCTCTAGTACACGAAATGTAAAAAGCATTGAGTGGGTCTGACGTGAGTAAAATGTTCAGCACTTTGGTTATATTTTTTAAAATAGTCGTAGTGGCTGCATGCGGTAAGATTTTGATATTACACGAAGTGTATTTTAGTCCAAAAGTGCAAATGAAACACATGTGGCCAAAACGGATACATTTATGCTTTATGATGGCGTCAAAATTACGTCACAGCGTCACTGTATTTTTTGAAAACTTTGTCAGCGATCTAGGATACGAACTATCACTTTTAAAAAATTTCGTCTGTCTATCTGGCCGTCTACAAGTTTTTCCCTCTGTCTATCTGTATTTATTTCTGTCTTTCTGTTGTGCAATTCTCTAACTGGTTTTAACGATGACCGTTTCGTAACAGTAACATATTTAAGCAACTGTTGTTATTATTATCTAAACGCCAAATGTTTGTTGTTGTTTTTTTTTTAACGGCAAAAAGTTAAGCTTAAGACCCGACTGAAAAACCACTTCTTAAAATCTTGACTATGGCGCGACTACTTGTGGAAGTGATATTAGTAGGGAATTTTTTCAGGCACTTTTTTTTTACAAAGATGTTGCTTTATTGCTACGGTTGTCGAGTATTGTTAAAACGTATTAAGTGAAACGCATAATCGTTAAAGCAAACAACAATAAGTGTTTATATATTTAGCGGTTGTCGGATCGTTGAAAGTTAGTGAATAGCACTACTGAATGCATTAGGCATAAACTTTGATAAACTTTGGTAAGGACTTTATATAGTGAGATAATACTTCAAACAGTAAATAGAAAAAGAGTGAAATAAAAATATATTACTGAAGGTTAATTCATGTACGGACATAACAGGAAAAGGAATATAAAAATAATTGCAATAACAATATTTAAATCTATATATGTTAGCTATAGACTCCGAAACCGTAAAGCCGATCGGACTCAAACTTTGGCAAGTTCTTGTACACATTCCAGGGAGTGTTTATAGGTGGTAAAAAGTGGGTGGGGCTACGCATATTGAAAATGAGTTATAATATTTAGCTACTTGCACTTGACCGATTTTTCTAAAACTTTGCACGCATATTGAACTCTCATGATTGTGCAATTTTGTGATTATAAAAGTGAACACTGCCACGCCCATAAAAAATAAGTTATAATTTTTAGCTACTTGCACTAGAGAGATTTTTCTGAAACTTTGCACACATGTTGAGCTGACATGGCTATATAATTTCATGATAAGAAAAGTGGGCAAGGCCACGCCCATAAAAGGTTATAATTTTGAGGTACTTGCACTGGACCGATTTTTCTGTAACTGTGCACACATGTTGAGCTGTCCTAACTATACAATTTGGTGGTTAGAAAAGTGGGCTGTGCCACGCCTATAAAAAAATATAATTTTGAGCTTCTTGCACTTGATATTCAATTAAGATCCAGAATGCATTTTTATTCATAAGGGGGCGTAGCAACGCGCAACGGGCTTGGCTAGTATATAATATGTGGGACCTACTTTGTAGTCAGAACCGGCTAGTAATGTCGTAACTGCATTTTAAATAATTTAGTTATAGTTTCTTACAACTATTATATGTTTAAATAACAATCATACACATGATCACCTCAACCATGTTTTTTCTTTGCTTGTAGTTTTCGTAATAGGTGAAAATTCATGGAAAAAATTTAATGTATTAATAATTGATAATAATGGAGAAGTCCTTGTACATAGTCTAGTACCGACCACTAAGAAATTTAGATATAAGATCTGCGTTTTAAAATTTGCTTCTGTTAAATATTACTTAAATACAAAAATTCAATTACAACAAATACAATTAAGTTTATTGTTGGGCTTAAGAAAAATTAGTATATAAAATGTTATTCAAATATTGCTTTTATTATTTAATATGATTTAAAAACTTTGCTTAAAATTATTTCCCCCTACAAATTTTCGCATCCACCCCAAATGTCTGCAAATATCACTTAAGTCATTTTCCTTTTTAAACTAGACTATAATAAAAGTGTTATAATGTCTGGGGTTTGTGATTGAAAGTTGTAATAGTCTTGTGTCAAAAACAAAATCAGTATTTTGTTGTTAATTGTTATAACAATTAAGATTTTCTTCTTGTGCACTTAAAATTAAATTAAATTTTTTTATTAATTTATTTTTTTTTCTCTCTCTTTACAGGTAATTATTTCCAAATGTTTACCAGGAAGCATACAGCTTTACGAGTGCTACGCTGGATGTTTATAGCAATCGTAAAACAGCAACAAAAAAAATTCACTAAGGAAAAAGATAGAGATGAACATAAAAGAAAACACCAGTTTGTTATTCAAATTTACGTTTCATTTAGATTTTATGTCACAATCCCAAAAACAGTCGACACAAGTAGAAAAAAACGGAAAGAAACAAAGAGGCAAATCTAACTAACTACACACCGAAATTTATGTCTTCTTTTACTTTAACAGTTTATGACTGCAGGTAGAGCGGGCAGAGGCAACACAAAAGTTGTTCTAATATTGTAAGAAAGACATGAAAACTGGGATTTTACATGTAATAAACAAACCCGAAAAGTATGCTGCACTTTTTTTGCGATAGAAAAGAAATTTTATTTTCTTTTGCTTGTAGTGAATACATAAAAAAAGAACGTTAGTAATTCCTTGAGTAAAATCACAAAAAAGTGAGCTGTTAACTAGTGTTTGTGAGGCCGTAAAACTTTTAACAAGAAATGTGGGAAATTGTAGAAAAAAGGAAGATACATGCAAACACATTTAAGGCAGGCGTAATAATAAACAAATTGTAAGCCTTTGCAAGAAATACAAAACATAAATCAAAGCTAAAAATTTAAGCAAATGAACAAAAAGCGGATAGTCAAAGGAAAACTACACGAAATTGAAGTTTGAAAAAGAAATTAAAATCTTAAATTTCACTCTAGAGAAAATTTTGCCATATTATTTTTGTTTTCAATAGAATACACATTTTCTAAACAGTTTTAAATTCTTTAGACAATGTAATTGTTACAAAACCTTAAATTATACTAACTTTTGCGAATCCCCTAAAGTATGCTTTAAATTTTAGATTTCATTTTTATTGCTTTACATTTACTTAATAATTAATTAACATTCGCTGCCAGTTGTTTAAACACTTTACTTTATTAACATACATACACGTATAATTAATGAATTGCTTTAGTCTCTTCCAAGCATTCGCTTGGCGTAAAATAAAGTAAAAGTCTTAAATTGACTTTTGCTCTGCTATCCAAAGATTTAATATGTCCCCTGAGTTTTTGGTTTTAAAATTAAAAATTTACAATATCTTTCATTTCTTCATCTACTTTCGTTTGCACACTTCAGCTTTGCTAGCAATCGAATGGCAAAAGAAAATTGGAGAAAAAAAAACATAAAAAGAAAATGAACAATATTTATGACCAGCCAGCAATTGTAGATTGTACCGTAAACTGTAATACATTTTCCAGGAATGCTTTGTGGCCGAAATGACATTTACAGTGTTGTTAAAGCAATTTCTATTCTCAATCTAACACCCCATCCTTTAAATGCCGCTTTACAACTGGCATCAAGCACCAGAACAGAGAAAAAAAGTCGGGTTGTGTGTGTGTGTGTGTGTATCATTTTCCGGGGTTCTTTTTTCTCTATTTTTCTCTTACTTTCTTGTCTATTGTTTTACTTTCTTCTTCATACTAGAAGTATTTTCTATTCTTATTGCATTGGTAAATTGGTGTTACTAAAGGTTTTTGTGGTCGATGTTAGTGTTATCATATTTTCCTATAAATTTTCATAGAGCAGAGATTTTTAACTTTTTTATTGGAGTCTTAAAAAATCTCTAGCTTCAACTTTAAGTATGTGGATATATAAAAATTTTGTTAAGAAGGTTGTCGCTCTTGAAGCATTAAAACATTTTTATATTTTTAAATGACGTTGCAAACAAATCAATTTTAAATGAAAGTTCTCTTTTGAAATTGCATTGGTGCCCACACTGTGAGACGCGGCTTACGAAACATTTATTTCTTGTTACTTTCCTTCATATAACAAACCTTTTACCCTCTTCCATATTTCTTTATTCTTTCATCGACAAACCCAAAAGTTTTGCAATAAATTTTCCATAATTTGGACTATTCTCATAAATCATGCATTCAGAATAACCTAAATAATAAAGCATACCTAAAGGCGTCTGCAATTATCTTATCGTTTAAGTCTAACTTAAATCAAAAAACCCTTACAACGTCGTAACGGAAATTACTTCTGATATACAAGCGGTTCTAATCAACTTGCATAGTTATTGTGTCGAATGTTTTGTTCATGTTAGCCAAAAAAGTATTGAGAATCTCTGTTGGAGATTGTAAAAGCAATTACATTTTTGCTCCTCTTGTTTGCTATTATTGCTATAGTGGACCAATACCTCCAGCTAACATGGAGTTCTTGACCAAAAACTATAAGCATAATATACAACAAGTTGTAAATTTATGCATAAAACTAGTTGTAGTGGTTATGACAGTGGATAAAGGAAGGAGCTACGAAAGGTATAAAAGAAAGAATGTAAATGATTTTTTAGCACAAAAAAAAAAGAAAGAAATACATTTTTATAACAACTTTATTTAAGATTTACAAACTACTTCTTTTGTATTTTTGATTTATACATTTATAAAGCTTTTTAATTTAAAGTGGTTTCTTGCTCCTAAAAGTATGCAAAAAAAAAATGGAAAAAAAAATTAATAATAGTGAGGTTAGTTGGTTCATTTAAAGGTTCTGGTTCTTGTATTCAGTAAATTGAACAAAAACACACTGTTCAGCTAAATGAGCAGTGTGTTTTTCTATTGTTCCTTTATTGCGTTTCTAGTCGACGGAGTGAAATTAGGATACAGTTATTTGGCAATTTTAGTGATAAAGTCACACATAAAAGAACATATTTTTGTATCTTGCTGCCCTTATCTTGCTCTCTAATTATTCAATTATACACCCTGGTCATTGCTTTGCATTTTCATTAAATGTGAACAAGCGAGTAAACGGAGTTGCGCAGAGAAAAACATTTAGTTTAATTAAATTAAACATTCAACAACTTCATTGTATGAAAAGAAATCATACAATTAAATTAAATTAAATTACAAGGTAAATAACTGTTTTGTACAAAAAATTTATTTGCCGTTCTTTAAGGTATGTAGCGATAATTTATTTAATAGATAGAATTTTTTGACAGGAATTGGGATGACCTATGGTTGCACGGTCCTTCAACTCCATTATGAGTTTTTCTCAATTTAGTTGTACTATTAATTCAAAGGTTTATTTTCTTTCTTTTAAACAGTGAAGTGAAGAATTATTGCATCTTATTTCTTTTGTTATCATCATACTTGCGATTATTAAAAAAAATGTTATTTAAAACAACAAGAATTTACTTTCTAAACGCTGCCTGGTTTAGTTTCAGAATTATATCATTAACAGTATTTACAAAACTGCTAAGTTGTTAATAAAAAAAATATGCCAAAGATTATATTTTAACAAAAGATAACTGCTTAACGTACTTATCCTGTGGCTTTTACAAACAAAAGTAGGACCGGTTCTTTAGTGTTTGTTCAAAATATGTTGTTTTGGAATTAAACCTAGAACATGACATAAAGTAACTAACGCTGAACAAAGTTATTAAGATAAGATCTGGGACCAGTTGAGAAGTATTAAAGTTATGCAAATTGGCCCCCTCCAATGACAACGCCATGTAAAAGTGACAGGTCTCCCTCATATAAAGTATTAAAACTAGATCCAATCTCAACCACCAAGGAACCAGACACGCAACTAGTTTTGTGTTAGTACCCTTTCCCGTAGGGTATGTACCGAAAGCAATACGACTTCACATGCCGCATAATCCAATTCATGAAACACATTTTCTTGACTCGTTTTTTCTCGAAATATTCTAGACAATTGGCCACCAAGGAAATATTTAAAATCATTTTCTTTTGAGTTGCATAGTCATAACAGCAATTGTTCATATGAAACCCTAAAAGTATGCTATGTTATATGAGTTTTTTTTTTAATATCTTTACTGTTGGTAAAGTAAATTTTTATAAATTGTTTAATAATTATTTTTCTTTTATTACTTGTTTTTATTTATTTTTTGATATTTTGTTTTTTATGTTTGAAATACTTTCCAGATGTCATGTAAGGATACTTACGAAATTAAATAGAAAAGGCAAAAAAATTTTTTTTTGAGGAATATTTAAAACTTTTCCAAGCTGTTCTATCTTGTCCTGAAAAATTTTTTTTAATAAATTATTTTCGTATAGAAAAACTTTTAATTGAACTTTATCTTATTTGACTGACATTTAAATTGTAATTTAAATGTCAATTTAAATTTTCAATTCGGTTTTTATTCAGGTCACTGGACATGCAATAGAAATCAAAATATAAAAAAACAATAAAATATTGAAATGTGTTTTCTTGCAACTTTTGCCCAAGTTTTTCGGTTTTCAAAAACAGACTAAAATTTTATGCAGATTTTTTTTTTCAGAAGCAATAATAATTACAGATACGAAATTCTCTTTTTAAATTTAAAAAAAAAAGAAAACAAATAAAGTGCAAACAAATTGCAAATAGTTTACAGTTGATTAATATGTGGATTATAATAGTACTCATCTATTTTGAGAGAATGATTTTATGACATCTAAACAAACACACTACACAAACACATGTCATTTTATATTTATAACTTTTGCATGCAATAATTGCATAGCTTTAGGCATACAAAGAATAAATAATATTGATTGCTTATCTACGATTGAACAGTTTAAGTCAATCATTCGTATGCACATAAATGATGTGTAGTGAATGAATTCAAGCTTCAATTTTACAAAACTATAACCATAGCAAGCTAAAAGGTATAATCTATACATATACCACACAGGGTGTGTGTGTGTGTGTGAAATTCATATGCCATGTATTTCGATTTTCTTTTATTATACAAAAATGTCTGGCCACCTATTTGTATTGAGGACATCGGAAATCATTCGTGAATATTGGTTGGCATCCACTTTAACTGTATGCTCTTTCATAAACATACATATGAACATGCATACATACACACTTACATACCTATATGCATAAATATTTGCTTAAAATTTTACATATATATCGTGTAATCGACCCAATTACTTTATAACGGCTTCATTGAGCTTATCTCTTGTCGTAAATCTCACTTTCATTCCGTTTTCGCAGACACTCACTCATGCATTGGCATGTCTATTTTATCTAGTTTCTCTGTCTGCCAATTTTAAATTTTTCATAGTTTTTGTTGTTGTTGCAAGAGCAGTTGTTGCAATTTTAAATATAGTGCAATATATCGCTTTTTATGAGCTAAAACTAGATTTAAAAAAGTGCTTTTATATGATTAATTTTGTCTGCATTAATTTGGGGCTGAATATTTCAGAATATAATCTATTTTTAAAATGTGTGTGGGATCGTAATCAAATGTGTCTGCTTTATTTTATCTTGGTAAAATCATTTGTATACATGCATCCGTATTTCAATACATAAAGAGACTCAAAGTCGTACTTATAGTTAAGAAACTGAGTAGACCGAGACTAAGGAGATTAACTAGTGTTCACACGGAAATAAGAACTCATCTAGATCGCATGGCACTGTCGGATGAAATGATAATGTAGGGCATGCGAAAAGGAGGAGAGGGGGTCTGGAACATTACCTTTGTCAATGCCCTGCGTTTATAAGTATTAGGGGCTAACACTTTAAGGTGGATACTATGCCGAACTTGGAATGCCTGAGGAGTTCAAATTGGAGATCCATAAGGGATTACATTGAGGGGACTAGTTTTTTTACGTTGACGAAATTTGGATTATGGTTTATTTATTGGAATCTTTCGTTCCTATAGAGCGCACAACATGCCAATGGGGCAAACATGTATACTAGGGATACAACTTTTTTACAATTTTTGAAAATATCAAAATGGCCCTATCCATACCATGTAGTGCATTAAAAAAACAATAAGAACTGCATCTTTAGATTTTTGATATCGTTAAAAAAAGGTTCCGCGTCAAATGCAATTAAGTTTGGGATCAGCTAAGTAAATTTCACTTAACATAGATAGCTTTTAGATTGTGATTTTGATTATAATCATTACATTAACAAATGTTAAATAAAAAATAAAAAATTTTGAAAAAATAAAAAAAGATCTTAAAGGGCTTTCCAAAATCATCTTCGACGCGGAAGGTTTTTGTTCCGAAATGACGTGAGGAAACATTTTTTGGTTTTAGCACAACACCGTGGTGATAGGGCCTTATGGGGTTGGGCTTTTAGTGCCCCTCTTTTTCAACCTAACCT